>CM053769.1:193186479-193313089 GCA_028658325.1 Potorous gilbertii
ATCTGGCCCTACAGGACAAAAGAGAAGATGGGGTAAGGGAAGGGAGGGATGATAGAAGAGAGGGCAGATTGGTGATATGGGTAATTAGAATGTCCAGTGTATTGGGGAGGGGGGAGGGGACAAATGGGGAGAAAATTTTGGAACCCAAAATCTTATGAAAATGAATGTAAAAAGTTAAATAAATTTATTAAAAAAAAAAAGACTGAGGCAGAAGTAGAGGAAGAAATGAAGTGAAGGGAGGATTAAGGTAGACTTTAGTAGGAGGTGTTTGGAGTTGTCAGCCTCAATAAACATTTGTTGACTGGTTACCTGGTTCAGTTTAATTCAACAAACCTTCATGCCTATTATGTAAATTTGTAAAGTATTCTCTATATTTTCTGATTCATAGAGTTATCTTTTATCTTTTCTTGGCCCTCACCTCTCAAATAAGCCAGTCACCTAGTCCTGCTGCTGCTACATCTAAGGCATCTGTCCGAACTGTCCCCTGATCTCTATTTCTATTGTGACTATCCTATTCTTCACCCTCTTTCCGTTCCTACCTTCAGTGATAATTGCAATAGCCTTCCAACAGCTTTTCCCACCTCCAATTTCTTCTTCCTGTTCATTTAACATATTAATGCCAGACTACATTATATGATAAATGTCACTGCCCTCCTCAAAATAATGAAATGACACTATGATTTAGTATCCGGTAAAAAACCCCAAACTCCTTTGGCCTTGACTTTGTCCAACTTGGTGTAAGAATACCTGTCCAATCACGTTTTGTGCTATTCTTTGGAGATTGACCAGATATGTTTAACTAGAAATTAAGATTAGAAGGAGTGAGAAGTCCGGTCTTTCTCAGCCCAAATTTCCTTGAAAAAAATAGTTCATATTTCCCTTGAAAATATTGCTTGGCATCATATTACTTTTCCTATCAATACATGGAAGAGGGGCTGGAGGTATTAAAAAAATTAAAAATGAATGTGAAAAAATAATAAAATTTAAATTGAAAAAAGAAAATGAAAGAGAAAAAGGGTCGAGGGAGAAAAATGTTATCTGAATCTTTGATTATTTTATTGCCCCAAGCAAAATGTGATGTACACATCTATTCCCATATGCAGTGGCTAACTGACTTTTTTTCAGTTTTTTGCAATTTTCATAATAATCCTCTGACTTCCTGGCTATTTATATATACCTAGGCTCTCAACCCATAGGTGTTTGCTCATGAGTCCCCTTTACCAAATTCTCTTTTTGGGGGGGGTTGGGGAGAAGCGATGGGACTCTGGCATGGATGGAGTGTACCTAGTCTACTTTGGCTCTTGGGACAAAGATGTCAGCTCATAGCTGATGAAAGATTTACAGTAGAGTGTTTTAGAATCATTGAGCTTTGTTATAGAATTATTACAGTCCTTCCCACTGGAATTCAGTGATTTATACCCTACTGATAATCACAAGGCTTTAACTCTGTTCCCATTAATTGACTGAACAATTTACTTTATGCTTTTGTGCTCACACCTGTTCTTGATCAAAGCTAGTTCCTATTCTGCTCTTGGCTATTGCATGCTAACATATTAATAGTTTATTGGCTCCACTGTGCCTATAATTCAGCAGAGTTTATGGCATTTAATAAAATGACATTTCTAAATACTCTCAGCTTTCGAGTTTTCCTCTTAAAAAAAAGAATAGTGATATCTTAATGACAGTTTCCCTTGTACTTCAGGATTGCAAAAGTTTATAACAACTAACTAAGCTGAAAAAGTTTTGAGTCAAGAACAGCTTTCTGGCACTTAATTGGAGAAAAAAGAAGCATTTTAATACTAAGAGAAAGAAGCAGGTCAAGTTCAGCATAATTTAAACATATTACAAAAGAAGTTTAATCTATGATTGGTTAGCCCAATTTGATGCAGTACGATGTTAATGAAGCCAGAGCTGGAGGTCTGATCTTGCTGTAGGCCTGGTATCCTGCTCCACTCTCTTCCATGGCCAGAAACTGTTCTCCTCACACCAGTCAGCTGTCTTACAGATGCATGTAACTGGTCACAGGGAGGAGAAAGCCAAATCTGTGGTTGGAACAGGAAGGAAGGAGGAGATGAGGGAAGGAGAGAAGGAGGAAGAAAATAAAAGGAGGGAAGAAGATAGGGAGGGAAAGAAGGAAGAAAGGAAAAAGGAAAGGATACAAACATATTTAAGTGCCTACCATGTGCCAGTCATTCTACTACGTGTTTTAGAAACATTATCTTATTTAGTCCTTACAACACTAGGAGGTACATGGTATTATTATATCTACTTTACAAGAAGGAACTCAGGTATACAGAGGCGAAGTGACATGCCCAGGGCCATACAACTAGTGCCTCAGGTCAAATTTGAATTCAAATTCTTCTGATCCCATCTGAGGCCATCACTCTGTACACTGTACCACCTACCTGCAAATCTATCATCACTATTGGAAAATAAACAATTCAGAGTATATTTCCTGTTGATGTCAGTATCAAATGCAAAAAAGCAAGAATGTATCCTGTTTTCCTTCTTGGCTTCAACACTATAGTTGCATCATTGCATCCTCACTCCCCTTCAGGCAAGAAGCACTTATTAACAAGTTTTTTAACTATTATCTGCCAGGTACTGTGCTGTCCTCTGCAAAGAAGTGAATTTCCTACTTTATCAATAAAATCAAGGTCACCCTCTTTTAAACTCTCTTTTATTCAATGTCTCAAAACTACCTACAGCATTCTATTTTCTCCTCATTTGCTCCACTCTGACTGAAAGAACCCTTCTTTCTCCTAATCAAAGTCATTTTCTATTCTTGTGCTATCAATTTCATGCCCTCCCATCTTCTCCAGAAGTTTTCTCTTCAACCATTCTCTTCCTCCTACCTATCCAATCTCCAATATTTCTTTGTCAGCTTTTTCCCTACTGTCTACAAATATGTCCAAGGTTCTCTTATCTTTAAAATCCTTCATCTGATCCTTTAGCACCTCAAACTATCATTTCCTTTCCTTTTCACAGACCAGTTCCTAGAAAGGGTCTTCTACATTTGTTTCTTTTTTTTTTTTTGGCTTTTACTCACTTTTTTTTACTCACTTCTAAACTCCTTAAACTCTGGCTTGTGGTGTTACTGGTTACCCAAAGTAACTGTTATTCTCTCAGTTGCTAAATCAGATGATATCTACACATACACATACATATGCAAACTTACACAAACATATCTATCTCTACCCATCTATCTACCTATGTATGTATGTATGTATCTATCTATCTATCTAAAACTAGCCTAAATCTCTCTTATGTATTCTGTTCCCAAATGGCCAATTACTGATTAGATCTCTCCACTTCATATTTCACTGGCATCTCAGCCTGATGAAAATGAACTTAATTTTATGTATATCTCCATTACTGGGGAAGTAAAGTGAAGCTACTATGTGTTAAGGACTGTGCTAAGCACTTTTTTTTTTTTACACAATTAATCTTATTTGATCCTCACAACAACCTTGAGAGGTAGGTGCTGTAAGTATTCCTATTTTATCATTGAGGAAACCAAAGCAAAAAAAGTTTACATGACTTAATTCGGACCCTAATCACCATTTTTCTTGACTGTTAACTATTTCCTACTAGTTCTAGTCTCAAGTCTTTGCCCTCTCCAACGCATTTTCCAAACTGATAAAGTGATATTCTTAAAGCATTTGTCTGATCATGCTACTGTCCTGACAAATAACATGTCCTGGCTTCAAATTATTCTTTGGAATAAAAATGCAATTTGTTTTTTCATTTTCAAGATTTCCACTTACTTTTCCAGTCTTCTCATCCATTGTTCCCTTTCAAATATGCATTTGGTCTAGTAAAACTGAGTTTTTGCTAGTTCCTCAAATATCACATGCTATCTGCCATCTCTATGCCTTTTCATATTCTGTCTCCTGTGCCTGGAACACACTCCTTACTCCCCTCTGTCCCTAAGAATCCCTAGCTTCCTTCAGTGCTCACACTCTGTTGAGCAAGACAATATAGAAATGATTCTAAATGTTGTCACATATTTCATAAAGTTGTTCTAAAGCTTTATACTATTTTTATTTGGTAGTTTTGAAACTACCAAACATCTATTTAATATCTATTGGGATAGAGGATAGGGCAGAATAAGGAATTGTCTTTTGCCTTTCTTTGTGTCTCCAGAATCATTTCAGTGCCTGACACATGGTAGGAACTTAATGAAGGCTTATAGACAGACGTAGGACCAATAATACATTCACAGTGCCTACAGCAGCCATGAATATCCCTGCACAATCTAAACCATGAAATACCACCAATTCTCCACATGGAAGGCAGAACCAAAACATTTATTCAGACACCAGAAAGCCAAATCCATCACAGCAACAAAAATTTATACACAATAACAATGCAGAGAACAACTCCATCCCTGAGTCTTCCCCCTGCTAGGCTTCCCACAAATCAGCTCCATTAAACAAATCACAAGCAGCCTCTCTTAAACAAAATCACAAATAATCTCTTTCACTCACATTAATCGTTAGCCTGCGTCCTTCCTAGATTTGACTGCTTTCAAGACTAACTTCCTCTCAGCTTTGCTCTAGATCTGTCTCTTCCTGCTCCACCCATTCAGCATACTCCTCCCACCACAGGCTCTATGTGACTCAGACTCATGTGATTCAGGTAGGTCACATGGGTCTATTAATGAATGAGAAAGATCTCCCCATTTTAACTTACCATTACACATGACCCCAAGATCTTTCTGATTCATTATATAGGTCAGGTTCCATGAGGCAACTGGTATCAACAGAATTTTACAACAATATAACAGGGATCACACAAAATAAGCATATAAAACTATCTTAGGGTGGAGTTTGAGCTCCATCATTTCCCCCTCATACAAATGGGGCCCAAAATCTTGGGGTAAGGGGCAAAGGTCTCTTCTTCCATAGCTACTGCCTGCTGAAATTGGCTGTAAAACTGTCCCTGCCCAAGAGGTCCCACATGAGGGGTCATTTCTTTAGCTGGTCTGGGGGTGGCACATAGCAGTCATGGACAAGGGGTGACATCCAGCTTAAGTAATCAGGCATCTTCAGGTACAGGGTATTAAGCTGCAGAAAACAAATCTGACAGAAAGGGGGACCAACAAAAAGCCAAAAAGAAACAGGGAGACAATAACCAGAAGCAGGGTAGATCTAGGGTCAGCCATGCTTCTGGAGTCCATGAACCCACCATCATACCCTCATTCACTATTGTTTACTGTTTTCCAATTTGCAGTTTTGGGGTCATCATTCTGGCAAGAAGTACACCCTCTGTAATCTGATCTGGGGGCTGGCCAATCTCCTATTCTCCCTACAGATGTGATGAACTTGAATACAATGTTTCAGGAAAATCTGCAGAGACAGTTCTCATTTCCCTGCTCCCAAGCTTCTCTCCTCAATACATTTTATATAATTCCTTAGTTGGAATGCCATGTATGCTTCCAAAATCTACCCTTGCTCTCCAAAGAGCTGTAAACAATTCTTTTCTTGTCAATTTATTCTGACTTTGAATCTGCTGGCTATTTACTCTTCTCTCTCAAGGAAATTTATCTTTTTCACTGATTCTCATCATTCAAGGTACCAACAAAAATTCTCCCATCTTTTGGGTGAACCAACTCAAAATATCTGTGATCTTCTGCTGAGTTACCTTCAAACACTATGGGGGCCCCTGATTCTCCTGCTTCCTTCTGAGTACTGGCCAAACCTCAGCCTCCTCTTTTGTTTCATTCTCCTCTCATGTGTCCTCCTGACCTATGTTTGGGCCCACAGCCCAGCCTGTGCAAGGGCTGCATTCACTTTCCTACTCTTAACTTTTTGCCTCCTATGAGACAAACCAACATCAGCTTTTTCTTCCACCACCTGAAACTGTCTGACTTCCTCCTCTAAAGGATGGTTTGAGCACTGCAGGATAAAATGTTTCACCTGTAAACCAGCCAACTCCCTTTGCATCTGAGTCTTCTCCTCCAGAACTTGTCTTTGCTTTTACATATAATTCAATAACTTATTAGCAAGGCCCAGCCTCTCCTACATACCACTGCCATTTCTTTCCCTGGCTCAATTGTTATTCCTTGCAAACATCTTTCGAAGTCTCTGGGTTCTCCCTTCATTGCCTTGGTTCCCAGTTTTCACAAATCTCTGTGTCTTTAGCTTATTCTCTTGCCAGGGAGGAACCAAAACATTTATTCAGATACTAGAACATCAAATCCATCACAGCAACAAAAGCCTATATTCAATATATGAGTCTGTGACTCAGACTCATATGACTCAAGCAGGTCACATGGGCCTATTAATGAATGAGAAAGATCTTCCCATTTTAAATTACCATTACAACAGACTGACTGAATTAATGAAGGGTTTGGATAAGATGATCTACAAGGTTATTTCTAGGTCTAAATATACCACAATGGATTAAGTTCTAGGATGGGAGAAAGAAAGATCTAAATTTGAATTTTGACTCATATTCCTATTAGCGATTTGACCTTAAGCAAGTCATTTGACCTTTTTCAGCCTTGGTTTTCATATCTAAAAAATAGAGATAAACATAGTATCTACCTTATCTAATTGTTGGGAGGAAAAAGTAAGAATATTGTAACATCCTTTGCAAACTTAATGTATATTTACGTATGTTGAACTGGTGGTTGTTGTCCTTTGTTTTCAAAGAGGACCAAATGACATCACCACTATAAAGTGAAATTTCAGTGTGTCTGACTGTGGCTGATTAGATCAGTAGGAGTTCGGAATGCTCTACCACAGGTTGGGCACAGATATTCCATGTGAATATTTGGGGTGGATATCCCAAATTTGCACATCCTGCATTTTCTTTGTGCTATTTCAATTCTGCTTTGCTCAAAGAGCACAGCACCTTTTCTTATGTGGACATGCCATGCTGCACAGTCAAATCCAAAGTTCTTGAGAGAAACCTTGAGAGTGTCCTTGTATCATTTCTTCTGGCCACCATGTGATCACCTGCCCCATGCAAGTTCTCCATAAAATAGTCTTTTTGGCAAGAGTATAGTTTGCATTAAAACAACATGATCAGCCCATTGGAGCTGTGCTCTCTGAACATAGGTTTGAATATTTGGCAGTTCAGCTCAAGCAAGGACTTCAGTGTCTGGTACCTTGTCATGCCACGTGATCCTCAGAATCTTCCTAAGACAGTTCAAATAGAAGCAATTCAGTTTCCTGGCATGGTGCTGGAAGAATTTATGTATGTATATGTGTACACACACACATGCACACGCACGCACACACACGCACGCACACGCACGCACACACTTCGATAATAATGGTCTCATTCAATCCTAACAATAAGTTCCATATCACCAGTTTAAACATAAATAAACGAAAATTGAGAGTTGTTGAGTGACTTGACATGATCCCTTCCTCTCACCACCCTCAACTATCAGAACAACATGACTAGAAAAATCAGTGCATAAATTTGGAATTAGCTGGTTTAAAACTCAGCTTCACAGGCCATGTATGACAGCATTGTATGACCAGCTAGGTCTCAGATTTCCTATCTGTAAGATACGTAATTGAACTATATGAACTCTGAAATCTCTTCTCTCTTTCTTTCTCTCTCTCTTTTTCTTTTAGCCTTTTGCCTTGAACATAAATTGTATTTAAGTGAGGCATAGGTGTGAAAAGCTGTCAGCCTCACCCTCTTCCAGAGTCATCAGAGCCCAGTGGCAAGAAAAAAGTCAAGACAACTGGTGATGGCTCTGGATGCTGTGGATGACCTTGGTGTCTTCAGTGTCTGCCCAAGCTCTAAACGTCCCACAGTACCTGTTTCCACCACCCTCATGGTTCATTGAAACAAAATGTTTATATCTGCTTATTCTATGTGGAAGTCTTCCAATGCATTGAGTAGACACTACCCTAACTCACTATCAGCTTTAAGGTCTATTGGTTACTTTCATATCTGCCCAGCCCTAGATGGTTAACTGGGGTGTGGCTGCTGCACATGTTACAGCTTCTTGGAGACACAGGTGAGAGCTGGGTGAAAGATAGACACCAAAGGTGAATGAGGAATCACAAAAAGGGATCAGCAGCCTTCACACCAGAGGCACTAGTCCTTCCTTGAAGTAAAGGAGAGGGGGAAGGATAACTTTATTGTATATTTGAAAGGAATAGCAAATTGCACATAATAGATTTACAATTTCAGGTGCAATTCTTTGTTTTTCTATTCCACTTTGTAATGGAAATGATTGTTTTATTACTTAAGTTCAGAATAAAATTAATTAATTAATTATAAAAACAAAAACTTCATACAAACCCCACTCTACCTCTAAGTTCTAGGAAGATATGTGATTAAATTAAACCATACATTCCAAACTGGTAGGGACACTACAGGTCATGCCATCCAATGTCCTCATTTCAAAAAACTGAAGCTCAGAGATACTGTTACTTGTCCAGGGGCATATAATTAACCCATGCAGTTCTGGAAACTTGACCTAGGTATTATGATTCCAAAAGCCACACTTTTTAGACTGTACCTTTCTGTCTACTTGTATAATTCGGGAAAAGTGAAAAATGCTTGAAAGTGACCTAGAATTGGTATCTGATTTTCTATTCAGCTTTTTTCTTAAAAAAAAAAAAAAAACCTCTTCTGGAAGAAAAAGAAATTTCATTGTTTGGAATTGTACTTTGCTTTGAAAAGAACAAATTGCATATTTTTATACATTCCACTCTGATCCTAATTAAATTTGACATTAGATTTCTGTCTATACAATGAAATATCCAGACTTTGATGCAACTTGTCCAATTTGGTCATTGGGATGCTTTAAATAACTCAGTCATTGCACTATCAACCTGATCAATTACTATAAGATCAGTCACTAAGAGGGCTGAAAATACCAAATTGACTTTCCTGTGACCAATTTTGCACATCATATAGATCTGTTCTAATTTGAAATGATTGTTATAACAATATGGGAGATAGGAATAAAATTCAAAGTGACCTCGATAATACCAGGATGAAGTCCAATAAAGAGGAATGCTAGGCAAGAGCACATCACACAGGAAGAGAAAAATGAGGGTAATTAGAAGGGTATTCAGAGCAAAGAGACAACTTTTGCCTGAAATATCAATAAAACTGAAGTTAATTTCTAAAATTTGAATTATCCAGATAATTACATTCATTTTCCCCTTCATTTTGCGTGGTTGTAGAACTAGCATTTGACACAAAAGTCAAGCAGCCGTTGTGAGGACATGCAGTTCTTTCCCAGTGTTCCGAGGCTTAGTCAACTTTATTTCTTTTTGGAACTTCTCATAGATGCCCAATTCTCCATGGTCCCTCCACAACTAAGGTGACCTTGTTTCCCAGGTAAATACAATAGGGTACCCAGTCTAGTTCTGTCCTTTGTAGATGGTAGCTCTGTCTTAGATCTGTTTGCCCTGGATCTGCCTTTCAAAATTTACGTCTCTCATGTGTCATTTCTTCAAGATTCTGTTTTTACAAGGTTGTTAGGGGAAATGTTTTGAAAACATTAAATTACTATACAAAAGAGATTTTTAAAATCTCTATCATCAATTTTGTCATCACCATCACTGCTATTTAATTCTCATTTTATTAATGGAGTCTAGATAGAAATAGTTCAAGAAAAAGTTGCTATCTTGCTACTATTCTTTTGTGCTCAATGTGCTATGAAATCTCATGCTAGTGGACAAGTAGACTTTATTTGTAATTGAATAATACTCTTGAAATGTAAGCTCATCTTTTACAGAATCATTGACAACATCTTTCTGACACTACAGGAGCATATAGGAAAGAAAGGATGAGCTATAGTTTGTCTGATTTCCATATTATTTTAATTTCTTCTTAAGCCTTTAATTTTTGAAAAAAAATTATTCCATATAGTTTTAATATTGCCACTATCTATCAAAAAAGGATTATTTAGACTTTTATGGATCAACATAATATCCTGGTGGTTCTGAGAAGTAAAATAATGATGCCCCAGTTTCAATTCAACTTGCTGTCTGTATCTGCAACATTGTTTGGAATTTGCATTTGCAATATTGGGATTTTTTTTTCTTTCCCCCCCACATTTATTAATTTATTTGTTTTCAGTTTTCAACAATCACTTCCATAAATTCCAAATTTTTTCTTCCTCCCTCTCCCTTCACCCCCTCCCCAAGATGGCCTACAATCTTATATGGGTTCTACACATGCATTCCTATTAAACACATTTTCACATTAGACATGATGCATAGAAGAATTAAAATGAATAGGAGAAACCATGAAAAAAGCAAAACATAACAAAGGAGAAAATAGCCTGCTTCATTCTGTGTTCTGACTCCATATTTCTTTCTCTGGATATGACTCTGCATTCTCTGGACTTTGCATTGTGAGTCCTTTGGAAATGCTTTAGTTATTTGCAATGCTGTGAAGGGCTAAGTCTATCTAAAACAGTCTTCACACACTGGCTTTTCTGTGAACAATGTTCTTGTGGTTCTGATCACTTCATTCAGCATCAGTTCATATAAGTCTTTCCAGCTTTTCCTGAAGTCCTCCTGTTTGTCATTTCTTATAGCACAATAGTTAGTAGTCCATTACATTTGTATACCACAACTTGTTCAATCATTCCCCAATTGGTGAGCATTCCCTCCATTTCCAATATTTGGCCACCACAGAAAGAGCTGCTATAAATATTTTTGTACATGTGGGTCCTTTTACCATTTTTTTAATCTCTTTGGGATACAGTCCTAGAAGTGGTATTGTTGAGTCAAAGGGTATGCACATTTTATAGCCTTTTGGGCTATTGCTCTCTAGAATGGTTGGATCAGCTCACAGCTCCACCAACAATGGATTAGTGTTCCAGCTCTCCCATATCTTCTCCAACATTTATCATCCTCCTGTTTTGTCATGTTAGCCAATCTGATAGGTATGATGTGATACCTCAGAGTTGTTTTAATTTCCATTTCTCTAAGCAATAGTGATTTAGAGCATTTTTTCATATAACTATTGATAGCTTTAATTTCTTCCTCTGAACATTGCCTGTTCATATGCTTTGACCATTTATCAACTTGGGAATGGTTTGTATTCTTGTACATCTGATTCAATTTTCTGTATAATTTAGAAATGAGGCCTTTATCACAGACATTAGTTATAAAAATTCTTTCTCAGTTTTCTGCTTCCTTCCTAATCTTGCTTGTGTTGACTTTGTGCAAAAAACTTCAATTTGATGTAGTCAGAGTTATTCATTTGGCATTTCATAATGTTCTCTCTCTCTTGTTTAGTCATAAATTCCTGCATTCTCCATAAATCTGACAAATAAACTATTCCTTGCTCCCCTAGTTTGTTTATAGTATCAGTCGTTATACCTAGATCATCTACCCATTTGGACTTTATTCTGGTATATGGTGTCAGGCATTAATCTATGCCCATTTTCCGCCACACTACTTTCCAGTTTGGCCAGCAGTTTTGGGTCCTTGGGTTTATCATAAAGTAGACTGCTATAGTCATCGACTATTGTATCTTTTGTACCTAACCTATTCCACTGATTTACCCCCCTATTTCTTAGCCAGTACCAAGTAGTTTTGATTATTGACTCTTTATGTAAGATCTGATATGACCAGGCCACCTTCCCTAACATTTCTTTTCCGCTCTTGGGATTTGATGTCTGTTAGCTTATAATTGATACCAAGTTTCTGGATTATAATTCTCACTATATAATCACATTGTTTTGTTATCTAGTAGATGCTAAATGTTTTCAACCTCTGTAGACATGTTGCCCAATTTTTAGTATTTCATTGCATAATCTTCATCAATTAGGAAGACCAAACTTCACAGAGTTAATTTTTCTGTAATTTTTGGTGTGATGACCTGATACGAAATAACTCTCATAATTTTTCTATAAATAAATATGAATAAGTCTACATGGCAGAATTCTTTGTTCAACTTTTATTTGTATATATGTTAGGTGAATTCATGCAGAAATCAACTA
This sequence comes from Potorous gilbertii, assembly GCA_028658325.1. Taxonomy (NCBI): domain Eukaryota; kingdom Metazoa; phylum Chordata; class Mammalia; order Diprotodontia; family Potoroidae; genus Potorous; species Potorous gilbertii. The sequence continues at coordinate 193,198,424 of CM053769.1, forward strand.
TGGAGGACCTTTTAATTCTCTTCTTGGTTCTTAGAAATTTCATAGATTTATTTAAGACATAAACAACTTTTGTGGCATATGTCTGCTCATAGTCTTTCCTGTTGTTTGTGAAGTGAGATCTGTTCCTTACAAAACCACGTCTATGTGTTTTAATCTGTTTATTGACACAGTTACCGTACATGACCTGGGCAAAGATCCAGTAAAGGAAAATGAGAAGGAATAGTCAGATAGGCAGGAGGGAGACCAGGAGAGAATAGTATTGCAAAAGCCCAGAGGAAAGAAAGTACCAAGAAGAGGGTGATTAATAGTGTCAAAAGCTTTGGCCACGTCAAGAAGGAGGCCCAAGAGAAAGTTGTTACATATGAGAACAAAGAGACCGTTATTAACTTTGGAGAAAGTTGTTTTAGTCGAATGATGACATCAGAAACCAAACTGTAATGAGTTAAAAAAAAAAGTGACAAGGAAGTGGCTGCACCAGTTGTAGACACATTTTCAGGGAATTTAGACAAGAATGAGAGTAATGAGAGAAAAAGGTTGTTAACTAGCAAGGGTGGATGGATTTCGTGAGGGTTTTTTGAGGATAGAGGAGATAACGGGAATGTGTTAGAGTAAGTGAGAGAGTAAGAACAGGCAATAGACAAGGAATTCCTGGAAATAAATGAGATTAAAGGGATGATCTAGGAGAGGGGAATCTCTTGGGGAAGACTAAATGGAACTTCTGGAGACAGAGAGACATAAAATATAATTTTTATGAAAGAAGAGATATTAAGGATCAATCCAAATTTTGTATTTGAGAAAAGCTATAACTGAAGCCTAGAGGCAATTTGCCAAAGGTTACACGTTTAAGAATGGCAGAACAAAAAGAACTAGAAAAAAATCATAAAATTCATTTGAAGGAAAAAACGGTCAAGAAGATCAAAAGAATCAATGAAAACAATGGGCAGGAAAGGGAATCTAACAGTACTATGTATCTCAAACTATACTACAAAATTCTTAAAATAATCTGACACTGGGTAAGAAATAGAGAGGCTGATCAGTGAAAAAATATCCAGTACACCATCTAGAAGCAAATAAACACAGACAGTCACCTAGTATTTGACAAATGTAATGATCCCAATAACTAGGGAAAGAACTCACTATTTGGTCAAAATAAAAATAGTGGGAAAACTTGAAAGTAGTCTGGCAGAAAATAGGGAGAGATCAGCATCACACACCACAAAGCAAGAAAAGCTCAAAGTTGATTCATGATTTACATATAAAGAGTGATATAAGCAAATTAGTGGAGCATGGAAGAAATCCCCTCTCAGTTCGATGCATAGGGGAAGAGTTCATGATCAAATAAAAGACAAAGAGGTTCACAAGAGGTAAAATGGATAATTTTGATTACACAAAATTAAAAATTCTGACACAAACAAAACTGGTGCAGCTAAAATTAGAATAAAATCAGGAAACTAGGAAAAATCTTTTCAAGAAATATCTTTGGTAAAGATATAATTTCTAAAATGTTTAGCAAATTGAGACAAGAGTAAAAGCCATTTCCCATTGAAAAATAGTGAAAAGATATGAATATAAAGTTTTCGGAATAAGAAATAAAACCTACCACTACTCAGATGAAATATTTGTTCTAAATCATTAATATTTAGAGAAATGTAGATGAAAACAACTCTGAGGTATTACCTAACATTCATAAGATTGGCTAAGATGGCAAAAGAGGAAAATGAAAAATGTTGCAGAGGATATGAGAAAATAGGTAATTTCTGATTGGAGCTTGAATGGGTCCAGTCATTCTGGAAAACAATTTGAAACTATAGCCAAAAAGTCATTAAACTGAAGGACTAGGATTAGAAATCAGGGATTTTATTCATTCCAATTTTGTCTCTGTGCTATTAAGCTAAATCTACCTATCTCAGTGTATAGAGGCAAACAGGGTTAAGTGACATGCCCAAAGTTACACAGATAGTAAATGTCTGAGGCTGGATTTGGACTCATGTCTTCCTAAATCCAGACTCAGCACTTAATCCACTGGGCCACCTAGCTGCCTTCTAGGGAAACAAAGGTTTACAGCTAGTAGGTGTCTGAGGCTGGATTTGACCTCAAATCTTTCACATTCCAAGTCCAACACTCTATCCACTTAAATATTTCTATTAACCTCATATCATGCTATATAGTTGCTTTTTGTACTTATATGTAGGACTAGAATTTACTTTAAAACAGAATTTCTCAGTGATTCTCTACTTTCCTACTCAGTGAGTTATCCCTTCCTACAATGAATAAAAAAGAAGAAAAATACAATTCAGTCAAATGAATCATCATGCTAATAAGTGGCATATTCAATTTTTCACACTCATAGTCCCTCAATTCTACAAAATGGGGAAGGAAAAACAAAGCAGAATTCATCTCTTCTTTGGAATCAGTCTGAATCATTGCAATTATACACCATTCAGAGATTTATTGAATTACTTTTTATTAATTAATTTATTTGTTTCCAGCTTTCTACAATCACATCCATATATTTTAGATTTCCACCCCCACCCCGCCCCGAGACAGGATGCAATCATATATAGATTCTACACATACATTCTTACTAAATACATTTTCACCTTAATCATGTTGCATAGAAAAAGTAAAATGAATGGGAGAAACCATGAATATAAAACAAAACAAAACATAACATAATATAAGAGAAAGTGGTCTGCTTCATTCTATGATCCAATACCATAGTTCCTTCTCTAGATGTGGAAAGTATTTTGCCTCACAAGTCCATCAAGAATTTTTTTAGGTCCTTGCATTATTGTGAAGGGCTAAGTCTACCAGAAAAATTCCTCACACATTGTGGTTGTTGCTATATACAAAATTCTCCTGGTTCTATTCCTTTCAGTCAGTTCATATAACGCCTTCCAGACCTCTCTTAAGTCTTCCTGTTCATCATTTCTTATAGCACAATAGCATTCCATTACATTCATATACCACAACTTGCCATTTCCCAATTGATGGGCATCCTCTCGATTTCCAGTTCCGGACCAACACAAAGAAAGCTGCTATAAATATTTTTGTACACATGGAACTTTTTCCCATTTTTATGATCTCTTTGGGATATAGTACTAGAAGTATTATTGCTAGGTCAAAGGGTATGCATATTTTTGCAGCCCTTTGTGCAAAGTTCTGAATTGTTCTCCAGAATAGTTGCATCAGCTCACAGCTCCACCAACAATGAATGTGTTCCAGCTCTTCCATATCTTCTCCAACATTTATCATTTTCCTGTTCTGTCATGTTAGTCAATCTGATAGGTGTGATGTGGCATCTCAGAGTTGTTTTGATTTGCATCTCTCTAATCAATAGTAATTTAGAGTATTTTTTCATATGACTATAGATGTCTTTAATTTCTTCCTCTGAAAACTGCCTTTGATCATTTAGCAATTGGGGAATTTTTTGTATTCTTGTACATTTGACTAAGTTCTCTATATAGTTTGAAATGAGGCCTATATCACAGACACTAGTTGCAAAAAATCTTTCCCAGTTTTCTGCCTTCCCCCTAATCTTGGTTACTTTGGGTTTGTTTGAGCATACAGTTGGACAAAGTAATTTCTAATTATTGTTTTAATTTCCTCCTTGTTGGAGGTGAGTTTACCCTTTCCATTTTTGATATGGTAATTTAGTTTTCTCCTTTTTTTTTAATCAAATTGACCAAAGGTTTATCAATTTTATTGGTTTTCTCATAAAACTAACTCTTAGTTTTATTTATTAGTTCAATAGTTTTCTTAATTTCAGTTTTCTTAATCTCTTCTTTGGTTTTCAGTATTTTTAATTTGGTATTTACTTGGGGAGTTTCAATTTGTCAGCTGCATGGCAAATTAATTGATCTCCTCTTTGTCTGTTTTATTCATGTAAGCATTCAAAAATATAAAACTTCCCCTATTTGACAGTATCCCACAAGTTTTGGTAGGTTGTCTCATTATTGTCATTCTATGTTTTGTGGTTTAACCCACTCATTCTTTAAGATTAGACTATTTAGTTTCCAATTAATTTTTGGTTTATCTTTCCATGGCCTTTTATTACATATAATTTTTTATTGTATTATGATCTGAGAAGGATGCATTGACTATCTCTGCCTTTATGCACTGAGTTGTGATATATTTTTGACTTAGCTCATGGTCAAGTTTTATGTGTGTGCCATGTACTGCTGAGCAAAGGTATATTCCTTTCTATCCCCATTCACTTTTCCCCAGAGATCTTTCATATCTACCTTATCCAGAGTTTTACTCACTTCATTAACCTCTTTCTTGTTTGTTTTGAGGTTAGATTTATCAAGTTCAGAGAGGGAAAGTTTGAGTTCCCCCACTAGTATAGTTTTGCTGTCTATATCTTCCTGTAACACCCTTAACTTCTCCTCTAAGAATTTGGGTGCTATACCACTTGGAGCATATATGTTTAGTAATGATATTGCTTCATTGTCAATGGTGCCTTTTAGCAGGACATAGTTTCCTTCCTTATCTCTTTTGGTTCGATCCATTTCTGCTCTTGCTTTGTCTGAGATTAGGATTGCTACCCCTGCTCTTTTTACCTCAGCTGAAGCACAATGTATTTTCCTCCAACCTTTAACCTTTACCCTATGCGCATCCCCCTGTTTCAAATGTGTTTCTTGTAAACAACATATTGTTGGATTATGATTTTTAATCCATTTTTCTATCTGCTTCCATTTTATGGGAGAGTTCATCTCATTCCCATTCACAGATATGATTAGTATCTCTATCTTTCCTTTCATCCTCTTTCTCTTGTTTATGCTTTTCGTTCTCCCTTCCATTCCATGATAATTTTAATTTTTGACCACTGCCTCCCTCAATCTTCTCTTCTTTCTTTCAGCCCCCTTTCTTTTTACTCCCCTTTTCCCTTATTACTTCATCTCTCTCTTTTTGCCACCCATCCATTTTCTTTCTCCTTTCCCCTGCTACTATCTGTGGAGCTATTTATATTTCTGTACTTAACTGAGTCTGTTATTCCCTCTTCTAACTAAATCAGATGAGAGTAAATCTCAAATAATGCTCATCTCCCTCTCCTCTTTCCCTCTACTGTAATATGTTTCTGTGCGTCTTCCTGTGATGTAATTTACCTTTTTCTGCCTCTTCCTTTTCACATCGCCTGTTACAATCCCTTCACACCCTTAAATCATGTCTTTGTCATCCCATCATCTAATTTATACCCACTCCCTCTATCTATGTATATGCCCTTTATATATCATAATAAATATACAGTTCTCAGGATTAACAAGTATTTTCTTCCTTATAGGAATGTAAACAGTTTGCCCATATTAAATAACATTTTTTTCCCTTGTTTCCCTTTTTATGCCTCTTTTGAGACTTGTGTTTGGAGATCGAATTTGCTATTGAACTCTGTCCTTTTCATCAGGAAGGTCTGAAAATCCCTTATTTCATTGAATGTTCATCTCCTTGCCTGAAATATGGGGCTCAGTTTTGCTGGGTAATTGATCCTTGGTTGTAGTCTCAGCTTCTTTGCCTTGCAGAATAACATATTCTAATCCCTCTGATCTTTTCATGTAGAAGCTGCAGGGTCCTGTGTGATCCTGACTGTAGCTCCTCAATATTTGAATTTCTTTTTGGCTGCCTGCAGTATTTTCTCCTTCCCTTGATAGTTCCGGAATTTGACAGTGATATTCCTTGGTGTTTTCAGTTTGGGATCCTTTTCAGTAGGTGAATGGTGGATTCTATCAATGGCTACTTTGTCCTCTGGGTCTAGTACCTCTGGGAAGTTTTCCTTGATGATTTCTTGGAACGTATTTTCTAGGCTGTATTTTTCATCATGACTTTCTAGAAGACCAATTAATTCTTAGATTTCCTCTCCTGGATCTATTTTCCAGGTCATTTGTTTTTCCAATGAGATATTTTACATATTCTTCTATTTTTTCATTCTTTAGGTTTGGTTTGACTGATTCTTGATGTTTCATAGAGTTATTATGTTCTATTCCTTCTACTTGCCCAATTCTAATTTTAACCGATTGTTTTCTTCAGTTAACTTTTGCATCTCCTTTTTCATCTGTCCAATTGTTACTTTTAAGGAGTTGTTTTCTCCAGTAAGTTTTTGTACTTTCTTTTCCATTTGTCCAATTTTCCCAGTTAGGTTTTATGCCTCCTTTTCCGTTTGTCCAATTTTCCTCTTAAATCCTTCTATGATTTCTTTTCTCATATTTTTAAAATCATTGGCCAATTTTTCTTCTACTTCCCTAATTTAACTTTTAAAATCTTTCTTTCACTCTTCCATGAATGCTCTTTGGCCTTGAGACCAGTTCCTATTCCCTTCTGAAGTTTAAGATAGGAGTATAGTCTCAATGGTGACCTCTTTGGTATTCATGTTTTGGACCTTGTCCCCATAGAAATATTCTATGGTCTTATCTTTTCTGATTTGCTTCTCATTCATGACAATTACTCTTTTCCTGGCTTTCAAAGTGGATCTCTGCTTCTAGGGCACAGAGGACTGGTCCCACATTCTTGTGTTTAGAACTTGTGTATGTATTATGGCCTCTGGTTCTTTCACCTAGAAGCTAAATTTCTGCAGTTTATCTGGTGTTGAGATGGCTGGTGTGCCAAAGTAGAGGCCATGTGAAATCTTTCTGATGTTCCCTGGAATTACCCTGGAGCTACTTGCATTGAGTGTGGGAAAGGGGAGGTGTGCCTCTGGAGGTCTAGTCTCCTGAGCTAGAGCATAGGCAAGCCCAGCAGTTGGTGAACCCCCTCTGTGCTAGCATCTTCCCAATTCCTGAGGCTATGCTGAGGTACTCCTGGGGTCTTGGTGTTGGTGATTACAGGCTCCACCCCCCCAGCCCCACCCCGGGGCTCAGAATCTCCTTCTGGTTTGCTGAGGTGGGGCTATCTGGGACAGCTCCATTGCTGAACTAGTCCCCTTCAGCCACAGTAAGGGGGACCTCCATTTGCCATTTTCCTAACCTCATAGGCTAAGAGACTGTTTGCCCCTTTGGCTGATCCCACTGTTCTAGGATTTTTCCTGAGACAATATTCTCTGGCTTTTTCAAGGTCAACAAGGGGAGTGATAGAGAATTTACTGATCACTCTGCCATCTTGGCTCCCAGAAGTTCAAGTTGGTGACTTACAAACATTTAATCTGTGGGCTGATTGTGTCAGGAGCAGTTGTTGCTGTTACCTGGGGCTATGCACTTCCACTGGACTCCCGTCCTGGGCTGATATGCCTGAGAATCCACAGTGCTGCTGCTTCAGACCTCCCTGGGCTTCCTGCTTGACTTTGTTGTGGTAGAGTCTGTCCTAGTATAGCCTATGTGCTGTTGTCTCTGTGTTCCTCCTGTGCCATGTAACAGATCCTTCCTGTCAACCATCTAGGCTATCCTGGGCTGGAAATCTACCACACTTTGTCTCCTATTGTGTTCTGCATCTCAAAAATTTGTCCAGATTCTCTTTTCAGAGGTATCTGATGGAGTTTGTCTTAGAGCTTGTGCAAATACTTGCTTTCGCTCTGCGATCTTGTCTCTGCCTCTATTCAAGGATTTTAAAAATTGTTTTTGTGCTACATATTTTAGTGAATCTGTATGTTGTTTCCTGGTTTGCTCATTTTAACTTGTATTCATTCAGATAAATCTTCTTATACTTTTCCATATTTATTGTATTTGTTATTTAGTAATATTTGAGTTAAGCCTACTTTCAAGGGATTAGTAGATTACCCATTGTATTTGTCTGGGTAAAAATATATATTTGTGTTTGACTGGAAAATGGAATAGTGATGATTGGAGAACAGAATATAAGAAAAGAAATAAAAGGCATGTGGGAACTAGATTGATTAGATGGGACTGTTAGGCAACTTCACAGATATGATTAAAAATACGTCTAGGCTATGTCCTGAGAAATAGCAGCTTTTTCTTTGGATGTGTGTGGGAGTGTGTGTGTGTGTGTGTGTGTGTGTGTGTGTGTGTGTGTGTGCTATTTTGTTTTGTTTTGTTTTTCTTGTACAGTAGAAAAAAGCTTTTACTTTAAAAAAAAATCTCATTAACCTTGACCTTACCCATTGGAATTTCTCCAAGTTTTCTTCAATTACATTTATTTTTGTCTTATGGATGGACATGCTATTGATTGGTTTTGCATTTGTTTTTAGTTTTAATGCATTTTTCATAAAGTACTGCATAAGTGAAATAAATAAAGCTGAAATCAGGGTCAGATTTTAATGGCAAATAATTGATCCAATACATGGTTTTCTTCAATATAAGTCAATGTCTAACTTTATGAGAAAGTGGCAAGTAATGGAACCTGGAAAGCAGGGAAATCTGGGCACAAAATCCATGCTATCTTCACTGATGATCTTACCTTTAGACCAAAGAACTATCAATCAATCAGTCAATCAACATGTGTTTATTAAGTAATCACCCAAGGCAAGGTTCTATGGTAGGGATAAAAATACAGGAAATGAAACAATTCTTTATTTGAAGATTATATTCTATTAGAGAAAGTATATATGTAGGGTAAACATATTATGGAATATGTGCAAAATAAATGGCTAAAAAGAACTTTTATCCAAAAGGTGCATTCCCATAGGTAAACATCCTTTGACCATAGCATTCCAAAATACTCCAGAATATTTTACTATTTTTCCCAACCCTCAAGAACTAGACTCACACAGAGTTTCCATTTCTGCTCATCTATTTCTGTTCTAAAGTTCCCTAATGCATAGAATCACAGAACTCTGAATCACATAAATTTTAGAGCTGAAAACAACCTTAGCAACTCTCCAGTTTATCCTCTATAATCCAGGCAAACTGACCTTGCCTTTGCTCTTCATACATGACATTCCAACTTGCATTTCCCTTCCTTTGCCCTGGCCATACTCTGTTCCTAGAATTTATCTGCCTCTTAATGCCACTTCATAGCATAACTATGGCAGATTGGTTCATTCTTTGTATCCTTTGAATTGGTATCCCCAATGTTTGGCATATAGAAGGCATTTAAAAAATACTTGTGGAGCAATTGATTGATTTGATTTGAGACAGTTCCTGTCCAGACATTGTCCTATCACCACAACCCTTCAATCACTTTGACTCCTTATTCACCTTATCAAAAATGTAAACTCAGCAAAGAAAAACATCAATTGGATGCAACAGCCACAAGAGCCACAAATTTGGGATCCTGAGAGGAGTGCTGAGCTTCCCAGCTATGGTTCATTTTGAACCATTCATATTTTGTCTTTATTCTCAATGAGATAAGTTAAAGAAATAACTCACTCATGTTTTCAAAGATGTTCTAGAATTCTTGCCTAAGCAGTAATAGTAAGCAAAAAGTCTGGATCTGTGATTTCACTTGCAAATAGAAGTCCTGGATAAACACAAAACAAAAGAAAACTCCCTCTTGCAACTAATATCAAAACATTCTATACAACTTACAATCTAAGAAAGTTTCTTAGTACCTCAAGAGGTTAAATGGCAATAACAATTATTTAATTGCTTTTATAAACTATTTTTCATGCATTATCCCATCTGATCCTGGTAAAAATCATGCAATATTGTTAAACTACTGAAGAAACTGAGTCCTGATGTGACTTGTCAGAGGTTACTTAGTCAATGTAAGGCAGATTGATCTTTTCTAATTTCATCTCTAATTTTCTTTCCACTATAGTAGGATGACAAAAAAAAGCCATTTGATATGACATGAGGACAGTCAGAACAGTTATTAAGGCTTTTCTCAATGTGATATTAAGTATTCTGAATTGGTGACTTCTAGCTCTCCATGCTTTGCCCAGGGCCATAGGACCAAACAACATAACCAAGTTTATGAAATTCCATCATCCTGGCATTTGAACGTGTGTTCTTTGAACTGCATCTTCCTTCTACTCTGTTTCTTAGCTGCCTATTTTTTAATTAAACTTTCTAATATATCTCTTTAAGTCTTCCCCAGATCAAGTAATCAAGTGCATCAGGAAACTGAAATTCCATCATAAAACAGTTACTAATGCGTAAGAGAAGGATTTATTAAATTGTGGTTTTTATTACCCAAATTGACAAAGATCGGGGATGGAGAGTGAGCAGGCTGGAGTCACGTGGTAACATGCTCATCTAATTAATGAAATGACAGTTTTATGCTGTGAAATAGCAAAAGGACTTGACAAGATGCATGCTTTTGCTCATTGACTCTAACAGCTGGAATGATGTTTCTTAACATTCCTTCAAGCTTTGGCAGAACATATTATCTTTGTCATGTGAGGGGAAAGGGGGAGATACCCTTAAATTCTCTATCTATCCTGTTTGCAAATCCAAATACCAGACTTTTCTTGGAACTGTTTCTACTTCCCCCTCCTATATTTTTTGGTCTCCAAGCATTGGACACCACCTAAAATGGTTTGAGAGCCTTCTAAGTGGGAAATATCAAGCAATGATGGCATATTTTAGGCTGTCTTAAGAAAAAACATGGAATCCATAATAAGTGATAGGATAGTCTTACTGTCTTCTCTTCTGGTCAGATTAAATATGTAATATTTTGTTTAGTTCAGGACACATTTTGAGGACATTGACTTTCTTAAAGGAACAGGATGGTGAATGTGTTGGAGATCATGGTGTCTGAGATCTGGTTGAAACAACTGGGATACTTACCCTGGAGAACAGAAGGCTTAGTGGGAATATGATTGAAGCATGTCTTCCTCCTTATCCTTCACTGTCTCCTCTTTTCTCCCTCTTCTACCCCTTTATCCCAAAGATACTCTCAATAATTCTACCTAAGTTAAGTTTACCTCACAATATTTTTATTAAATTGCAGAAGCAGTTATTTTAATCCTCTTATCCATAGAACATTATCTAAAGCAGCAAAGTACCTTGTCCTAGCACTGTTTTTTCTGAACTCAATAAAAAAACATTAAAAATGAAATTATTATTTTTATTAATAATAACTTGAATTGATATTTATCCGTTTTAAGGGTGGCAAAATAATGTCTCTATATATGTATGTGTGTATATATATGTATATATATACATATATATACACACACATATACGTACTTATATGTGTGTGTGTATGTGTAAATATTTTAATTTTCTCCTCACAATAATCCAATGAGTTATTTGCTATTGCCTCTATTTTACGCTGAAAATAAAGTTTCAAAGATATGAAGTGACCTGTTTGTCATCACATAGCCAATAAATATCAGAGATAGAATTTGAAACTAGGTCTTCACTCCATGTCTAGCATTCTATTAATAAAAATAAAAGCTATTTATTGTATTATTATATTACATAGAACTTTAAGGTTTTCAAACTATTTTACATAGGGTTGCTTACTTGATTCTCACACGTTGCCTGGGAGGTAGGTGTATAGATGAAGAAACTCAGGCACAGAGACATTAATTAACTGGGTTGCTACAGCCATTAAGTGTTTGAGTCAGGGTTCATACTCAGTTTTTCTCATTCCAAGTCCCACAGTCTCTCCCCTGTGCCACTGATTCACTATGAAGGTAAGATTAGATGTGCCATAACCGGAGAGGATAAAACAACAAGACAAGTTGGAGACAGATTTCAGCTCAATGTAAGGAAAAATGGCTTAAGAATCAGAGCTGTCCAACATGAAATGGGTTGCCTTATTAAGAGCTAGTTTTCCCATCACTAAAGCTCTTCTAGTGGAGTGTAGATGATCAATCAGGGATGTTACAAATGGAATTTCTGGTCAAGAACAGGCTTCATTGGGTGACTTCTGACATCCTTTACAAGTTAGAGACTGTGTGATTAATTAGCTTTCAAAGAAAAAGAAACCAAAGCTTAAGACTTTAATACAGAGCATGTTAATGATTCTCAGTTTTGTAAACCCAAATCATCCAAACAGTGATTTATTCTCAATTACTCTTGCATAATTATTGTCTATGGACATGTCAATAGCGACATTTCTATCTCCACGCAAAGCTAGTACATGTGACTTCCCATAGTGACCTGGAATTGAAATCATAAATGGGACCTTTTTGTATAGTGATTATATAGTGTCAATATATTATATGTGCATGTACATATGTGGGTGTATACTTAAGAATAAACAATTTATAATCCTCACTCAAAGGGTCATAGATTTACAGAATGGATTATAGAAAGTATTTATTCCAACACTCTCAGATCAGGTAATTGAGACCCAGAAATGTCCAGTGACTTGCTCAAGGTCACACAGAGGTAAGATTTAGAACATGACCCTTTGACTTCCAATCTAGAATTCTTATCACTACAATCTACTGCCTGCATTTACATTTCCTAGAAGTTAGATTTTACAAAGTACAAACTATATTTAGACAAGTGCATGATATATTTTGTCCTTTTTGAGGCATCTTTTTAAGGTACAAGTTTTCCCACCTTTTTCTGTTAGTTGAGCAAATATTTAAAACACCATGAATTTTTATTCATTTTAAATATAAGTAAGTGGTTAGATGTATTTTAGAGCCATCTGTTCCTTGAGTTGGAAAATGACCACTTGAGATTTGATGAAAACATTCTGCTTATTTCTGGGATTTCAAATACATAGCGACACTTGGATAGAATGCTGGAGTTGGAGTCAGCAGTGTTTGATTTCAAATCCTATCTCAAGTATTTACTAGACAGATGACCCTGAACAAGTCACTTTAACTTTCTGACTCTCTTTTTTTTTCTTTAAAATTAGAGTATCGATATCAGAACTCTAAGATATTTTTCCACTTAAAATCTATGATTCAATTACAAAAGTATCCTCCCTTTTGATAATTAAGGTGTTTTTATATTTCCCCTCCAAAAATTTGGCATTTAATTAAAGAAGAAAGGGAAGAGGGGAAGCTGCCTCTATGTCACATCAATTTTCTTGGGTAGACATGGGCAGAACCAGACTGAAGTTTCAACCAGATCTCACCCCCAAGGTTATGTGTGCGAAGCCTGGCCCAGGGAACAAGCTCCTTTGAAGGCAAATGATTATAAATGTAAATTTCAACCCCCTGCGGGGCTGTTCTACAGAGAAGGATTTCTAGGGTTGGCACAGCTCAGTAGTAATTATCTAGACTTGAGCACAGTTTCTGTTTCAAGGGGAAAGACATTTGGCAGCATCTCCTGAGGGCTCAGAAAGGCCACATCATTTTCTCCCAGAGATGCCAGAATCTCTCATTTCTCAGTATGAAATGTTAATGCTCTTTGCTCCCCCCTTTCCCTCACTCTCCACCCTCCCCTCATCCCCCATATACAGACTCTGATCCTTATGGCTGAGAAGGAGCAGGTATGGCTTGAGCTCAACCACTTCCACCCTTTGCTACCATGGGGTTAAGACTCTGGGAGTGGTTCCCAGATGCCAACAGTATCCTCAGGCCAACACATGCCGGATGGGTTTCAAATCTTTCCAGCCAAACGTGTTTCACTTGAAGGGATGAGCCAGGGTTAGTCAAGTAAATGAATTTTAAGTTTTCTGTTCCCTCCACCTATAAAAATAATTTGCTTTTGATTTGAGACAGTAGTTTAATTAAGCATTTATTAAGTTCTTAATGTGTTCCAAGCACAATTCTAGCCAATATAAGGAGAATAACAAACAAAGGAGGAAGATAGTCTTCTTATTTGAAAAGTATTTATGGACTAAATGAGGAGGTAGGGCATGGGAAGGACTAGGTAACATTTGCTACTGTACGAAAAAGTGAATAAGAACAATCATAACACATTTTCACAGCAGTTTGAATTTACAAAGTGATTTTCTTACAGCAATCCTACCAAATGTCAACTATTAACCCCATTTTACAGAATATGAATCTAAGGATCAGGGTGGTCACAGAACCTGCAGGTGCTGAAATAATAAATGCTGAGGTTGATATCTGAACTCAAGTTTCCCAATTAACCACAACCATACACCCCAAGTTCTTCCAGAATTAGGCTGCCTCTCCAAATCATTGGCACACCCAGAGAGAACATTCAGTGTGAGTTTAAGGGAAAAAATAAATTCATTAAAATGAATGTTAGAATTGGAAGTAACCCTAGAGATCATCTAGATCATCCAAATTTTATAGGAAACAAAAAAACAAACTGAAGCCTGGAAAGGAAAAGTGATCCAACCAAGGTCATATAGAGAGGTTGGTGTTAGAGCAGGAACTAGAATTGAGTTTTCCAAATTCCCTTACTAGTGTTCATTTCCCTGACCTGAATTTGGAAAGACTTCAAAAATGAAGTGGATTTTAAGCTGCAGTTTAGACAATGGATCACCTATGTATTGATGGAATGAGGAGCAGAGGGTTGCTTAAGCATAAGAACTGGACCAATGGAGGAATGAACACTGTCTATGATCTGTTTAGGAGTTTATGGGTCCAGAGTCTTCTCCCACAAATAATTTCTCCAAATTTATTTACCTGAGAGTCTAGCATAAAAATACTTCCACTGATCATCTCCAGGAGAGTCTGGGCTTGACTAGGAAGAGCTAGGATTAGCTATGCCTACGAGGGACCATCTTAGACCTATTCTTTCCTTAGATTGCCCGATAACATGAGCCATTGGCACCTGACGCTTGTTTATGTTTATGATGGACTATAGGAGTGCTGACTCATTGATGTCGATACATAAACAGGGAATTGATCAAGGAACTGAACAGAAATATTTCTGACTGTGTGACTTGTGTTCATTCCCATTAAGAACTTGACTAGTTGCTGGATATGGATAGAGGCAGATGTGGGAATTTTTATAACTCATAGTGTAAGGATTTTGAAAAGCAAAAATTGCAAAGTAACTCAATCCACATGATACAAAGAAGAAACTACAACTGGTTTTGTAATTTAGTGGAGAGACCCCTGAATTTGGAGACAATAGACCTGCCTTCCAATGCACACTCTGCTAAGTTGTGTGAACTTGTATAAGTCTATCTTTCTGAGGTACATTTTCTTCATCCACAAATAGATATATTACCTTCATCAAATGATTATTCCTTTTTCCCCTGCAACTTCCCTTTCCTGCTTACCCCATTCCTTTCCCTTCTCCTCTTATCCCTCCCCCTCCTCTCTGATGAATAGTCAAAGATACATGGAGTCATGAGATTTATAAATCAGAGAGAGACAGAGACACAGACAGAGAGAAAAAGAGATAGAGAGAGAGGGTCAGAGATAGACAGAGAGACAGAGAAAGAGAAAGACAGACAGAGTTAGAGAGAGGCAGAGAAGAGAGAGAGAGAGAGAGAGAGAGAGAGAGAGAGAGAGAGAGAGAGATAGACTAAGAGAGAGAGAGAAGTCTTAAAGTGATCTAATGCAGTGATTTTCAAAATGTACCCTAAGGCTCCTTGTCCAAGGGTCCCCAAGTCCCTTTCAGGGGATCTACATGGTCAAAACTATTTTTCATAGTAATACTGAAGTTTTGATGTCTAAGATTGTAACTATTGACAGATAAAACCTACATAGACAAAAGTTCTTTTCAAATGTGTAAAGGAATTCTGAGACCAGAAGTTTGAGAATCGCTAATCTAATCTAACCCCCTTCATATTTAGGATAAGGAGGCCAAAGACAGGGGAAATAATTTACCAAAGGTCACACAAATTACTAATAGTAAAGCTAAGGTGGCAAAACCACATCCTTTGACTCTAATCTATCAACTCTGCTCTGGTTGTATTTACCCCAGATCTTAATGCAAATGTGTTTAGATCTTTAAAAAGCTATTGATACCTCTACACCCTATCCTGAATTCCTCTCCCACACTCCAACCACCACCACTACCAAAATACTATCCTAATCATGGAGAAAAAGAATTTGATATCACTGTGCTTCATGGCTCAAGATGAACTCTCTCTCTCTCTCTCTCTCTCTCTCTCTCTCTCTCTCTATATATATATATATATATATATATGTATATATATTTTTTAATGGATGACTCAGATGAGAAACCACTAGTTTAACTCTTAGAGAATTAGAACCCCTATTTTCACCCATCATACAGTATGATAAGCAGCATATTTCAGATATTTGATGAAACAAAAGACTAGAGACCTTAAAAAGCTAAATTTAAAATTTTAGATTCATGGTCCAAAAGGCCATTTTTGTTGCCTGAACATCATTTTATTCAACAAATATCTATTGATCACCTAATTAACAAGTAAGACTACAAGGAAGGAAGAATGAACCCTCGTAATCACCTTTTGACAGGGGAGGAAAATGTCTTAGAAATGTTAAAAAATCATTTCTTAGTCTGTATCACTTAATTAGTAAGTAAGGGAGTCAGGTTGTATACTAAGGTCCTCTGATTTTAAGCCTGGAATACTTTTCAAAATTCATTATTTGGTCTTGCAAAGAAACCACTGAAAATGCATCACATCCATACTCTTAGTAAATTGGTTCTTTCTTTAAAAAAATTCCCCTGTAAATAAGCTCTTTATTTAACTGCTTCAAAAAAGTTCATTTAAGGGGCCGCTAGGTGGCACATTGGATAGAGCACCCACCCTGGAATCAGGAGGACTTGAGTTCAAATGGGGGCTCAGACACTGGACTTAACTGTTTGAGCCTGGGCAAGTCACTTAACTCCAATTGCCAAAACAAAAAGGAGATAATTTATTTCTTTGTAGATCTAAGAATAGAATAGATATCTGCCTGACATAATTTAAGTTCATCACTATCTCAAAGAAGGAATAGTGAGATGAGTATTCTATCCCAGAAGGTCTACGGACACTTCCAATCAGTGAGTACTTTACTATGAGGATACATTTTCCTGCTCTACCCCATTGTAAATGTGTGTCATCTTCATTACAACTTACTATGTTACTTTGGGCAAATCACTTATTATCTCTAATCTTAAATTTTCTCTTCTGAAAAATAGAAGCAGATATTGGACTGGATTTCTCTAATGAGCTTCACAACTCTAAATCCTAAGATTTCTGTGTCTGGGTGGAGTCACAGGACAATAGTGATGATAACAGGGAGCATTTATACAGCAATTTAAGATTTGTAAAGTATTTTACATATGCTCTCTCGTTTGAAAAGAGAGGGTTCCTTAAGTACTTGTGGTCTTCTCACCCTGAAACATGCCATGGTCCCTGACCAACCCCTTCTTCATTGGTGAATTCCTCTATGAACCTCCATGATGAGGTAGGGCTCAGATCAGGCTTCTTTTCTGACTCTGACTCTTCTTCTGACTCTCTGGACTCACCACCATGTCCTCTCTTTTCCTCCTTCCCCACCTTTGTCAGTTCCTTTTATGTGTTACTTTCTCCCATTAGAATATGAATATTGACTGCAAGGACTATATTTTTGCTTATTTATATCCCGAATGCATGCCATAATATGTTGACATAGTAAAAGTGTTTATACTACTTGACTTGATTTGTCATGACCAAAAGTAAATGAAATAACCGCTGTAAAGTTGGACTGTGGCTCAGGAGGAATTTTGACACCCCAGTGTAGGTCTGAGGATGAGCCTGATGCTAATACACATCCCATCAAAGCTGTTGGATTTCTCCCAGAAGCACAATCCTGGGGACAATTAGCAATGGAACATTTGCAAATCCTGAAAACTCTCAAAAAGGCCCAGAGTATTCATTTCAACAGTAACGCCTGCCTGATTACCATGATACAGGTTTTTCTTCTTCCCTCCCACCCCAATTTCTCACTCCTTTTATTACTAGGTCAGGTTTACACTGACAAAGCTTTTTTTTTTTTTAACTTCCTTTAAAGACCTAACTGGAGAACACAATCCATTTTATAATGCCCCATTAATGGCTGCCTCTGATATTTCATCCTTGCAGGAAGGTGACTTCAGGTTTCTAGGAACGTAAACCCTAGCACTTGAAACTTAGTCTTTGAATATGAGACTAGAGTTGAATTTGGTGTCTGTTCCTGAGGACCAGCATGGCTAAATGCTGAGAAACAGATCACCAAAGGATGATTGATATTTTTGGCTATAGAAATTCAAGATCATTGGTTAGGGCATGGATAAATTGTGATTTGTTTTGGTATTGGAAGGAGGACTCCCATGGATTATAGATTTGGCACTGTAGGGGACTTACTCCATTGGACCATGGAGTCTCATAGTCTTGTTTTTCAGGTAAAGATATTGAGACTCAGAAGTAAGAGTGATTATCTTAGGACAAGACACTATTTCTGAGGCAGGTTTCAAATGTCCATGTGCACTTTCCGTCCACTTCCCTACCTAATATGCCAGGGGTATCAAATTCAATATGAAAAAAGTTCATGGGAAATGAAGCTAGGGTGGCAGAGTGTAGGCAGCAATCCAATGGAATTCTTCCAACATTCTCCTCTACACAACTTTAAAATAACTCTGTAAATAAAATTTTGGAGCAACAGACAAGTCTAAGACAACTTAGGAGATTGGCAGGAAAGATCTGTGGCAATGGGGTAGGGACTCACCGGGGGTGCAGCAACAGCCGTAGCTGTGGGCCTTGGAGATGGTGGTAACAGCAGCAGTAGCAGCAATAGCATCATGTTCAAGAGTAAGGAGGTCAGAAAACTCATCAGAAAAGAGATTATAGAGGACTCTGGGTGCAGTTTACAGTTCTATTGCCCATAAGCCGTTCTGGGTTGCAGTTTCAGGTAGAAAGGAACATTTGTGATTTTTCACAAGGGAGCAGCAGTCCTAGTCATAATCCCAAGGTAGAGAGGAACACTAACACTAGCTTTTGTGGCTACAGAGAAGAAAAATCTCAGGACAAAGTTTGGTCCCTGTGAAGTGTAAACACCTCCAGTCTAGGGTTCGTGTTAACAATAACAACAGGAAAGCCCTGGAGTTAGTTGGTTTGAGAGGCTAAATAAGCCACAGCCACAGGAACTTTCACCCCTGGGATAGTGAGAAGAATTGGGCCTTTGAGCCCAGGAAGACTGAGGGAACCTCTGCTGATAAGAAATGCCAGACCCAGCTGTTATGTGAAGAACTGAGAGGGAGAGAAGGATCCAGCATAGGCCCAGTGAGTGCAGAAGTGGTGGGGCTGAATGCTTCTGTCTGTGGGCATTTACAGGAGGTTGGAGATTTGACTTTAGTTCCAGGAAAGAGGGGAGAACTGAAGATCTAGGGTAAGAGGCACCATTTCCCACCCAGGACTAGAAGTGATTTCAAAAATTAAGCTATTACCAAAAAATGCACAGGCAAAGGAGAAAGAATCCATGCATAGAAAGCTATTATGGAAATAGAGATGACTGGGTTCATCTTCAGAGGAGGGTATTGAAGTAAGGTCACTCCCAAAGAGTAATGTCTAACAATCACTTGCCCAAAAAGAATTCAAAAATAATTAATGAAAATATGAATAGTGAAAAAATAGAAGAGAAAGTGAAACATAAGAAAAATAGCAGATTTGGAGAATAGATCAAGAAGAGAAAATATAAAAATGATTGGATTAACTGAAAGTTATGATAAAAAAAGAATTCTGATATAATAATATAAGAAATAATTAAAGAAAATTGTCCTGAAGCATTAGAACAGGGAAGGGAGGGTGTGGTGGGGGAAGGTGAGAAGGCAGATAGAAAAAAATCCACCTATCACCACTAAAAAGACATCCTATGAAGAAAACTCATAGGAATATCACAGTCAAATTCTGAAACCCCCAGCTCAAGGATAAAATATAAAAAGCATCAATATTAAAACAATTTAAATATGGTGGTGCCACACTTAGACTTACACAAGACCTAGTAGCAGAGACATTAAAGGATTGCAGGTCTTGGAACATAATATATCAAAAAAGCAAAAGAACTGGGGCTCCAGTCAAAAATATCATATCCTGCAACTTTATGTGTGTGCATTTGTCCTTCACTGCCAAAGAAGACCATGCCATCGGAGAAATGATGACATGACTTGCGCTTGACTTTGTTTTGAGTGAAGGAGGGCTGTGCAAGTGACCAGCCTCGCTTCTCCAGAGCCATCCAGTGACCAGATATTCATCAGGATGACTGGAGATGACCCAGGATGAGGCAATTGGGGTTAAGTGACTTGCCCAAGGTCATCAGCTAGTGAGAGTCAAGTGTCTGAGGTGAGATTTGAACTCAGGTCCTCCTGTCTCCTGCACTGCTGCTCTATCCACTGCATCACCTGGCTGCCCTTCTGCAAGTTGAAGTATTATCCTGAATGAAAAAAAAATGGACTTTTACAAAACTCTCAGACTTTCAAGATTTTGTTTTAAAAAATCCTAATTTAATAGAAGATTTGACATACAAGAACCAAGAGGAATATAAGGTACAAATCAAAGATTATAGTGATTATAAGGGATTCATAAGGACAGACTGTTTACTTTTTCCTATATATATACATACAACATATGTAAAATGTATGACTAAGATTCTTATTAATAATTGAGTAACTCATAAGTAAGATTGGGAAAATCTGAGTAGGATATGAATTTAAAAAGCAAAACCATTCAGAAACAGCTAAAAACAGTAATTATTTTATACAAATGAGGTGCAAGAGAAAGAATTGACGCAGAGGAATTAGATGGGGGAGGAGGGCTGGTAGTTCTGATAACCTACTTTCAGCAGGAAAGGGTTTAAGAGAGAGCAATCCATTTATATTTAGAAGAGTATAGAAGTCTTTTAAATTCAGAAGAAATAAAATGGTAGTGGCATAAGGAGCAGGGAAAGGACAAGAGGGGGATCTTTAGAGGGGAGGAGAAAGGAATATGTAAAAGGGGGATATAGAAGGGTGTTAAAATTTATGGGAATGGGAGGATGAAAAGAGATCCTTGGAGCAGAGTAGGAAAGGAATAGGAAAGCAAAGTAGTGGGTAGAAGTAAAGTAGAGGAGGCAGGAGGAATAGGAAGCAAGAGATATGCACAAACCTAAAAAACAAAGATCAGGAGTTAAATATGTTTGGGAAAGTATATGTCTGTGTGTATATATATATATATATATATATATATATATATATATATATATATATATATATATACATATATATGTGTATATATATGTATGTATGTACATGCGTATATGTATATATCTATAGATATAGATAAAAATATCTAAACTTCATTGTAGCCTTCTGTGTGGAGGGGGGAGGGGAAAAAGAACAAAGTAAAAAGGTGCACAAAAGGGAAGAAAAGAACTCAAAAGGAAAGAAATGATGGACAATTTTCAACACAACAAGGATTATTTATCATAAAGGATTTCGTGAAATGAAAATTGATTGTTATATAATTTGAATCCTCTCATGTTCTATACATATGACATGCTTTTGTTTTTTCTTTTTAGCTTTGTCCTTTAGTTGCAATATTTAAATTTATGACATGTTTTTGGTTCTTTTATTTGCATTCTATATTTATGTTGTGGCATGAGTCTAAAATAAAATTTTAAAAAGTTCAAAGGCAAAAAATAAGCTGCAAAAATGAAAAAACAACAACCACAAAAAAGAGAACTTGATCATGAAAAGCTGTCCAGGTGGCATGGCAGATCAAGACACCAAGCCAGAAGACAATAATGTGAAAACACCTACAAGCAAAGCTAATTGGACACAAGCCAAACAATAATTCTTGGAAGAGTTAAAGAAAGAAATGAGTGGTAAAGGAAAAATTGGGAAAAGAGAATGATGCAAGAAATGTATGCTAAGTGATACCATAGACAATGAAGTAATATCAAAATATTTTACAGCAGGTATCTCTGATAAGGGCCTCATTTCTCAAATATATAGAGAACTGAATCAAATTTCTAAAAATAAGAGCCATTCCCCAATCAATAAATGGTCAAATGATATGAGTAGTTGCTTTCAGAAAAGAAATCAAAGCTATGTATAGGCTTATGAAAAAATACTCTAAATTACTATCAATTAGAGAAATGTAAATTGCAGCAAATCTGAGAGACCAACTCATAGCTATCAGAAATGACAAATGCTGGGAGAGATAAGGAATAAATATACACACTCTGAAACTTCTGGTGGAGTTACGAACTAGCTCAACCATTTTTGGAGAACAATTTGGAATTATACCCAAATGTGTATATATATATATGTATATTATATATTATATATATATATGTATATATATATATATAATAGCAGCTCTTTTTGTGATGGCAGAGAATTGGAAATTGAAGGGATGCTTATCAGTTGGGGATTAACTGAACAAGTTGTGGGATAAGATTGTGATGAAGTACTATTGTGCTATAGAAGATGATAAGGGGGGTTCCTTTCAGAAAAATATGGCAAGACCTGTATGAACTGATGAAAAGCAAAGTGAGACAAACTGAGATTACTGTAATGTAATGATGATAAATTGTGAAAGACTTGGCTAGTCTGATCAGTAAAATGATCTCAGACAATTGCAAAGGACTCATGAAAAAGAAATGCTATCCACCTCCAGAAAGAGAACTGATGTACTCTGAGTAGAAATTGAAATATAATTTTCTCTATTTTTATGATATAGTTAATACAGAAAAATATTTTACATGATTCCACATGTATAATTAGTTGATATACTTTTGATAGTCTTCTCAGGGGTGAGGGAGGGGTGGGAGAGAAGGAGAGAATTTAGGACTCAAAATTTTAAAAGAATATTAAAAATAAAGAAATAATAAAATGAAACAAAGGACAATTAAACCATGCAAAAGGATTCTTGCATCAACATTTTGACTTAGTAAACTACATATTAACACTATCTGTGTTTTATTTATTTTGTTAAATATTTCTTAATTATGTTTTAATCTATGAATCACTATTCAAGTCAATGGGCGGCACAACATTTATTACGTCATGCTGCCCCTCTGCAGCATCTTTTTCAACATTGATCGTAGCATCTTTAAAACATACCCAGTGGGAATTTTACCATGAAGATACAATATGTTCCATGAGAAGAAGGATCTTTGCCTGTGAAGTCCTCAAAAGTTGTCATTGTAATGAGCTTACCTTTGTATCATACTTTCCTCTAGGTCTAGGCTATATGAATCCAACCATTTGACTCTTCTTTATGCAGGTGAAAGACTTATTCTAATGGTTCATGGTAGCATGAGGCAACAGCAGTGGAACTGAATTTTTAGGAGACCCTACCCAAAAGGAAAGGCTTAAATTCAGATCTAATAATGGATTCTATATTGGTTTTTCAAAGACCAGCCTAGGTAAGTCCAACCCATTTACCAAAAGTTTAATCACCTAGGTGAGTATATTTATTTTGTCTACAGAAATTCCTGGGAAATTGTGACCTACAGCGGTGGAAAAAATATCCACATCCATGAAATAATAGGTGATAGGAGCTAGGATCACATTGTTATTTAGTCATGTCTGACTCTTTGTGACCCTATGAGTCATACTGTCCATGATGTTTTCTTGGCAAAGATAAGAGAGTGGTTTGTCATTTCTTTTTCCAGTGGATTACAAGTTAAGTGACTTGCCCGGGGTCACATAGCTATTAAGTGTCTGAGGCTAAATTTGAACTCAGATCTTCCTGACTCCAGGGCCAGTGCTCTATCCACTGAGTCAACTGGCCATCTCTTGGTGTAATTATATCATAGAGTCTCCTTTTAAATTAAAATTGTGGTTTTTCTAAACATCTCAAAGATTAGTGGAATTTAGATCTCAGTGGATGCAAATCTGAATTTACTTTTGGAGGAAAGATATTTGAAAAATAGCATCATGGCAATGGAAAAGAAAAGTTGGAAGCAGATTTATTTACTGGAGACAATAGAGATTAAGTCACTTGCCCAGAGTCACATTGCTAGTAAGTATCTGAGGTTGAATTTGAACTCAGGTCTTTCTATCTCAAGGATCTGTAGTCTATTGTCTGCACCACCTAGCTGCCATTTGATTGATGCAGATTTAAAAGAAAAATAGTGTGAGAAAATTCTATAGATGAGAGAAGAGACAAAGGAGGATGGTAGGTCTGTCTACTATACCTTGTTTACCTCTTAGAACATTGTCTGACTCTTCCTAATTTCTATTGTCCCCTTCAATGATCTTGTCTTTATTTTGCATATATTATACTACATTAATATGTCTCTACTCATTTTCTCCCAGTAGAACATCCATTTTGTTTTGTTTTTTTATTCCAAGCTCTTAATTCAGCACTTGTCACATAGTAGGCATGTAGTAAATGAATGTGACCAGATTGTTCAAAACACTAAAGCATTTTTATTCACAATAGGAGAATGTAAAAGCTTGAGGAAGTTTAAAAACCCCAAATATGAAAGTGTGGAAGTTTAGACAAGGCTGGTACAGACCAGTATAATTATATGGGACATTAATTGCTAGGAAACCTCTTGAAACCCAACTAGACTGGAATAGAAGCCATATATGCAGGGAACTTTACCTCTGTTTCTTTCTATGTGATTTAAACAGTTCTTAAAGTAGTCTCCCCACCCAGGATGTTTGGGGGAATAACCCTAGAAAATCAACAAATGAAATTAAGTCAATACGCTGGGACAGCTCAGTGAATTACAGCAGAGGTAATGTCTTAGAATACTGAAAGAAGAGGACTCAGGAGAACTGGGGTCTAGCCCCATTCATTAGGAGATCTTAAACACATCCATTACCCTCTCTGTGTCTCAGTTTTCCTGATCTGTAAAATGAAAGACTTGACCTTATAGATCTCTCTAAGGTGGTTTCTGGGATGGGGTGGGAGGGATAATTGATTATTTTGTGAACACAGAAAGGAACTGCTAAAGAAGAAGTCAGCAAACGGAGAGATTGCTTTAGGCTTTTGTGGACAGGAGAGAGTTTACTGGGGAAATGGGATTTGAGCAATGCTTAGAAAACTAGTATTTGGAAAGGTGCAAAGAGGAGAGAGCTTTCCAGGATAAAATCATAAGGGTAAAAAAAATAGAAAGTTATGTTCAGTTATGTGAGTTATGAAGTTTGACTGGAATGGAGCTTCCAGTTATCATAAATGTGACAGTGATACAGTAGTAACCCCAACTCTAATTTCCATATGTGACAATTCATCTGTGACAGTAAATACCTCTATTTCCCTGATACTGTGAGGGTTGTTCTATTGTCTCATTGCTAAAAATCCAATCAACGGGTTTGAATCAATATCAACTAAAACTATCTGAATTAACCACTGAGGCATACTTGGTTCATTATTTGCGGTGGGAGTATTTGTGGGTTACATATTTCTTATCTGACTTTAGGAATATTTGTGACCTCTAGAGGTTATTCAACCCTGCTAACACCACAGTTACTCTCCAACTCTGATGGCTTTTAAAAGCAACTCTCAAGGGCCTTTTTAATGACAATTTTATTTAATTCTGATTAATGACTTTTGTTTTTACATATCACTGCTTAACCCCTATGTATTCAAGCATCTTTTATAATAAAAATTGAAAAAAAATGTTAAGCAAAATTAGCCAGTATATCAATCAAGCCTGATAGCACATGCAATGGCCCACATTCATAATGTACAGACTTTTCCAGTGTAAAATGTGGATCTACATTTATTAATTCTTCTCTGTCTTCAAGTTTGGATAATATAGTTGTCAAATTTTCAACTTTCTATTTTTTGTTCCATATATATGTTGTTGTAAAACCTTCTCTAGCCCCTCTTAATTTCAGTGTTTTCCTTTTAATTATTTCCTATTTATCCTGTGCGAAGCTTGCTTTGCATGTATTTATTTGCATGTTGCCTTTTCGAATGGATTGTAAGTCCTTTGAGGGCAGAAATTTTCTTTTGCCTCTTTTTTCTATCCTTAACATGACTTAGCACAGTTCCTGGCACATAATATGCACTTGATGAATGTTTATTGATTATGTTTATGATATATATTGTTTTTCTGGTGCTGTATACTTCACTCTTAATCTAGTCACATAAGTCTTCATATGCTTCTCTGAATTCTTCAATTCACTATTTCTTACAGGGCTGTTATTCTGCATGAATATGCAATAATATGATCTAGTCCCCTATTTATAGGCATCTACTTTGTTTCCAGTACTTTGCTTCCAATACTTTGCTATAATAAAAAGTGCTGCTATGAACATTTGGAATATTTGTTAAAGATGACACCTTCTTTATTATTTTTTTTGGCCTCCTTGGGGAATATACCTGAGATCTCTGGTTCAAATTATATGGAGGGTTTACTCCTCCCTCTTCTCCCAATCTAAACTGAAGTTTCTTTTAAGAATGTTTATACTATTTCGCAATTCTACCAACTGGGTATTTATGTAATTATATTTTCACAGCCCCTCCAATGCTATTTTAATCCTTTGTCATTTTTTGCCAAATTACTTAGTATAATGTGAAACCTTTTGATTTATTTTTTCTTATTATTAGTGATTTGGAATAATCGTTCATGTTTTTATTTCTTCTTGGGAGATTCTTTGTTCAAATCAGAAACAGATTTCAATCACTTCCTATTCACACATTAAAATATGGTAATTTACTATACTGATGTCTGGCTTTCTTATCTTCCTCTGTCACTTTGGGGTAATTTGTTTCTTCCCTCTATACCTATAGACTTAGGCAATGGGGTATGTGGTCAAGGTAGTTTATTGTTCAAAACAACATGGAAACGAAAACATATTACAAACACTCCTCTACCTAAGTGAAAATGGTTATTGTTAATGGGCATTTTTTGTAATGCCTAATCACCCATGTCATTTGTGTCAAACTCAAATAGAAATGAGGCCACTAAATCATACATAAGCATTCCTTCCACCTACTGCATGTTGATTTCAAAACCATGTATTAACATTATCTATGTTCCACTGTATTTTTTTTCTTTGTTAGATATTTCCAAATTTTATTTAATCTGGTTCACAGCTGTTTGTCATTCCTTTCCTTTAGGACCTTTGCTGTAGATGGCAAGGTGTGTTCCAAAGCAGATATACCCAGGGCTGGAAACAAATATGCAGAGGATGTGGTGGCATTCACCTTCTCATCTTCAGAAAAACACTATGAAAAATGGGACAAGGCTTAATGTTCCTCTGGGCTGTAAATAGGGTTGTTAGCAGCAGACAGTCTTTAGTTGATTCAGGATAATACTGTTAATGACATAGTATTTGCTCTGCATGACCTGGATCAGCCTTAGCTGCTCATCTCATGGGTCTTAATGCTGTTTACTTCATAACCAGAATTCTGAAGGGGAAGACCCTGTGTCATTGCTCTGGTCACATACATATCACAAAGGAATCATCAGGACCCCACAGGAGAAGTAGTAGTTTCTCTCTGTTGGTAGAAACTCAGAATTTTCTCCATGAGGCCTCTGTTTTAAGTCATTACCCCAGGGCAATTTACAGAAACAACAAAACTAGGGAAATTTCTCTAGGGGTCACATGATAAAAATATTTAAATGCCTCAAATGACCACTGATCTCTTTAGTGTGAACATTGTAGTTCCTGAAGGACAACATGAACTTCTGGATTTCAACAAGTGTTGTGTTGCTGTAGGAAAAAAAGTGTTCGTTTGGTAGGCAATTTGGAATAATAAATAGTAGCTCACATTTATGTAGTCATTTGAAGTTTACAGTGATTTTCTTTTAAGAATCTAGTTAGACAGAGAGTGAAACCTTTATTTTCCCAAGTTTATATATGAATAAAGTCAGTTTCATAGAAGCTAACTACCTTGCCTATGATCACTAAGCTACTAAGAAATAGAGACTAGACCTGAATCTAGGTTGAATCTCTCCCACCAAGCAGGAGAAGTGTGATTGGACAAAGATGTAGTGAGAAAAGTAAATGAGTCTGTTGAGGGCACTGAATATCACACTAAGCAATTCAGACTTATTCTTGATTATCAGCCTAAAGAAACAACCAAAGTCTCTGTACCCACAGAGGTAGTTCTTTTGAGTCTGCTGACTGGAACAGAACACAAAACCCCACAAAACATTGCCCTCACATCAATTTACATTCAAAAGAAGAGAAGCCATCAGGTATAATTCCTGGGACTTTTTTTCCCCTAGGGCTATTTGGATAGTCTCTTGATCCACCTCTTTCAGGAGAAAGATCGTTCAATCATTTTCTCTCTTTCTCTCATCTTAACTCTTTTCCCATCTAAAGATATCTTATAATAATAGCAAGCATTTATATAGAGATTAAGGTTTAGGAAGCCCTTTAAATATATTAACTCATTTGTTCTTCAGGACAACTCTTTGAGTAGGTGCTACTATTATACCTAATTTACTCAATTACCACCCTCCACTACTTGACCTAAAGAAGACTAGAAGTTTTGCAGCATCCCTTATCTCCAGACCTTCAGACACTGTAAAGAATTCTCTTCAACAAATATCCTTTGTATGTATGATGTAAATCCATGGTAGACTCATACTCTGGGTGGATTCACTCTCCAATCTGACTTCATACTCGACGGTCTAGGTTCTAGTGGACAGATGAAGGATGTCCACCAAAGTATTTTTTATTCAATCTCTCTCAGAGTGCTAGAGGAAACCTTTTGTGGAGGATGTATCCACCACATGATGAGCCAAGGCACAACAATATTCTGCATTGGAAGACATTACATAGTCTTCAAAGATTTATACTCTTAGGTTGTGCCTCTGAAAATGGCTCCTTTATTCTTGAATTTTCAAAATTTCTTAATAAATAAAATTTCTATCTTGACTCTTCAAAACCATCAAACTGTTTATACATGAAAAAACATATCACTTTATAACCTTTGCAAAATGATATAAGGTTTTATATTTATGTCACAGTTTATTTTCTATCTCTTACCAACCAAACTTCCAATAGCCTATCTACAGATTGTATTTCTTTACACACAGAATATTTTTAGCAATTTTTATGAAACTAAAATTCTTTTCCTACCTATTTCAGTCAGTAAACTATTACCTATGAAAATATAATATCTTATATCTATTCACAGTTGATTTAATTATTTTTTCTTTATACTGAAGTCATTTTCTTCCCCTTTTGACACCAAGCTGCTTCATAAGTAAAAGAGAAGTAACTTAAATAGACATTACCTTATCTCGAAAATACCATGTACAAACATACACATAGTATGGGCCTAATAAATATTTGTTGAGTCAAATTATGTGAGCATGAGTTGCTTCTACAACATCCCAAGTTGTCATCTAGTCATTACCTAAAGATCAGTGGTGATAGAGAACTCATTACATACTGAGATAGCTCACCTACTTTTGAAGGTAGCAATTTTAGGAAATTTTCCCTTAGGTTGATTCAAAATCTGTTTCTCTATTACTTCCATTGCTCTTTTTTTTATGCCTGAGGTCAGGGGAAAAAAAAGTTTAAGGCTTCTTTCCATAATTGTTCTTCAACACATGACTGAATAATTTTGTCAAAGGATTATAGAGTTATAGATTCTGAGCTGAAAAGGACGTTAGTGGCTGTCTTGTCCAACCCTTTCGTTTTAGAGATAACAAAGCCAAGTTTCAGATAAGATAAGTAATTTGTTTAAAATAATAATTCTAGTAGGTAGTAGAGTTAGTATTTGAATCTAGGTCCTCTGATGCAAAATTAATCACTCTTTCCACTGTATTATGTCTC
Organism: Potorous gilbertii; assembly: GCA_028658325.1. Classification (NCBI taxonomy): domain Eukaryota; kingdom Metazoa; phylum Chordata; class Mammalia; order Diprotodontia; family Potoroidae; genus Potorous; species Potorous gilbertii. The sequence continues at coordinate 193,227,757 of CM053769.1, forward strand.
CTTAATATATCTAGTTAGTGTAAGCAATCATCACTTAAACCATTTTTTAAAATCTCTTTGCCATGTTGATCACCCTCTGTCCGATGTATTCTAGCTTATCACCGATAGCTCAGCACTTCGGGGATACCATGTCACTGAAACAGAAAGGACACAGAACTACCGAGCATGAGAGCATAAAAGGGAATGAGTAGAGTCTGATAAGGCAGAATTGTAGAGTGGAAAGAGAACTGGATTTGGTATTAGAGGAGCTGAATTCAAATTTACAGCTCTGTGCCTGTATGAACTTTGACATATCATTTCTAACCTCTAGAACTCAGCAAATGAGGCCATTAATATAATGAAGGAGTTGGATTAGCTAGGCAGCCTTTAAGGTCTCTTTCACTTCTCTAGATACTTATGCAGTGTGGGGAGTATTTATTATTGTATCAGAGAGCACTCAAGAGAATCATCTGTAGTACTCCCCAGAAGGGAGTGGATACTTCTGTTTCCAGAAGGGAGTGTAACTCCATATTTTACAACCAAGGCAGCATTTAGGTGAGCAAGAAGTTTAAGGGTAAGGGAGGGCTATCATAGACTGACTTCAACCCTATAAATTCACTTAGATTTACCACTGAGAGAAAAATTGCCTCCACTTTTTTGACCAACAATCTGGAGAGAGATCAGCCAAGGCCTAGTGGGTGGTCCAGGGCCTTCACTCTCTACTACCATGCTTTGGGGGAGGTACCCTGTCCCACTAATTGCAGGTGTGTGTGGATGGGGGTGGATGGAAGTGGGTGGAGTTGTTATATATTTGTTTGTATCTCTGCAAACAATTCTCTGACTTCACCCTTCAGCTGCCATGTGACATTGTAATTCTAATTCAGATTCAGTCAAGGCTATATTACCTTATGTCTGACAAAGGAGCTTAGACCAGCCCTATCTCTCTTGGGGCATGTCTGAGAGAGCCCCAGATTTAACAGAGCACTGTGAGCATTTCCACAGGGTGGCAAACCCTTCCTGTTGGTCTCAGGGATTTATGATACTTGTAAGCTGGGCAATGCTGAACATGTTAAAGTCCTTGGCCAGTTTAATGGTAAATGAATTAATCACAAAATAATTAAACGTCTCAAGCATATTAAATAGAAAATAAGTAGGACATGGTTGGCTCTCCACATGAATTCCTCCTGATGAAGCACTTTCTGCTGTGACACAGAAATAAAGTGAAGTCCCTTGGTGATCTGAAGCAGATACAGCCATTAATTCTACATTCATGTTCCTTTTTTTGAGAACTGTATTTTTACTTAAAAAAATTAAAACCTCTCTGCACCATAACTGATAATTATTTTGTGAAGGGGGTAAGAGCAAAATTATTTTCACAGCAGCTAAAGCATTTTTAATGCAACAGCTGTAGGGCTTGAATAATCCATAGGCAGGGAATCTTAAAGACGAAAGGGGGAGGGAGGAAGGACAGTTGATGTATCTAGCGCCTTCTAACTCAGGGTCACTGGTATGAATCCGACCAGGCTTGATTATGCCTGAAGTTTGCCTACATTTGATGACTCCTTAGCGGCCGTAGTGAAATGAAATGGTGGGCATAGCCAGTTTCCTTCCAGGCAGCCACCCAGGAGCTCAAGCAGATGTTTTCTGCAAAGGGGTGGGGATGCCTTAGGACACCTTCATTGAGCTGTTCCCTCAAGGTCTCCATTGTAGCTAATTCCAGTTATTCTAATGATTGCTCCAATGGTCTTGATTTTGAGGTTTCTGATTCTGATTATTTTGAGTCACCTTACAGAATGAGAATTTTTGCTATATGGCTTCCCCCTCTAAATTATGGAGAGAGAAGCTAAACGTAGGGTATAGAACTGTAGTGATTACTAGTCTCACTGAATCACAGAATTCCTGAATGGGAGTGGACCCCAAAGGTTATCCAGGTCAGTCTGAGAAGGAATTTTCTCTACATGTCCAAGAAGTAGATGTTTAGTCTATCTCTAATCTAGATTTCTAGTGATGAGTAATTTACTACCTTTAAAAGTCCCCTTCCAATGTATCATTAAAAACCGTCTTCCGTGATGAGTGGGTGGATTTCAGAAAGACCAGAACTTACATGAACTGATGTGGGAGCGAGCAGAACCAGGAGAACATTGTACACAATAACAGCAACATTGTTTAATGACCAACTTTAAAAGACTTAGCTCTTCTCAGCAATGCAGTGATTTAAGACAATTCCAAAAGATCCATGATGAAAAATGCTATCCATATCCAGAGAAAGGACTATGGAGTCTGAATGAAGATGGAAGCATACTATTTTCTCTTTCTCTCTTTTTTGTTTATTTTTTTTCTCCTGGATTTCCCTTTTATTCTGATTCTTCTTTCACAATATGACTAACGCAGAAATATGTTTAACATGATTGTACAAGTACAGCCTATGTCAGATTGCATGCTGTCTTGCACAGTGGGGAGGAGAAAGAAAGGGAAACTCAAAATCTTATAAAAGTGAATGTTGAAAACTGAAAGTAAATAAATACATAAATTTTTCTAAAATGTTCAAATCCCACAAATTCTAGGAAGCTCCCCCTGAGCAGACCAGATTAACAGTGAGTCCTTCCACTTTTGAAATTCTGTATTAATAACTATTACTATTTGTTTTTTAATTCAGCACATACTACCTAATAACCTCTTTTAATGCATATTTCTGTTCCCTAATTGAACTAAAATCCCTTTCAGAACATGAACTATGTTTTATATTTCCTTCTATCCCTTTTCAGCACCTTGAATAACCTTACACATAAATAAACATTTATTTTTTTGATTTTGGAAGATGGAAAATCAGAAAATGAAAGGATTGGCATGGTCATTTTCTTTCATATTACAATTCAGAAGATCATGGGATTTCAGGCTGGAATGTACCTTAGAGGTCATCTAGTCTAACTCATTTTTAAGATAAAGAAAGTGAGGCCCAGAGAAGTTAAATGACTTAGTTAAGGTTATACAGTAAGGTTAAATGATTTGCCCAATTAGATTGGAGTTCTCAAGATTGTCTATGTGTATGTATATCTATTTGGTAGATCCTGAACTCCTCTAGGATTAGAGCGGTCACATCCAAATATTCTGTCTCCCTCCCTGCATAGTATAATGTTTTGTACACAACAGATGCTTGATAAATGACTTTCTTTTAATTGAATTGGATTCAAGGGAATGATGAATGAAAATACAGAGAGAAGATTCTTGGGAATTGCTTAATCTTGTCAAATTCTTATAATTTTTATTCAGTCATTTACCCAGGAAATATTAGCCAAGCTTCTAGTATACAAGTCACTGTACTCAGCATTATAGGGTCAATGGTGATTGGATGAAAAAACATTTATAAAGCACTTACTATAGGATACATGATGTGCTAAGCTAGAGGTACAAATAGAAAAACTGAGAAAGGCCTTGCTGTCAAGGAAATCAAACTCTAACTAGGAGAGACAATACATAAAAGAAAGTTTAGTTTCAGGCTGAATAAAAAAAGCTTACACATCATAGAGTTGTAGTGAGTGGGGCGGGGTTCTGGGGTATGTGGAAGGGGCTGGATAGTAAGGTCCAAGGTATAGTTAAATTACATGTCAGATGGCTATGCCAGTGGAATGCAAAGTTTAGACACTGGGGAGATAGTAAGAGCTGGAGAATTGTAGGAGTCAGTAACAGGGCAGCGACTAAGTCCTCTCCATCCTCCTCATAAGTGGTATCAAATTCAAGTTGAAACCAGGGTCACTTAACCTTATATCCACGCTGTCAGCATATTGACTTAGAAAATCATATATTAACATTTTCTGTGTTCTATTGTATTTGTATTTAGTTTATGAAATATTCCCAGTTACATATTAATCTGGTTCAGCAGCACTCAGGAACATTGAAGGCAGTGTGTTCAATAATTCTGCCCTATATGACCAAAAATAACAGAGTTGTTAACTCCCTCCTTATTCTGGTCTTATAAGGAATGCAGCAAGGGAGAAAGGGCTCTCTTCCCTGAGGTCTTTTCACCAACATGCTCTTCCAAATGGAATCTATTGGGAGGGGAAGGTAGAAAGTTAAAAAGGGGTGATTCCGTTGGTGATTCCCATCACCTGGACTTCCCTGATAGGTTTTGGGACAACCTTGGTACCAGGGAGTGATGGAAGAATAATGGAAGAGTGGGAGGAAGGGCCTCCTGGTGTTTATTTTCAAAGAGTTTATGGGCTAATAATACTCTTTGTTTAAGTAAAGGGTCTTGATAATCTTCTGGGTAGCTGCTCTTGAGAGAAATTATGAAAGTGGGTAGTTGAAACAGCCAAGTTGTTTTTGACGGGTGCGCTGCATTAAAGCACCAATGTCCTGTGATAGATGCCTGCCTCTTTTCTTAGAATTAAGCTCATGTGCTGATCATAACTTTCCACATATATTGATGAGGCATTTATAGTGGTCAGCAAGAACGCACTTAAAAAGGAGCAAAATGGAAAAGTCTGGGGGTTCTGGAACAGAACCTGAAGAAAAGTGAGCTATGGTGGGCCTGGGCACTTCCTCAGATGGGGTTCTGAACCAGTAGGATGAAGGGGACAGTCACAGGGATAGAGTTATCTCTAGGGTAAGAAGGTGGCTGGGCTTGAAGTGGAAAAATCCAGAGATTCAAGAGCAGAACTGGCCAAGTGTTTACTAAATTTTGTAGCCCAGAGGCTCCTTAGACATGGGCCAAACTGCAGTTAGGTAAGAAAAATGCTTCAATTCAGGGTTTCCCCAAACCAGAAATCATGTAGCAGTCCACATCTCCAGAAACATTTAAAGAAGAAGGACAGACACTCAAGCTTTCATGTTGCAGAGAAAAACAACAGACGAGAAAGCTTCCATTTTCAAAGCCTAAATCCGTTTCCAAGGTGAACCTGGGAAGGTGGCAGAAGTGAAGCTATTATTATAGCAATTTGTTCCCACAAACAGAAGCCCCCAGGTGGAGAAATGGGAGTCGTTAACTGGCTCTTTTCCCCCTCCTTGATGATGTATTCCTGGGTCTCTACGGTGCCACCTCTGAGAGGGCATGGTAGCCTTTCCCCACAGTCCTGTCATGCTGACAATAGCCTGGCATCCAGTGGCTGTAGCAGAAGCCTAGTTTCTCTCTGATGGACAATTAAACATTTCGAAGAGGCCAGGACACGACTCTTCAATCAGGAGAGACACAGAAACCCAATTATCCCACGAAACAAAGAGAAAAGTGAAGCCCCCTGCATCTCTCACCACAGATACACAGAGGAAAACTCTTCAGTTCACTTGGCGACACCTATGAGCAGAGGAATTTTCTTGAGTTTAGAGTTGTTCAGATTATTTAGGGCATGGAGTAGGGCTACGTTTTTTTTTCTTTTTGCACTCTAGAGAAAGCCTTCGTTGTCTTCTCATGCCTAATAGAGATAAGCCAACTTTTCAATTTTTTATCATATTTTGTTTCTTTTTTTAAAATGCTATTTGCCCCAGATTATATTTCTTACAATTTCATCTGAGGACAGAAATTCTTACTCTGATTTTTTTGTTCAAAAAACAGCAAAAAGCTGCAAAAAAATTGAGATAAACTGATGGGAAAATTTCCATCTCCATCACACTGAAATCTATGAAGGAAGAATCTTCCAGAAGTAAGGAGTGCTCAAATGCCAGTAAAGGGGCCTGGGTTTCATTGCCCCCAACTTGTGGAGGGACAAAAAGTATTATGAGTTACATTGATCGACCTTTGAGAGATATTGGAGTGACTTAATTAAAGTTGCTTAAGCACTTTGAAAATCCTCTGATGAAAGGTGGTTTATAAAAGTATAATGTGCTTTAGAGCAATGGGCATTTCAGAAGGCAGGAGGATTTTTTTTCCATCCCGTTTCAAAACAATGTGCTCACAAAGATATCCTTCCAATATCCATGTACATTTGACTGTGATAAATATAGTCACTGACCTTTAACAGATGTTAAAGTGAAAAAGCAGAGAAATTGGACATGCTGTGATGGCTATTGCCTATTTTACAGAGTTTTCTGGCATATTGATTGGCTGCAACACACTTCTGAAAGCTGGTATGTGGCACTTAATAAACTCATCTCTCCTCCCCTTCCCCTGCCTTTGGATAGCAGAGGGGGAGAGGCAATTGGCATTCCATGACCCACCACAAGACAAGATAGGAACAACTGTCTACATGAAAGAGTCAACACACTGCTTCCTGTGATAGGCAGACAGCAGGATACTGCATGTCTTTAGTTGGGGGGTGGGTGTGTTTATTCTTCCCATCTCCCTCCTTCCTCCCCCTTAGTTCTCTGCATGGAATAAAGCAAAATCAAAGGCTGTGCAGCGATATTCTCAGCTGAGGCTATCAGAAGAAAGTTGGTGATTTGTCATTAGAGTCAGTGGCAAAGCCATTAGCAGGGATTTTTGTACTTATTGGTGTCCCAGGAATGGTTACGTGGGGAAGGCTTAGGTTAGATGTCTAGCAGTTACAAAGACCTCCACAATATGGCAGTGTCCTATTATGCTTATAGCCCCGGTTAGAGAAATATTTAGCTTAAGAATAATTTTTATCCTTTCTATTCATGAGTTGCCAGAGAGTGTTACTCATTTTTTAGTGTTGTAAGTATAATCTTGCAATGTCTGCCTGTGTTTAGGTCTGTGTGTTTCATGTCAATCCTTCTATCAACAGCTGGGCTGATATCCCTTTACACTTAACCTTTCCTTCCCTCTATCTCTTTTTCCTTGATATCTTCTTGTACTGATATCTGTGCCTCTGTCTCTGAATCAGTCTCTGTGTTCATCTCTGTATTTTTCTGTTTTTCCATCTCAATCTCTATTTCCATATCCATATAGATATCTATCTCTATGTGTATTTCTCTATTTCCATCTCTATTTCTGTATCTATTTATTTCTCTATTTCCACCATCTCCATCTCTCTCCACCTCCATCTCTGTCTGTCTCTCTCTCTCCCTCTCCCTCTTTGTCTCTCCCTCTCTCTATCTCTGACTCTATCTCTGTCTCTGTTTCTATCTCTGTCTCTCTGTCTCTCTTTCTCTCCCTCTGTCTCTCTCTCTCCCTCTCTCTGTCTCTGACTCTGTCTCTGTCTCTCTCTCTCGATGTCTGTATCTGTGTATCTGTTTCTATTCCTTTCTCTCTGTGTCTGTCTAACTCTCCCTTCAGTCCTGGAGATTGCAATTTATCCACACTTTTTTTCTTTTTCATTGTGTGAAAATCTTGTCTGTCTTCTCCCATAAATCCCCTATTAAGTCTGTGCCCAATAAACTTAAGACCTTCTTTTGGGTCTTTGTAACATTATGTGGTACTAGCACACAAATCATACTGTCTGTCTGTTGTTAGTTAATCTCAGTATATGACTGGAGAAACTATTTGATGGATTATCCATTTTTTGGGGTGAGGAATGGTGTATGATCCCTATTATACACTACTTTTGTCAAGAATGCTTTCATTGATCATATAGTGTAACTTCTTCATTTCTGTAAATTTCTTTACTCCCCTTTGGAGCAGAGAAAATTTCACTTCTTTGTAGATTACAGTGCATGAACCACAACCTTGTAACATTAAAAGATAATATTTATGTTAAGAAAGATGCCCGGTTTTTGTTGTTTCAGAAAGTAGCTTGACATCATTGAAGTTTCTGCACCATTTCTCAAATTCTGTCCTTTCTATTTCATCCTATATTCCTTCCTACTTTGTAGTTCTGGGCCCATCCCATCCTTTATCTTCAGTGTCTGTCAGTTACCTGTACTAAGAAATTGACTCAATGTGGTTGTCCAATCAACAGCATATCATCAGCTGAACAATATCTTTTTCCATTTGGTTTTTCTTGCGAAGATTATTTAGACTGAACTCGTCTGAGGGTTTGTAGTAAAGTAAGGGATTACTGGAATTAGCAAACTGTGATCTGCAAAATCGAGCATCAAGAGGACCTACCTCACCATTCATAAATGGGCAAGAATTGCTCTTCTATTTGATCTATTCCCTGTCTATGCTCCATGATCGTGGCAAAACACCTGCAAGCATAATGCCCTTTGTTCACAATGCTACCCTGATGTTGAGAGTCATGAAACAAAGTAATCTCTGCTGTTAGATCAAGGCATCTTGCATGATAATAAATGAACTGCAGATAACTTGTGAAAGGAAAGCCTTTCAAGGCTTCATTGTGCTCTATTAAGTCAAATTTTTATTTGCTGATTTTTATTTTCACAGAACCATAAATAGCTAAAATTGTGCTTGCTGCAAATTCATTTGGGAAAGGGTTGAATTTGAGCTCAAAGTATAGCCTCACTTCAGGTACAGGTCTGTTAGATGAGAGAGCTTTATCCTTCCTAGAGTTCTGGTCACTGACCCAACAGAGGTAGCCATTGTCTTTATGGCCCTAGAGATGGTGACAATGTTCAATTTCATCTATTCCCACCAGAGGACTTCAGATGAGGTGCAAGTGGGGTGGTCACTGTGGAGGGGAAGCCATACGCCTTCTACAGATGTCAGCATGCCAGGTTAAAGCTCTGTTTGTACTGTGCTAGTTATGAGCTTTCTTTAAAAAAATCAGAAACAATAGACTATGATCTTATATTCTCTGTATTTCGCAGTCAGATTTACTAATAACTTCTCATATTTTCATCAAAGCTGCTCCAAATTTGCATGTCAAACTTTCTCATAAAAACTTCATTGAATTGAGAAAGAAGGCATATGGACCAGTGGTTATTAATATTCTTCAATTGCTTTTTTTCAGTGGAAATGCTGTCAGAAATGGTCTCCCTGTTACTCACTAGCTTCTTTTTTTTCTCATAAATTTTTAGATTCACTCCCTAAACACGTTCAAAACACTGTTGCCTTCATTGTGGATTTCTGTAATGTATACTTGGCCCAGTTCAGCTGTTTTAATAATTTATTTGTAATTAGAAAGAATCTAAAAGGTCTCCTAGTCTCTCCTGACATTTGCATGGATGAGGAAACTGAGGCTCAGAGAAATTAAATAATTTTCCCAAGGTTGCAACTAGTAGTGACTCTAGAAGCACAATTCAAACTAACTTCAACCTAGGCAACCTATAATTGAGTAGAGTAATATAGAAATATGTTGCAATACCCTTCTACCTTCCATAGTCTGTTGCTTCATCGCTGGATCTATGTAAGTTAACGGTCCTAGAGGATATAGGGTATTTTTTTCTTGTTTTTTTTTCCCCTGACAATTAGCACACTTCCTAGCACACAATAAGACCCTAATAAATACTTATTGATTGAGGGCAGCTAGGTGCTCTCATATTTCTCTCTTCATCTTACATGGCACATCCATAACAATCATATTCATGCTGCCCTTTCTAGTTTAAATCATTCTTCTAGTCAGAGAACTATTTAGAGGTAAAAGACATCATAGGGTCATGGATTAAGAGCTGAAAAGAACCTTAAAGATCATCTAGTCTAAGCTTCTCTGTTGATTTGCAGAGAAGGAAGCTATATCCTTAAGGAGTAAAATGACATCTAATGCTTAGCCCAGTGCTTGGCAGGTAGTAGGCGTTTAATAGATGCTTATTAACTGACTCACTGACCTTCCCTATGTCCCAAAAATAGCATGAAGGAGAGCCAGAATATAAACTCAATTCCTTTAGCTGTAATTCAGCTCTCTTTCCAATACACCACAATGGAATGATGGGCAATGCTAATACACAAACAGCAGGTAGAGATCAGGTGACCACAAAAAACAGAGAAATTCTTGTATGTGGGACTGTGGGATTAAGGTTGGGGACCCCTGGATCTAACAGTTACTCATTCAAAGTCTTCAGTTTTGTTTTCATCTTTTTCCATACAATTTTCTTCTGTAATTTCCTGAATGGATCACAAGGATCATAGAGTCACAGAGATGGAAGACACCTTAGATATCTTCCAATCAGATTTCCTCATTATACCTGCTGGAAAGTAGGGACTTAGTCCCAATACACTGAACAATACCTTGCAAAGATTTTCCCAGGTTTTCTGAATGCAGGCACATGAGCCAATAGTGGTAAAAATTCCCCGAAGAGCATCTGGACCCTTTGTGCTATTGAAGTTTCTGATACAGGGGCTGGTAAGATATACATATCTATGAGAAAGGACTTGATTTGACCATCCTTCAGAGACCACTGTATTTTTCTTTGGTTTAGAAATTTGCAATTTCATGGTACAAATAAAACTGGGGACTTAAAACATAATGGCAAGATAGAATTATTCTTAAGTATCTCAGGCCCATTAAACTGGCTTTGAAGGAAATTTGTTGCTTGTAAAATCCTGATTAGTTGAGACTCACAGAGGACCAGGCTCCTTTTGGTATAGCAGAAGCGAGAAAAATCTTGGAATCAGAAGACCAAGGTTCTGATCCCCAAACTGCAACTTGTTGGCACTGTGATCTTGGGTTATTTGCTTCATCATGCAGTGACTCAGTTTCCTCACATTTAAAATGATAGATTTGGATTAGATTTACCAAATCCTATAATCTTATGACCTGGGATCTGGTCTGCACCTGACAAAGTATAGGCAAATTCAGGTACAGCCTTAGACATAGGCAGAGTAGGTTTTCATTTCTGTTGTATAATTCTTAAGGGATCCCAAGAAGGCTCTTTTTAGGAAAAAAAAATCTCCTTGCTACACAATGCCTAAAAATTCCCTTAGAAGAGGAGACTTTCATTCTGTAGTTATAAATCTATAGTTATTAAATTTTGGGTTTTTTTTACAGTATGTATATGTATGTGCACACTCATATACATATTGTATACATACATACACATAAACATGCATATGCACATGCAAACATGTGTATATATACACATACGTACTGTTATATATCATATCCATTTATATGTGTGTATACATATATATTTTATACATATATGTATATACATATATGTGTATGCATATATGTGTATATATGTGTGTGTATATATATATACACACACATACACACACACACACATATATATATATATATATATATATATATATATATATATATATATATATATATATATATATATGTATATATATGTATGCTGGGGAAAGTGAAAACTAAAATATACTTTTCTTAGACCAGTTTTTGAAGTACCACATGAAGTCACTGGGTATAAGTTCAGTATGATTCCGCTTACTTATTAGCATTGCCTAAGGATGGTCCTTGTTGAACTCCCTCTACCCAGATAGCTAGGGAAATCTCACAGTGATAGTTACATATTTCAGGAAAAACTTCTTTCTAAGGTATAACCAATCCAAACAATACAGATTATGCTTGCTACCCTCTAGGAGAGTTTAGCCCTATCCTCCAATAGCTAACACATAAAGTAACTGACCTTTACATAGTCAAGTTTGCAAATGGTTTTTACGTTAACTCATTTGAGGCTCACCTATTCCTTCAGTTTTACTGAGAAAACAGCCTCAGAGAAGTTAGGTTAACTGTAAAAGTGCAAAGCAGCAATTGAACCTGTGTTCTCCTAATTCTAGGCACTGAATACTATCCACTGTACCCTATGCCTAATTAGTATTTAGTTCTTTCTAAATATTAGAAACATTTGACTCAGTGTTACGGGGGAGATTTTTGTTCTTTCAAAAGATGGTTGAATCAGCTCAGCAAGAGTTATAAAATGTGCCATCCTCATTTAACAGCTGGCAAACAGAAAACACAGAGAGAGAGTGAATGACTTGCCTGTAACCAAACAATTTATTAGGGGTTGAATCAGGACTGGAACTCAAGTCCCCTGAATCAGCCTAGTGTTCATTCCACAACTGTGCTAGAATGACTCCCTTAGGATTCACATGTTCATTAAGAGCATGGCATGGAAAAAGAAAGCTTGATCAGTGGGAACTTCAAAACTTTGAATTCTCCTGGATGTGAGCATTTCTTCTGCTGATACTGCTTATTGGTTTAGAACTGGAATAGATGCTAGGAGATCTCAAGTCCGGTCCCTCCTTTTGTAGATGAAGAATCTGGAGCACAGAGAAGTTGTAACTTGCAGCTAGTAAATATTTGAGGTGGGATTTGAAGTCAGGTCTTTCTAACTCTAAGTCTAGTATTTCCCTTCCCACCCTCCACTATATCAAACTGCCTAACAATCTGGCCATTTAGTGTCTGTGACTTGCTCGAACTGAAACCCAATAACCAGCCTTGTTATGATGAAACTTGTCCCAACACAATGGGCACCTCTTCCATGGCCATGCCAATTTTTTAAGTCTTTATACCTTGGTAGGAGGTGGGAAGCTTGTGCTTCTTTAGCATAACCAAAATGAAAAAATGAATCTCTACCACACTATAATGATGTGCAAGAGTAAAGGTCGGTGGAGAGACTACAGACATATTTCTTCTTTAACCAGGTTAGGTTCAGATTGTCTATCTAAAGATGAAGGTATTTCTGTCCCATCATTTTGCACAATTGACTAATTTCCCATTAAATCCACTTAAACATGGAGAGAAATATTTATTTCTCTCTTGGATTAATAGCCAATGATTAAAACTGGGGAGATCCAAGTTTTTTCTTTGTTTTTTCCTGCCCTCCTTCCCCTCCCCCTTTTGCTTTTCTAATTTATTAAGAATTAACTTTCTCCTCATTCTGGGTATTGCTTTTCTACCCAACTAGATGAGACTTCTAATCTAAAGTGAATCTCTCTCAAGTTCCCAAGTCTTGGCGGGGGAGGGGGAGACTTAACCAGGTGGATGGGGTAACTTACAAGTAAATGACACAATCAAAATTCATTAGAATAGGCTCAGTCTCTCATTGTATTATTCATTCTTTCATTAATTGTTAACCAATCAGAGTTGATTACCAACCTTCCAAGGGCATATAAACTCTGAGCTTGCTGTCATGATTATCTTTGGCATTCAAGAATACCTCAGATCTCCTTTCATTAAAATGCTGACATTATAAATAAAATGAGCAATTACCCAGGAATTATATGTCTCAAACTTCTAAAAATACTATCTAGTCATATATTAGGATTAATATTAGAACACAGCACCATACAATACAGAAGAATTTTCTCCATTGACCAGTGGTGTTTCCAAAACTGTACAGGCTTAGGGGTGACAAAATTATAAAGGCAGACATGCAGGGATTCTACAAAGCTCTTAATTGGACCTTCTATAGAGTTTTCCAGATGTTTACAGAAACATATGAATTAATAAGTGGGTTGGTTTTTGCATAACATTGTTGGGTCAGTAAACAAATGCAGATCAGGGGCCAGAAGCTATCAGCAAATGTACTCATTTCTAATGTAAATGCCTGCAAAGCACTAACACAAAAGTTTGTAAAATGTGGCAAGAAAAGCAATTAAAGTAATTACTTGACTTTTTTTAACTAGACATTTGTTGCTGTTGAAACTGTAATTAAATTTCTTTTTTGTAGAACACAGTTCCGTTTTTCTTCCACTTAATGTCATAAGTAACTAAAGCAAATGGTGCCTCCTGGGATTTAAGGCCTATGAATAGTTTTAGAAGTATCAAAACCTCCCACCTCCCCTCCCCCATTCTCCCCCATAGTATCCAATGCATTTTATGTGAGTACAATGCTTATTTATGATTTGTAGCTAAGGTCTTCACTTTCAGAGAGATCTTATTTCTGGAGAAATTTTGCAGGTGAGAGAACCGAGGCCTATCAAACAATCAAAGGTTTAACTTGTGGTTTTACCACTTACTTTGATAAAATCAAGACTTTCCTGGGTCTCAGTTTCCTCCTTTGAAAAATGAGATGGTTAGGTTACAAGACCTTTGAAGTCCCTTTCAACTCTAAATCAATCAACCTAACAGCTAGCATTTATAGAGCTCTAACTATGATCTAACCATGTGAGTTACAAAGAAAATTTAAAAAAAATAAATGAATAAATAATAGTGCTTCCCCCTCAGGAGCATACATTTTAATGTAGGAAGATGACATGAAAATAAGTGGAAATGTACATATACATACACGGGATATAGAAGGTAATCTTAGGCTCCAGTACTTAGGAGAATTGGGAAAGGCCTCTTTATAAGAGTAGGATTTATGCTTAGTCTTAAAGGAAGCCAAGGGTTCTAAAAGGTAGAGGTGAAGAAGGAGGGCATTTCAGACATAGTGGGTAGTCAGTGGTATGGAAATAAGAAAAGAAGTGTTATGTGTAAAGAAAAGAGAGTAGGGGGCAGAGCCAAGATGACAGAGTAACAGCACGGATTTGCTAGCACTCTCGCCCCAAACCCAGCCAAATATGTGTAAAAAATGATTCTAAACAGACTCTGGAGCTGCAGAACCCACAGAATGACAGAGGTGAAGCAAATCTCCAGCCCAACACTGCCTAAAAGGTTGCCAAGAAGTGTCTACTGTTTCCAGATTTCATGACCCCAAAACTTCAAGGACAAATTGGAAAGGCAGTGGAAAACACCTGTGGGACCTGTGTGAGAGAGTAGAGCAGTCAGGCCCTAGCCCCAGGGGGATGGAAGTGGTGGAAAAGCACTCAGAGGAGGAGCCCACAGAAGCAGCAGCAGGGGCAGGGGCAGCAGCAACAGAAGCGACTATTTCTGGAGATCTAGGTTCACAGATTGTGGGGTCAATTGAGCAGCTGACAGCACACACCCCACCCCCACTGAAAACAGAAAACTACCTTAACAAAGAGCTCAAAAGTCAAGTAAATAATTGGAAAAATGAGCAAAAACCAGAAAAAGAATCAGACTACAAAATTTTCGTGACAAAGAAGACCAAAGTATATAAATAGAAGACAACAAAGTCAAAGCTCCTACATCAAAAGCCTCCAAGAAAAATATGAATTGGTCTCAGATCATGGAAGAATTCAAAAAGGATTTTAAAAATCAAGTAGAATGAGCAGAGCAAAAATTGGGGAGAGAAACAAGAGCGATGCAAGAAAAGCATCAAAAATGAGTTCACTGCTTGTGAGAGGAGACCCACCAAAAATGCTGAAGAAATAACACTTTAAAAATAGACTAACTCAAATGGCAATAGAGATCCAAAATGCCAATGAGAAGAATGCTCTAAAAAGCAGAATTAGCAAAATGGAAAAGGAGGTCTAAAAGCTCAATAAAGAAAATAATTCCTTAAGGATTAGAATGGAGCAGATGGAAGCTAATGATGTTATGAAAAATCAAGAAATTATAAAACAGAACCCAAATAATGAAAAAAATAGAAGACAACGTGAAATATCTCATTGGAAAAACAACAGACCTGGAAAATAGATCCAGGAGAGATAATTTCAAAATTATTGGACTACCTGAAAGCCATGATCAAAAAAAGAGCCTAGACATCATCCTTCAAGAAATTATCAAGGAAAAATGCCCTGATATTCCAGAACCAGAGGGTAAAATGGATATTGAAAGAATCCACTGATTGCCTCCTGAAAGAGATCCCAAATGGAAAACTCCTTCGAATATTATAGCCAAGTTCCAGAGCTCTCAAATTAAAGAGAAAATACTACAAATAGCCAGAAAGAAATAATTCAAATATTATGGAAATACAATCAGGCTAACATAAGATCTAGCAGCTTCTACATTAAGGGATCAAAGGACTTGGAATATGATACTCCAGAGAACAAAGGAGCTAGAATTAAAACCAAGAATCACCTACCCAGCACAACTTCAGGAGAAAAAATGGTCATTCAGTGAAATAGAGGAATTTCAAGAATTCTTGTTGAAAAGAGCAGAACTGAATAGAAAATTTGACTTTCAAACACAAGAATCAAGAGAAACATGAAAAGGTAAACAGGAAAGAGAAATCATAAGGGACTTAACAAAATTGAACTGGGTGACTTGAATAAGTAGGGATGATATCTAAAATAATAAAATTAAGGAATCAGAAAGGAATATATTTGGAAGAGAAAGGGAAAAATAAAATGTGACCAATTAACTCATGTAAAAGAGGCAAGAAAAAGCTTTTGCAATGGAGGGTAGAGGCGGGAGGCAAAAGGGAAAGAGTGAATCTTACTCTCATCACATTTGGCTTAAGGAGGGAATAACATGCACACTCTATCCAGTATGAAAATCTTTCTTACACTACAGGAAAGTATGGGGGAAGGGGATAAGTATTGGGTGAGGGGGATGGTAGAAGGAAGGGAAAAGGGAAGGAGGGGGTAATTAGAAGTAAACACTTTTGAGGAGGGATAGGTCAAAAGAGAGAACAGAATAAATGAGGGGCAGGATAGGATAGAGGGAAATATAGTTAGTCTTTCACAATATGACATTATGGAAATATTTTGTATAACTAAATATATATAATCCATATTGAATTGCTTGCCTTTTCAGTGGGGACAGGTGGTGAGGGAGAAAGAGAGAATAGTGGGACCTTAAAGTTTTAAAAAAAGTGAATGTTAAAAAAATTTTTTACATGCAACTGGAAAATAGGATATAAAGGCAATGGAGTGTAGAAATCTATCTTACTCTGCAAGAAAATAGAGGGGTATGATAGAAGGGAGGGCAGACAGGGGGAAGTGGTAATCAGAATGCACACTCTCTTGGACTGGATGGAGGGGAGAGATAGAGAGAAAATTTGAAACTCAAAATCTTGTTGAAATGAATGTTGCAAACCAAAAATAAATAAATATTATTTGAAAAAAGAGAGTAGGTCAGTGTGGATGGACCATAGAGTAAGAGGAGGGGAATAATGGAAAAGAAGACTGGAAGAATAAGGAAGGTGAAGGGATTTAGATACCAAACAGCAGGCTTTATGTTGATTCTTTGATGTAATAGGGAACCCCCAGGGTTTATTGAATGGGGGCTGGAGGTTTAGACAACTAGATTTTGCTTTGTAAATATTTGGCAGTTGTGTGGAAGAAGCAGAGTGGAGAAAGCTTTGGGGCAAGGAGAGTAATTGGAAAGCTATTTTAATAATTCAACTGAAAGGTGATGAGGGATTAGACAAAGGTGAGGGTTATATGAGAGAAGAAAAAGACAGAGATGTTAGAGAAGTAGAAATGACAAATGTCAACTGTTTGGATATGTGATATGAGTGAGATAAAGTAGTAGAAGATGTCACTGAGCTTCATAACCTGGGTAAATAGTGCACCCTAGACAGTAATGGAGAAGTTCGGAAAATGGGAAATAGTTTTGGGAAAAGATAGCAGATCCTGTTTCGGACATGTTGAGTCTGGGATGCCTTCAAGGCGTTCAATTCAAAATGCCTAGTAGGTAACAGGTAATATGGGATTGGAGATCATGAGAAAGAATGGGGCTGCTACATGCATGCAAAAACATATAAATACACACACCATGCATGCATAAATATGTACATATGCATGGGCACATATATACATAATATGTACATATATACTGCATATATACACACATATGTTAGAGAAGATGATGGAACCTGTGGAAGCTAATTAGAGCAATGAAACAAAAATTAAAGAGGGTTCATAACAGAATCTTGGGAGATTCCTACTGTTTAGGGAGCATAGTGTGATGAAAGTCCTGTGAAAAAGTTCAAGAAAGAGCAATCAGACAAATAGGATAAACCAGGAGAGCATAGGGCCATGAAAATCTCCTGATGCAATCAAATGAGATAACATTTATGAAGCATTTATCACAGTCCTTGGCACATAGAATGTGCTTCAAAATTATTTATTCCCTTTCAATCCACTCCAAACCAAGGGAGCAGAGTATATCAAAGAGAAGGTGATCATCAGTCAGTGCTGTCAAATGGTCAAGAGTAACGAGGACCAAGAAAAATCCATTAGATTTTATTATGATTGTGCAGTTGTACTGGGACTGTTAATAATGAAGATGATAAGAATAGTCATGGTACTAGTTGGTCTGGTGATGTTGGCTATATTTTAATTTTAGTGATAGACAATAATGAAAATATTAATAATAAATCACTAATATTTATTAGAATGTTAACCTATTGATACTTGCTTACTAACTTAATAGTAACCATATTATGATAGAATACTTTAGTGGATTATTAGGCTTTGGATCATAAAATTATGGGTCCATATGCCTTCTCTAATGCTAGCTACCTGAATATGAGAAAATGATTTGATATCTCTGTAAAATGAGGATAATCTTTAGTATCTACTTCATGGGAATAGTTATGAGTCTTAAATGACTTAAAGAATATAAAGTTCTTCAGAAATTTTAAAATCCTATATAAATTCCTGTTATATGGAAAGGAGTAGGGTGAGTATGAAGTTAGTCAATCAACAAATATTTATTAAACATCTTTTATGTACTAGGCACTGTTCTGACCTGTGATGTCATTTGGTATAGAGAATTTCCAATTATTGGTTGCACATAGTAGGCAATCAATGTCTGTTGTACTGAATTTCACATGCAGAAAGTTCATTTCTTAATTCCCTGGGCAACTGAATTTTTTAAAAACTCTAAATGGCAGGTTTTCATTCTGCATGTGCTCTCTTTCCTTCTCCTTCCCTTCTCCTTTATGAAGATAGTTTATAAGTATTTTAAACATACATTTCCTTCCACACCACTCTCTCCAATAGAATTGGGAACATACAGATGGGTTTTTAATAAATGTTTATTATGGTGATTCTGATTCTGATTAATGTAGCATAAACGATTTTGCATCTTATTTGTGTATTCATTCAATATCTTTATTCCACGTTTTCTTATTGTTGTGTTCATCTGCATTTGTATTGGCTAGTGAAATCCAAGAGGGCAGAACTAATGTCTATAACATTAGCCTGATGATTCATGCAAATAGACATTTTGGAAATGCTTTGTGATTGCTCAATTCAATTCAAAAAGCATTTCAGAAGCACATTCTACGTGTAAGGTCTTGTGCTCCACGCTGGGAGATACTGAAGCAATAAGGATTCTCAAATAATGTTATTACAGGTGAGGAAACTGGGGATTTACAGGTTGAAATGACTTCATCATGGACATATAGGAAGTCAGAACTACATCCAGGACAAGTTTATTTGTCTGACTTCATAAAAGTTTTGCTGTATGGTATTTAACAGCTTCATTGGAAGAATAATAAATTAGACGATAGTTGGAACAATTAGGGCTACCTCCTTATTAATATTTAATTGAACAATTTGGAATGGATGCTATATGAGGTCAGGGACTGTTTACATTTTTAACTTTCTGTTACTAGTGCCTTCCAGGGTATTTGCCACACGGTAGGTAATTAATAAATAGATGTTGAATTGTTGAACACAAATGGACATTGTTATAGGTGTCTGTATTTGTGTGTGGTTATTTTTTGGGGGGAGGGGGAAACAAGTGATCTATGATTTCCTCAGTGAGGAAAATACCCAGGGAGGATCTTCCTCCACCATCATCTTCTCTTTAACTTAAAAGTCTTGAGGACTGGCCTGGGAGACCTGGCATAAGTTGGCTTATGTGACAGGGTGGCACAACCAATATATGACAACAGAGGATAGACTTTAACTCAGGAATTTGTGATCTATGTGGGCTTTCTGTCCACCATGCCATTAATAAATAAATATATGCACAAATATAAATGTATATACATAGGCACATGTATGCATACACACATATATACATGCACATAGCTATATGTATGTGTGTTTCCTGTGACATATAAACATTTATTTTATTATGTTAAATTACATGTATTGTATTAAAGGCTCAAGAATTTCCATGACTTTGACTAAAAAAGAGGTAAGCAGTTTTCAAAATTTGTCTAAAATACATGTGGAATTTTTTTTAGCATGGTTTTAACTGGAGGTTCTCTATGAGTAGTAATGACGACAAGAATGGTTATGGTAATTTTCATATCCAGCCGTTCTTATTGCATTTCATGTCTTATTAAGTGTTTTCCTTACAACTTGGTGAGGTTGGCAGTGTTATCATTTCCTGTATTTTACAAACTCTCTACCAAGGTTCACTGATCAAGTGATTGGCCTAGCATGAGAGAAGTGTCCCATAACATACTTCCAATTCATGTATCTAATATGATCCTCTATGTCCTGATACTTTTACCAGGTAAAAAGTCTTGTTCAGTTTGAGAGAAATAATTATTAATAACAAATTACTATTATTGGGAACCAGGGTTTTTTTTTTCCTCCTTTTATTTCCTCATTCCAAGCCCAGACCTTGTAGGGCAGTCAGCCTCTGAAGGACAGGTCTGATGATGAGAGCACCTTGCCTCTTCCCCCACCCCAATATTCTCAAGCTTGGACAGTATACCACCCACCTGGGAGAACGTATTTTTGATTAAAGTACAAATAGAATCTAATCTAGGTGAATCCGGGGCCCTGAAATGAATTAGGCTGAAGCTCTTGAAATCCCACCATTGCTCAACATCTGAAGCAGATGGATTTTTGTGTCCACATAGCTGGAGGAAGCTGAGTCTCATTATCAAACTGTAGGAGCAGCTGAAGGCTTTCAGCCCATCTCCTCATTTGAAAATCTGTCCCCTCATTGATTGTTCACCAATCAGGCTCAATTTCTACCTCTCAGGGGCACCCACTTTTCCAATGGAATTAAAGCATTAATGATCTCCATGATCTTTTGTCTCTGGTTACTGAGAGACATCACTGACCATCAATTTACTGATTGTGTGCTAGCTTAATTAATAAGTTGATTATTAATTAACCAGAAACTTTACCTCTTGAAATTTTTCGTTGCAGAATCAATTAATAAAACAAAATGAAGAAGTTAACAATTCATGGGGTCATGGATCAAAGATGTGAATTAGAGTTAGCTCACTTGAGAGTAAGCCCAGAGAGGTTACTATGCTGGTCATACAACTAACACATGATAGAATTGGGTTTCTAGTCTAGGGCTCTTTACTCCAAAGGCTGAGGCTATCTCAAAGCAGGACAATAAGAAAGCATTCAGGATATTTCCATTTTAATCACTTATGACAACTTAATCCTTCTGGGACATAAGTGCCGCAATGGCTAATACATATTTCTAAGATACTTGCTGAGTTGTGCCAAATATCATAGGGTTGGAACCAATAAAGTAAGCAATTATAGATTCAATACTTCAGGCTTGTAGTTTTGTCAGCATGAAGACTACCTTTCCTGATGCCTGGTGCATATTATCACCCTTTGGAG
This sequence comes from Potorous gilbertii, assembly GCA_028658325.1. Taxonomy (NCBI): domain Eukaryota; kingdom Metazoa; phylum Chordata; class Mammalia; order Diprotodontia; family Potoroidae; genus Potorous; species Potorous gilbertii. Next base: position 193,248,719 of record CM053769.1, read on the forward strand.
GCTGAGTAGATTACCTACTAGAAGAGGCATTTATCACCCTGTGGCTCATGCTAGTTTTCTGCTTGTTAGAATCTGCCAAAGCTTCAATTCTACCATCAATAACACCTGAGGTCACCTCCACATCACAACAAAGCACTGGAGAAAGACTGTTGTGGAGGTATATAGATGTGACCTACTATTCTTTCCTAGTGGGCACTTAGAATAGGGAAGCTTGCTCTATTTGACAAGATAGAGCACTGATGAGAACTGGTTCCAGACCTAGACCTATCTGCCTTTTATCTCAGAATAAAAGGCTTGAGTAGCCCTTCTGCTATTTAGCAAACAGGGGAAGAGGCCAGTAAGTTCGGAGGTGAGGGAACTCAAAACAAGGCTGTATAAGTTTTGGTTTAAGGAATTATAGATAATTATCATGAAGAAGAAAATACATAGAGTGGGTTAGGAGATATGACCCTAGGATCTCTCCTATAAATAACTACAAAAAGATTATTTTTGTTTTCTCCCAGCATCCAGAGAGCAGAAATGGAACCACCAATATAAATTACAGCATGGCAGGTTTCAGGTTAATATAAGAAAAAAGACACATAGAAAAATGGAAAGGGATGTTTGAATGAGGTAATGAGTTCCTCCTCACTGGTAGTCTTTTAAGTAGAGTCAGAATGGCCACTTACAGAGGATGATAGGGAAGGGATTTCTTCATCAAAAGCATTCCTCTCATCTTACGTTTGGATTAGATCTCCTCCAATGTTGTTTCAAAAATTAAGGTTCTATTTTTTTCTCTTAAAGATTAAATTAGATTTTCATAGGCACAATAAAAGACAAAAAAAACAAACAAATAAGCTGGAAAATATAGACTAAGAACATTCCTAGATTTGTAATGAAAAGACCTAAATTTGAGTACTGGGTTTTTTAGTTGATGTTTTTTAGTCATGGACAAACCATTTCTCCTCTTGAGGCCTCTGTTTCTTTAGCTATAAAAAGAAGAAATTACACTTATAATCTCTTAGCTTCCTTCTATCCAAGTACTATAGATCCCAGGGATCTGAAATAACTTCTTTTGGGGTGTTTGAAGTACTCCACCTATGCGATTAACTTAGAGGACAGCCAGGCACTATTAGAAAGATCTAAAGGAATGACTACCAAATGGTAGATGTGGCAGAGGCCCTCACCATTACTCCTCAGTTGGGTGTGGACTAAATGTTACATTAATCAGAAAATTAAAAGGCTGTCACATTCAATAACACAGGAGGCATTCCCTAGGGACAAAGAAATGATTCTTAAGTTTCTATTTCTGAAAACAATCTTGGTTCAGTTTCTGTTCATACATGCATACCCAAGGAAGACAGTGACATATTACAATGAAAAGAAAAGAATGAAAACATATCCTGTTTAACAATATCCTTTTCTATACTCTTTCCCCACCCTTGATACTGAGCCTTACTGCACCAGCCCTTTCTGCTCCCTGAAAGGGTTTGAGCTTTCATATGGAGTTGGCTAGGGTTTGAATGAACTGATTTTTATCAACCATCCCTTTTGCAACCAAAGACTGATGTCTGTAGACATCAGCAATGTCACTTTCCATAATAGTAAACTGACTATGTTAATTTATCTGACTCAAAGACATTAAATATTTATGACTCCTGAAGCTTTTGGTGCAGCCTTCAGAATAACCCTTATACCATTCCCAACCTACTAGGACCGGGGGAAAGGGAAGAAAAGAATTATCTTGAAGACTGGTAATAAATTCTGCTCACCTTCCTTCTGTCTAAATGTTCCATTGACTGGAGTCATGGAAGTATTGCCACATTCAGCAATGCAAGCTTCACATGATTTGATATTTAACTTGCAGGAAAGAAGCCAGATTTCTCTCACTCATTCACTCCTTCTCTTTTTTCTTCCAGTATGTTTTGTGAACTAGGAAGTGTCATAACCAGGTGGCTGTTTACTTCTGCCCATTGTTTGGGGGAATATAGAGATAAACTGGAACATGACCAGCATTCAAAATAAGCATTCAGGAAAAATAGATTCTTTTCTCTGCTTCCTTCTCTTTTCTTATACATCAACATGTTTAATCTGAGTGTTTGTACTTTGATGCATTAGTATTATTTCTCTCCATGGGAATTGATTTGTGACATTACCTAATCAGTGTGGCTCCAATTTTAATCTGGTAGCTGGGTAATATACAAGACATTAATTTCCATAAACCATATATATTCCAAAGCTTCATTTACATAGCAAACAATTTGCTTCTATAAATCTGAAGGCATTTTTATTCCATTCGGGCTACTGTTTGGATAACCTTTTTCTAGGTCTAGTATAAAATTTTACTAGTGCTGACAGATTTCTGGCTGCTACCCAATGCATGGTATTTTTTAAAAAAATTCTGCCTACTCTAAGACTTTGCACACAGTAGGTGCTTAATAAATATTTCTTGAATTGAATTCATTTGAAAGATCTTCCGAAAAAGTCTTCTAGCATCTTCTTCCCAACTTTCTGGCTATTGATTATGTCTATTTATTAACAAAAGCATCCTATTTTCTTTTCTTGTCAATTCTCATAAGCTTATAAAGGACCATAAAACTAGGGTGGGGTGGTGGATTCTTTGTCTGAGGGTGCTAAAATTTGAGGACACAGACCTCAATACTTGTTGTTCTTCAGTAGCATAAAAACAACAAAACCTGGTACCAAGTAAACAAGACAACCTTGTAAAAATAGAAAAGGCCAAGCTGGTGGACTGTGGTGATCCACAGTGCCTATCTGCCCTGCTCACTACCATGCCTGCCTGCCCTCCCAGATCCACTGAGTGTTCTTGTCACCTGTCCCTGCTGTGAAAATTTCTGTTCATCCCTTTGGGACTACTCTTGGTTTCTGATAAGTTCAATGAATTGAGAGTCAGGATATGTTATTTTTCTACCTGTTTCTTCCAGTAGCTAGTTGTTGTATGCCACTTAAGCCTTTTGCTCTATCAGTCTCAATTTTTCATCATTAAAAATAAAGGATGCTACATAATACACAAGAGGTTTTCTGAAATGCTAAATCATTGCATAAATGTGATCAGCAATTACTATTTTTAACAGATATACATAGTAACAAGAAATAATGCAGTAAAATAGAATGAGTATTATATTTAGAGCCAAAGGACCTTCGTTCAAAATTTATCTCTGTTACCAACTACTTTTGGGACCTTAGTCAAATTATTCTCTCTGCTTTAGTTTCTCCTGTAAAATACAGAGGTTGGGGGTATATGGACTTTGATGGTGCTTCACGTTTCAAGTCTACAATCTCATTACCTAAGAAGATAGTTGTATTAATCTCAAAAAGAAACTCATGCAACACTGATACATTTTGTGTATATATGTATGTGTGTGTGTGTTTCTTTTTCAGTGATGCCATTTGAGGTTTTCTTGGCAAAGATACTGGAATGATTTACCATTTCCTTCTCCAGCTCATTTTACAGAAGAAGAAATTGAGGTAAACGGGGTTAAGTGCCTTGCCCAAGGTCACACAGTTCCTTAATGTCTGAGGCCAGATTTGAACTCAAGAAGATAAATCTTTCTGACTCCATGTCCATAACGCTATCCTAGTGTGTGTGTGTGTGTGTGTGTGTGTGTGTGTGTATTGTAGTTATTTATATATGTGTTGTCCCCTATACAAAACTGTAACCTTTACTGAGACAAGGATTTTTTTCTCATCCAAATTTTGTATTCTTCCCACTACAGTACTTAACACTGTCCTTTGTCATTGTATGCAGGGTACATAAAGTCATAGTTTGCAGAATGTTTAATTAATTTGAATTCAGGACTATGAATTCAATACCTTAAAAAATGCTAACTCAACTAACTCTCATACACATACACACATATATATACACATACATACTTTATTTTCCTGGACTTTATTATCAGTCTTACAACTGAACCCTTTGGACCATGGGGTCTTATTATCCACCCTGACATTTCACCCTAAGGTAGCAGTGAGCAGGAAATGTTTAACAACCATCCTTCAAGAATAAAATGTACCCATGGTATTGGCACACTTTTAAGGTTAATCTGTATTATTAACTTTTTTCCACCATTTTCTGATGTCTAGACAATTAAAAAACGCTGCTCAATCAAGTCCTGATTTGTAGCCTCTGCTAATTTATGATGTCTAAGTGTTTCTGTTGAAAATGAACAATGGCCTTTTCTAAGCCAGGCCAAGTTCATTCCAGTAAAATCCTCTATATTCTGGCCTTAGACAGACCCACCACTATAGGATGTCTCTCCATATTCGAGTGAATTCATTGAGGGCAGAGACTACGCCACTTTTCCATGGGTATCCTTAGTGCAGAGCACAGTACTTGGAACACAGTAAATGCTTAACCAATGCGCTTTTACTTATTTACTCATTCATTCACTTGTTATTTCATTCATTGGTCACAGAAATCAGTGTTACCAAAGAGAGAAGCACTCTTGAGTTTTCAAAGCTGGGAGGCTGCTTAGCAGCTTCCTACAGTCTCCTCTGGCCCATGAACCTTCTTCCCAAATCTAAGCCCTAAAGTAACACCTCTCCTCAGAGTATTTATACACTTTTCAGAGCCGGAGGGCATCACAACCCTGGAGAAGCAGTATGTCATTAGAAACTAAAAAAGGTGTAGGCCTCTCCTAATTAAGCTTCCCTTTAACCCTCATTAGCATTATACCAACACACACACGCACGCACGGACACACACACACACACATACACACACACACACACACACACACACACACACACACACACACACACACACACACACACACCCCAAACCAGAGGAAAGAAATCCTGAACAGCAGCAACCATACTAAATCTTCAGCAACTATATTAACTATTTTATGCTTAACTTTTGCTATAGGATCAAAACTTAAAATAATAACCCATTTTTGGCACTTTTCAGTATGTTAGCTTTCTTACAATCTGTTGACATATAAAGAAATTCACACACATATACACATTATACAGAGGATAAATCTTTATAGGTTGGTTATTTTTTGTCCTTTGTTTTCAAAGAGGACCATCAGGAAGGTGGTGCCATAACTTGGAAGTGAATTAGACTTAAGTGAGGGAGGGTTGTACAAAAATTATCAGCCTCACTTTCCCCTCCTGAGCCTTTTGGCTCCAAGAGGCAAGATACAGAGCAGGGAGACTGGAAAGTCTTCGGATGTAGTGGCCTTTTTCAGGAAAGGTCCTTCCCAAGTTTCACTTTGATTGAGGCAACAATTCAGTGATTAAGGCTAGGCAAGAAATAAGCATAGGAATAACCTTTTACCTAACCAAAAAAAAAAAAAAATCAAACCGAGAGGGGAAGACCCTCAGGTTTTTGTCTGAAACAGAAACAATTAGTATTTACATTCACTCTGAGCCATCTAGGCCCAAACAGTGACCTCCAGATAGAATTGGGGCTGGAACCTATTGTTGACCAATCAATAAGAGTCAGAGTGAATTAGGTTTAAGGCATGGTAAACTCCAAGATATTCTCATAAGTTTCTGCCATAAGAACGTTATGATACCATATGTGGATAGAAGGAAAGGAAGGGAAGAGAATGAAAAAGAGGGAGTCAGGAAGGAAGGAAGGAAGCAATGAGATATGCTGACCAGCTTGAACTGGCCAGTTGGGCCCCTTGTGAGGCAGTTGGAACTACTCATAGCTTGTTGCTTATCCTTCATCATTGCAGAGGACCATGACATCAGAAAGCTGATGCCATGACTTGCAAGTGAATTGGATTTAAGTGAAGGAAGGCTGTGCAAAGTCACCAGCCTCACTTTCTCCTCCACAGCCATCTGGGTCTAGTAAGATATAAATCAGGTCCTGAACACAAGAAGGCATTTATGACTACAAAACTCTTTTATGTGCACACAGCCATGAATAAAATTGATCATTTAAAGAAAAAAGCATGAATGTTGCTTTCTATATTTATATCAGTCATTGCAATTCTCTGACCTTCCAGAGAGATACCTCCTTTGTGATAAAGAAAATCAGTCAAGCAAAAACTTTGAATATAGTGACTTCATCTGACAATGCGTACAATATTCTGTCTATTGTCTCTCATCTCTGTTTTCTCCCATTAATTTTATTCTTTTGAATTTATGTGAAGATCATCTATAGGCAAAGAACAAATGCCTCCTTTCATGCATTTGGTGAGCTACCTTTCTACCCCAGCTCTCATATATAAATCCTTTTCAGAACAACAACCAAAAAATAACCATTAGAAGTTTCTGTCCATTATGAAGTTAATTAAAATTTGATGCCAGAGAAGTATTGATAGATATTCAACAACCAGCTTTCTGAAAAAATAAAATATATGCTTAATTCAAGTTTAATCTGCATTATTAAAATATTTTCCTTCCTTAACTTACTTAAGTCTAGACAACCAACAAAATGATAAATCAAACTTTGATTTATAGTGTTACCTTATGTCTGAGGTAGAAACACTCATATTGAAAATTTAATAATTGGCTTCTGAGAGCAGGTTTGAAAAAGCTCATGTACACCTCTGACTCTGACCCCAGACTTATTCTAAAAGACAATACTCCATTTCACTTTGTATGCTTTTTAAAAAATAAACATAAAAAATAAAATGGTAGCCAATTGTTAATGGGGAGATGAGGATTAACCTTGCTCCTCCCCTTTAGGAGAAGGAGTAAGGAAAACTGCTAAGGAAAGAGAAATTGTTTGTGCTTTCTAGAAATGAAGAAAGGGAATTCATCTCTGAAGGTTCATGTGACAGGCTTAACTCACAGTCTAATGAACTTTAATTATACCTTGGCTTACCCTTGTCTCTCCTCTTTGAAGGATAATGAGGACCTCTGACTCTGCTATAGAATTCTAGGAAGAAATTGTGGATTAACACAGATCTGAATAATCATGATGAATTTGCCATAAATCTCAAATAGCCAGAAAGACTGTAAACTTTTGGTGGACATGAATCATGCCATACACTTTTTCATCTTATACAAACAGTAGCACATTAATTGCTAAATTGAATTGAATTGGTAACGTGCAGAATTATTTCTGATTTATGAGGAACTGGTATGTGGTTTGGGGTGTGATGATATGCTATAACCACATTTAAATTATCTGTGAACATGGACTCCATATGTTAGTAGATACTTGAAAAAGAAATTCATCATCTGGTATCTAAATAAATACATTTAATTAGTCCCTCAAGGTTTCACAGTCATTACACAAAACGAAAATGTTTCACACATGAAGTCTTGACACTTAGGTTCCTGGTTATTGAGCTTGGTAGGGTTGAAGTCACTGCTGGGTTAGTCCTGTCAACAATCTGTATTCAACCTTATAACCCCATCTCCATCCTTCACCCCTATATGTACATGTATGCTCTAGTTCTCACATGGCAGGTCTTACAGTCTTGAAAAGTCAGGCCATAATCCAGAGTCAGGTATTTAACTGTATGGAACTGAATTTTTGAAGCCAAATGAACCATTGTCAGTACTTAAATATGTATACAAAAAACAGTAGTGATACTGCTAAAGATAGAGTGAGAATATGTGGCTTGTATTGTTATAGATGATGAGTTAGCACTGTAGTGATTGTGGCAGATCTGTTCCATTTCACAGTGATATGTTGTCCTCTGCCTATTGGCATCTATAATTGTTATTAGGATGGGTTAATTGGTCATTTCCCATTCCAGTATTTCTCATGTTTATTTTTTTCTTTTAACAGTTTTGTGAGACAATTAAGAATATATTCTTCCATTATACCCTGATAATGTTTTACAAATGACCTTGTATTCTAAACTGGTTTTCCTTTTGTCTACATCTTCTCATTTTGCAAAGAGATCAAACTTTTGCCAGCTAAAGTGGTTTACTACTAGAGTCAATATATTTGCTTCTATCCATTTGCCTTCTTTCAGAGAATTGTCCATGTGAACAGGTGGGATGGAGATAGGGTAGTCACAAAAGTGTCTTCTCATCTTTATATTTTTTTCTGATTTGCTCTAAATTTTTACCTTTTCTCTAACCATTTTAGGATAAATATATGATCAGCTGATTCTGAGGCAATTAATTCATACTGAGTCACAAAATTTTCATTGTTTTGTATGATCATTCTTATCAAAGTTTAATACTGACTAATATTCTTCTAGAAGATGCATCATTTGCAGGCTTGAGGAATTTTAAAAACCTTTTAAGTCTTTGACCTCTTTCATTGCTTAAGACTGTGTTTATCAGTTAGCTTTAATAAGAAATTTGGCTGAGAAAGGGAAGAGAGAAAAACACTAACAGGGTCTAATGAGGATTTTTATGATTTATATATGTATATATAATATTTTATATATTTTCTAAAGATTTAGGATGACTCAAGTATGTTTATAGGAAGCAAGGCAGAAACCAATAGATAAGAAGAGATTGAAAATTAGGAAAACAAAAGGGGAAACTTTAAGGAGATAAAGAAGATTACGGGAAGTAAAATGGATAATTTTGATCACATGAAATTAAAAACATTTTACACAAAGACAATTAATGAAACTAAGATTAAAAGGAAAGCATGAAATTAAGTGGGTAGGTGTTAGTACTTAGAACAATTTCTCTGATAAAGTTCTCATTTCTCAAATACATAGGAAACTGAGTCAAATTTATGAAAATAATACTGATTCCCTAATTGATAAATGGTCAAAAGATAGGAAGAAGCAGTTTTTAGGTGAAGCAGTCAAAGCTATCTATAATCATACTTTAAAAATTGCTCTAAATCACTATTATTAGAGAAATACAAAATAAAACAACTTTTAAGCTCTACCTCATACCTATCAGATTGGCTAACATGACAGAAAAGATAAATGACAAGCACTGGATGTGGATTTGGGAAAATTGGGATACTAATGCACTGTTGGTGGAGTTGTGAATTGATCTAATCATTCTGGAGAGCAACTTGGAACTATCCCCAAAGGGCAATAAAACTGTGCATACCCTTTGACCCAGCAATTCCACTATACTAGGTGTCTATCCCAAAGAGGTCAAAATGAAGGGAAAAGGACCTATTTGTACAAAACTATTTATAGCAACTCTTTTTGTAGTATCAAAGAATTAGAAACCCAGGGGATACCCATCAGTTGGAGAATGGCTGAATAATTTATGGTATATGATTTTGATGCAATACTATTGTGATATGAGAAATGATGGGCAGAATGGTTTTAGAAAAAACCTGGGAAGACATAATTAACTCATGCAAAGTGAAGTGAGCAAAACTAGGAGAAAACTGTATACAATAACAACAATATTATAAGGATGATTAAATGTGAAAGACTTAGCAACTCTGATCAAGACAATGATCCAAGACAATTCATAGACTCATGAAGAAAAATGCTAATGACATTCAAAGAGAGAAATGACTAATTCTGTGTCCAAATTGAAACATACTTTTAATATTTTCTTCTTTCTTTGTTTCTTTGTTTTTTTCTCCCTTCCTTTCTTAAAAATAAATAATATCTTTTAAAAGATGATAAAGGATAGGCCATGGTGAAGAGGGAGGCTATTGTTTAGTCGTTTTTTTTCCTATCAGAACCTTGAGTAAGTACAGAGCTAGTGAGAGATGATGCCAAGGTTTTATGAAAACAGGAGAAGGGAAGAGTCAGCTCTGTGAGAATAGTGACAGATTTTTTGATTATGTATGATGGGGTCCTTAACTAAGAAGGTAAGAGGAGGGATTAGTGTGGGAGATATGAGGAGAAAAGAGATGTAGAATATCTAATTGCTGCTCATTGGACAAGGATACCCATTGAGAGTACCAACAGTTCATGTTTGTGTGAATGAATTAATAGTTGAATGAATGGAAATCATTTATTAAGGGAATATGAGGTACAATACACTAAGTGCTGAAGATATATACATATATAATATATATATGTATACATATGTACATACATACACATCCACCCACATATATACATATACATAGGTATGCTGTCAAGGACTTTATATTCTAATAGGAGATGTATGGAGAGTACTAGTACCTCTGGTATGATAGTTTCCTGAGCCCTTTTTAGGACTGTTCATCCACCTTTGGTACCTATCACCCAACTCTCAACAGTTTCAGCAGATGGAGTACACCAGATTGAGAATAACCAACTGGTCTGAAACCCATTGGTGAGTTAGGTGGGGTATCTACCCCAAGTATATACACACTTCTCCTGGCAGAATGGACAGATGAGAACATGGCCATGAAGTTGACTGAAGCATATCCTTTAGAGTTCTTAGAGCTTGGTCAGTTATTGAAGAGACCAAAGTCTGTATCTTGGGCCATCTGCAGTAATCTAGACTTTTGTCACTGGACTTTGATGACTCTGGAAGAGAGAGTGAGGCTGATGACTTTGTACAACTCTGCCTCACTTAAAGCCAATTCATTAACAAGTCAAGACATCACCCCAGAATGTCATTTTTCTTCTTTGAAAATGAAAAACAAACAATTCTAATAGGGACAGTGTAGATAGGAGGTTTCAGCAGCAAGTTGAATGGAAAGGCCCAATGTTCCTTATAGCACAGTAGCAAAACAGATGGTAAGACATTTTCTTTAATGATATTTCCATTGATAAAAACATATCTGATTCTGATTCTGAACCGCTTGCTATGCTAAGGACTTTGGTGCTTAGCACTTTCTGTTTATGAGTGTGTGGGGTAGATATCCATAGTGTAACATCTCAAACCTTTCACTTGAGAATGTGGGAAATGACTCACTCTCTGGGATGACTCTTTCTCTTCAATCTACTATCACATTTGCTGTTGTAAGTACTCAGAGAAGGATCACAATCACAATGCTGTACTTTAATTCTCTTAGAGTCCTAAGGGTAACTGTTAAGGTAGAATAAAATCTCTTGACCCACTCTTTAACCTCTGACAATGTGTTTACATTCACACAAGCAGCCACTCATAATGACGATTTTTTTTAGATCTTAGTCATAATTTTACTTAGTAATAAGAAAAAATAGCATTAACATCACAGGTATTCATACATTAAATCAAAACCATAAATAACAAAATACATAACAATTCACACCTAAATCTGAGTCACACTCTACCAGTAATGTCAATTTCCATGGTGGGGGGGCAGTGGGCACACATTTGCAGAACTCTGCCTAGGAAAACATGAGCGAGACATATTCATGTGTTTTTGGCTGACTCATAACTCAGGGACTAAAAAACTTTGTTGTCTTTTTTTCTTTCTCGGAAACAGTACATAAGATGCCTCTTGATAAATATAACTTCTGTGTTGAAAAGGTTCTTCAACTGCTAACTTGAGTTGATACAGTTGTGCTTGACATCTTACTGGGCAAAGCATTTTAGCCAAACTACTAATTCCAAGAAGTGACTTCTCATATTCTCCACTTCCAGTCAGGAAGACAGTCAAGCATTTATTAGGCATATAGTGTGTGCCAGGCATTGAGTTAAATACTGTAGATCTGGAGGGGGCAGGGGAAGATAAAATCATAATCCTTGCTCTCAATGAGATCAAATTCCAGTGGGAAAGACAACATGAAAGTAACTATGTAAATACAAGATGGATATACTGTAAATGGAAGGTAATTTAAGAGAAGGAATTAGGAGGCATTGTTCCTTGCTTAAATGGATCTATCTTCAGCAGCAACTGTAATGCACGTTACTTCCAGCTTTTAACTTAACCGATTCACTTGTGAGATCTCTTTTTACCTCTCTGTCTCAGTCTGTCTTTTCCTCTGTGTTTCTCTGTCTCTGTCTCTACCTGTCTCTTTCTCTCTTTTTTTAGTTTGTTTGTCTGTCTGACTGTCTGTCTGTCTGTCTTTCCCCCCATCATTCTGAGTTGAGGCTCTTGGTCCTCTCTTAGAATACCATCATCTCAACTTATGTTTAGTAACCAAATTTTCCTCTTTTGTCTATAACAAGTTAATATTCACATATATTCTATAACCAGGAAACAAAAACAATTCTGGTATCGATATCATTCCAATACTCTATAGTTTCTCATATTTAAAATGAACTATGTTTCTAGAACTGAGTCAGTCACTTTCATTAACTATTTCATTAAAATTTTCATCACAGTTAACTTAGCAACAAACTGCTCTATATGAAAGTGCAGTCAGTAACTTAAAAAGAATATAACTTACTTACGTTTTCTATATCTTCAGTAGCTATGGGTTCTGAGAATTACGTATTTTGTGAAGTTGATTATTGATTGATTGTTAAGCATTTTATTAATGCCATCAATAACCGTTGTAGCCAATTTTGAAAGACTTTGACTTAGAGCTCTTTTATATAGGTCTTGGTAGTATGGTACCTGATAGGATTCAATGCAGGTCCCTCTTAGCAAACATGCCACCTGGAGGAGATAAAGAAGATGAATGAAGGCTGATTCACCCCAGTCCTGGAATGTTTTTCCTAGCCCTAGGTATCTGGAGTACAGGAGAGTGTGGGGTTGGGGACTTTCTAAGAATGTTGACTTGTGTACTTGTTACCATGGGATCTGGAAGACCCCTTCTGCAAGTGAATGTAATTAGGGAACATTCACTCTAGTTTAGTTAGCATTATGTGATTCTCTTATACAATCAGACTATATAAAAAGATTGTCTAACTGTAAGGTGTGTCTCTGGTCACTAAGGAGTCATTGACCTCTGTTACTGGTAATTGCTAGCCTTAACAGTAAATAGCCTATTCTCAGACATTTGTGCTTCAGTTTCCCTTAATCTCATATTTATCATGACAGTATGTGTATGTGGCAAGCATCTGATAGCAGTTCTGGTGAAGCACCTACCAGGCTACATCTCCACAAAAGTTGCTCCACTGTATCATGATGTGAGGACTAAAATGACAAGAGCCTTGTGATCTTGAAAAGGGGGCAGGAGACTACAATTTCCTGGGCTTCTTTGAATCTAAGTCCTGGGTTACCCCAGCTGATGTCCAAGGGAAGAATAGTGGTGGTAGTGGTTAAGGTGGTAGTTTCACTGACTTGGAACCTTCTTCTTTCTAATTGGTTCATGATACTTTCTGTTCCTTTTGCAAAATCTTATTCTAATGATATACTTTATTTTTACATCAATTTCATTTCCAAATATATTCTTTCCCCTCGATTACCTAGAATTTTATTTTCTTTTAAAAAATAAAAGATTTAAAATGAAAGGGGGGGAAAGGTCAGTAAAATTACTCAATGCATTAATAGTATATGCAGTATGACAGTAGGTGCAATATCCCATAGCTGTGCCCCATCCCTGCAAAGAAGTATAGATGTAAAGTTTTTTAACTCTTCTCCATGATCAAGCTTGGTCCTTATGGTTACATAATGTTCACATTCAGTTTTCCTTCTTGCTGTGTACATCACTGTTGCAATTATTTATAGTATTTTTCTAGTTCTGCTTGCTCAACTTCTCATCAGTTCACATCATTCTTCCCATCCTTTTTGGAATTCTTAATACTCTACATTCACAATGATGCCAATTTCTTTAGCAATTCTCTAATCTTTGGGCATCTACTCTATTTAAATCTTTTGACACAACAAAGACAGCTATTTTGAATATTGTGTCATGTAATCATAACTAACATTTATGCAGCATTTTAAGGTTTATAAAGCACAGTACAATGATCTCATTTTATGATAAGCTTGGGAAGTTGGTTCAATTATCATCCCCATTTCATGGATGAGGGAGTTGAGGCTGAGAGGTTCACAGAGATGAAGGTGCCTATGGCTAGAAGTAAACACAAACTTTCCTGACTCTAACTCCACACTCTGTGTATTGTATCACTTAACTGTCATTAAGAATACCCATCACTTAAACAACACAAAACAAAACTTCTACATGATAGCTATATTTTCCATGTGGAAATGGAAGAGGGCTACACAAGACTAAAAAGTCGTTCTGTATTTTTTTTTCATATTTCATTAGTTCCCATGAACAAATAACTGTTCATCAACTGAAGAATAAGCAGGTGTTAAGCCTTGATCTACTTAACTAGCTTTATCCTTGTACAGCAGACAGTTTGTCACTAAGACTTAGGATAAACATCTTCTCAATTGATATTTAAATCTTTTTACAGTTTAGCTCTTGCCTAACTTTCTAGGCTTACTGTACATCACTCACCTTCACACATGGTACATTTCAGTCAAACTAGACTACTTGGTGTTTCCTAAAGTCAATACCTCATCTTCCCTTACTGTGACTTTGTATAAGCAGCCCCCTATGAATGTTATCTCTCCTCCCCTTTTCCTTTAGAAATCCTGTTTCCCTTCAAAGCTTGGCTCAAGCTTTTATCATTCCCTTTGTTATTAAAGTTTTTTTTTCCTTTTTCCACAAATCATCATGTATCAAATAATCTGTTTGCATGATACATTCCTGCAATGGAAGAATGGATGAATCCAGTGAAAGAACTCCTTGAGGGCAAGAATAGTTTTTGTTTATATCTTTGGATGTCTAACATCTTGCACAGTCTTGTACATGTTAATTATCTAATAATTGCTCATTTCTTTGGATCAGAAGTCTTTCTAGCTTTGTGCAGTCTCCTAGACTCTAAAGTCAAGTTACCCAGGGCCACCTGCATATCACGAAGAGGCATTGGAGTTAGATTTCTGTGGATGTTCCCAGGGCTAGAATGAAATGAGAGAGAGAAGAGTCGATTGCATTATCTTTTAGAAGTCAAGAGATTCTCCTAGTGACCCCAGACTTCTTACTGAAAAAAAGAGGCCATATTTCTCAGTTATTCTTGTCTGTCTGCTAGTCATGGCCTACTGTAGTCTCTAAAATGACAAATGAGTATCACTCAGAGGGCAGCAGAGAGATGCATGGTGGATGAAAACAGGTCACAACATACACACTCATGCACACAAGAAGTAGATACTACAAAAAAAAGAACAGAGTAAAAGATGATCTTGACATGGTTGTCAACTAGCTTGTAGCCATATATACCATATAAGTCATATGTTGTGCTTCTCTTTTTCTAAACTATTACACATGATTAAAAGAAAGAATATGAGCTGGTCATGTGGTGATGGCAACTGAAAGACAGCTTCTGTATTTCAATGGCATTCTTGCAATGCCAAGTGAAAGTAAAAAAATGCCCCTACACTATAACTTTGGGGAGTTGAAGGGAAAAGCTAAATGAGAGATGTGCATGAGAGGCATACAAGTTAGGCAGGCATGAATGTGTTGAAAAGTATAACATGAGAGACAATATCCTCACTAACGCAATCACTGATCAGATGAAGTATTTTAGGTTTATAAGCATTTTCCTCCTGTGAGACAGGTAGAACAGGGTTATTGCCAATTTACACATGAAGAAACTGAGACACAGAGCAATTGATTGACTTACAATGCAAAGTTATACTGTTAGTAAATATGACAGATTGAATTGGAGTATAGGTCTCCTTAGTTCAAGCATGGGGCCTCCCAGGGAGGTCAACCCCTTTTACCTGCAGCCTATATCAAGGAGAAATGAAGAAAAAAAAAGAGTACAAAGTGTCGAATGCCTATGCTTACTCCATTATCTGAAACAATGCATAGACTGGAAATGCATTTAATTTGTTCTTGGCCATGGTGGCTGATTTTTTTAAGACCATGAAATGCCCATTATGAAATAAATCTTTGAAATCAAACTGATTAGTGTGTTCATAAATCTTAATAGCAGTGTCCATGCTTTAAGCTGCAGTTTCCTGTTCACCCTTAGGGATTCTGCCATTTCTTCTATTTACAGCAGTAATTAGATATTATTTCAAGGCATTCCCTACAGTTGCAGATATTTTTAATTTAAAAACATAAGGAGAAAATCTTCATTTTGAAGCCATTGATAAAAAGTTTCTGAACCCCACAGGAATATATTAAGTGTTAATGTTATTCCTTGGTTGTTATATTCAGTGGAAAATACCATTGAAATTATCTACATTACTTATTTATGGGGCTATATATACATAGAGCTATATAAACTCTATATTTAGACTCTGTTTCTTTCTCTCTGTTCTCTCTCCTCCCCCAACCTGTTATTATTTCAGTGTAGGGAACTCTCAGTATGGAAGCTCCCTCTACCAATGAAAATCACCAGCTCTAACTTATTGTTTTAAAGAGTTGCCTGGGGTCCCTGAGAGGTTGCTCATACTACCAACTTGCTCCAGAAATAAGAACTGAACTCAGTTCTTTCTGACTCTAAGACTAGCACTCAATCTACTGCCATATTTACTCTCAAATGTTGTTCTTCAGTGATTTTCAATTGTGGCCAACTCTTCATGAGCCCATTGAGGTTTTCTTGGCAAAGATACTGGAAGGGTTTACCTTTTCCTTCTCCAGTTCATTTTACAAATGAGGAACTGAGGCAAATAAGGTTAAGTGACTTGTCCAGGGTCACACAGCTGGTGTCTGAAGCCAGATTTGAACTCAGGTCTTCCTGATTTCAGGCCTGGCAATTTATATACTGTGCCACTTAGCAGTCCTATTAATTTATAATGTATGTAACACAGACAACCCTGGCCCCTACTGCCTGATGCCTAGGTATGTTAGATTCCACCTCTCTGGCAGAGTTCTCTGGTACCCTTGAAAGGAGTGGGGATGTGTGGGATCTCTGCCAATGGCTCCATTCCCTACCAATGGAGCTCCTCGAAGTATAATCTCCTATACTCTAATTTTACTTAGCCACTAAGAGTCAGATTAACTTTTACAAAGGAATATGTGCTTCAAAAGGTATAGTCAAATTTACTTCACAACAGATGGGGTGCAATCCCTCTCTACTCTTGTACATCCTTAGTCTCTGGGGAGGGGAAGGAGATTAGGTTCATAGTTTTGCTCAGTTCCCATATAGTACAGTCCTAATTCCAAGTCTTGGGTACTTTGGCACTCAGCCGTCTCAAGGAGTCCCTGCCTGGCTGGCTGACTTCAGCATCCTGCCTGTAATACTGACTTCAAGGTGGATATGTCTCAAACTCATAGGTCTAGTGGGGATCACTGACATCAGCACCTGGAACTGAGGAAGTCAAACAATGACAGAAGAGAAATAAATGCCCTTCCCCATCCCCTTAGGCCCACTTCTTGGAACAGAGAGAGACAGACAGATAAGGAGAGAGAGAGAGAGAGAGAGAGAGAGAGAGAGAGAGAGAGAGAGAGAGAGGAAAGGAACTCCTCCCTCCTTCCACTTTCTCTGGTTCAGTTCACAGACATCCATAGTAGTTAAACTGTGATCTTCACCGTCTGGATGCAGCAGGAAAAAGAGAGCAGGGAAGAGACTTCAGGAAAAAAAAGTGACTCTCAGTCTGGCCAGTTTTAAAGACACAACCTGTTCTGGTTATACAAGGAGGTTACCATCTGGCTATGCTCAGGCAGGGCCCCATTACACATATTATATAGAGCTCATCTGGAAGAGCTTGAGGTTGAGGCTAGTCTGGTCCATAGTGGCTTGAAAGACTACAGGAACACACTGACATTGGGGGAAACCTCCTTCAACTTGGTCTGCCCTGCCACTTACCAGCTTTTACCAATACTTGCTTTAGCCTCGTACTATCGTTGATTCTACTTGACTTCTCAGATGTTACTGGTTCATTATTGATGATCTCTTGTAATAAAAATGGTTCTTTGTGCACTCCTTAAATGATATATTTGACAGCTCTGTGTATTTCTTGATCTTATCCAAGGTTATATTAGTAAATCTTTTACATTTGATGTTCTTGGGGGGAAATGACACATGACATGCTTTTAAGTTTAATCTGCATTAGTAACATTAACATTTTCTCCATCACTTTAAGTTTAGACAATCAACAAAACCAGAAATCAAGCTCAGATCAGCATTTTCTGATTTCCAAAAGTAAATGCTCCCATTAAAAATTTAATAATTGTCTTGTGGGAACTGATTTAATCTGTCTCCAGCATACCCCTGAATTTATCTCCTGGTGATTATTTTTGGGGAGAAAAAGCATAGAAGAGTGAAAAGAGCAGGAAATATTAGGCCTGGGGAGGAAGAGTCTGAGTTCTTCCTCTACTATTTCCTACCTGTGAAAAGATCACTCTGAATCTCAGTTTCCTCATCTGTAAAATGAAACTGTTCAATAACTCCATTGCCAAGCATTTATTAAATTTCTGCTATATGCCAGGTGCTGTGCCAGGCTAGATGATCTCTAAGGCCTCTCCTAATTTCAAACCTTATTAACTCTTATGGCATTAACCACTTGAGTCTAGATTGCCTTGAGAGAACTAAAAATATTCCAATAACTTGAAAGGTTGTTACATGGGAAAAGGGATTAGACTTATTTTGTTTGCTGCCAAGGGCCAGATTTAGGAGCAGTGAGTGCAAGCTACTAAGAGGTAAATTTAGACTTGATATAGGGAAAAGTTCTCTAAGAAATAGAGCTATTTAGTAGTATAATGGACTGCTTCAGGAGGTAGTCAGCTCCCATTATTGGTCTTTAAGCAAAGCCTAGGTCCTTATCTGGTTGGTGTGCTACAGAGAGAATTTTCTTTTCAGGTATGATTTGAACTACTTGATCACTGAGGTCACTTACACTGTTGAAAGTCTGTGATTCTGCAATTATCTCTTCCCTTCAAATGATCAAATCCTATGGTCTCCATTATTTAGCCTTCCTTACTGCCCTGGCACTTCATGATCTCTGACTCTCACTGATAGGTTTCCCTTTCCTGATTGGCCCTGATGCTCCAGTTCATGAGTGTGATCTTGAAAGCCTTCCAGTATTTCTATGATTCCAGCCTCCACTCTTTGTTCTTCTCCTTGGTGTATCTAGGAATTGGGAGGAGAAAAGCTTATTCTTGTTAGAAAGATAGAAGAAAGATATGTACCCTGACTGAGAAACTTCAGTGACTGTGTCTTTCCTCCAGGACCAAATACAGCATTCTTTGCTTGGTATTTAAAGTCCTTCACAGTCTAACTGTAATCTGTTTTTCCATAATAATTTCATATTTCGTCCTTGATCCCCAACATACACGCACACCTACACTTCTATATTCCAACCAAATTGACATACTTGCTGTACATGACATTGCATCTCCTGACCCTGTGCCTTTGCTAAGATTTCATCTCCCCACCCTTCCCCCAGGTCTTGCCTGGAATCCTCTCAATCCCTAACTGGACAAAGAACTCTCTCCTAAGTATAATCTTTTCCCACTCTTCCTCTCAGTTTTGGTTACAAAATTATTTTCTTGACCTTATTTATATTTTTATTGACTTACCTATGTGCATTTCATATCTCCCCCAACAGAATATAAGTTCCTTGAGGGCAAAGACTGTTTTGTTTTTGTGTTTATACCACAGGACCTGGCATATGGTTAGCTCTTACTGAATATTTGTTGAATTAAATTCAATATCATTTGGCATAAACTAAAAACATTTGTAGCAAAGAATTGTCAAAACCAAACATGTAAATAACAAAAAAGACAAGAAAATGAATATTCATAGGTAGCCTGCTGCTTAATGGACTGCTACAGTATGCTCAGTACACATTAGTTGAAAGACTGAAAGGTTGGAATTCACTTCTCTGTAAGTGACTTGGTCATAATTATGAGGTTAAAGGGACCTCCTGCTGGTGGTAATCATCCTCAGCAACAGATAAAATCAGATTGGAGTCCTTGCTCGTCCAGTAACGCACCTGAATTAGGTTAGGATCTGACCTGGGTTCTGATCCCACTTCTGTCTGGAATTGCTGTGTAGAAGTAGCAACAGAGAACCTGAATTCAAATCTTAGTTCTCTTATCAGAACCCATGTGGCTTTGGGTGAGACACAAGCCTTTTGGAACCTTCTATTTCTGAGCTCTAAATTATTTCTAAGTAAAGTGTGTGTGTGTGTGTGTGTGTGTGTGTGTGTGTGTGTGTGTGTGTTTCTTTTCCTAGCTCTAAATTCTGGAATTATATAATAGTCTGGCACAAGCTAGTTGTTATCATGCAGCCTTGAGCAAATCTTATCCTCTTTTTGAGTCTTGACTTTCTCATCTCTAAAATTAGGAAATTGGACTAAATGTTCCTTAATATTTCTTCCAGCTCTAAAAGTCTGTGATTATTGGAACCCTGTGTTGATATACTCTAAGTAGGTACATTAATGAATCTAGAAGCTCCCAGTGTTTAACTAGTTTGTGGCTGTTCATGAATTTTTCAGTCTTTTCTGACTCTTCATGACACCATTTGGGTTTTTCTTGACAAAGATATAGGGGTAGTCTGCCATTTCCTTCTCCAGCTCATTTTACAGATGAGGAAACTGAGGCAAACTATAAGTGACTTGCCCAGGGTCACACTGGTCAGATTTGATTTTAGGAAGATGAATCTTCCTGACTCCAGGTCCTGAGCTACATAGATGCCTGCAATTAATTTACCTTGCTTCCATAAGTCATCCGTACTCCTTTCTGTTTATCTCTGTCTCTGTCTCTCTGTCCTTCTCCTCCCTCTCCCCTGTTTTTCTGTCTCTGTCTCACCCTTCCTCTTCCCTACTTCATCTTTTCCCTCTTTCTCATGCTTTTATATCAACTACTGATTTCTTATTCTCCATTTTTATTGTGACCATTCCAATTTAATTTAATTAAATTTGAATTGAGTTTCTGTATCAACAACCTTCTACATGCAAGGGATTAAATTTCCCATGGAAGATATAAAGGCAAAAAGAGCCTGCACCTTTTCCTCTAGGTATCTGAATTTTAATAAAGGTTATGTGGAGTGAGACATGAAGCTAGTCACAAACAGGCTCTGTGCTAAGGGTTACGGATACAAAGAAAGACAAAATCTTGATTTCTGCTTCAAGGAGTTTACATTCTAATGGGGATGACAACATGCAATAAATTGTGTCTGATACATTTTGCATGTGTCTGTATGTATATAATATGTATGTATAATATATATGTATGTATAGTAAATGTGTGCATGTATGTATAGTATGTATGTATATGTATGTGTGTATAGCAAATGAAAAAAACAATCACCATGACACATAACTAAATAACAGAGTTCCTAAGAAGGCCTAAATTATAGACTTGTGGCAGATCCCAAAAAGACCCAGAGAGAGACTGCCCTTATTTTGGGGAATAAAAAGAAATTCCTTTAGTGGGTTCTCTTTATGGTAACAAATCAAAGTTAAAACCATATGAAGCCTACCCGAGGGCTGACCCATCCTGCTGGGACTCATTCCACTTTCATTTCCCTCTGATAGTTAAAATATAGACATACATAGTAGATGAAATAAGTTATTAAAACAATCAAGGGGCCGAGTCTCTACTGGTCTTTTTCACGGTGCCCAGGGCTCTAGTCTAATGCCCACTGGGAAGGAGAAGTCTGGGCTAACTGAGTGACTAAATATGCAATGTGCTCCAAAACCTTGATTATAAGGACAAGAGCTGGAGTAGCTAATGCACAAGCAGGCTCAATTAACCCTAATTAGTTCAGAGTCAGGCTACAAAAGACTTAATTAGCAGTTATTAGGTTCTGCTCAGAAAAAGGAGCATAAATAATGGTTGGTAGCAAGCTGTGTTTAAGAGTCTTGTGTCTGAGTGACACTACAAAAATCTCGAAGTCAATCTTCCTCCATTGTAGATTAATGCAAAAGAATAATATGGATCTTGAATTCAATTTAAATCTATCTAAAATAAAATGACTTTTTTACTATTCCTATTATATTATTAATACTCATTCCCCAGGAAACCCAGATTCTTTAAGAATAGTTTATGAAGGTTTAATTGATACAAGAACATTTCTGTCCAATGCTAATGAGTATCTGAGGGTAGGATGAATGTACTTTATTTATCTGGAATTTATCTGGATAGTAGAGACAACCTTACAGCTCAGAGGTAAAGACGAAAGGTTTTGAGGAAAAGAGCCAATCAAAGGCCGTTTGGCAGTTTTCATTACGTGGTAGTTCAGGTAGGAAAAACACCCAAACATGACTTATGAGTTTGAGGAGTGGTGATGTTTACCTGGGCTAACTCCTATATTCTAAATGTGAGCCCTGGATTCTGGCCAAATGGGAGCTTTCCCTTTTAACACAGTGTCTGTCATTCCAGGTGTGTGTGTGTGTGTGTGTGTGTGTGTGTGTGTGTGTGTGTGTGTGTGTGTGCACCTACACAGCAGTGCTTTAAAAACATTTAAAAACATGACTGTTGTATAACTTTATTATACATCTTTATTAGATGATTTCATTACATTACAGGGATGCACTCAGCTATGCTGGTCCTTGGACAACAGAGGAACAATCCTTCCAGTGCCCAAAGAAAACTTTCTCCTTTGATTAGACCTATCTGAGTTTGACTCCTTAAGTAAGGCTCTCAAGAATTGTAGATCCTTTCTACGTCTTGTAGGTTTTCTGGTAAATCATTTTACATTTTACTAAAGTCGTGTTCCTCAGTCAGTTGATCAAATAAACATTTTTAAAAGTTCCTACAATGTGCCAATCGCTGGGTTAATCACTGGAGAAACAAATACAAATAAAAACAAAGAAAGTCTCTGGCCTAAAGGAATTTACAACCTAATTTGGAAAGACCACACACAGAAGGAAGCTGAAAAGGGAAAGGGGGAAAGCAGAATGAATAGTTTCAAAGAAGTCTAAAAGCTGGTAGGAAATAAGCACGTGCTGAACTCCCCTGTAGCAAAACAAAAATAAGAGAATGTGCCCTCCTGCATAGTTTTTCATAAGTCATTTTTCCTAGTATTTACCAGGGTCTGGGATACAATTGGTACAGGGAAAGCCTTTGCAGATCAGACTTTGTTCTAGGACATTGTTTTGTTAAAGTAGCCTGGGGCATCTGGATTTCCCAGGGTCACTGAGATAGTAAGTACCTGAGGCAGGGCTTGGACCTCAATCTTTCTAACTCCAAGGTCCCTTTTCTGGTCTCCACAATTCACAGTCTAGTCCACAATCATAAAGTCACCCTGAGGGTGGGGATGGGGAAGTGGGGAGGAATAGACCCTTGACCCTGAAGGAAACAAGGAGCATTTTTCTACTCAGGACTGCAGCTCAGGTCATTAGCTCAGTTACCATCTAATATGGAAAGTGAGAATATACTTGGGGTTGGGGTGGGGTGGGGAGGAGGGGGGGAGGGAAAGGATATCTTTCTGACCCTAGAAGGGCTCTTGTGTTCTTATGCATATTTGATTGACTTTATTTTGACATAACTATAAATGAAATTCTTCATAAAACCAACCAGCCCTGTTATAAAATTAAGTCACAGTGCTGAACTTTATGACCTCCAGTGAAACCAAGGAAGCCTCTGCTGGGTGTGTATGTGGGGGGGTGTAGGATGGGGGATGGGGGTGGAGGAAGGAATGAGTGTATGTTCATGGAAGTATGACTTTTTGCTTAAGAGTCTACTTTTACCAAACATTAATTTCATGGAGTGGCTCCTTGTTTTCTTAACGGCAGATGGCATGTAAGGAATGATAGAGGTCACTCCTCACAGCTTTTCTCATTACACTCTAAGTACCTCAAAAATAAAACAAAACAAAATTTCTGTTCTTTTTAGGCATCCCCTAATAGAATCTAAATTCTCTATATTAAGGTTTTCTGTCTTATTCTAGGCATATATTTCATCCATCTGGTATTTCTCTATCTCCATTTTGGCTTTAAACTGGCATACAAGTCTGCACAGGCATAATTCTCAACCCCATTCAAGGAAAGGAAGCTACGTAGTAAGCCTCACCTGTTACTTAGGAGGAGATGCTTGCTTTTTGTATAGGACTGATCCTTTATTGAGTCTCTTTGTCCACTTGGTTTCTCCTGTCTCTTTTTCACATTTTGTCATTGAAATTAGATAATGTTTACTATTTGCTTGACTTCTTAAAAAAGAATAAAAAGGGTGCCTTTGTGTCTTTGAGAAAATGTATTTCTTTCCTGGGAATAGGCTTTTCTTCATTTTTATCTCTGTTTGAATGAATGAATGAAAAGCATTTATAAATTCCTTACCAAGAGCTAGGTACTGTTAAGTGCTAGGGCTATAAATCCAAGAGAGACCACCCCTCCCTTGTGGCCCTCAAGAAATTGAATTTACATTCTAATAAGGGAAGTTAATACTTACAGCCAGGGAAAGGTGAAGTGATTGCATGTAGAGGGTGAAGCCATAGGATATTTGCCATCACACTCTTTCTACTATCAATGATGATACTGATTTGATTTCTATTCCCTGAGGTGGAAAGGTGGCAGTGAAGAAAGGTGTGTGCTCAGTCATGGCAGGATGATGGTGTGGTTGGGTAACAGGTCATGCTACATGTAATAAACTTTCACCAATCATCAGAGTTCCCAGGAGGCAACTGGAGGTCTAGCTGGGAGGGTTTGAAGGATTATATAGCAGAAAGACACCATATTAGGAGCACCATGCTGTACTAAACAAAATGCTATCCCTAGAGTCAAAAAGATTTGGATCTGAATTTTGTAGTACTTACAAACTATATAATTCTTGATAAGTCATTTAACCCCTATGAGTCTCAGTTTCTTCATCTGTAAAATGGGGGTAATAGTACCTACTTTAAAGAATTATTGTGAGGATCAAATGAGAGAATGAATGTGAAGCACTTTGCAAAACATCAACATGCTATCTAAGCCAAACTATTATTAATTTTACCTTACCTTTTGTTTGATGGATTTTATATAGAAATGAACCTAAACTTAACTGTTATTATTCTTTTATGTATAAAATTCAGTGAACTATTTTGTAAGTGGATAAGATGACTGCTTTTTACAACTGGGTGCAAAAAAGTTTGGGCTTAAATTTATTTTTTAATTGAATACATCTTTGAAATAACTCCAATAAAAGATGGAATGATGGGGAGACATACTTCATCCTGTTCCTATATGGTTTTGATTTCTTCTAAGTCTCTATATTTTGAGATATTTTCACCCCACATTGTGGATATTGTGAATATTCAGAATGTCCATGTCTAATAAAAATCTTGTTGTTAAATTTCTTGAGTTACTATCGTTATAATGGTTGTGATGATGGCAGGATACTTAATCACCTCATCACTCTACAAATTCAGAGATCTTTAGAGTTGAAAGTCACCCATGTGATTATCTGGTCCAAACTTCTCATTTCACAGATGAGGAAAATGGAAGCCAAAAGAACTTAAATGAATAGTTCAGGATCAGAGCTCAGCATCAATGGCAGAGCTGGGATTGGAAATAAAGTTCTCTGGCTCTTGGTCCAGCATCCTTTATACTAAAGAAGGTGGAAGTAGGAAGGATATAAACATTTATTTTATTTGTATATATCATATATATATAATTATCAAATATTAATATATATTATAGGAAATAAGTCAGGCACTGTGCTAAATATTTTTTACAAATATTATCTCATTAGATATTTCTTCAGTTGAAAGCTACTCAGCTTTGACATTGTCCAAATGTAATCGAGCCCTGTTCAAAGATATATTGAACTCAATGAAGCTTGTGTAAATAAACTTTCATACTGTCCTTCTTGTCCTATAGTAAGTCTTCTTTTGGAAGAAGCAACTCTACTTCTCTACCTTTAGTAAGAATCTGACTTTCCTTTCAGGCTTGCTGCTGTTCCAGGTGTTGTCCTGACACCTCAGATAAATTTAGTATCAAGGGCTCCCAGCTTGTCAATCTGGCTCCTTTCTCCATTCCTGAAATTAATTAAAAATAAATCAACTTGAACTCTCATTCATTTTGAGCATTTCTTTGGCTTATCACAGAATTCAATTCACATTCCATTTCATTACAGAATAAGTTATGAAAATTGCACATGCAATTCTTTTCTTCTTCTTTTGCTGTCAAAGCTACTATAGACAGTACAGGCTTAATCCCAGGGAAACTAATAGAGTGAATTGTTCGCACAATTACATGCTATTTTCCTGTTACATACAATTCTCTCTGGGCACCTAAAGCTCAGTGAATGACTGATCTGTGGAGCTAGGAGCCTTGTCTTATTTTGAGCTTGTATTCAACCATCTCTGAATTTTTGACAAGGCAGCTTAAAGAGTGATGTGATTGAATCATAGGACCACTCAAAACTCATAACAGGAGCTTTGTTCTGCATGAGAAAAACACAGCACATCCTCTTTAAGTGGGAGGGAGAGGACAACAAAACCCTCCTTCCAAGGTGGTGAAAATATAGCAGAGGGAAGGATTTGAGGAATGTAGCCAATCTAAAAAGATAACTCAAAGTCCAGCAGTGAAAGCAGATCATCAGCCTAATTATCATTAGAAAAGAGCATCATTAGATGTGGACTCTGGCTGTCAAAAGACTGGTTACACAGAAGTGGCACACTGAAGTTTTCAGAATGGAAGAACATATTTTCTCATTATGAGGTCATTATGGCATCAAGAGAACCTGTATAAATAGGTTCTACTTTACTTGGTTATCTTCCTAGTTAGAAGTTCCTGCTTTTAAGATATGAAGGCTCCTAGGGGATACTTTATGTGCTTCTGAGTGTTAGTCAAACTCCTGGGCCACTGGTAGACAGGACAATGGAGCAGGTCCATTCTATAAAATGTAAGTTCTTTGAAGCCAGGGATAGTCTTGTTTGCTTATATTTGTATATCCATCCCTTATCATAGTGCCTGACACACAATGAGTGTTATGTATATGTATATATATATATATATATATATATATATATATATATATATATCCATCTATTTAGCTGTCTATCTGTAGGGGGTCTAGGGAGAAGTGTTTAATTGGTTTTGCCCATGTAGATCATGTATATCTACATGGGTATATCTAAATGTGGTGAACAGGGAGTTAGGAATAGACATCTCTAGTGCTTTCTCCCCTAACTCTTCTCAAGTATACTTGATTCTTTACAGAGAAGAAACAGGAGGTTACAACTATAGCTTGGCCACTCTGATCTCCTCAGAGAGAGGGTATACCAGGCTAGATTAGATCTATATGCTCCCTGAATGTTGCTAGTTAAGGGGAAGCAATTTTTGGGTTCCAACTATACTTTTGGGGTAGCTAGGTGGCACAGTGGATAGAGCACTGGACCTGGAGCCAGGAAGACTCATCTTCCTGAGTTCAAAGTTGGTTTCAGATGCTTACTAGCTGTGTGACCCTGGGCAAGTCACTTTAGCATGTTTGCCTCAGTTTGTTCGTCTGTAAAATGAGCTAGGACAGGAAATGGCAAACCACTCCAGTATCTTTGCCAAGAAAACCCCCAGTGGGGTCAAGAAGTGTCAGACAGGAGTGAAAAGCAACACTCTGGATCACAAATCATTAAGGGGAAAGGAGAGGGCCAGACTTTAGATCTAAGACTTGATTCCCTTCCCATTAAATTCTAGTTTGAATTTGCTATAGCAAGTAGCAATAGACCCATTTGTCCAAGCTAATAAAAAAAAAAGTCAGAGAAAGTACATATAGGGATATACAGACAAGAAAATACAAAGTGAATGAACTCTCTCATTGGAAACAAAGTAACAGATCAGTTGAGAGAGAGAGAGAGAGAGAGAGAGAGAGAGAGAGAGAGAGAGAGAAGAGAGAGAGAGATTGACTTCACCTGGATTGATATTTTCTGATGTCTCTAGTGTAGGTAGTAAGCTGGGGAGCAGGGATAAATAGATACTGCCATTCCATATCTGACTTTTAAGAGTCTCTTCCTTCAGCAGCCCAAAGTGAGGTTAGAATCTCCATCTTGACAATGGAAACTAAAAAAGCCAAGATCTTTCTTCCTCTCACCAACTTCATCTGCCTTTCATACAGGTACAGGGTATTGAGTAATTAATTTTCATTAATGATAAGACTAGGTGGTACAGTAGATGGAGCTCCAGGTCTGGAGTCAGAGAGACCTGAGCTCAAATAAGAGCTGAGACACTTACTAGCTGTGTGACTCTGGGCAAGCCATTAAACTCCATTTATCTCAGTTTTCTCATCTGTAAAATGAGCTGGAGAAGGAAATGGCAAATCATTCCAGTTTCTTTTTCAAGAAAACCCCCAATGGAGTCATGATTATTGATAAAAGAATACCAATTGGCCCTGTGAGCTAAGAGTTACATAGGTACAAGTACCCATGACTGACCATGTCAAAGGCCTTGGTCAGATCAATGAATGTTGTGTTCTGCTCCTGGTATTTCTCCTGGAATTATCAGATAGCAAACACCGTATCAATCATTCTTTGACTCTTTTTGAAGCCACACTGGCTCTCAGGTAGATGACCATCTTCCAGGTGAAGGATCAGCCTATCAAGGAGAACTCCTGCAAGAATCTTGCCAACAATGACACACACACACACACACACACACACACACACACACAGATAGATAGATAGATAGATAGACAGAGAGAGAGAGAGAGAGAGAGAGAGAGAGCGAGAGAGAGAGAGAAGAGACCTCCTTCTCCCATGATTATCAAAGGACAATTCATTTCCTTTACATTTATAGAGATGGATAACAGAGGCATCCTTGACCTCTGAGGGGTTAACCTCCTCTTGCCAAATAGCTCAGAAAAATTTGATCATCTTTTATATGGACAAAGAACTACCTGCCTTGTAAATCTCAGCTGAAGTACAATCAGCACCAGGAGCTTTGCTGCATGAGAGGAGCCTGATGGTATTCAAAACCTCTTTTTTAGTTGGAAATTTGACTAGAGAAGAGCTGACCTCTACCTGATGTACACAGTCAATGGCCTCAGCAATGACTGATAACAGTCTGCTGAGAAGAATATGGAAGTGTTTGTCCAATTTCGCCAGAATTATGTTCTTATCCCTAACCAATATTACTCCATCAGCACTGAGTAGTTGAGATGTACCATAGCTCTTTGGCCCAAAAATGGCCTTCAGGGCATCATAAAAGTGCTTTAGATTGTCACTATCAGCATAAAACTGAATTTCATCTGCCTTTTCTCTGAGCCAAGAATCCTGAATCTCTAAGATTTGTTTGCAATTTACGTTTGGTTGAATTAAATGCTACCTTCTTAGAGATGGGTGAACTATCTTGTTGGCAAACTCTGTGGAGTTCTTCATTTTTCATTTATCAATTTCTGAATTTCCCTATCATTTTTGTCAAACAGTCTTGATATTTGTGAGTATTCTGATCCAGATAAGCAAATGCAGTGCTGTACGCCAAATCTCTGAAAGTTGCCCACTCCTTTTCTGCTCCACTGTTGCCAATTATGTGTTGGTTTAATTTTCCCTTCAAATTAACAAACACACTGTTCCCACTTAGAGATGTGCGCTAATCCATTGACCTTAAATCTTCTGATAATTGTCTTTCTGATAATTGGACTGCTGCTTTATTGAATGTGAATATTTAATTTGGAGAGGATAAGTCTGTGATCAGTCCAGAATTCTGCACCACACATTACCTTTGTCACTCTCACATTCTGTCTCTTCCCCTCACTGTGGCAGTCTACTAAATTCCAATGCTTGTTGCAAGGGTGCATCCATGAAATTGTGTCTAAGTAAAAGGAAGACAGTGTTGGTGTCGGTCATGAGATGCACAAGTCTTCAAGATCAAGTGACCATTGCTATTGCTTTTTCTAACCACATTCCTCCCTAGAACTCTCTTTCATATCTGGTAGTCTGTGCATATTCTTGCATTAAAGTCACCCAGAACCATTAAGTTTCTTCTATTTTGGCACATTGATGATGAGAGTCTCCAGGTCCTCATAAAATTTTTCATTGACCTCAACTGGGTTCATTGTGGTGGGAGCATATTCACTTATGATAGTGGCATGGTGCTTTCCTGCAAGTAGTAATCACATTGTCATGATTTTGTCATATGTTAGGCATACAAACATCTTGTCTACAATAGTTCTGATTGCAAATGTGTACCAGTCTCATAGTGCTACCCTTTAATACAGTCACTCCAGAAAAAGATATGTATCCAGTTCCAACTTCAGGAAGCTTTCTTCATTTGCCAGCCTTATTTTACTCAGGGCTACTATTTGGATGTGATATCTGCTGAGTTCTGTTGCAACAAAAGCAGTTCATCTTTCAGGTCAACTGGATTTAGTGCTCTGCTATAAGTGTATACATATTCCACATACTGATGGTGAGTGGAATTGTGTTTGGAAAAGTTTTTGTGCATTTCTTTTTTGCGTGTTTTGACATTGTGTTTCAACCACAGAGTGGAATGCTGACTTTCTTCAGTAAGCAGACCAGGGTTGAGTGAAGCAAAAAAAAAAAAAAAATTAAAGCACCTTTTTTAGCCCCTTTCTCACTCAAAAAAAATGAGCAAAGTATTCCTTAAAAGACTGATCCTTACCTAGGAGTCTACTATATATCCCATTGCTATTTCTACTGAGCTACCTATCCATACCTGCTTCTTCATTACTTGCCTGTCAGGGCAGTATGTTGAGGTAGGTTAAAAAAGCAAAAAAGAAGTAAAATGGTATGAATGATATCTTTTGATTAATGTGTAGCCTGGATTCAAGTGAGGCAGAGTTGGGTTAAATCTTTGGCCTCACCCTCTCTTCTAGAGTCATCAGTACAAACAAGACAAAATCAAGATAACTGTGATGACCCAGAATGCAGTGGATGACCTTGGTGTCTTCGATATCTAAGCTCTAAGTGCTCCACAGCACCTATTTCAGCTGCCTTCATGGCATTTGGAACAATTGTCCTCATTCACCTAATCCACCAGAGGAAGTCTGGTTTAGCTAGTCTGCTAAAACCGTTCATCAAGGTGTGGTCACTGTGCGTGTTACAGCTTCTTTGATCCACAGGTGAGAGCTAGGTAAATCCCACGGATACTGAAGGTGAAAAGCAACCCTGAAAAAGGCTCAGCAGCTTTTTGATAAAGCTAGTTTTTCCTGAATAGACCCTACACCCTACACTTTAATTTCATAGTTATTTTCTTTACCATTCTTCAGAGGAAGAGACTTTAAAGAATTTAGCAAGTGTAGTCTTGACCTGGGACTGGATCATTAAGTATTCAGAAACTCTAAATGGTGACTAGGCTTTCCCAGTTCTGGAAAGGATAAAAATGCCCCAGAGAATGAGAAAGTGAGGTAAGAGTGGTTAAGCCAGAACAGGTAAGATTAGAAGCAGAGATTATTGGAGTAACTGTAATGAGTTATATACAGTGTTAAGGGAACTTGGGCTTCCATAATTTATATTTCAATATGATAATCATTGGTTCATTCATTTCTTCCTTACTTCATTAATTCAATCACAAATTAATGAGTGCTTGATATGAAATAATGCAGTCTACTAGACACTGTGAAAGATACAACAAATCTGCTTCCATGCTCTTAAAAAATTGTGTAATGATGAGAATTGACATTTATGCGTGTGTGTGTAATCATCCTTTGTTGTCAAAGAAGACCATGCCATCAGAGAAATAATGACATGACTTGCACTTGACTTTTGTTTTGAGGGAGTGAGGGCTGTGCAGGTCACCAACCTCACTTCTCCTCTGGAGCCTTCTGAATCCAGTGACCTGATATTCATCAGTATGACTGGAGATGACCCAGGATGAGGCAATTGGAGTTAAGTGACTTGCCCAAGGTCACACAGCTAGTGAGTGCCAAGTGTCTGAGGTGAGATTTGAACTCAGGTACTCCTGACTCCTGCACTGGTATTCTATCCACTGCACCATCTTGCTGCCCCTGACATTTATGTAACACTTCAGCAAAACACTTTTTCATAAAGTAATAACTCATTTGATCTGCCCAAAAATCTCATGAGATAGGTAATACACATTTTGCTTGTTTTACAGATGAGGAAACTGAGCCTTAAGGAGCATAAATAACTTGACCAAGTTCACATAAGCTTTAAAGTGCCCAAGACATTCTGTATTTCAGCCCATGTCTTCTTGCCCAGGGCACATTGACCACATACCACATCTTGAAATAAAGAAACTGTTTTTCATGCTTGCTTTCATTTGGCCCTCACAACAAAACTCTGGGCTAGATACCATAGGTATTTTTATTGCTATTTTGGAGCAGAGACTCAGGAAGTTGTGTCTTGCCAAGGATCACAAAACTAATCAGGGTCAGAGGCAAGATTTGAACCCAGATCTTATATGACTGTGGTGCTAGCACTCTTTCCTCAAATACACTGCCTCTTAGGATACAGTATAGGAGATAAGACATAACAATGAAGTTATAATTATTAACTGTTTATAGGTAAGCTATAGCAGTAGGTCTATAAAGATAGTATAATTTTAGAAACAATGTTGGTCAATAGATCTGGGTTTACATCCTATCTCTAACATCTCTTGGTTCTGTAAGTATGGAAAGTTAATTTAATCTCTGAGTCTCAATTTCTTTATCTGTAAATGAGGTTATTAACATATAATATCTATCTGTTGGTATTATTTGGAGAAAATCAGCTTATAAAATTAAAACTCTGTAGAATTGAGGGTTGTTGTTAGACCCTGAGGATGCAAAGTTGATAAATAGCACAGAACCTTCCTTCAAGCTATTCAAGACATAGTAGGAAGGAATTATCACACAAATAACTAGTTTGCAAGCATTATAGAGGTCCTTTACTCTCCCATGGGGCTTCTCACACCACAACTGAATTCAGCATGGAAGGAAATGAAATACATTCTTGGAATGAGCTGTAATCCAATACAAGATTCTACTCACAGACCAAGTAAGTCCTTCTATGTGAAAGGATCATAAATTTACCGTTGAAGGGACCTTATATGGCTTTGAGTCCAACCACTCATTTTACAAATGAAGAAACTGAGTCACAAAGATGATAAGTCATTTGCTCAAAGTCTCACAGGTAGCAAGTGTCTTAGATGGGATTTGAACCAAAATCTTCCTGAATCCAAGTCCAGGTCTCTAGCCACTATTCTAATATAGTTTTTAATTGGACAATTCCTATCCAACAGAGAATAGTGCCAACGCAATATTCATAGTGCTTATGGCAACCTGAATATCCTGGTGCAATTCTGAATCTCAAAATACTACAGACTTTCCACATGGAAGACAGAAGCAAAACATTTATTCAGACACCAGAAAGCAAAATCCATCATAATCTATACACAATAACAATTCTGAGGGCAACATCATCCCCAAGCCTTCCCCCTGCTAGGCTTCCCACAAATCAGCTCCATTAAACAAATCACAAGCAGATTCTCTTAAACAAAATCACAAACAAGCTCTCTCACTAATGCTAACCAGCTGTCTGCTTGCCTGCATCCTTCTTAGCTCTGACTGCTGTCATGCCTAACTTCCTCTCAACTCTGGTCTAGCTCTGCCTCTTCCTGTTCTCCCCTTCCTGTTCTATCCTTTCAGCAAGCTCCTTGGACCACAGGTTTCATGTGACTCAGGCAGGTCACATGGGCCTGTTAATGAATGGGAAAGATCTTTTCATTTAAATTACTATTACACAGAGCTATCACAAAAACCTATACCATAAAACCCATTTCAACTACTCATAAATTAATGGAATATAACTCTTTCCCATATATTTCTTTAAAGATGGGGAAAAGGTGATATATTGAGGTTGGAAGTAGGGATGGATGTGTTTAGGCTCCAAAGACACTGAAGTAGATATTGCTTTGCTTTGCTTTGCTAACAGTCCAGAAGACTCACCCCTTGGAGGAAAATAGAAGCAGGTTTCCTAAGCTTCCTTGGAGCTATTTAGGGAAGCCTCACTCACCTTCTGATCTGTCACTCTGTTAGCCCTCCCACTCCTGCACTTCTGGGGAGAGGGGCTATTCTGTTTTAGCTGTCTTGGTAGATTCAAGATCCTTAGGCTTGAAGGCTGAGAGAAAGTGAGATCTCTTCCAGGCTGTGTTTCTGGACAAATCCTCACTTAGAGTCTTTCTTCCCTTCCTTCTCCTCTGTCTAGGGGGCATCCAAAAGGGGCTTCGAGGAAGCTACTTTGAGACAGGTTCTCAGCACACAACACAGCAGATCTCTAGTCCTTACTCCTATTTCAGTTAGGGTGAGAGTTTGCAAAGCCAGAAAAGTAGGCTGAAGACATACAACCTTGAATAACAAACCAAAAATGTATATTTTATTCTACAAGCAATGGAAAGCTACTGAAGGTGGTTTTTTTTGATAATTCAGTAACTGTTTGGACACATGTTAGGAAGATATTTAGGCATCCATGTGGAAGACAGATTGAAGATAAAGAGATTGAGAGTTTAGAGGTAGGGAGACCTGTTAGGTGACTATTACGACAATTTAAGTGACAGATGATGGCCTGAACTATATTTCATATATGTTATATATAACATATGAGTAGTACCAAGTAAGGGTTACTTCAAAACAGAAGTAATTGAGTATTTAGCGAAACTCTTGTCACAATTGAATATATAACATTTATCTTTCAGCGTCAAACATGTAATGACATTTCACCAATAAGAATTCTAAGTATGTGACTGAGTCAATATTTGACCTATTGCTTAATAATAACATTGAGCATTGGTTGAGTAATAGTAGTAATGAGTGTAATCTGGCAGATTCCTCCAGAAGACACTTTATCCAATTAAAACAAATCATTAAGTGCTTGCTGTATACAAAGCACCGTCTAAGATCCTAGGGACACAAAACAGAAGAAAAATGGTAATTTTCCTTAATGGTCTTACTTTCAAGTGGGAAGATTCATTATATACACTACAAAATATAGACAATCACATTATCTCATGAGAGAGGGAATTCTGATATCTAAAGGGACCCAGAAAGACCATCGCCAGATGGTAGCCCTTGAGCTGAACTCTGAAAAAACACCAAGGATTATATTAGCAGAGTTAAGGAGAGAAGTCATTGGAACCATTTGTGTAAAGGACAGTGAGAAGAAATAGAATGTGGTACAGAGGCAGCAATCAGGCCACTTTGAACCATGGAGACATGAGAGCTCTTTCAAATATACAAATATATTTTAGTTTTTTCTGGGCATTAGAAGTCAACATTTTGTCACTTCCTTTTTGTATCGTTAGGAACTGAACTACTTAATGTACAGTGTAACTCCAGTTATAAAATTTTAAAGAGGAGACAAATTTTATTCCTTTTTCTTTCATGGACACTCATAAAAACCTTCCCTGTACTGTTAATGAAACTTATAACTCGACTGAAATATGCAATATGCAACAGTGGCTGTCATGCAAATTTAGTTTTTATCTTTACAATAAGAGTATATTAATACACCCCTACAGCCTACATTTAAGCATTGTTAAGGCTGTGCTAAAAACTGGTGAGAGAAAATAGATTCACTCTTAGGATTGATGCTTCTCCACTAACTTAGTCTATTATGCTTGGCTACAGTGGCACATATTTAACTTAATGCAAATGTTGATTTGCTGTCTGTACCACATTAGGATATGACAATAATAAGTATCCCTGGTCCAGCTCCATCAGTCACAGAAGCAATGCGCGGACATCATGAAGGACTGAAGCGAGTATTTCCTAGGAAGGTGGCCATTTAACCTTGATGATTGCCCATTTTTTCATCCAGGAAATGAAGACGATAATGCTTGCACCTCCTATCTCATGAAGGAAAAGTCACTTGCAGGGGAACTTCCCATTAATATACAGAAATCAAATTGAACAATTAAAGATAACCCTCAATAAAATGAGCTGTTTTTGAAATAGTATGTTGGTGATATTCAGGCAGAAGATGGAGCTGATTTGTCAGAGATCTATCTAGAGGAGAGTAGTATAGGAGGGGGCTCTATAGGACCAGGTGACTAGAAGAAAATAATTGACATTTATATATTATTTTGAAATTTACAAAGCACTTTGTATATATTATCTCATTCATATCTCATGAAAAACTTTTATTTTTTTATCCCCATTTAATAAGCAAGGAAACCAAGACTCAGAGAACACTATATTATTTGTTCATGTTCACACAGGAAGTATGAGAGAAGATTTGAACAAAAGTTTTCCCAATTTCAATTCTAGAACTCTATTATGTCATGCTGCCTCTCTCAGATTACATCTAAGGTTCCAGAAAGCTCTAAATCCTGACCCACAATTCTTTGTTTTTGGTACTAGTGCATTGTAGGGCGCAGTGGACAGAGTACAGGGCCTGGAGTCAGGAGGAGTCATCTTTCTGAGTTCAAATACCAACTCAGACATGTAAAAGCTTATGACCCTGGACAAGTCATTTAACTCTGTTTGCCTCAGTATCCTCATCTACAAAATGGGCTGGAGAAGGAAAGTATCTTTGCCAAGAAAACCTCAAATAGGCTCACAAGAATCAGACATGACTGAATGAGATCAACAAAGGAATGCAGGATTTTAGGGTAGGTAAGAGAACAAGACTAGCGCACATTAAATGACTGGAGAACCATAAAAGACAAGGGGATCAAAGGAACATAGACAGTAGAGTTAGAAAGGAGGCGATTTAGTTCAATATTATTATTTGACAGATGGAAAAATGGAGGTTCAGAAAGATCAAATAATTTGGCCAGAATCATGGAGGTAGAAGTGGCAGAGCTGAGATTTTAACTAGAATTCTCTCTCCAAATGCATCACACTCTGCCTCTCAAATCATAGATAGGGTGCTGGAGATCAGCATTCAGTCATGCCAAAGTTTTATCCCAGAAGAAAACAAGCTCTTTGAGGGAAGAGACTGGATCCATTTTCTTTGGATCTCCAGCACTTTTTATAGGGTTGTACACATAGTAGGTGATCAATAAATATGAATTGAAATGAAATGAAAATATATGTGGTACCCAAGAAGAGAAGGTAAATACTTAAATCTGTCCCACAGAGTAGCTTGGTTGAAGAGCAATAGCAAAGTTTCATTGCCAGACTGGCAACTGATAATATGGATTAAAAATTGAAAATTGCACGAATTTTAAAGTAGGGCAGTGTGAATGACTAAAGTATTGAGCCATAGACCATTGGTACCCATGTAAGGGGTTGCTGCATGATCTGGAGAGGACTTTGCCTTGACTTTAAGGATTGAGTGATCAAACAAGCAGTTGATGAGAATATGTGGTGCATCCCACTGTCCCCACGTAATAATTTTTGGGTTTGTCTCCAACATAACTATATCACTCCTGTTAATAATTCCCTACCTTGTTTCCTCCAAAGTTGACCTTCTCTAGCTGTGCAGGGCATGGGCCTTTCTCTGGGTGGAAGGGCTATAATCTAAGGCAAGCTAACCTTCCCCACCCTCAAGCCAAGATCTACTTACACTGTGTCCCAGCAACACACCAGTTAGATCTGTGCTCCTTAGCAGTGTCTGGTGATGGAGGAGTCAGTTCCTTGGTTATGATAGGCAAGATTTCCTTTATCTTGTCCATAACAAGCATTTCACACTACGTGTTGGTCATCTTTTTACCATACCACTTACTCTTCTGCCATAATCTTTTATGTTCTTCCCATAAGAAACTTGGATCCCAATTTCTGAATCCTCAGACTTTGAAAGATCTGATACATAATTTTGCCTTATCTTTCTTGGAACCAAGACTCTGGGGCACATCATTACCCTGTAATGCCAAGGTACTTGTATTTCCCCCTTCCACTCTATTTTCTGACTTCTTTCTGTATGTTGACTTCCCCCTATTAGAATGTAAACTCCTTTGAGGAAAGATCCTATCTGACTTGCTTGTAATTTGTATTTCCTAGGCTTTGTACAATGTTAGGTACATAGAAAGGGCTTAGTTATTCTCTCTCTCTGTCTCTCATCTCTCTATCTGTCTCTGTCACTCTGTCTCTCTTTTGTTCTGTCTCTTTTTCTTCCCCTCTTTTAAGTTTTTCAATGGGAAGAATTAGTAGCACAGAATGAGCAGCCATGAATGTGTTCTGATCACACTCTCTTTTCTCCCAAACTCACCTCATTTCTGCTTTTCTCTGTTTTCATGAAGAAAACCATCATCCTTCTAAAGTTGATTTCCAACTTCCTTATCCTTCTCTCTTCACTCATTTGACACTGTTCTCTTCAATTACCTGTGACCTCTTAATTACCAAGTCTGGTGGCCTTTTCTTAACTCATACTTCTTGACTCTCTGCTATGTTAGACACTGTCGACTCCTTTTTCCTCTTTGAAATTGACACTCTCCTGTCGTTAATATTGATGTTGCTCTCTTCTGTTCATCTTCAGGGAATCTAGGCTGAGTGACTGAAAGCACCTCCTCATTCTCTCTTTATGGCGCATCATTCACATCACACTTAGTTCTGAGTCACCTCATTGCTGTCTCTCTCTGACCTTCTCATCTCTCTGTATGGTACCTCAATGGGTGAGTTCATCAGCTGCTGAGGATTTAATTATCATCTCTATGCATGTGACTTCCAGATATGCATATCCAGACATATGCATATCTAATGTCTCTCCCAAATTCTTGTCCCATGCCAAAATGGTCTAATGGACATTTTGAAAAACATGTACCATAGGCATCTCAAACTCAAAATATCCTAAAACAAATTCCATTATTTCCCCCCAAAATTTACTCCTCTTAATTCCCTATTATAGTCCAAAGTACCACCAACCTTCTGATCATCTAGACTTGACATTATCCTTGATTCCCCTTTTCTCTCATTCCACATATCCAATCAATTGTTAAATCTCGTAATTTCTACCTCCATAGTGTCTGTCATATCTGCTTCTCACATAGCTACCATACTAGTTCAATGCCCAATCACTGCCTGCTTGGACTATTTCAGTAGCCTCTTCCTTATTGACCTCTCTGCCCCCAAGTCTTTACCCTTTCCAATCCATCCTTTACATAGCTGCCTCTAAATAAAATGTTTCCATTTCAATACGAATAGTTAACCAGAACAAATTACACATTGTCCTTTTCTGAAAGTAAATTTATCTCATATTCTGTGTTTTAAATTCATCATATCTCTCTCAAAAGGTGAGAAGTACTCTTTATCATCAGTTTATCAGAGTCATGGTTGGTCTTTGCACTGATCAGAGATCTGAAGTCAATCAAAGTTTTTGTTTTTACTTTACATTATAATTAACTAAGTTTTACGTTTTCTTCTGGTTCTGCTTAATTTAATTCACACCAAAAAGTTCATACAATTTTCTCAGAATTCATTTCTTTCTTTCTTTATTGTGGAACAATAATATGGAAGCCGTAAGTTCAATCATTTCTCAACGAACGGACATCTACTTTGTTTCCAATTCTTTGCAGCACAAAAGTGCTGCTATAAATATATTAGTATATAGGCCCTTTACCTCTGTCTTTGACATTTTTAGCATATATGTCTAGAGGAAGTATTGCTGGGTCTAAAGCTTATATACAATTTAGCAACTTTTTCAGAATAGCTCCAAATTACTTTACAGAATTTGTGGACCAGTTCACAACACCAAAACAAATGTGTTAATGCTCATAAACTCTCACAGACCCTCCCAGCATTGTTACTTTCCTTTGTGTCATCTTAACTAATCTAGTGGGGGTGGATCAGACTCTCAGAGAAGATTGAATTTGCATTTTTCTATCAGTGATTTAACCATTTTTTCTTGTTAACTTTCATTTTTCAGAAATGCTTGTTCATATCCTTTTACTATTTTTTTTCTAGTGGAGAATGTCTTCAATTCTTTTATATTTCTATTGGTTGAGTGTTGATTTTGGATATCAGATCTTATTAGAGAAACTAGCTGCAAAGATTTTTTTTCAGTCAACTGTTTCACTTCTAATCAGTATAATTTACTGTTTATGCAAAACTTTTCAATATTGTAATCACAATTGTTCATTTATTTTTTATTGATAACTTTGATTTCATAAAATACAATTACACAAAACATATTCATTAAATAGAATAGTTTGAGTTTCATATTCCTCTAAATGCTCATTTTATCTAATGCTAAATACTTTTTGGTTCCAGCTCTTCAATCATTTGTGGAACCAACTAACTGTACAATTGTCTGACTAGTATCTCTCCATTTTATCCACAAGGATAGCTTGAAACACTTTGTCAAACAGTTGCTAAGATCTAGGTCAGTTATATATGTAGCATTCCCCTTACCTACCCAGTTGTTAAAAAAGGGGGAGGAATGAGGTTAGTCTGGTCTGACCTATTTTTAATGAAGTGTCTCCTTGTGATCACCACTTCCTTTTCTTGATATTTCCTAATAATCCCTTTGGTAGTATGTTCTATTATAAGAATTCTACTAGAAATGAAAGTCTAGTTCTCACATATAAATGTAAAGACTTCACTCTCTTCCTTTTTTTTAAGAAATCCAGACATTTGTCCTTTTCTTGGTCTATGGTACTTTGTTCACTTTACACAGTCTTTAAAGAACTCTGAAACTGACTAAGTAATTATCCATGAAAGGATTTCTTTTTTCCCCCAATATCTTGAGATATATAGTTCACCTGGGTTTGGTGGCTTGAACTCAGTAAGGGCAGTTATGTGCTTCCATATTAAATCCTATTTATCTTGAATTTCAACTATATATTAACAAGTGTTCTGTCATTTCCAGTCATCAGAGAAAAACAAATTTGAAACAAAAACTAAAGAAATCTGACTTCTCTTTATCATCTCATTGGCCTCAAGGAGAGAGTATCAGTCCATTCTTTCATTATTATTTTTTACCAACAGAAAAAAATCACCTACTTCTTGTACTTAGAAAATTACTACCCTCAACTCATTCCGAACACCAGTTACTCTTACTCCTGTTCTTCCAACCATTTTTGCCACATTCTTGTATTCATCCAGTTAGGTACATCTACTTGAATCTTCTGTTTTCTGAATGCTTTACAAAAGCATCTGCTTTTGTAAAATCTAAATAGATCAATGACTTCCTTATGTGTCTACATTAGTCTCTTTAAATAGCTCTCTTCCCCAACCCATCCCACATCCACAACACTAAAGTTGTTTAAATTCGGTCTTCAGAATTTTGTTATTAAGAATTTCCTACCCTTCCTGGGCTAATATCTGTCATAGAATTTTAGGTCAGAAAACTCTACCTTCCCGAAAAGTTTGAAATTGACACTTTCCAAATCTAGTATCTTTCCCTCTCTGAAAATAATTCTAAAACAGAAAGGATATTTGTCTTATGGTCAACTAGGAATATAATTCATTGGCAAACAATTCCTCTTCATTGTTCAGAATCAGATCCAGAATAACAGTTCTTATTACTTCTTCTACACATGAAATCAGCTATTCACTCATTCAAAAAACCATTTATTGAACACCTTTTGTTAGGTGCTATGGATACAAGTACAAAAATTAAGTAGCTCCTACCCTCAAAGACCTTACAGTTTATTAATGGGGAATAGATAAGTAAATATGAAATACACACAGAGAAATTTTGTGTCATTTCTGCTGCCGTGGGGGAGAAGAGTAGACTAAAACTTGAAGCAATGAGAATAACCTCATGAAAGAGATGGTACTTGAACTGAATTTGACAGAAGATAAAGGTTCTAATAGTTAGAAATTAGGAAAGTACATTTCAGGCAGGCTTGAAGGTTGTGAAAAGATATAGTTATAAGACATGGAATTCATGTATGGGAAATGGTCGGTAGTACAGTTGAACTGAAATGTAGTATATATGGAGATTAATTTGAAACATATCTAGAAAAGGAAGAAGGAAGTTTGATTTTGAAAGGTTCAAATGTAAGACAGAGGAGTTTGCTTTTATCCTGGAGGTAAAGGGGGCAAAATGGGAATTTTTGAACAGGAGTGGCACAAATTGACTAGCGCTGTAGTAATATCTATTTGACAATTATATTGGAGAATGGATTCATGGAGATCAGCTAGGAATATAAAAATCCATGTGAGAGGTAATATACAATAATATTATTATTATATAATAGCAATTTAAATAATTATATATTATGTAATGTATATAATATAATAACTAGCATTATACTAGTATTTTGACTTTGTGAATGTAGAAGAGAGGATGTATATGAAAGATGTTGAGGATGGAAAACTGAAAAGATTTGATGACTAACTGGATATGGGAGGTGAATGTCAAGATAAAGTCTGGGATGGTTTGAGTTCATGGTCTTGGAATGACTGTAATGATGTTGGTGCCCTCAAAAGAAATAAGGCAGTTTGAAAGAGGGAATAGTTTGGGGTAGAAGGACAGCGAGTATTATTTTGAATGGGTTGAGTTTCAATTTGAGTTGATTATTTCACATCTAATTGCAATTCTCCAAAGAAACTAGGGATGGTTATAGGAATCTGAGAAACATTTGCATAAAGATATTTGATTTTATGGAAACTAATGAATTCACCAGAAAAGAAAATGTAGAAAGAGAAAAGAGGAAGGTCTAAGACAAAGCCTTGTTGGACACCCAAATTTAGAGGCAGTATATCAATGATGATTCAGCAAATGAGTCTGTAAAGAAGAAATTAGATAGGGAACAGTCTAGGAGTGGACACAGCCATGAAAAATCTAGAGAGAAGGGAGGATCTGGGAGAGAACTTCCCAGAGTTTCATATGTTTCAGAGAGTTGGGAAAAATGACAAGTGAGAAAAGGTCATTGGATATAATAATTAATAAATTTAGAAGAAA
Organism: Potorous gilbertii; assembly: GCA_028658325.1. Taxonomy (NCBI): domain Eukaryota; kingdom Metazoa; phylum Chordata; class Mammalia; order Diprotodontia; family Potoroidae; genus Potorous; species Potorous gilbertii. The sequence goes on from CM053769.1 coordinate 193,290,950, forward strand.
CAGTTCCAAGTGACAGAGCAGTTTAGAAGTCACACTATGGTTATTTGAAATATGGCTGAAAGGATAGGAAGTTGAGATAAAATATATAGTTGATTTTTTCTAGAAGTATTGTGATTTAGCGGAAAGCTATAAGATGAGAATTTGAATGGATGGCATGGTTCAGTGACTTTTTATTGGGTGAACCTTTAAGTATGCTTATAGCTACATAGATGATGTCAGTAGAAAGAGATAGACTAAATATTAGAGAAGAGAAAGGGAGTGGTTGAGGGGCCAATTAGATCTGTAGAAAAGTGTAATTTCTGGCCTCAAAAGGAGGTGTGTTTTCTCCTCCTTGGAGGTTGTGATGGCAATTTAAAATGGGGAGATCTTTCATATTCATTAATAGGCCCATGTGGCCTGCCTGGGTCACATGGAAGCCTGAGTCCCATGGAGCCTGTGGTGGGAGAAGTTTGCTGAATGGGGGGAACTGGAAGGGTAGAACAGGAAGAGGAGGGGCTAGAGCAGAGATGAAAGGAAGTTAGTCTTGAGAGCAGTCAGCTAGGAAGGATGCAGGCTGCTGACTAGTGTGAGTAATTTTGTGACTGTCTGATTTTGTTTAAGAGAATCGGCTTGTGATGAGTGTAATGGAGCTGGTTTGTGGGAAGCCTAGCAGAGGGAAGGTGTTGTTGGGGATGGTGTTGTTCTTTGCATTCTTATTGTGTATAGATTTTGGTTACTGCAATGGCTTTCTGGTGTCTGAATAAATCTTTCAGTTCTCTCTTCTTTATGGACAGTCTATTGTATTTCCCAATTCTGAATTGTGCAGGGATATTTATAGCAGTCATGGGTGCTGTATCACATTAGTGCTTACAGAGGTCTTCAAACAAAGACTGACCAGAGATCTCATAGTAGGGATTCTCTTTTGCATATAGATTGGACCAGATAACTGCAGATCTCCATTCCAACACCCAAAAATGTGATTCTGTAAGAGAGAAGATAGGGTCAAGTGCACAAGCAGAGAGATTGCTCATTGCAAGTCTCCAGACACTGGAGAAATAGACCAGATTATAAGGGGATGATATCAAGGTAATTTGAGAGATATTGTAAGGGTGAACAATGAACTTACAAAAAATATAATTTTTCTTGACTTTTCTGCAATGTTTGATATTGATACTTTCCTTCCTAATTTTTTATGATATTGCTTTCATTTCTTTTCCTACCTGTCTGAATAATTTTTTTCACTCTCTTTTGAAGGTTCACCAATCATACCCTTTCCTCTATGCAGGTGCATTGCCCAATATTCTATGTGGAGTTTCTTCCTATTTTTTCTCTATAATTTCTCTCAGTAATCATTTCAAATTTTATTTTTAGTTTATGGAATAAAACAAGCATTTCCATAATATAGTATAATAAAAAAGATGATTGCACATGAAAATGCAAATCTACTGTGTACAACTTGCTATTCCTTTCAAATGTACAACAAAATTATCATGTAAATTTCTTTTGGTTCTTCCTTTCTCTCCCAGTCTAGAAATGGATACCTTTAAGCACAAATATATAGATATATAGATATAGATAGATAGATAGATGGATATATAGATTTATAGAGAGATATGTGGGTATGTATGTATATATATATAAATTATTCTATGCATATTTCTATTTATCAGTTCTTTCTCTGGACAGAGATAGTATCTTTCTTCATATATCCTTTATAGTTAATTTGAATATTTATAATAGAATAACTTATTTTACTCAAAATCTTTCTTAAAACAATATTGTTGCTACTGTATACAATGTTCTCTTGGTTCTGTTCATTTTGCATTTGCAAAATTGCAGGAATTTTGTACAAATCTTTTCATTTTTTTCTATAATCATCAAGTCATCATTTGTTATATTGTAGTAGTATTTCATCACAATCATATACCACAACTTGTTTAGCCATTTCCCAACTGATGAGTATCCTTGTAATTTTCAGTTCTTTGTCAACAAAAAAGAGAACAAATCATTTTAGAACATTTAAGTTCTTTCTCTTTCTCCCTAATCATTTTTGGAAATAGTGCAACTACTGGTATTACTGGGTCAAAGAGTCTGGGAAGTTTAATAACTCTTTGGGGATAATTCCAGACTGCCCTCCAAAATAATTGGATCAGTTCACAATTACACCAACAATGAATTAATGTCCCAATTTTTCCACAACCCCTCCAACATTTGTCATATTTGTCTATCATTAGCCAATCTGGTAGGTATAAAATGATATTTCAGGGATTTTTTACTTTGCATTTCTCTAATCAATAATGAGTCAGTGGTAATCTAATCTCCTGCCATGAATCTCTATCTATACAACAATCCCTCATTTGATTGAATTTCACATCTCCAATTACCTGCTGGTTTTCCTATAGGTAGCAAAAACTCAACAGATCTAAAACCAAAAATGTTATAACTCCCCACTCCCCAATAATTTCTGAATTTATGTCAAGAATAGGACTATTTTCTATTAACCCACATTTGTAACTTAATAGTCATTTTTGGCCACTTATTTCCATTCATTGTCTCTCTGCACTCCCAATCCCTCAATACCAAATGTAGTTGCCATGTTTTATTCTATCTTATTCTATTTCTTTAGAGAATGATGCTTTGGAATGGAAGTACTGGAGATCACAATGTATGTGGCAAATATATTTAGGATGACTGATGCATACAAAGGGATGGTTAAATAGAAGGCGATACATAGAAGTAAATTAACTTTCCAAGTAGCCTAGCATTTAATAAACAACAGGACCTCAATTATTGAGATATGGAATTACTATTTGATACAATCTCTGGGAAAAAAATGGACAAAAGTATGAAAAAAGATTGAGAGAAACACCTCAAGTCTTACAGCAAAATAAACTCTAAGTGGACACATGACCTAGATATTTAAAAAAGTCACATCGCAAATAAGAGGAACAAGGAAAAAATACCTATCAAATAGATGGATAGCACAAAAGTTTGTACCTAAACAAAAGAAAGAAAAGACTACAGAAGAGAAAATGGATAATTGATTATATATTTTCAAGTTTATGTTCTAACACATTTTATAAATCTAAAATTAAAAAGAGAAATAATTTACTAGGCTAAAAAATGCAGCAACTTTCTCTGAGATCTTACTTCAAAGTTATTTAAAGAAATGATTCAAATTAATAAGAATATGAGTCATTCTTCACGTGATAAATGATATGAGGATATGAGCAAGGCATCCTCAATGGAAGAAACAGTCTATATGGAATCATCTGAAAAAAACCAAACTCCTCATCACTAATAATTGGAGAAATGCAAATTATTTAATCCTTTAGGTTCCACTTCACACTCATTAGACTGTCAAAGAAGACCACAAAGGGGGAAAAAAGAATATAGCATATTGAAGATGCTGTGGGGAAAAAAGGCACATTGACACACTATTGGTGGAGCTATGAATGAGTCCAGTCACTCTGGTAACCAGTTTGCAAGGATACATGAAATGGGCCTAAATATTGATTACTATTGTGATATCTATATTATTGTTAGGCTTACATGTAAAAGGAAAAATAATAGTTTCTTTATGTGAACTGCTAATATTTGTAGTTGCTCTTTTTGTGGTGTCTAAATCTACCAGAAAAAATCCTCGTACACTGTGGTTGTTGCTGTGTATAAACTTCTCCTGTTTCTGCTCTTTTGCTCATATAAGTCTTTCCAGGTCTCTCTGAAGTCTTCCTGTTCATCATTTCTTATAGCACAATAGTATTCCACTACATTCATATACCCACAATTTATTCAGCCATTCCTCAATTGATGGGTATCCCCTTGATTTCCAGTTTTGGCAACCACAAAGAGTGTTGTTCTAAATATTTCTATATATGTGGGACCCTTTTCTATTTCTATGATCTCTTGGGGATATAGTCCTAGAATCAGTATTGCTGGGTCAAAGGGTATACACATTTTTGTAGCCCTTTGGGCATAGTTACAAATTGCTCTCCAGAATGGTTGGATCAGCTCACAGTTCCACCAGCAATGAATTAGTGTTCCAACTCTCCCACATCTTCTTCAACATTTATCATCTTCCTGTTTTGTTATGTTAGCCAATCCGATAGGTATGATGGGTATCACAGAGTTGTTTTGATTTGCATCTTTCTAATCAATAGTGATTTAGAGCATTTTTTCATATGACTATAGATAACTTTAATTTCTTCCTCTGAAAACTGCCTTTTCATATCCTTTAACCATTTATCAATTGGGGAATGACTTTTATTCTTGTACATTTGACATTTTATGTATATTTTAGAAATGAGTCCTTTATCACAGACACTAGTTACCAAAATTCTTTCCTTGTTTTCTGCTTCCCTCCTAATCTTGGTTGCATTGGGTTTGGTTGTGCAAAAAACTTTTAGTTTAATGTAATCAAAATTATCCATTTTGCATTTCATAATGCTTTCTATCTCTTGTTTAGTCAAAAATTCTTCCCTTCTCCATAAATCTGATAAATACACTATTTCTTGCTCCACTAATTTGTTTATAGTATCAATCTTTATACTTAGATCATGTACCTATTTGGACTTTATTATTGTGTACAGTGTCAGGCATTGGTCTGTGCCTACCTAGTTTCCACCACACTGTTATCCAGTTTTCCCAGCAACTTTTGTCAAATGTGAGTTTTTATCCCAGAAGCTGTTGTCCTTGGGTTTATCAAACAGTAGATTGCTATATTCATTGATTAATGTGTCTTGAGTACCTAACACATTCCACTGGTCTACCCTCCTGTTTCTTAGCCAGTACCAAGTAGTTTTGATAATTGTTGCTTTATAATACAATTTGATATCTGGTAGAGGTAGGCCACCTTCTCTAGCATTTCTTTTCATTAATTCCCTTGATATTATGGACCTTTTTTTCTTCCAAATGAATTTTGATATTATTTTTTCTAGCTCTAGAAAATAATTATCTGATAGTTTGATTGGTATGGCACTGAATAAGTACATTAGTTTAGGTAGAATTGTCATTTTTTATATTGGCTCATCCTATCCATGAGCAACTGATATTTTTCCACTTACTTAGGTCTGACTTTATTTGTGTGAAAAGTATCTTGTAATTGTGTTCATATAGTCCCTAGGTTTTTTTTGGCAGGTAGGCTACCAAATATTTTATAGTGTCTACCCTAACTTTAAATGGGATTTCTCTTTGTATATATTGCTGTTGGACTTTGTTAGTAATATATAGAAATGAAGATTTGTGTGAGTTTATTTTGTAACCTGCAACTTTGCCAAAGTTGTTTCTTACTTCAAGCAGTTTTTGCTTGATTCTTTGGTATTTTCTAAGTATATCGTCATATCATCTGCGAAGAGTGATAACTTAGTTTCTTCTTCACCTGTTCTAATTCCTTCAATTCTTTTTCTTCTCTTATTGCAACAACTAACATTTCTAGTACCATATTGAATAATCATGGTAATCATGGACATCCTTGTTTTGCCCCTGATCTTATTGGAAATGCATCTAGCTTATCCCCATTGCATACAATGCTTTCTGAAGGTTTTCGATAGATACTGCCCATTATTTTATGGAAAGTTCCATTTATTCCTATGCTCTCCAGTGTTTTCAATAGGAATGGGTGGTGTATTTTGTCAAAAGCTTTTTCTTCATCTATTGAGATAATCTTGTGGTTTCTGTTACTTTTGTTGTTGATATGACCTAGTATGCTAATAGTTTTCTTAATATTGCATCAGTCCTGTATTCCTGGTATAAATCCTGTCTGATCATAATATATTATTCTGGTGATAAGTTGCTGTATTTTTTTGATAAAATCTTATTTAAAATTTTTGCATCTATATTCGATAGAGAAATTAGTCTATAATTTTCTTTCTCTGTTTTGCTTCTTCCTGTTTTAAGTCTCAAGACCATATTTGTATCATAAAAAGAATTTGGGACGACTCCTTCTCCAACTTTCCCAAATAGTCTGTATAGTGTTGGAATTAACTGTTCTTTAAATGTTTGATAGAATTCACTTGTGAATCCATCTGACTCTAGAGATTTTTTCCTAGGGAGTTCACTGATGGCTTGTTTAATTTCATTTTCTGAGATGGAGTTATTTAAGTATTCAACTTCTCTTCTGTTAATCTGGGCAATTTATGTCTTTTAAAATAATAATTCATCTCATTTAGATTGTCAAATTTATTGGCATACAATTGGGCAAAGTAATTTTTAATTATTTTTTAATTTCCTCCTCACTGGAGGTGAGTTCACCCTTTTCATTTTTGATATTGGTAATGTGATTTTCTTCTTTCTTTTTTTAAATCAAATTGACCAAAGGTTTATTGATTTTATTGTTTTTTTCATGAAACCAACTCTTAGTTTTATTTAATTAGTTTAATAGTTTTCTTAATTTCAATTTTATTACTCTCTCTTTTGGTTTTCATTATTTCTAATTTGATATTTACTTGGGGATTTTTCAGTTAGCTCTTTTTCTAGCTTTTTCACGTGTGTGCCCAGTTCATTGATCTCCTCTTTCTCTATTTTATTCATGTAGGTATTCAAAAACATAAAACTTCCCCTAAGAGCTGCTTTTGCAGTATCCCATATGATTTGGCAGGTTGTCTCATTGTTGTCATTCTCTTGAATGAAGTTGTTGATTGTTTCTATAATTTGTCATTCAACCCACTCACTCTTTAGGATTAAGTTGTTTAGTTTCCAATTAGTTTTTGGTTTATATTTCCATGGCCTTTGATTATGATTTATGATCAATATTATCTGAGAAGAGTGCCTTTCTCCACTGGATTGTGAGGTTTTAAGGCCTAGTACAGGGTCCGTTTTTGTGTATGTACCATGTCCCGCTGAGAAAAAGGTATATTCCTTTCTATTCCATTCAGTTTTCTCCAGAGATGTATCATATCTACCTTATCCAGAGTTCTTTTCACTTCCTTAACTTCTTTCTTGTTTATTTTGAGGTTAGATTTATCAAGTTCAGAGAGGGGGAGGTTGAGGTCCCCCACTAGTATAGTTTTACTGTTTATTTCTTTCTGTAACTCCCTTAACTTCTTCTCTAAGAATCTGGATGCTCTACCACTTGGAGCATGTATGTTTAGTAATGAAATTGCTTCATTGTCTTTTAGGAAGACATAGTTTTAGGAGGATATGGTTTCCTTCCTTATCTCTTTTGATTACATCTATTTCTGCTTTTTCATTGTCTGAGATTAGGATTGATTGCTATCCCTGATTTTTTTACATTAGATGAAGCTCAAAATATTCTGCTCCAACCTCTTACCTTTACCCTGTGTGTAAACCCCCATTTCAAATATATTTCTTGTAAACATCGCATTATTGGATTATGATTTTTACTTCATTCTGCTGTCTCTGTTTTTATTACTATCTGAGTCTTTCCCTCATCCCTTTTCCCCTTGTTTATATTTTTAGTTCTCCCTTCTCCCTTCCCCTCCACAATAGAGTTTTACCTTTTGACTACAGCTTCTCTCAGTCTTTCCTCCCTTTTTTTCAGTCCCCCTCCCTTTTAATCCCCTTTTCACTTACTACTTCTCTCCCTTTTAGCCTCCCCTCCCTTTTCTTTCTCCTTTCCCATCCTACTACCTATGGAGCTGATTGTATTTCTATGTGTAACTGAGTTTGTTGTACCCCCCTTGGATCCAATGAGATGAGAGTACATCTCAAACAATGCTCATCTCCTTTCCCTCTTTCCCTCTACTGTAATATATTTTTGTGCATCTTCCTGTGATGAAATTTATTTTTTCTGCCTCCTCCTTTTCACTTCTCCCATTACAATCCATTTGCACCCTTAAATCACATTTGTCTGCATCACATCATTTAATTTATACTCACTCTCTCTATCTATGTATTTCCAGTTTATATTTCATAATAAATATATGATTCTCAAGATTAACGACTATTGTCTTCCCTTATAAGGATGTAAACAGTTTGCTCATATTATGTAACTAGTTTTTTTTTCCCCTGTTTACCTTTTTATGCTTCTCTTGAGACCTGTGTTTAAAGATCAGATTTTCTAATGAGTTCTGGCCTTTTCATCAGGAAGGTCTGGAAATCCCTTATTTCATTGAATGTCCATCTCTTTACCTGAAAAATTATGCTCAACTTTGCTGGGAAATTAATCCATGGTTGTAGACCCAGCTCCTTTGCCTTAGGGAACATCATATTCTAATTCCTTCAGTCTTTTAATGTAGACGCTACAAGGTCCTATGTGATCCTGACTGTAACTCCTCATTATTTGAATTGTTTCCTTCTGACTACCTGCAGTATTTTCTCCTTCACTTGATAGTGCTGAGGCATGCCTGGGGTCCTGGTATTGGCAGTTTCTGGCTTCATACCCACCCACCCCCGGGGTTCAGGATCTTCTCCCATTTGGTTGAGTTGGGCTGCCTGGGACAGTTCTGATTCTGCACTGGTCACCTTTGGTCCCAGCAAGAGGAACCCTCCTTAGCAATCTTTCTAGGCTCATGGGCTGAGTCTTTTTATCCCTTCTGCTGCTCCCACTGTTCCAGGGTTTCTCCTGGGAGGATACTCTCTGGGCTCATTAAGGTCAACAAGTGGAGGGAGATAGCAATTACTGATCACTCTACCATCTTGGCTTCCAGAACTGGAGATATTGCATGTTCTGGAGAGAATTGGGGCTCCAAGAGTTCCAGAAGAGTAAGAAAGAAATAAAAGGGTCCAAGATCAAGTAAAGCTTTTAATGATATAAATAGAGATTTTTAGAGAGTACCAGAGAAAGGGAGATTTGGTTTAGATAGAAATTTGAGGGAGTGAGGAAAGAGATTGATGGGTATGAAAAACTGGAAAGTGATAGTATGATAAAGTTTTCATTTAGGCACTGGGAGGTGCTACAATGCCAGTAGTAGAGGAAGAAGTAAAGAGATACAGGACCTTTTGATTATGACTCCCACCATGCACAACTTTAAGATAATAAAGGACATCATTGGTTCTCTTTCAGATACTAAGGAATAAGAATATTTATACTGAGATAATGTACATATTAAAAATTCTAAAATTTGAAGTGCCATATAAATGTCAGATATTATTGTTAATATTTAACTGACTTCTTAAAATACATACTTCTTGAATCACATTTTTATTTATTATGTTTTACATGAATACTATATGAATGAAAATGCATACTTCCAGAGCTGTAGTACAGTCAGCAGTTCCATCCTACAATGTTTGAGCTCTGCCTATGAGATCAAATTTGCCTTTTTCTATTAGAATCTGTAGTTCTTATTTGCTAGCAATACTTTGTCCATTTATATATAGATTTCTGAAGCAAGAGATTTACTCTTTTGACAATTTTCATGGTTTTTTGTCTCATTACTGAACATATCTGCTCATATTCCTTTTTTCTAAATTGGAGCTACTTCCTGTGGTAGCCAATTTATTAGATCTGTAACGGGACATTTTCTTCTTCCTCACTTTTCAATTTACAATCCTTATTCAAAGACTTTTTCTTTAGAGTTCAAGATTCCAGGCAAACTTGTGCATATCCATACCACTAGACTCTATTAGTTGCACTCCATCTAGGGTCAAGAGACCGTCATTACTACATATTAACCTATGGGCCAGAAATCTAAATTTCATTATTTATCAGAAAGAATTTTCCTATGCACCTATTCAACTATCAAATCATTACAGAAATCCCTTTCTTCATGACAGCAGTTAAGAAAATCTGACAGTAAGAAAGGTATGGATACTCTGCTCACCTCAGACAATAACACTAATGAGGAGTTCTAACTATATCTGTAGTGTTGACCACAGTTTACAAAGCACATATGTCTTCTGGAAAGTATCCAGATGGCAAACCATATGATGAGATGGCTTATTTTTATACAGTATGGAGACTGAATGACCAAAGTGGTGATGTTTAGCACTGGAAAAGAGAAGGATTAGGGGGACATGATATTTTACTTTATGTGTTTTAAGGTTTGTCATGTGGAAAAGGGATTAAACTTATTTTATTTGATCACATTGGGAGGAACCGGAAAGTTTAGACTTGATATCAGGAAAAACATTTGATCAATTAGAACCATTCAAAAAGAGAATGGCTACATTGCGAAGAGTGTTTATGTGTGGGAGGAGCAGGTGGACCCTCATTATAGGTCTCTAAGCAGAGGCCTGATGATTACCTGTGGCTGTATTATTTTGGAGGCTTCCTTTGGTGTATGAAGTAGACCAAGTGACCACCCTAAGCCATGAGGCCACACATGGCCTTCTAGGTCCTCAGGTGTGGTCTTTTGTCTGAGGCCACATTTTATAGAACAAATCATTTTATTAAGGGGATTTGTTTTATGAAGTTTGGATTCAAAGGGCAGTACTTGAGGACCTAGAAAGCCATGGTTTCCCTGCCCATTAAGTAGACTGACTTCCAAGTTTGACTCTCAACTTTGAAGTTTGTAAGTCTTTGAGTACCTGAGTTTCTGAGCTTTTCAATTTACTTCATAAGACTTTACATTCCCTATTAATACTTACCAGCTTTGCAGGCTGGTATTATTTGTTGTTATATGAGTCTCCAGAAATCATTAATAGTCATTGGGTTTGATACATTGTAGGATATACTCATTGATGTCTTAGACTCATTGTTAATGCTAGGTAGAAAAAGAATGCTTTTACCAAATGCCATTCCTTCTCCCCTTTTCCTTTAGTTATTGCTGGTTGAATTTTAATCTGATGACACATAATTATCCACTTCATCCTGAGAGATAAAGCAGCTTCTTTCTTCTCACTGAGTTCAACAACCTTCCCTCCTCATCACACACACACACACACATTCCAACCCTCACCCTTTGAGAAAAGCTTCATATTATTTCTACCTTTTCTATATAGCTTCGTCTTCAGTGGTCTTGATTATTTTTCTCTTTTGTATTTCATTTTTTAATTTTCTAACATTCTGAAACAATCCAAGATTCCCGTTGCCTCTTAAGATTATTTTTCCCCCTTCATAATTATCTTCACTCTCCCTTTAATTTTTGTCCCTCAAGAAATGCTTTCCTCTATTTTATAACTTAAAGAATGGGGAGACATTCCACATTCTTCTATATTCTCTTTTAGAAGGAAGACCAGACTGGAATTTGAGTGTACATATCAGTTACCTAGCAAAGGCAGAAAGACAAACATCTGTACAGATCACTAAAAATTCTCCATCGCTTTCCATTGTTGGGAGTAATATCTTCAATCCTGAGTCCTCTGTTATTCTTCCTGGTAAGTGCTGTAGCCATTTCCCCCACCATCCTGCTGTGGCAAGCAGTCTGTCTGACAAGTCTTTTCATAAAGGATATTCACATGGTTAGAGAGACCAGACCTTTTCCCCCAGAGTAAGTCAAAATTTTTAGGTAGATACATCTGAGCTTAGATTAAATATGAATGAATGAATAAAACAAGAATAAATCATTAAAAAAGGAAGTGAGAAGATATTGTCCTTCCTGCCACCTATACCCAGGGTGAGTCCCTCTTCCACATAGTCCCACTGTGTCCCTACCTTTAGTAACCTTTTGTTGTGATGAAGCATCTGCCCACTAGGGCTGACTGGTCTGCCAGTTTCTCACCCACTAATAGGGCAGTGTTCTATGGTCTCTCCAATGATTTTAATGATTGTGTATCTTCTCAGCATTCAGAAAATGCAACTGTTACCCATATTAGTATCTATCACAGATCTGAAAGGTTTAGAAGAGTACCTCAATCTCTCTATAACTGTCTTTCAATCCACTCCTCATTCCATTCCAGTAAGTTCCTTTTTTTATCAACTCTAGCTTTCTTGAATATGGTATCCCTTTCCAAAGGTAGCATTTTTTCTCCTTGGTGTTGCTATTGGGGAATAAATCTAGGACATAACTGAGACTCTCCCAAGAGCAAACAAAGCATTAATAAATTATTTCCTTCACTAGTACAATTTTTAATCGCTGTTTTACAGATGGAATGGTCACAGAGATGTTCCCTTTCTTTCTAAACCTTTAAAAAGTATTGCTGAATTCAGCCTTGCTTCAAACCCATGAACTCTTGTCTTGTTATCTTAGTATTCCCCCTCCCCCTTCAACTGTCTCCTTTTCTCCCTACCCCCCACTACATTTGTCCTAAAAAGTTCATTTAAGAGCAGAAGAAAGGCATTGTACTAGACCCTGTCAATACAAAGACAATATTTTCAATTTCCACTGTGCTCAAGAAGATTAGGTTCTATGGGTGTGTAGTATCAATGCAATATTCATAGTTCTTATGGCAGCCATGAATATGCCAGCACAATTCTGAGTTATGAAATGCAACAGACTCTTCACATGGAAGACAGACCCAAAGCATTTATTCATACATCTGAAAGTCAAATCTCCACATTAGAAAGTCAAATCCATCATAGCAACAAAGAAATCCTTATACAGTAACAATGCAAAATGCACTACCATCCCCAAGCCTTCCCTCTGTTAGGCTTCCCAGAAACCAACTCCCTTAAACAACTCACAAACAGACTTCCTTAAACAAAATCACAAATAAGCTCTCTCACACTAGTTGCTGCCTGTTCTTTCTTAGCTCTGACTAGTCTGATCAATTTCCTTCCAGTTCTGTTCCACCCTTCCTGCTCTACCTGTTCAGCAAACTCTTTCCACCCTAGGCTCCATGTGACTCCAGTAGGTCATCCGGGCCTATTAATGGAAGTGTTTCCCATTTAAACTACTACTATAGTATATAGGCTCTGTTTTGAAGTGAAACATGGCAAAATAGGGTTTGGGCACATAGACAAATAAAGATGCTACACAGAAGAGTAAGATAAATACCAAGGGCAGTTCCTGGCAAAGTGTTACAAGACTATTAGAACAGGAATGGCAAATTGGACTTTTATGTAATAGCAGATTTTCACCCTCCTCTCTTTTTCTCCGTGCTGCTAATCGAGCCTTCCAGTCCAAACAGTTCACTGCTGAGTTGCTCCACACTCTTTTGCAAAACAGCACATGAAAATGAATGTTCTGTTTTTCTTGTACATGGCAAATAAATTCAGCAAGGAAGTATTTAGAATAATCTCTGGCCTCAAAGATGAAACTTACTGTTTTCAAGTTAAATTTCCCCCTGGGATTGGCATTAAGGAAGAATTAGGTTTGCATTAGGCGAGATTTGCAGGATGCCCTGATAATGCCTTTGCAATCAAAATGTAATTACAAAATAGGGGTGGTTAAATTGGGGAATATTTTGTTTTCAACATGAACAGTAACAGTCGAACATGCAAATGCATTAAGGAGATGACGGCAGACTAGATTCCAACTTGCTTACCCAGCTGAGAGGCTAAACACAGGCCAATCTGGAACAATAAACACAAATAAATAAATCAGAAGATAGTTTCCCAACTGTCAAGAAGCTTCCTAACATTTCTGAAAAGAAATGACTTGAATTTCAAGAATAGGGTGTCATGCTGTTCTGCTGCTCATAGTGAAAATGACAGTTTCTAATCTTGTTTTGCTCTGACTGTGTGTGTGTTTGTTTCCTTATGCATGCCATGGGTTCAATGTTTGGATCTCATTCAGTCTCTTCCCATGCCTCACTTTACTAATCTGTCCCCTCAATCTCCAATGCTTCACATATCAACTAAGGCTTTATTTTGTCATAGCAAGGGTTTAAAGGATTTTAGAGGGCTTTTGTTTTTATTTTTTAAAGGTGGGTTGAGAGAATTTTGATCACATCTGCTGACAATTTTGCTACGCTGAATAACACAAATACAGATTCCACAGTTCCTGACTCAGGTGTTGCTCTTCCAGCCAGAAGCCCAGCCAGTTTTCCAGTCAGCATTAGCAGAATTGAGCTGCCAAAGGGCAGCACAGAGGGAAAGCCTTGCTAATGAAGCAAGATATGTTGCACTCAGCAGCTTTGTGCAGTGTTGCTGATGAAGAAAAGGGGATGCAAAATGTAAGGTGTGGGACGTGTGTAGGAAGAAAGGCATGGTGCAAGTAATTGGTTGCTTGTAGTCTGTAAGTGATACACTAGGTCAACAAGGAGACCATATGGTAACTCACCTAACACTGGACTTATCTGTGCCAAGTACATCATATTACAAATAAGCAAAGCTCAGGGAACCTGCAACACAGACAAACATGTTCTAGATGGGAAAATAACCATAGTCAAATTCAGGATACTTTTAGAGTAAGGCTAAGAAATGTAGAATATCTCTATGATGTCAATATATGTAAAGCCAGGATAAAACTGGTTGTATTACCTTTATTTTAGGAAGAGTTGTGAAGGAAATGTTTTAATGATCATAAAGTGTTATCTAAATGTGTTTTCCTAATAATAACAGTAACTTTACGTAGGGCTTACTATGTGCCAGGCACCGTGCTAAGTGCTTTACAATGATCTCATTCAGTCCTCACCACAACCCTAGGAAGTAGGTTATGGTTTCCATTTCTATCATCATCATCATGATTATAGAATAGACTCACTGTCTAATAATAATATGCAGCATCTATATATTATATGAATGCTTGCAAAACACTTTACATGGGAGCTAACATTTCTATAGTATTTTAACAGTGTTTTACATTTGTTAGACTTAGTAGGTAGGTGACATTATAATCATTTTCAGTGGAGGAAACTGAGTCAGAGAATAATCAAATGTCCAGGGTCACACAACTATTAAGTATCTGACTCATGATTCCAATAAATGTCTTCCTGACTCCAAGTCCAATATTCTATCCATTGCACCCACTCATAGCAACATCTTCCAAATGATTTCCTTTAGTTCACTGTCATTTAAGATATTCTCTGCCTGTAATAATCTTTTTCTTCTCCCCAATACATTACACACTGGAATTTTTCATATTACCTATGGTCAAAGGAAATATTACTGAGTTTTAGATATGCTAAGGTTGGACTCAGAAAGACCATGAAGATATACATGGGACCAAATGAGAAAGTCATTGTGGAAAGAGCATGGTACTTACTACATGTATGACCTCAGACAATGCAGTCACCTTCCAAGACACCAGTATCTTCACCTGTAAAATGGGAAGGGCTGCTCTAGGGGGGTAGTGGAGCCAGCTCTAAAGTCCTCAGAGACAACTGTTAAATTTTCAGTGTGAGCATTTACGCTCCAGAAATTGACAATTGCAGCAAATCAGGACTTGAATTATTGTTGGGTTCATTGTCTAGAGGAGAGCCTCAATGTCATAGGTGGCCTTCTGGGTCCTCCAGTGGGGCTTTTTAACTGAGTGCAAGTTTGATAGAATAAATTCTTTTATTAGGGGATTTGTTCTGTGAAGTTTGAATTTGGTAAAAGGGCCATACTTGAAGACCTAGGGTCCCATATGGCCTGGAGGCCACAGGTTCCCAACCCCTGCTCCAGAGTCAAAATTAAAGACCTAAAGAAAATCTTAATGATGCAGATTAAATTTAAAAGGGTGTGTGTCTACTTTTACTGAAAAGCTTATTGTTAAACATTTACCAGCACACCCATCTTGGTCTATAAATAATGTTTGAACTCAGTAGGAGTATGGTAGAAGACACAGAGAAAGAAGTTATCGCCAGACTGGAGCCATGATGAATGCAGGCTAATAAATAACAATTTAAAAAAAACAATAATAGTAGCTGAAATTTTACAGTGCTTTAAGATTTGCAAAGTGTTTTATATCCACTACCATTCAAGCCCTCGAATACCCCTGGATTGTTCTATATAACTTATAATGTCCCTTCCAGTTATAAATCCACTATTCTGTGTGATGTCACTTCATAAATTATATGAATATAAAATATTCTTCTCCTCTTTTCTTTCCCTCCTTATTCCATTGTTTGTTTTGTCACTGTTTTCTCTCTCTCTTATTGAGCCGGTGATGTCCCCCTCTTTCCTATAGGTGTTTTGGGAGACACTCCTGGATAACCAGAAGAAGAAAGGAGAACTGTGGTGTACTTAAAGATAGTTGTGGAGAGACTGATCTGTTCTGTCAAGCCTCCAGATGTGCAGTGAATGCTGATGTGGACATGGAGAGTAATGGCACTAGTACCTTGGATGTGGTGAAAGATTACATCATCATTTTTATCATCTTTATTTTCATTGTCACTATCACTGTGCTCAGAGAAATGAATAATAGGGAAAGAGACCAAGTTAGGAAAACCAAATAAACAAGCAAATCTGGGGTGGGTAGAGATTTTGTGAGTTCCAGAGTGGAAGAAGGGATGGGAGATTTATAAAAAACAGCATGATTGATTCACTATTTTTGCAAAAGGTCTGGTCCTAGTGTCCTTTGATTTCAGCTATGGAAACCTGGAAGAATATAGCTACAGTTTTTGACTCTTCCAGATGTGTGGGTCTGACTCATGCATCCTTTTAACATTTTCTTTTTGGATTGGACAAACTCTGGATGAGAAATGTCCCTCTACAAATGGAAATCAGCACCTTCTCTACAACTTACACTCTTAGAAAGTATTAGAGACATCAAGGGGTCACTTGATTTGCTCTGTGTCACACTGCCAGTGTATATTAGAGGCAAGACTTAAATTGCATTCTTCCTCATTATGAAACCAGGTCTCTCTCAACTGGAAGTTGGTACCTGATTTATCACATTCCTCCCATATTCCACATATTCCACCTTCCTTATTTTCAATCATTGGCTTCTACCTACTTCATCTGAATATAGATTTAAAGATGTAAAGGAAATTAGAGATAAAAATAGGCCAAACTCCAATTTTACAGATGAAGAAGGTGAGGCCTAAGGGTATTAACTGACTTGTCCCACACTTCACTGAAGTAGTAACTTGACAGAGTAAGGATTTAAATTTAGGTCCTATACTTTTAAAATGTGGGTTCTTTCCCTTGTACCACACCCACACTGTTTGGGATAGTTTTAAGTGGTTGAGATTTTTCTTCCCTAACTAGATAAATGAAATTTGGAGAGATGAGCTGGAAAGACCACCTTTAGAAGTCTACAAAGTTGAAAGCATCTTTAGATTTATATGTGTTTATCCTACATTGCTGAAGAAGACCATACCATCAGAGAAATAATGACATGACTTTCACTTGACTTTGTTTTGAGTGAGGGAGGTCTGTGCAGGTCATGAGCCTCACTTCTCCTCCATAGTCATCTGAATCCAGTGACCAGATACTCATCAAGATGACTGGAGATGACCCAGGATGAGGCAATTGGGGTTAAGTGACTTGTCCAAGGTCACACAGCTAGTGAGTGTCAAGTGTCTGAGGTGAGATTTGAACTCAAGTCCTCCTGACTCCTGCACTGGTGCTCTATCCACTGCACCACCCAGCTTCTCAGTCTAAGAAATCCTACACCATACAAGAGGTAAGTGTACCCCACTGTCCCATGGATACAGGAGCAACCATGCTCTCATTGGTTAAGCTGAGCCTTGGTACATTGTGTCTCCAGGTCAACAATTCCCTGAATTCTTCTAATCTATTTGAATCTCTATTTACCTTTTCTTAGATTTCTTGAGGATTGGTAATGGCAAATATAGGATAAAATAGATTGTGAGCTTTTGAGATTGCTTTTAATGAGAGAGTTTTCATATGATTGGAAGCACAATTTAAAAAACAAAAGAAGTGAGCTCTGGTAGGACCCTATTCCTCATTCCATCTTCATTTCCCTGCTCCTAGTCAGCTGTGTGTGCAGATGCTGAAATGCTATTTGTTTATCATGGGACCAAGAAGATTTATGGTTGGGTGCATAGACAGGCTGCCTTTCTCTCTCTCTTGGCACCATTCCTGAGTTGTGCAGTGCACAAGAACATTTAAACATGCTTAATAGGGAAGTCTCTACCACATGTTCCCTGTAACTCTCATCTGGTTATTTTTCAGCTTCTGCTTTGGTTGAAGTTAAGGTAATTACAAAGTTATTATTTGTCATTTTCATTATCTTCGGGGTCAGAAAGACATCTGCTGAAATGCAACATCATCTGTCATTAGTGCCAGCTGGTGGTCAGGCACGGGAGTGGACATAACAAATGAGTGGGTGGCTGGTTGTCCATTCTGGCTGATCATGTGTGTTTGGACATTTGTACCTGTTTCTGCAATGGCCCTGCAATGAGGATGTATAAACTCAGGCCTCCTGTTACTGTGAATAACAGTGAGACAGAAGAAATACAAGACACCACTTTAGGGTTCAAATTATTCTAGAATCTAGAACGTCTAGTGCAGGGGTGGGGAGGCCACATGTGACCCTCTAAATCCTCAAGTTGTGACATTTGGATTAAGTCAAAGGGCTGTACTTGTGCACCTAGAGGGCTTCAGGTTTTCTACCCCTGTTCTAGTGAAACCATAACAAAAAAAAGACATGTCCTTGAGATGATGTATTTGAGTCCCCTTCCTAATGAGTCATCTTCTTCCTTCTCTGACATTCTAAGGGAACTTCTGAGTGATGTTTAGGGGGAGCAGCCATGATTTTCTGGTGCTAAGTTATACACCAATAAAACATGGGATGTACATCTTCTCTGTACGCATACATATATCTTCATGATGTTATGTGAAGTAACTCTAGTCAGATTTCCCTGTCTTAAAATATCTGTTTTACATACTGGCTTTCCAACATGCAGGTAATTATTTTGGTTCTCTTGATTCCAAAGGTTGTTCTATGTTAAAGTCTCCTTATGTAGTAAGTTGGGCAGGAAACACCATATCAACTGTTCCTTGGCCCTTTCTGAAGCCATGCTGGCTCTCAAGTTTATGACCATCTTCCAGGTGAAAGATCAGCCTATTATGACCTTAGTCATTGCTGGCAAAATTCTTGCTAGAGTCCTCCTTGTATCCTTAATGATGAGCAGAGTGATAGGCATAAAGCAAGTTCTTACTATATGTGTTTTTCATTCATTCAATCAGCTAACATTTGGGGGGAAGGCAATTGGGGTTAAGTGACATGCCTCAGTGTCACACAGCTAGTTTCTGAGGCTGGATTTGAACTCACATCCTCTGACTCTAGGGTCATATCCACTGTACCACTTAGATGTCCCCAGCTAACATTAAGTGCATCCTATGTACCAAGGACTGTGTTAAGCCCTGGAGATTCAAAGAAAAAAAAACTATCCCTGCCTTCAAGGAGTTTAAAATTGATTGAAAGAAAAAGCACATTTAAATCATAACAAAGCCTGCACAAGTGGACATGTGGGAGAGACAAGAGTCAAAGAAGACAAGAAATTTCTAGCTTGAGTAACAGGAAGGATAGTGGTACCTTTAACAGGAATATGGAAATTCAGAAGAAAGAGTTTTTAGAGAAAGGGCATTTTGTTGTGGACATAGTGAATTTGAGATGTCTACAGAACCTATAGTTTGAAAAGAACAAGAGACAGTTGGCAATTTGGGACCAGGGCTCAAGAGAGAGAATAAGCCTGGATATAGAAACAGTGAAATCATCTTAACAGTCATGATAATTAAACCTATGGGAACTGATATGATCACCAAGTAAAACGTAGAGAAAGAAAAGAGAAAAAGATCCAGGATTGAACTTTGGTGGTGGGGTACCCACAGTTAGTTGAAGTGACATGTGTGAGAATACAGTCATAAAGAAAGAGAGGGAACAGGTGGGAAAGCCAAGAGAATAATGTCACAAAAACCCTGAGAAAAAAAAATTAATCAGCCATTTCAAATGCCGCAGAGAGGTCAAAGAGTATGAGGACTGAGAAAAGATTAAATGACTTTTAGTAGCACTGGAGAGAGAAATTTCTGTTGGATGATCAGGTCAGGAGCCAGACTGCAAAGACCTTAGAGGAGAGTGAAAAGGAGAAAAGAGGAAACACTAATTGTAGATGAATTTCTCAAGGATTTTAACTAAGAAGGCAAGAAAGACGTGGGATAATAGTTGACAGGCATGGTGGGTTCTGATGAGGTGGTATTTTTGTTTTGCTTTTTTTTACTTTTTTTTATAGAGGAGTTCAGTATGTTTATAGACAGTAGAAAATAGTGAATGGGGAGAGACAAGAGAAAGGGCATGGTAGAGGGGTCAGTCTTTTGGAAAAGATGAGAGGGAATAAGACTAAGTGTATATATTGAGGTGTTGGCCTTGGCAAGCCACAGGGCTACCTGATCATCAGAGACTCAAAGTGAAGAAGACTCCAGGGAGCAAAGTCAGAAGGAGATCTGTCAGTATCAGATCTCAAACTGTCCTACAAATCAACAATAATTAAAGGTTCTTAAATGGAAGAGATTAGGGACAGACCATGGAGAAGCAAAGAAGCACGGTAAATAAAGTCTTCTTTTGTAAATTCAAGGATCCCAGTAAGTGGGAGAAGGACTTAGGAATAACAAAAATGGGAAAACTTGACAGCATTCTATCCAAGATGAAGTTTAGACTAAAACCGTATTCTATATGAAAATAAGCTCCACGTGGATAGATGATTTCAATATACAAGGTCACATCATAAAAAGGGAGGGCAGGGCAAGGAAGAAATTACCTTTCAGATCTATGGATTGAATAAAGACTCGTGACTAAATGAACGATTGAGAGGATAAGACAAAAAGAAACAGAATTTTGATTATAGAATATAAAAGAGGTTTTGAATAAACACATTTAACATAGGATTAAAATAAAAACCAGCATATGGGGCAAAATATTTGCAGCAAGTTTATCTGATAAAAATCTCATATCCAATATAAATAAGAACTGATTTAAATTTATATAACTAAAAACCATTATCCAATTGATTAGTGTTCAGAGGATATGAAGAGGACTTTTCAAAGGGAGAAATCCAGGCTATCAATAACCATAATTTAAAAATCTCTAAATCACAAATAATTAGAGAAACATAATAACTTTTAGGAGCTTTTGAGGTTCTACTTCATATCCAGTAGATTGGTCAAAAAAGACAAAAGGTGTTAATAGTTAATATTTCAAGGACAATATGAAAACAATATTGTTGGTAGAGTAAATGATTTATCCATTGGAAAACAATTTGGAACTATGCCCCAAATGTTAATAAGCTGTGTATCCTACTTGCACCAGCTATATCATTTCCAGGACTATACTCAAAAACATCGAAGAGGAAAATTCATGTGTCTATAACATATAGTAGCTTTTTTTGTAGTTGCCCAAAATCAGAAAATAAGGACCTGTCCTACTGGGGAATGGGAAAGTAAATTATGGTATAGGGAATTAATGGAATATTGTTTTACCATTAGAAATGATGAAGTGGACAGTTTCAAAGGAAATTGGGTAGATCTCTCTGAACTAATGGAGACTGAAATAAGCCAAACTGTGAGAACAATTTATAAAATGACAACATTATGAAGAAAAACAACTTTAAAAGACTTTAGAACTCTCATCAATACAATGACAAGCCAGAAGATTGAAAATGAAACTCTACAGGCATCTCCTGCCCAGAGAAGTGATCAATTTAAAATGTAGAGAGAAATATACATTTATTTCCAGGAATCGACAATGTGGGGATTTGTTACAATGATTTTATGCATGTTTTGTGATAAGGGTTTTATTTTTATATTTTTAGTTCACTGGGGGTGTTGTTCTTTGTCCTCTTCTCAAAGAGCACTGTGACATCAAGAAGGTGATGCCAACACTTACAGATGAATTGAAGTGAGGGAGGGCTGTGCAAAGTCAAGAGCCTCATGTTTTCTTCCAGAACTATCTGGGACCATGGCAAGATATAGATCAGGGTGACTGGAGATGTCCCAGTTGCAGTGGGAGACCTTGGTCTTTTTAAGTTATGATGTTTCCCACGTCTCAGTTGGACTGAGTTAATGCCCGTTCAGTGATTAAGGTTAGGCAAAAAATGAGGCCAAGAATGGCCTCTTTAACCTAGTTAAAACAAAAAACAAATCAATTTGAGAGGAAAGAACTTCAGGGTTTCTAGCCAAAACAGAAACAGTTGCTATTTACATTTACTCTGAACCATAAGGGCCCAAACAACGACAAAGTGTGGCCTGGACTGGCACCTATTGTTGGCCAATCAATGAGTATAAGGATGAATATTTTATTTTATTTATATTTTTTTAATGTAAATTTATTTATTTAATGTTTTACATTCATTTTCACAAGATTTTGGGTTCCAACACCCCTGTACACTGAGCATTCTAATTTCTCTTATCACCAATCTGCCCTCTCTTCTATCATCTCTCCCTTCTCTTGTCCCCATCTTCTCTTTTGTCCTGTAGGGCCAGATAACTTTCTACTCCCCATTACCTGTATTTCTTATTTCCTAGTAGTAAGAACAATATTCAACAGATGTTCC
>CM053769.1:193313589-193337473 GCA_028658325.1 Potorous gilbertii
TTGGGTCTCCTTTATTAAGGTATTGACCCATTTTTCATGCTTTTCTTGCATCTCTCTCATTTCTTTTCCCAGTTTTTCATCCACCTGTCTAACTTGATTTTCAAAATCCTTTTTGAGCTCTTCCATGACCTGAGCCCATTGGATATTATTTCAGATCTTTGGGATACAGAGGCCTTGACTCCTATGTCTTTATCTGATGGTAAGCAGTTTTCTTCCTCATCAGAGAGGGCGGTTGGAATCATTTGTTCCCCAAGAAAATAACCTTCTATGGTCTTATTTTTTTTTCCTTTTCTGGGCATTTTCCCAGCCAGTTACTTGACTTCTGAGAGTCCTCTCCACCCCAGCCTAGGTCTACCCAGCTAGTGCTTGGGGTCTGAGATTCAAATGCTGCTCCCCAGCCTCAGGACTTTTGGTGGCAGTCCTGGCTGCTATTCAGGGTAAGATTATATCAGGTTCTCAGGTGGGGTCAGGACTATCTCCCAGTCTCAGTTCCCTCAGGGGGTTTATGCAGAGACTTTTTGTAATGGAGCTCCTGCTGAGCTCCTGCTTGCTCTGGCGGCCTCTGGCCGCCCACTGCCTCTGCTGCTGCCTCTCAAGGAGTCCCGAGGTATGCAGACAACCCCGCTCCCCTCTTAGCCCGTCCAGACGTCTCTCTCACTGACTTGTGCATCTGTGGGTGGAGGGACCTTCATGGCCACTGGAGAGTCAGTCCCTGAAGCCTGCTCGGATCTGCTTGCTCCTCTCAGTGCCATGGGGCCAAGGCAGGGCTGGGCTTTGCTCCCATCCGGTGCATGATGGACCTTTGGGGTCGGTTTTTCAGGGCTCTCTGGAACAGAAATCTCCTTCACTGTGCTGCTGTGTGGCTTCCACTGTTCCAGAATTTGTTGGGAGTTCTTTTTAGAGGAAATCCATGGGCTGTGGTTTCGGAGGTAGCATATGTGAGTCTTTCTACTCCACCATCTTCAATGATGAATATTTTTTTAAAAAGTTAGCAACTGTAAGTTTATTGTTGATTAAGTCAGTATAGTTTTGTGAATTCTTCGATTCTGCCCAGTAGCATGAATAGGAATGAAGGAGGCACATGGTGGGAGTTACATAGGGTTGGGTTTAGCAAAGTTTGATCAATGACAAAATAAGGGGAGAAAGTGTTCCAGAGGATAGTGGAAAGTTGAGCTGTTTCCCTAAATTGTTGAGATTGAGAATGAAAAAGTATACTTGGAGTATGAGTAATGGCCTAGGATACTACTGAGAGATGAAAGGATTAGAGGTATTTGTCATAAGATAAAGTAAATTTAGGAGGAGTGATACTAAGGGAAAGATGGAAAAGTGAACCATTGTGATCAGATAAAGGAAATGTAGAAGAAGCAGAGCACTTGTGGGTGGTAGCAAGATCAAAGTTATGACTATTTCCATGTGCAGCTGACAATGGAATCAAAAATTTGATCAAAAAATTAAAATATATGTTAGTCTCTTAGAATGAAAGGAGATGATATGGAGAGGGATACTGTGAACAGGGCAGAGCCCTCATTAAGTAAGGTAGCAGTGTATTTAAAGGTTCCAAAGGTAAGCTATTGATTGCCTATTATGTTCCAGGAACTCTGCTAATCACTGGAATTGGGAGGGTCTAGATTAGGTAATAAATTTTGTATTTCAAAGGGTAGTATTTGAAGCAATATTATCCAGAGATAGTTAGGTTTCAGTGAGTGTCAAAAGATAGATAGCATGAGAAAGTTTGAACTTTACTCTCAGGAGGCAGTAGAGATTTACGGAACGTTGTTAAGCAGCGTGATATCACCAAGATATATGTATAAAGATAGTTACACCAGAAGTGTAAACTTGACTTTCCTGCCTCATTTTGCCCATGAGAAAACTGAGGCTGAAAAGTTTAAATGATTTGCCTAAGGAACACACAGCTAGGCAATGTCTGAGGCAGGATTTTTAATTCAGTCCATACTGACTCCAAGTCCAGTGTTGCATCTGCTGACCTATTGGGCTATCTCCAGAAAGAGTCCAGATAATAAAACAGTGAGTTTTTCTAAGGAAGGCAGGTGATTAGAATATTCAGGGTTCAAGATTTGCGTTGGCAAAACCCTCTACTGCCTGACCTAATCTAACCTGATTCTGTGAATTGTGGCAAACCTGATGGAGTTGAGGGCTAATGGTCAGTAACTAGTTAGGTTTAGAATTCCCATGATCAGAGCCTGCCCAAGTTGTGCCAAGGAGGCAGAAACCCCATATTCATCCTGGGCCCAGTCAAGAAACCTATTACCATCTTGGTTTCTCTCATTTCTCTCCTTTGGACATATTTAAGCTTATTAATACTCTTCCAAAAAAATATTCCAGATGTTGTATGAACAGTTAAAAGGATACCAATAACAAACAGCTAATATTGGTAATATGGATTAAGATCTCATTGACCTTATAAAAATGGGACCCAGATCTGTGTTTCAGGTGGAAGGAAATAAGTATCAGAAGGGATGGAAAATGGAGCTGGGAAGAGACCAGTTTTGTCTTTCATATATCTTCCATACTAATTCTAGTGTAAATGTTCTTATACATATATCCAGTCATATCATTCTTCTCAGTTCTATATTGACTCCCAAGTAAAGTTTAAATTCACCTGAAATATGTTCAAATATAAGTTTATTATTAGTATTTATTAATTATATAATGATGATGATGATGATAGTGATGAAGAAAATCTCATAGGATATACATCGACAATCTATAGGGAAGTTGAGTCTAATCTTGCTGATAGAGGTTTGTGGGAGTTGTGTGTAGATTGTCTTTCACTCTTGGAGAGTGATATCCATGATATCAAGAAGGTAAAGCTATGACTTGCAAATGAATTGAGTTTAAGTGACAGGGTGCTGTGCAAAGTCAGCAGCTTCACTTTCTCCTCTAGAAGCATTTGGATCCAGTGGCTAGATAAAGATCAGGAAGACTGTAGATGGCCCAGGATGAAGTGGGGGACTTTGGCCCTTTTAAGCTAATCTCTTTCTGAGTCCTCACTTTGACTGAGGCAACACCTATTCAGTGATTAGGACTTTTTGAGAAGTGAGCCAAGGGATGACCCTTTTAATAAAAAAAAAAGTCAAGCTGGGAATGCAAGACCTCAAACTGGGAGTGTAAGACCTTTAGAGTTTCTGGACAAAAGGGAAACAATTACAATTTATATTCACTCTGATTCATCTGGGTCCAAACAGGAACCATTACCTGGTGCTTGAGTAGTGACCTATTGTTGGCCAGTCAGTTAGAGTCCAAGTGAATTAGGGTTTAAGGCATGGTTTTTAAGAAATAAATCTAGCCAATACACCTCAAGATATCTAGATAGGTGTGGGAATATGTAGCTTGGCAAGAGAGCCCAAAGGCATAAGAGGCTCTATAGGGAAACTGTCCAAGGGCAGTCAGGAAAATGAGATGGATCCAATATAATATTAGTGTAACACCAGTACCTGGAATACCTAGCATGGATTCCCACATAATAAATGCTCTCAGATAGTGTGCCACTTACTCTTTCTCTCACCTTCCTCAGGTCAGTATTCTTTTGGATCTTACCTCTAAAACTTAGATTACAGATTTGCAGATAGAAAGCATATCAGATGAAGTTCAAACTTCATTATTTTATAGATGAAAAAATTGAGGCCCAGGGAAGTTGTGATCTATCTGTCTGTCTGTCTGTCTATCTATCTATCTATCTATCTATCTATCATCTGTCTGTTCATAATCATACAGGTAATAGATGAAAAAGCTGTGATTTGCACATAGTCCTAACTTTAGACGTTTTCCCTCCATCACTACTTTTCCACCCAGTGGACTCTTTTAGCATGCTCCAGGAACCTCTTCATCTCATAAGATAATACCATTCTTAGAACACATCCCTCTTTTAGAAACCTCTCCTCTGATGTCCCTTCCTTGCTTTTATTGGAAGGCAAAAATCTCTCCTCCTAGAGCCTTCATTTCAGTTAGGAAACCCAGGTCATCCATTTCTTCATTTCCTAATCTATTTCCCTGTGCTGAAGTTCTCCATCATGCCCCTATGTCAAGTGCCTTCTCTCCCTCACCCTCACTCTTTTTCCTTTGTATGTTGTCTTTCCCTAATCAATTATAAGCTTCTTGGGGGCAATAGCTGTCTTTTGCTTTTCTTTTCTTATCCCCAGAATTTTGCCTGTGCTTCAATGACTGACTGACTTTGCTTCCTTCCGTAGTCTGCTTCCATCTTTGTCATTCTATAATCCAAGAACTGTATGATCTAATCAAGGTGACTGATGACCAGATTCCTACATAGCATTTTACAGAAATGGTATTGCCATATTCTCATTTAGTACCTATGAATTTTGTTTTAATCCCACTTCAAAAGGGAGATGAATAGGTTGCACCAATGTCTTTGTTAACTATAAAAGAATTCTCTTGAAGTCTCAAGAGAGTCATAGACTATTCACAGGTCAATGAAGTTTTGCCAAGTAACAACTCACAGGAAGATAGTTTGCCATATCAAAGTCCAGTGCTTTGCTCCTCAGTGTGCTGAAAGCTCCCTCGTCTCTTCATTGCTGGAGGTTGACGTTCAGTTTATTTCCACAGACACTTCCACACTTTCTTAAAAGTCTGTTTCAATTTGCAGTGACTGAGAGATCTGGCCTTATGCAGGCTTGTTCTGGGCCTGCTCAGCCAAGAGGAGCTTTTAAGGGAATAGCCAATCTGGGTTCACTTGAGTTTTCATGAGCAATTTAAGCTGAAGTCAAGAAAGTCTAGCAGACTCTAGAGACGGCAAAGCAAACAAGAAAAAGCCTATTAAAATGTCAGGTGAAAAGAAGAGTGGGTATGGCCCAAATTTAGGCCCGTATGTTTTGTTTTCTCTGAAAAACTGGCTTTGATATGCCATAAAACCACCCTTCTCTCCTTCTCTGAAGGGTAGGCAGGAAATCCAAGCAATTTGAAAGAACTAAATTTGTTATTAGGAAGAACTAGTTTCAAATCCTGTGCCAGATCCTATCTATCTGTGTGACCCTAGTTAATTTGATTAATATCTCTGTGTCTCTGTTTCTTCATCTAAAAAATGAAAGAAATGAATTATGACCAAGTCAACTAATCAGCTACATTAATTGAATTCCTCTAAAGTGTAAAGATCTTCACCTAATATTCTATGAGCTTATGAAATAAGAAACAGAGATTTCTACAACATTGTCAGCCCTCACCTGATTTGATGGGAATAAAAAGTAGTTGCTGCTGAGTATCCATCTATGTAGAGGGAAGATTAAGTCAATTTCATTGTCTGAAATGGTAACTGACACATTCTTATGCTTTGCTACTCTTATAAAAAGATCCACAGATGAGTTTAAATACTTTTGCAGATGTTAGTTTGACCCTGCCTATATTGGGGTCGGGAGCATACACACAGGAATTAAATGTATTACTTGCCCTCCTTTTGTCCATTAATAGTAAAGTGGAGATTTCAGTTTCTGAGAACCTAAAATTCTTTAAGAAACGGCATTCCTAAAAAATGTGCTTTTGCCACTCAAATACCATTTTTTTACATACATTAAATTAGTTTTGTAGAATCTAGTATGATGCAACTTATTTTCATTCTCATTTTGATTGCTCACTTTTGACCCAAAAAATACTAGTGTGGGAATGAGGAGACATGTGATAGTGACATGTGATAGTGACATGTGATAGTGACATGTGATAGTGACACGTGATAGTTTGGGCTCCATGATTCTGGGCAAATCATCACTTTCAACAACCTCAGTTTCCACATTCAAAAAATGAGGAAATTAGAATAAATGGTATGTAAGGTCCTTTCCAGCTCAAGCATTTTATGATTCTGTGAGGACTGAAAATGTACAGAACTTCTTTGTTTGCCTCCGGAGGGCAAGATAGCAAAGGAATGTGGAGGATTTGAAAAGAAGTAAACTTAAGTTACATGTGAGGGAAGGTAAAAAAGAAAATCTACACTTTTCCTTAAAGTCTAAATTTGCTTGTTTTCAAACTCTCTCCATTACTGTCATGTCATAGTATTTAGAATTATTGAAAAATGGAGTTGGATGCCTTGGGAGGAAGTAGATTCCCCATCACCAGCTGTCTTCCAGGAGAAGCTTGAGGAATATTTGTCAGATATGTTTTAGAGAAGGTTCTCAATCAGGTTGTTCAAGATCCCCTTTACAGGCTCCTTCAGCTCCAATACTCTTTAATTGTGAAATACAGTGTTTCAGAAAGTGAAACAATATAGACAGTCTGAATAACTGTAAGACATTTACAAATATTTGAAGAAATATACTAATGTATATACATACTTTTATGTATCTTAGTCATTTCAAAATTCCAAAATGGGATGGGCTGCTTTAACAGATAGTGAGTTTTCCATGACTAGTCCAAAGACAAGATCATTTACCAAAAATCATATTCTCATAGATACAGAACTTAGGAGGAGCCTCAGGATCACCTTGCCTAATCTCAATATTTTGTGACTGATGAAACTGAAGATTGAGGATGTTAAGCATCTTGAGCAAGGTAACATAGGTAGTAAACATCAGATGTGACGTATAAGCCCTGTGATTTGATTTCAGAGTCTGGAGACACATAGTTTTCTTTGTTGTAGAAGAAATACATGCTTTAGGCATGAGTTGGACTTGATGTCCTCCGAGCCCATCCCTATTTAGATTCTATGATCATTGTATTTTATTTTTTATATGAAGATCCTTGCACTCTAGAGGAATTCAATTAATGTAGCTGATTAGTTGATTTGGCCACTAACTGGAAATAGTAATAAAAAATCAGTTTACCTAATTGCTATATGGTTACAAATGAAAGTGTAGTTTAAGAAAAAGAACATTGGATTTGGAATTAGGAATGTTTGGATTTAAATCCTTTCTCTGACACTTGCTACCTAGGTGAACATGGGCAAGTTAATTACTCTCTGAATCTCAGTTTTCTTAATCTATTTTTGTTTCTGTTTTTTTTGTTTTTTGTCTATATATTGCCTGCATGTAACACCATATCTGACACAGTAGAATCTATCTAAATTGGATTCATTTTGTAAATGGGGATTATACATGTATGTATGTGTGTGTGTGTGTGTGTATGTGTGTGTATGTTTGACTCTGTTTCCTCATCTGTAAAATGAGCTGGAAAAGGAAAGGGCACTCCAGTATCTTTGCCAAGAAAACCCCAATTGAAGTGATGAAGAGACAGATATGAATGAAAGAAGACTGAACAAAAACAATATGAAATGGTTCCTACCCTTGAAGTGTTTCCACTTTAGTTGGAAAAGCAACGTAGGCATACATAAGGTAAGCAGGCAAGACAATTCTTGCCATCAAGGAGTCAAAATTCTAATGAAAGAAGAGAATACTTACAGGAGTGACAGAAGGCTAGGCAAGAGTATTTTGGAAAAGGAAGTCAGTGAGAATTGTGGGTGGAGTCATAGGGCAATGTATTAACACACACTTTCCACATACCGCAATGTTAGTTTTATTACTGTTCCCAAACTTAGAATTGGCAGTCAGGAACAGAGAGGCAGGAGGGTGTCATCATGTTATAGAGATCAATAAGAAATGGTTTTATGTGTCAGTCAGAAGCTTGGGGTACTAAGATGGGCTACTGAGTTCTGTGTCAGAGATATGCTTCAAGTGTAGGCAGCATAGCATGGAGATGTCTGGGAAGTGATTCCATATATCACAAAGATAATTTGAAGTACATGAAGAAGGTTCTGTCATCCCCACATTGTGGTTCAAAATAAGTATCCCTCCTTAATTCCTTCCTTTTCTCCACCTCCTGATTTCCCTTATTTCTTTCAAGTCTCAGCTAAAATTCTTCCCAGTACCGGAAGCCTTTTCTAAACCCCTTGATGCTATCAATTTATCATATATACACACACATACACACATACATACACACGTACATACA
This sequence comes from Potorous gilbertii, assembly GCA_028658325.1. Taxonomy (NCBI): domain Eukaryota; kingdom Metazoa; phylum Chordata; class Mammalia; order Diprotodontia; family Potoroidae; genus Potorous; species Potorous gilbertii. Next base: position 193,321,495 of record CM053769.1, read on the forward strand.
TATGTATAAGTACACGAGTATGTATATACACACCTGCATATATGTATATATGCATATGCATCATCATATACATTCATGCATATTTGTATATTTGTGTACATATGCACGTGCACATTTTCTGGTTTGTATTGTTGTTTCCAAGTTATTTCTTGTTCAGTTTTGTTTACTTTTCTTTGTGTCCATTTGTGTGTTTAGCACAGTAGCTGGAGAACAGTAGGGATTTAATAAATGCTTGTTGCCTTACCTTGTTAATTCACATATAACAGATTTAAATGCACTCAGCATCCATAGTTCCAAAGACCTGTTTCTAAATGGAATGTGACAAAAAGAAAAGGACCTTAAAAGTGATAAGTCACTCCACAGGCATATTACACAGCTACTTCCCCAGCAAAAAGACCACAACGGATGTGCTTGATAAAGCCTACACAGTAAAATGACCCTTCACTCACCGCTCCAGGCTTATTAAGACAATCACAAGTGTCTGACTTCCATATTCTCTTCACAGTGTGGCATGAAAGAAAAGCAAAGGAGGCAGGTTTTAGCTCAATGTAGGGGAATTCTTAATAATTATAGCTGTCCAGAAGTAGAATGGGCTGCCTATGGCCTCTGTGGGCTCCCTGCCAGCGGAAACTGGAGCAACTGTATAGGGAATTCATGGATTGAAACACCAGAGATAGGTTAGATTAGATGCCCCTTCCAGCTCTGAAATGCAAATGAGTATTTGGGGGCTAGTGCTTCTCTGGTGTTTTATCATAATACCGATATTATATTGGGTTCTAAAAGTCAATCCCAATGCAGCACAAGCTCCAGAAGTTCTAAGAAACTTGAAAGGCCTTGAACATGTATTCAGAAATGAACTCTTTGTGTTAGTTCACCACAAATCTAATTAAGTTCAAACCTAGTTAAGATGGGTCACGTTTGGGTGCATAGTGATTACTACTTCTTTGTCTCATGAAGATTTATTGATTTATTATCATAACTATCAGCGGTAGTAGTGGTGGTGGTTATAGTCATATTCCTTGGAACTTGCAAAAGGTTTTACAAATATTAGCATCATTTTTGTCCTCTCATCAGCTCTGGAAAGAAGGTACGGTTATTAGTCTCATTCTACTGATAAGGAAACTGAAGTAGAAAGAGGTTAAGGAATATATTCAGGATCTCACAGCTAATAAGTATCTGAGGACACATTTGAACTCTGATCTTTCTTCTTTCAGGCTTACTATGTTATGTAGGTTTTCAGGATTGATACTGATATATCTATACATATAACTATAGCTATATCTCTAGATAAACAGTCAATATTTTACATATATAGTACTATAGAAATGTAAACTTTATATAGTAAACATTGCAATAAAGTATAAATATTTTATGTGTTTGTATACATATGTATGCATGTATATGTATGTAAATGTGTATATATACATATGTATATTAGTTATGTATATCTGGTTCTATATATAAATAAATATGTATATATTTATATGCCTAGGTGAGCATTCTCTCAATGCAAATCAGTATTCATTTTGTAACTTGCAATTTCGGTTGCCTGGGGACACTTAGAGTTTCAGTGATAAACCTGGATCATATGTGTTAGGTGACCAGTGGACTTCCTGATTGTCATGACAGCTCTCTATGTGCTACATCATGATGCCTCTTTTTTATACATACACATGTGCATATATTTCCATACTTGCAAATAGTTATTTCATCTGTGTGGGTATTCTCAGTGATGCCACTTTCCTGTGCTTCAGTAGATTAGGTAATGCCATATTAAAGTTCATGATTGTTCATGCTAGTTGATGAGCAATAATTACTTCTTTTAACAATTTCTAAACAACGACCTTGGGTTAATACCTGCTGTTGGAATTATTCATAACAATGTCCTAAGGATGGGTCTCTCTCTCCCCTCCCCCTCTTTTCCTCCCACCCTCTCTCTCTCTCTCCCCCATTTTCCTCCTCCTTTCCTTCTTCACCTTTCTTGCTCTCTCTCTCTCTCTCTGTCTGTCTCTCTCTTTCTCTCTCTGTCTCTCTCTATCTCTCTCTGTCTCTCTCTCTGTCTTTCTCTCTCACTTCTCATGGCTTCTCAGCATGTCCTAAGAAGACAGCAAGTGAAGAATCATCATACTATGTAGAAAAAGGTATAGATACAAAGCACATACATTATGATATTTTTTGCCATAAAGTTGCTGTGTAATATCTCTATGAAATGACTTATTTGTATTCATCAGTTTGCCACGTTCTATTCAGGAATCTGATCCAAGTACCAAGATCATTTCATGAACTATTCCATTATTAGACTTGGTTGTTAAACCCAACTAAATCCACTCAGCTTCAGCAACCAACCATGTTAAAGGGGTCAACCCAGAAAAGTTTCTGACCCTCTTCCTCCTAATTAATAGCACTGATGAGACTCAGAAGAATTAGAGAACAATATATTTGCTGGTTAGGCTTCAAGATCCCTGACTTTTAAATATTTCTTTCTCATACATTTCCCTGGGGCTTTTTTCTTTTCCTCATGTCTCTTTCTTGTGTCACTTTTTTCTTTGATGAAGAATGGTTATCTAACCACTATTTTTTTTTTCCACGGAAGCATTGTGGAGTAATGGGAAGGACACTGGATTTGTCCTGCCTCTGTCACTATGTCACTGTGGAACCTTGGGTAAGTAACTTCTGTTGTTTGGGCCTTAATGTCATCATCTACAAACTCTATCTGCAGACACAATCAATTTCCACGATCCATTTTTGGTAAAGATTCAATGAGAATAAGAACACACTGTGAGTATGAATAAGGGAATAAATGTCAAGAACTTGGAGGTTACTGTGAGAAATGCTCCCTGTAAATAGGAGGATATTATTAGACTTGTCACCTTAGACTGGTAAAACGGCAAAATCTCAGAGCTATAGCCACATTTGCCATCTTGTCAAAGATTAGAATATGTTGCCAGGTGGAGTAGGACTCTTGTCTTAACCAAGAGAAGAGGAAAGGACAAGCAGAGAGTCCCCTTATCAGGAGGTTTTATAAACATAACTGGCTTAAGGAAAGGGAAGAAGGATATGTGCAAAGTCTATTTTAACTGAGAATATTTAATTCTTCCTTCTTGAAATTCAAAGGCTAGTTAACCACAATGCAGCATGAAACCCACATCAATATTTTACTATAAATGTGTTTTCCACTTATTCAAACTCCATATTTTTTATCTCATATTGTTATGAGGTTGATCTTCCATCAAATCTTTCCATGGATTTGATTAAAAGAGAACCAGAATCTAAGAGTTAGAAGTCACCTCAGGGGTCATCCTCATACAACCCAAGCTATAAGCATGCAGTTTCCTCCTATGAGAGGAGCATTTCAAAAACTAAATATTTAACTTGAGTTATCATTTTAACCTGCAGAAATATGTTTTTTTTGTATCCTAGATATGCTGACATATTAGCTATCCTTTCCAGCTTAGTTCTATTTACAAATCTTGCTAGAATGTCAAACAGGTCTTCACCTAAGTTATTGAGGAAATAAAAAACACAGAACCATTGAGTGGGAATGTGACCAAAGGCAAATCTTGGGGAAACTCCATTTACAACCTCCTTCCTGATTACTTTCAATCTGTTATTGATTATTCATTAGGTCTGTCTATTCAAGTAGTTCTACCCTCTCCCCAAGCCCAATTGTTTTTCCATTAGCCCATATTTATTTAGTATTTTTTTCTATTTGAATTACACAGGAGCATTTGTCAATTTTTTTTTCTGCAAAAACATATCTGAGTTGTGTCTATAACATTCCCTCTCACTTAACAATCTGGTAACTCTATCAAAAAGTTAATAAATCTAGCCTGGTATGACCTATTCTTAATCAAACAATCAATTAAGTACTTATACAACACTATATGTCAGACATTATGCTATATTCTGTGTATACAAAGACAAAAACAAAATAGTCCCTTCCCTCTACTAGATTACATTCTAATGGGTAGAGAGAGTACGTTTGTATGTTTACACAAGACAAATGCAAATCAAATACAAGGTAATCATTCAGAGGAATATATAGTGATCCGGTGGGAGGAGTAAAGGCTTCCCCAGTAATTGTCTATTGATCCTTAACCTTGAAGGAAACCCAGGATTCTGGGAGGCAGAAATGTGGAGGGATAGCCTTCCAGACATGAGAAATAGTCAATGAAATTGCATAAAGTTGAGAAATAGAACATGGTATGAGAAGAAAGTATGCCAGTGTATCTGGACCATAGAGATTATGGAAGAAATTAATGTATGTATAGACTGTTAAGGGAAGAAGGAGCAAGAATTTATTAAGCACTTTGTACATATCAAATATTAAGTCATTTAATCTGTTCAATAACCCTGAGAGGCTGGTGCTGTTATGATCCCCATTTTACAGCAGTGGAAACTGAAGCAGAGAGAAAGTTGAGTTCAGAGTCACAGAGATAGTAAGTGTCTGAGGCTGAATTTAAATTCAAGTATTCTTGACTCCAGGTCTAACAGTCTAGACACTGCATCACTTAGCTGCCTAGTCATTAAAAGCATCCAAGATGTAAAGAGGAGTTTCCTGAAATGTGTTGAATAGGAGGAGACATGGTCAGACCTCCCCTTTGGGAAAGGAAATGTGACAGTTGTGTGGAAGATGGTTGGGAGTAGAGAAACTTCAGGCAGAGAAAGACCAGGTAGGAGGTGATTAGAGCCTCAACTGTGGTGGTGGTTAAGCACAGAAAACAGTGGGTAGCTCTAGAATCATACTCTAGAGAATAAAAACTGATAACATCAGGCAATTCATTTGGTTATGTAGGGTTAATAAGAGTTTAAAAGTCAAGTATAATACCAATGTTGCCAATGGAATGATGATGTTGCATTGAATAGAAATAAGTAAGTTTAAAAGAAAGGTGCATGTAGGGGAAAAGATAAAAAAGTTATCTTTTATATATGTTGAGTTTCAGGTACTTGTAGGACATCCAATTTGAGATGCATAACAGGGAATTTATGGCAAGGGACTGGAGCTCAAGAGAGATATTAAGTCTGGAAATAAAGATTTGGAAGATATTTATAAAAAGATAATTAAACCCATGGGAGCTGAGGAGAACTTCATGTTAGATAGGGTAGAGAAATAACAAAAAAGAAAGTCTGGGAAAGTCTTGGAGTACACCTACAGTTGAGGCTGTTGTTAGTGGCAGTGGATGATAATCCACCAAAGAAGGTTGAAATAGCGAGGTGAGAGGCAAACAAAGAGGAACCAGTGCCACAAATCCAGATACTACTACTATTACAACTACTACTACTACTACTACTACTACTACTACTACTACTACTACTACCACCATCACTACCACCACCACCACCACCACCACTATTACTACTACTACCACCACCACCACCACCACCACTACCACTACTACTACTACTACTACTACCACTACATTTTAAATTTTATATAAATATTTTAAGCTCCCTCTGGCATAGAGAATCAATTAGGTAGAAGTACAAGCCAAGATAACTCTCCATGATGATCACTTCCCTTTCTAAATTGTACAAAATGTTATTTCATTTTATACTCACAATAAACCAGGGAAATTGAATGCTATTTTTATCTTCATTTTATAGATGAGGAAACTGAGGCAGACAGAGGTTAAGAGATTTGTTCAGAACTTCTTGTTTTCAGACAACTTCTTCAGAAAATCACTTGTTTAGAAAATACTGGAGGCCAAATTTGAACGCAAATGTTCATGACTACAGATTCAGTACTCTACATAGTAAAGCATGATATCCAGGAAAAGGGAATGATCTTTATATCAGGATGAAGCTTGATGAAAGGTCATTAGATCTGACAATTAGTAAATCACTAATGAGAAGCTTTAGAGAAAGAAATTTTCATTGTAAGATATAGCCAGAAACATAATTGTAGAGGATTAAGGCTCAGAAAATTTCTCAGAAAATTTGGCTGAGGGGGAGGAAAGGTACAGGAAAAACAGTGGGACCTAGTGAAGGTTTTGTTTTTTTGTTTGTTTGGTTTTTTTTTTAGGATAGACGGCATGAAGCAGATACAATAATAAATATAAAGAGAGCGAGCATTAACTAAAGAGAGAGAGGAAACAGCAGTGGAAGCCAATCTTGCTGGAAAAGACAGGAGGGGTGAGATCAAGGACATATGTAGAAGGAATTTTGGGAGAAATACCATCATGGCATCTTCAACAGAGACTGCATTAAAGAAGTTAATGGAGGAGAATGTTAAAGGTTACAAGATGAAGAGGGCGTAAACTTGCATTTGAATAACTTTGGTCTTCCGTGAGAAGATGGAGGCAGTTGTATGAAAAGATTAAGAAGAGAGGAGAAGATCTAGAGCAGCCTTTGTGGTAACTTGCCATAGAAGATCAGTTAGGGAGAAGTATAAGCCAAGGTAACTTCTTGATTACCACTTTCCTTTCTAAATCTTACAAACAATCTCTTTAAAAATTTATTCTGGAATGATGCCAGGAACTGAAATCAAGTTCACTGGCATGTTGTTTGTTGCATTCACTCTTTTTTCTTCTTTCTTTTCCATTCCTGAGTCACCCCTGGTGTTCTATGCACTCTTGGAAAGATCACTGACTGTAGTTCAGGAATCAAACCTTCTATTTCTCTTAGTACCTTGGCATATAATTCATCTGGATCTGGCAACCCAAACCTATAAAGTTGCTTTCTCATCATCCTTTCACTTAGTGTTTATAGGTCTGAAACAATGAGAATTTGTTTTTACCCCTAGATTTAAAAAAAATGCCCCATTTTCTTGATATGGAGACCACCTCCAGTATTATAGATCATCAAGGGGTCAATGATTAATAAAAGATATGTCATGGGTTGCCTTGGCCAAAAGTAATTCAGTCCCCGGTGGCTAGCTTTCTGATGATGAGGACATCCTCTCAGGACATAGCCAGACAACCTGACATTATAGTCATACAAGTCATGGAACTTTTCCGGTTTTGGCAGACCTTTCTGAGATTTTACTCCACTGGCATAAGCCCTAGGCACTCAGTTTCTTCCATGTGAAAATGAAACAGATGATTGGAAATATAATGGAGCAAACCATAACAACAAACACTTGGATGAAAGACTAAGCAAATTTTCTTTTATTTTTTGAACATGTATGTAATTTAAACAAAGAGTTTGGTTGATATAACAACCAGAGTCTCTATATAATAATTCCAAATGAGAGGAATTAAAGAAAACATTTCTATAGCATAATTTATTTCTTCCTCCTATTCATGAGTGAATAAAATGTATAAGAATCTCTGTCAAATTTTATTTTTCTTTTAAAGTTTTCTACCTTTAGAAGAAGTGACAATGGTTCATATTCATATGGTTCTTCAAGACTGGCAAAGCATTTTCCTCACAACAATATTGTGAAATTGATAGTGGTAATTGGTCATCCTTTGTTTTGTAGAGGACCAAGGACATGATGAGTATGAAGTCTTGATTGCATTTGAGCTGTGCAAAGTCATCAGCCTCTCAAAGAGACTCTTAGAGAGTAAAAGATCATCCATAAGTCTCAGAACTAGTTTGAGACAGTACTCGGATCCAGGTTTTTGCTGACTCTAAGACCACTAAGTCAAATTGCCTCTCATTTGGAACCTAATTAACTTTATTTTGTTTTTCATTTAACAAAACTATTTTCTCTCCATTCTCCAACCACAATGAAAAAGAAAAACTCCCGTGTAACAAACATGCATATCTGAGGAAAATAAATTCCCATACTATGCTATATACATACAAATAGATACACACATATGTGTGTGTGTGTATGTATGCATGTGTGTGTCTTCATCCTGAGAGTCGCAACTTCTCCATCAAGGACAAGGTAACACCTTTCATGATCAATGCCCTGGGATTACAGTTGGATATTTCATTGAATCTGTCAAAATTTAAATGCTGAAGTTACCATTGACAATCAATGTTAGTATTTTTTTTAAGCTGCTGAAGAACTCTACTTGTATAACTTATATACATTCAATACCTGAGCTGTATACATGGCCAGGGACTGTATAACAGCCACTTTCAAAACAAAATCTTTTACAGTATGTTATAATTCCCCAACCCAAGGAAACAAACTCCTGACTTTTTCTTTGAGAAGTGAAGCACTAGGTTATTGTAGTCAGGAAAGGTACCAGAGAGGCAGACTCTCTAAATAATCTTTTAGGGTCTGGAAAGCTGGGAACCATTACTGGGTAACACAAAACATTGTTCTCCCTTTCAGCAGAGATGTTTCCTGGGTGAAATAGTCTCTATTTTTTCCCAGATGTATTTAAAACCCAAATATCTGTCCATGAAAAAGGTGTGTTTGGGGGAAGAGATTGGAGTACAGTGGGTGGTTTGTAAGGCCTGGTGAAAGGCATTTTGCAGTTCTCATAGCCTCTCCTCTGTCCCTCTTCAAATCCATCCTTGCTTGGGCTTCTTTTCAAAAACCTAAAGCTACTTTTGTTATAATTTCCTTCAAAGCCCTGCAATGAGAGCCTATTGGTTCCTGAGTAAGATCCAAACTCCTTAGCTGAGCATTCAAAGCCTTCCTCATTCTTGTGGCACCCAAGCTTTATCTTATTCTACTGCCTCTAGGTAGTACCCCATGTTCCAAGGAAATTAAGCTACTTCTCATTCACTACAAATGCTTCATGCTCTCCTGACTCCCTGCTTTTGCCCATGTTCTTTTTCATCTTGATATTCACTCTTTCCTCTTTCCTACATGCTAAGTTCTTTTGCATCCTATAAAAGTACAATTTAAATGCCACTTTCTCCAAGAAGTCTTCTTCTGTTTCATCGGTTATGATCATTTGTCTCTTGGACACTCTGATTAAACCTTTGTGGTGTGCTACTTACATCATTCTTTCATGCTTTCATTATCTATGCTAATGTTTATCACATGACTAGTTTGTAAGGTCTATGAGGGTGGGGATCCTTTCAAATCTTTACCCCCTTCTTAACAATTCAGCAAAGAGCTCTACATAAAGTAAATGAAAGGATCATAAATGTGGAAGTAGGAATGACCTTAAAGACCATTTAATTCAAACATCTTATTTTACAGATGAGGAAACTGAGGACCAGAGTAGTTAAGTGACTTTACCCAAGTTGACTCAGGTAGTAGTATTTGTGATGGAATTTGTACCCAGGTCCTCTAAAGTCAATTATCTTTCTATGTGCCACATATTTCACATATGGTTATGGTTGTTCAATGGAATCTTCACCTCTGTTTTAATCCATGACAGGTAGATGCAGAAAGAGATTCATTAACCATCTCCATGTGCATGAAAACTGGACAATAGGGATGAATTACCATGTCCAAACAGTTCGGTATACAACAGAGGAGTTCATGGAGCCCCATTGTAGGAGCAAGAAAGCATTGCTGCTATCACAACATAAAGTCTAACATGAAGCTCTGTTAGGGGTAGCTATGATGTTTAATGACGTTGTAAGAGAAGGAGGGAAAATTTCTCAGCAAGGTAGCGTGAGGTGCTAGAATGACCTTTGGATTGGGAATCAGGAGGCCTGGGTTGGCCTCCCGGCTCTTGTTCTTACTTGCTAGCTGCTGCACAGGCAGATCATCATAAATTTCAATCCTCCATCTGTGGTGGAGATAATGGTAATTGGAAGCCTGCTTCACAGGGTAGTGAAGAAAGTATCTTATACCTTAAAAGCACTATGCAAGTGTGAGCCATTACTAGTTCACCATTAATGGACAATGGCTATTTGAATACCATTTTTCAGGGATGTTGTCTAGATGTCTGTTGGCAAGTGCAGGCAAAGGTACTGGACAAACAGTCATGATTTATTTTAGCTCTGTCCTCTGAGAAGTGTTGAATATGAAACTTACTTTATTCTTTCTTTTTAAAATTTGAAGCATGCCCATCAAGGGAATAGATATTATAATGTAGTAGCATAATATCAGCAATACACCACCACTGGGCATCAGTGTCCTAGCTACTGAATTATAAGGGCATGAGTCCCTCTGAATCCTTCCACACCCTTGGTTTGATTATAGGCATTATAGGTATAATCTTCTACATTGTGAGGATTGTACAACAAATGATCATGTGCTTTGTATCTGGAAGCTTTTCCTTCATGATCCATAAGCTTCCAAAAACAATACATTATCGTTATCTCAGAAGCATAAATTTGTAAGGAAAGATTTCATTTTGCTCTGATCTTTGCCTTCTTTGGTCCCTTAGCAGAATTGAGGTTTCCAAGATGAAACTGTGGAAGCACAACACCCTGCTTTAAACATTTTCTTTGGACTTTGGGATCTTTGCATTGATAGACATAGGGCCAGTCCTAGATATGAACAGGCATAGGGTCACCCACATATCAGGATGCCAAGAACTGGCAAAAGGCCAGCCTCTCTCGAAATACTTCTCTTATCTGCCAGATAGAATTTCTGAAATTTCACAGATTTTAAGGATTCTTAAAGTCAGAAAAGACTTTGAGACTTGAACTTCTAATTCCTTCTTTTTTTGAGTGAGAAAACTTGGGTCTAGGTGAAATAACTTGGCCAACGTCACAGGGTGAAATAATGTTTTTGTTCATTTTTGGATTGATTTGTTGTTTCTTTCTTAACACCACTTTGATTGATGTCAGGTAAGCTTCTACCACTACTGTGCAGCTCCTAAGAAGCTTTCTTTCTCTCTGTTTCTTTTTTCTTTCTATGTTTTTGTTTGTTTCTTTTTTCTTTCTTTCTTTCTTTCTGTGTTTAATTAGTATTTAATTTTTCTCCAGTAACATGTAAACAATAATTTTTAATATTTGCTTTTAAAACTTTGAGTTCCAAATTCTCTCTCTTCCTCCTTTCCTGACCTCCCTAGCACATTTCCTGGGAAGACAAGTAATTCCATATAGTCATGTTCTGAATGAAAACATGGATAAAAAACAAAACAAAACAAGAAAAATAAAGTGAAAAAAAAGTTGCTTCAATCTGTATTGACACCATCAGTTATTTCTCTGGGAATGGATAACATTTTTCATCCTAAGTCCTTCAGAGTAATCATGGATCCTTGCATTGCTGAGAATAGCCAAATCATTCACAGCTGATCCCATTTCATTTCACTTTGCATCAACCCATGTTTTTCTAGCTTTTCCTGAAAGCATCCAGCTCATCATTTCTTATAATAACATAGAATTCCATCACAATTACATGGCTCAACTTATTCAGCCATTCCCCAATTGATGTGCATTCCCTCAATTTTCATTTCTTTACCCCCAGAAAAGAGGTACTATAAGCATCTTTTTATACATAGAGGTCCTTTTATTGGTCTCTTTTGGTTTACAGACCTAGCAGTGGTATTACTATGTCAAAGGATATGGGTGGTTTTATATCCCTTTGGATATATTTCCAAAGTGCTCTATAGAATGATTTAATCAGTTCATAACTCTGACAACAGTACGTTAATGTCTCATTCTTCCCACATTCCCTCTAATATTCGTCATTTACCTTTACTGTCCTATTATTTAATCTAATAGGCATGAGATAGTATTTCAGCATTGTTTTAACTTACATTTCTCCTATCAATAGTAAGTTAGAATAGTTTTTTTTTCATATGGCCATAGATAACTTTAATCACTTCATCTGATAATTCATCATATCTTTTGATCATTTATCAATTGGGGAATGGCTCTTATTTTTATAAATTTGACATAGTTCTCTATATGATAGAGAAATGAGAGTTTTATCAGAGAAGTTTGCTTCAAATTTTTTTTCACAGTTACGATTGCTAACTGCAATTCCCTCCATCCTATTCCCCCTACCCTTGTTTACTCTATGCTTTCTCTTCTTTTCACCCTGTCCCTCCTCAAAAGTGATTTGCTTTTGATTCCTTTCCCCATTCTACCCTCCCTTTTAACACCACCCTATCTTCTCAACCCTTTCTCCTTCTATTTTCCTGTAGGGTAAGATAGATTTCTATACCCTATTGCCTGCGTATCTTATTTCCCAGTTACACATTAAAAACAATTTCCAACATTCATTTTTATAATTTTGAGTTCTAAATTCTCACCCTTCCTTCTTCCCTACCCATTCTCAGTGAGAAGGGAAGCACTTCAATATAGGTTACACATGTGTAGTCATACAAAACACTTCCATACTAGTCATATTGTTTCCTTTCACTCTATCCCTCCCCAAAAGTGTTTGATTATGATTACGTCTTCCCCAATCTTCCCTCATTTCTATCATCCAGCCTCTCTTATCCCCTTTCCCCTCTGATTTCCTATAGAGTGGTAGATTTCCATACCAAATTGAGTGTATATGTTATTCCCTTTTTAAGCCAATTCCAATGAGAGTAAGGTTCATTCATTCCCTCTCACCTTCCCCCTCTTTCACTCCAATGTAAAAGATTTTTCATGTCTCTTTTATGTGAGATAATTTACTCCATTCTATCTCGCCCTTTCTCCTTTTCCCAGCACATTCCTCTCTCACACCTTAATTTTATCTTTTAGATATCATCCCTTCATATTCAATTCATCCTTCCAACTACCCCCAAAATGAGAAAGGTCTCACAAGTTACAACTATTGTCTTTCCACGTCTGAATGTAAACAGTTCAGCTTTAATAAGCCCCATATGATTTTTGTTTCCTGTTTAACTTTTCATACTTTTTTTGAGTTTTGTATTTGAAAGTCAAATTTTTTATTTAGCTCTTATCTTTTCTCAAGAATACATCAAATTACTCTATATCACTGCATGTCAATTTTTCCCCCTCATAGGATTACACTCAGTTTTGCGGTTTTAATTTTTGGTTTTAATCCTAACTCCTTTGACTTCTAGAATAGCACATTCCAAGCCCTCTGATCCCTTAATGTAGAAGTTGCTAAATCTTGTGTTATCCTAATTGTGGTTCCACAATATTTGAATTGTTTCTTTCTGGCTGCTTGCAATATTTTCTATTTGACCTAGGAACTCTAGAATTAGGCTATTATATTCCTGGGAGTTTTCCTTTTAGGATCTCTTTCAGGAGGTGATTGGTGGATTCTTTCCATTTCTATTTTACCCTCTGGTTCTAAAATCTCAGGGCAGTTTTCCTTGATAATTTCTTGAAAGACATCAGCTAGGCTATTTTTTTTAAACCACAGCTTCCAAGTAGTCCAATAATTTTAAAATTATCTCTCTTGAATCTATTTTCCATTTCAGGTGTTTTTCTGATGAGATATTTCACATTGTCTTCTTTTTTTTTTTTTCATTTTTTGGCTTTGTTTTATAATTTCTTGATTCCTCATAGTCATTAGCTTCCATTTCTTCCTTTCTAATTTTTAAGGAATTACTTTCTTCAGTGAGCTTTTAGACCTCCTTTTCCATTTGTCCAATTCTCCTCATTGGCTTTTTGGACCTCTTTTGCCATTTGATCTATTCTATTTTTAAGGTGCTATTTTCTTCAGTATTTTTTTTGAGTCTCCTTTAGCAAACTATTGACTTATTTTTTCATGATTTTCTTGCATAACTCTCATTTCTCTTCCTGATTTTTCCTCTACTTCTCTTACTCGATTTTCAGAATCCTTTGTTTTAAGTTTTTTCATGACTTGGGGCCAATTCATATTTCTCTTACAGGCTTTGGATATAGAAGCTTTGACTTTGTTTGTCTTCTCATTGTATGTTTTGATCTTCCTTGTTGCCAAAGTAAGATTCTATAATCTGAGATTTTTCCTATTCTTTGCTCATTTTCTGTCTATTTCTTGACTTTTTAACTCTTTGTTAAGGCAGGGCTCTGCTTCCAGTATGGAGGACATACTGACCCAACCTATGGGGCCTTTGTGCATCTGTTTTCAGATATACTTTGAAGCACCTGTAAGTTTTCAGTTCTTCCAAGATGGTATGATCTAGGGAGAGGTGTTTACTCCTCTCCTGGCCTAGGCTCTGATATGTGAGTGACCACAATCATTCTTTTCTTCCCTCGAACTGCCAGGAAGTTTTCCTCTCCAACTGCTGCCACAAGCTCTGCTATGCCAGTGCTCCTCCTTGTCCTGGGACTTCCACCCAGGACTGAGACCCAGATCCAAGTATGGGGAAAAAACAGAGTCCTGCCTCAGTGCCAGCAAAGAGATCCCTCTAACCTCCTTCTCACAAATTGTTTGATCCCCTTACCATCTGTGGGATGAGAGTTCTAGAAGCAGCCACTGCTACTATCACCACTGTTGCTGATTTAGTCACTCCCCAGGTTTGCTTCTAATTTGTTGGGGCCAGGGCTCTGTTGAGTCTGGGGCTGGACTGCACTCCTCTCTCACCTAGATCTGACTGCCCTTTTCTACTGACCTTCTAAGTTGCCTTTGGCATTTTGGGGTTGAAAAGTTTTGAAATTGTCACAGCTGTTGGTAATCCAGTCCTCTGAGGCCTGCTCCTGTTTTGTTGGAGCCTTGTTTGTGCTGGGACAGCCTGTGCTGGACTACACTCCTCCCTCAGCCTGGTGCAACAAGATTTTCATATTGTTGTCTTGGATTGGAGATTGGTTTCAATCTGTCTTTTAGTGGGTTCTACTGCTCTAGAATTTGTTTAGAGTCATTTTTTACAGGTATTTGGAGGGATTTGGGAAAGACCTCTGTGGAGTCCCTTCTTTTGCTCTGCTATCTTGGCTCCTCCCTACCCCTCCTTGTGAAACACTTTCATAGCAAAGTTTAGATTACAGTTCTCCCAAATTCTAGGTAAGTACTTTTCCCAAGACATCTACTTTCCTAGTTGTGATAGACCCCTCTCATGCTTGTGTTAAAATGCACTATGTTTTCTGAAGAGGGCCTAAATTATCTCTCTCTCTTCTCCCTAGTATTAGTTTCACTTTAACAGAGAAAAGTCAATGTGGGATACATGATGATTCTTTTTAATTTTTTTTTCATTTCTTTAAAGATTTAATCAATCACAGATAAAAGAAATAAAAATTATCTTTTAAAATTTATTAATTTCAAATTTTGTCCCTCCCTCCCCTCTCCCCTTGAGAAGGCAAGCAATTTGATATTGATTATAGATGAGAAATCATGCAAAACATATCTCCATATTACTCATGTTACAAAACAACTGGCAAAAATAAAACAAGAAAACAAAATTTAAAAGGATACTTTAATCTACATTCAGAGTTCATCAGTTCACTCTCTAAAGGTGAATAATATTTTTTTTATCAGTGTTTCTTTGGAGTTGTCTTAGATAATTGTCTTGATCAGAGTAACTGGGACTCTTACAGTTAATAGTCCTAATTATATTGCTGTTACTATGTATAAAGTTCTCTTGGTTCTGCTCACTTCACTTTGCTTGAGTGCATATAAATCTTGCCAGGTTTTTCTGAAACCTTCCAGGTAATCATTTCTCATATGATAATAGTATTCCTTCACAATCATATACCACAACTTGTTAAGCCATTCCATTACACAACGAATGGGCCGCTGCTTGTTACCCACTTCTTTATCACCACAAAAAAGCTGCTACAAATATTTTTATATAAATTGGTCATTTTCTTTTTTATTTTATCTCTTTGGAGTACAGATATAGTAATGTCATTGGTCAAAGAGTTAAAGGGCATGCAGTTTTAGAGCTCTCTGGGCATAGTTCCAAATTATTCTCCAGAATGGTTGGAGTAGTTCATAGCTCCACCACCAATATAATATTAGTGTCCCAATTTTTTCCTTTTCTAAAGAAAATATTTATTTTCAGTGTTCAACATTCACTTCCACAAAATTTTGAATTCCAAATTTTCTCCCCATCTCCCCCTTCCCTCACCTCATGACAGCATGTATTCTGATTACCCTTTCCTCCAATCTGCCCTCCTTTCTATCACTCCCCCATCCCCTTCTCCTTTTATTTTTCAGTAGGGCAGTTAGATTTTTTTTTTTAATAAATTTATTTAACTTTTTACATTCATTTTCACAAGATTTTGGGTTCCAAAATTTTCTCCCCATTTGTCCCCTCCCCCTTCCCCAATACTCTGGGCATTCCAATTACCCATATCACCAATCTGCTCTCTCTTCTATCATCCCTCCCTTCCCTTACCCCAT
>CM053769.1:193337973-193387439 GCA_028658325.1 Potorous gilbertii
AATTTTGGGAGAACTATTTTCTTCAGTGAGCTTTTGCACCTTTTTCCACTTGGCTAATTCTGCTTTTGAAAGCATTCTCCTCTCATTGCCTTTTTGAACCTCTTTTGCCAATTGAGTTAGCCTATTTTTCAAGGTTTTTTTTCTTCAGCATTTTTTTGGGTCTCCTTTATCAAGGTATTGACCCGTTTTTCATGCTTTTCTTGCATCTCTCTCATTTCTCTTCCCAGCTTTTCCTCCACCTGTATAACTTGATTTTCAAAATCCTTTTTGAGCTCTTCCATGGCCTGAGCCCATTGAATATCTATTTCGGATGTTTGGGGTACAGGGCCTTGACTTCTATGTCTTTACCTGATGGTAAGCATTGTTCTTCATCATCAGAAAGGAAGGGAGGAATCATCTGCTCACCAGGAAAGTAACCTTCTATGGTCTTATTTTTTTTCCCTTTTCTGGGCATTTTACCAGCCAGTTACTTCACTTCTGAGATTCCTCTCCACCCCACTATAGATCCACCCAGCTAGTGCTTGGGGTCTGAGATCCAAATGCTGCTCCCCAGCCTCAGGGCTTTCAGTGGCAGGCGGGGCTGCTATTCAATGTGGGCTTAAGTTCTGGTGGTCAGGTGGGGGTAGGGCCACCTCCCAGGCTCAGTTCTCTCAGGGAGTTTATGTGTAGATCTTTAGTAGTGGACCTGAGGTTCTGCCTGCTCTGGGAGACTCTAGCCACCCGCTGCCTCTGCCACTGCCTCCTGAGGGGGCCTGAGTTATGGAGACATCCTGCTCCCCTCTCAGCCAGCCCAGAAGTCTCTCTCACTGACCTGTTGTGCCTGTGGGTGGAGGGATCTTGGCATCCCTTGGAGATTCTGTCCCTGAAGCCTGCTTGGATTTGCTCCTCTCAGTGCTGGGTGGCCAGGCAAGATCTAGGCTCTGCTCCCATCTGGTGAGCAACACCACCTTTGGGGTCAGTTTTTCGGGGCTCTCTGGAATGGAATTCTCTTTCACTCTGTTGCTGCACAATTTCCACTGCTCCAGAATTTGTTGGGAGTTCTTTTTACAGGAAATACATGAGCTGTGGGTTCAGAGCTAGTATATGTGACTCTTTCTCCCCCGCCAGCTTGACTCCTCCCCCCTTCCTTTACTTTTTAAAAAATCATCATCCATCCACATGGATAGTTGTCCTATTTTATTCATGATGCTCCTTCCTCTTTCCAAAAAAAAGGTTGTAACATTATCCCCAGCTTTCCTCACTTCATTTTGAGCTTTAGTACTCACAATACTATCTCTATAGGAATATGTCACATTTTGAGCTGGACTCTCCTGATTTAAGAGTGGTGATCATTAGTAACTGTTGCTGTTTCCCTTCCAGCCTGTTGTTTTTTCTATGCCTCATTAAAGGGACCATCCCCTGGCTTCATCTTAAAGAGGCCTATTCACTGAATGAGCATTACCTTACCCTAAGTGAGTTCCTGAATAGACCTTGGCCTAAAGGTGCCAAAATCTCCTATTGCATCCTGGGTCCTCTCCAGTCATCCTGATCAATATTTGGTCACTGAATTCAGATGGTCCCAGAGAAGTGAGGCTGGTGACCTTGCACAGCCCTCCTTCACTCAAAACAAAGTCAAGTGCAAGTCATGTCATCATTTCTCTAATGGCATGGTCATCTTCGGCAAGGAAGGATGAACACAACATGTCACATTTCACTATTTATTCTTTACTACATTCTCATGTGTCCACCTTCTAAACATATGTCTTAATGTCTAAGTCGACAACTGAGTTCTCCATGAAACTACCTTGATTTCTTCAGATAATTATATTTTTGATTAGTCAAAATGATTTGTTTTTATGCCCTCAGAATTTAATTCTTTAGATTTTCCTGTTGCAACTCAGATGACTTTTCTTGTCAAATTTTATTCCATGAAATTTTATTCATCCTTCCTTTGAGCTATTTGAAATCTGAAGTGAATGGTTTAGTGGCTTCCCTCACATAATTCCAATGTTTTCTTTCCAGAATTGTTTTACCAACTCACAGTCTCACCAAGAGAATGTCTCTTGGTATCTCTCCACAACCACTTTTTTTTTGTTTGTTGTTTTTGGCACAGCACTGACTTTTTCTCACCATTTGGAAACTGTTTTCTCACATCATTTTCCCACTTATCTATTGGATAATGAAATTTTCTTTTATATATGTGTGTCAATTTACCATATATTTTGACTATCAGACTTTTATCAGTACATCTCATATAAAGATTTTTCTTCATGAAAAGCTGTTTTTTTCTTATTCTAGTTGCATGGATTAAAATCTGTTTTTAGAATTGAAATAAAATTGAATTTATATACATACCAAATTTGAGTCAACTAAATTAGAAACATTAGCTCTTCTGAAATACATAGCATACTTTAGTGGCTCACATACTGCCCAGTGGAGTTCTTTGCCTTCAATTCAATAAGCTTTTGCTGAGCACCTACCATATCCATGAAACTGCTCTAAGTGCTAGGAAGAGAGAAAAATGGAACAGTTCCTGCTTTTGAGCAGCTAATTATGTAATGACCTTTATATCTGCCTTTTAAAAATCTAAGATCTCCTCAACTCCATTCAACAAATATTTATTCTCTTCCCCTTTCCCCACTTCCCTAATCTGATCAGTTTTTAAATATCATCAATATGTCTCCACATACAGTGGATAAATGTTACTATCTTCTGCCTGGACTGTTTTAATAACAACATAACCAGTCTGTCTATGATCAGTTATGTTTCCAACGCTAGTCTGTATTCCCACAACTCTCAAAGTAATCCTTCTAATGTACAGATTTGAATATTACAGTCCCCTACTCAAAAGTTTCAAGATCATAGAATTTAATAATAGTTAATAATAATAGCTGTAATTTGTATAGTGCTTTAAAATATTTCAGCTGATCTTCTTAACAACCCTGAGAGGTATATGCTGTTACTATCTCCATTTTATAGTTGAGGAAACTGAAAGAAGTAGAAGTTAAATGACTTGCTCAGGGACACATAGCTAGTATCTAAGTTAAAATTTGAACTCGTCTTCTTGACTCCAGATCCCAAGCTCTATCTACTGCACCTTCTAGATGACCAGCAAGTAATCTCAGTGATCATCTAGCCCCTTTCTTATGTCTCACATTAGAAAACTGAGGACCAGAGAGCTAAGACTTATTTTTTTAAAATGATTATATAAATAATTTATTTCTATTTGGTATATCATGTTTTCATCATAAAAAGAGAAAGGAATTAAAAAAGCTCATTAAAACATAGAAGACTAGATTTATTATTGTTCAGCCATTTTCCATCATGTCCAACTCTTCAAGATTTCATTTAGAGTTTTCTTGGCAAAGATAATGGAATGGTTTGCCATTTCAATCTCCAGCTCATTTTACAGATGAGGAAACTAAGGCAAATGAGGTTAAATCACTTGCCCAAAGTCACACATCTAAGAAGTGTCTGAGGCCAGGTTTGAACTCACAAAGATGAGTCTTCCTGATGCTAGACCCAGACTCTATCCACTTGTGCCACCTAGTTGCCCTAAAGCTGTATTGAGGGGAAATGAAATATATGTATGCATGTGTGTATGTATACACACATGCATACATATATGTACACACATATACATATATATGTATAGGTAGATAAATCTGCCACCAAAACAGAATCCCTGCTTATCTTTTGGTAACCATTTATAAATCTCATTGGAGAGGCAGTAGTCATCTAAAGGAAAACTCTATCTTCATTCTTTAAGGGACTAGTTCTATTAAGCACCCCTAAATCTACAGGGGTCTTTAGCAGGGAAGCCTCTCCTCCAATCCCAATGGGAAGGTGGCACCAAGCTTAGGGTTAAAGGGACTGTGATAAAGTAGAACTTGACTGACAGGGATGTTACTAGGATCAAATGTAGATAATGTATGTAAAATATTCAGCCAACTTAAAAGCTTCTATCAATGTGAGAGCTGCTAGTGAGGTTACAATGACAATGATAAAATGAGATGATATTGGTAAAGCATTTATCACAGTTCCTGGCACATAGTAGGTACTATATAAATGTTAGTAACGATGATGATGATGATGATGATGATGACTGATGATGATAATGTTGCTGCTGAAGTAGCAAGGTCATTCACATAGGTAATAAATAAGGTAGCATTCAAATCTAGATTCTCTGACAAATTCAGTGCTCATGCACTACCTTATATTTCATCACTGTTTTTTTCTATTGCTTATAGAATAAAACATTAGTTCCTATTATGTTCGACTCTCCACAATCTTGTTCATTCTTATTCTTGTCCCACCCTCATTCAGCTTTCTGCACACAATTCTTTATATGCTCTCCTCCAATCAAATTGAACTACTAGCAATTTGGTCTCCTCCACTCCTCTCCTGCCTACAGGTATGTGTATAAGCTATGTCCATCTCATGTCCCTATTTGAACCCTTTTCTTTTATTTCTCCTTTTAAAAATATTTTATTTATTTTTTTAATGTTCTGCAATCACTACCATAAAACTTAGATTTTTACCCCCCCACACACCTACCCACCACCACCCCCTTCCCTCCCCAAGATGGAATACAGTTCTATATAGGATCTATCTATATTTTCCTATTGAACATGTTTTCACTGTAGTCATTCTATGTAGATGAACTAAAATAAATGGAAGAAATCATATCACAAATCAAAACATAATACACACACACAATTATGATCTGCTACATTTTGTGAATGAATTCCATAGTTCTTTCTCTGAGTGTGGAACATATTTTGCCCTAGAAAAACCAATGGAAATTTTTTTTTAAGTTCTTGCGTTATTACGAAGTTCCAAGTCTACCAGAAAAATCTCTTGCATACTGTGGTTATTGCTGTGCACAAAGTTCTCCTGGTTCTGCTCCTTTCACTCAGCATCAGATCATATGAGTCCACCAGGCCTCCCTGAAGTCTTCTTGATCATCATTTCTTATGGCGCAATAGTACTCCATTACATTTATATACCATAATTTATTCAGCCATTTCCCAATTGATGGGCATCCCCTTGATTTCCAGTTCTTGGCCACCACAAAGAGTGCTGCTATAAATATTTTTGTACATGTGGGACCCTTTCCCATTTTTATGATCTCTTGGGGATACAATCCTAGCAGCGTTATTGCTGAGTCAAAGGGTATGCATATTTTTGTAGCCCTTTGGGCATAGTTCCAAACTGCTCTCCAGAATGGTTGGATGAGTTCACAGCTCCACCAACAATGAATTAGTCTTCCAACTCTCCCATATCCCCTGCAATATTTATCATTTTGCTGTTCTGTCATGTTTTCCAATCTTATAGATGTGATGTGGTACCTCAGAGTTGCCTTGATTTGCATCTCTCTAATCAAAAGTAATTTAGAGCATTTTTTCATATGATTATATATATCTTTAATTTCTTCTTCTGAAAATTGCCTGTTCATATCCTTTGACCATTTATCAATTGAGGATGAACCCTTTTCTTTAAGGCCTAGCTCAGGGATCCTTTAACACTCAGGTGCCACATCCTCTATGAAGTTATAAAGCAGTTCATCCTCTTCCTTTGACTCTAACTGAAAGTATGCCTTCCCTTTTCACATTTTCTTTGGAAATGTTGAATGTGTTCACTTCCTCTATTTCATTCCACCTGCTTTCTCACTTTTTTTGTACACATGCAGCATCACTTGCCACCATCCTACCTGCACCCCCAACACATGCACATACACAAAGACACAAACACACATCTCATCAATGGTAAGGTCCTTGAGGACAGGGGATGTGTCATTTTTATTCTTCTCGTTTGTAGTTGGAACACAGAACTGTGCCCACATAGGGTGCTTGATAAGTGTTTGCTACCTTGAACAGAATTTGAAGCAGTTCTCGAGATAACCACAATCACATGCCTGGAAAAAGCTAAATTCCAGTAATATCCTTTCCCTGTTTGTCCCACCTCCATTTCTCATCTTTTAACTGCCACCTACATAGCTTTCCTTAGGGAGGAAATCCCTGGTACAGTTAAAAATGAAACACCTGGTTCGTTACATTTTACAAGTAAACGGTGTTATATGCTCAAATATATTTTGGTTTCACAGCTCAAATCCATATTATATTGCTATGGCAGGAGAGAATAAAATTCAGAAAGGTTGGTTGAAAAGATTTCCATTCCATAAAATATGGAAACAGAGCATAGGCGGGCATCTCCTCAACTTTCCTAAATGGGAAAGAACATATAACTCCAACTTCTTCCAGTAAAGGAGAGGGATTTCTTTAACTGTTTATGTGCAGTAGAATTTACATCTTAGAGTATCAGAATCTCTATTTTGTATCTTTCCTGTTGGGTTGCTACCTATATAGTTCCTCTTCCACTTCGGACAAAATAATAAAAAGAAAGATGTCCTTTCCCCTTTCTGGAGAACTATCAGTTTTTACCTCCCATCTTTATGTCAGTCCATAACCCAATGAGCTATTGATTCTTTCAACCCACAGTAAAATGACCATGTGCCTTGACTTGACTGAGCTTGAGGATGAGTCGGTGGTGAACATGGTTCAGGGGTAGGTGTTACATTTCCGCTACTGAGAGAAGTGACTAGGTTCCCTAAGAATAATGAACCTGTAACCCTGTACACATTAGTATTATAGTCTAACTCATGCAACTATCTATTCCACTCTAGGTAGGCTCAACCTTCTTTTTGACATGGGGATACTTGTCATTTAAAATGTTTCTTCATTTCAGAAAGAGAAACATTTTAAGTGAGTTATGTTATTCAGCAATTTACCCTGATCAAACAAGATAGGATATCTGAAGTGCTCTGCAAACTATTGTATAAATGTTAGATATTATTAGCAGTATATAAAACTTTCCTTAATAAACTGGAGAGATTTAACTCAGAAAAGACTAAGCAGCCTGACAGATGGTTCATATGAAAAGTAGAATTAGACTTGTTCAGCTTGACCCCAGAAAGGGGGAAAAGTTGATAAACAAAAAATTAGGAGCATTAGTCGAAATTGCAAACAAAAGTAGGACTTGGACTCTCCAGAAAGAAGAAATTTCAAATGTGACACAGTTGGGTTAGGGCTACCTACCAAAGAACCTCAGTTTTGAGACCTAGGGAATAGCCTCTAAAGAAGGTTCTAAAGAAAGGAATCAGGCCTTTTCATGCATTCTCTGAGGCATTGGTCCCAGAATTCTAGAGTGAAATGTCTTAAATACAGCTTTGGTGTGTTCCTGTCTAGATGTTCCCCAAGAGGGCTAACAAAGTTCTTTCTAAAAAAGGTATTCAAAGTATATAGCTTCATTGTTTCTTGTTCATCAGTTGTTCCAGTTGTGTCTAACTCCCTGGGATCCCATCTGGGGTTTTCTTGGCACTGTGATGGTTTGCCATTCCTATCCCCATCTCATTTTACAGATGAAGAAACTGAGGCAAACAGGTTAAATGACTTGCTTAGGGTCACAGAGCTAGCAAGTGTCTGAGGCCAAATTTGAACTCTAGTCTTCCTGACTTCAGGTCTGGGACTCTGTGTACTGGAATCTCTAGCTGCCCTATCAATGTACTAAGTAGTAGATATCAAATACACACACACACACACATTCTTGTTTCCTTTCCTTCATTACAAAAAAAGAGCAAAAAAGAAAAGCTTGAAACACAGAAGACTCATACGCACAAAAAATATTGGAGCCACGAATCAGTAAACTCTGCATTATCATCATGCTCTCCTGGGAAGAAAAGAGGCCTAGACTACTTCTGAGACATCTACCATGTTTCACCTTGCCTCAAATTTTCACAGTTACATGCAAAAATCTCAGGTTCCATACTTCCTGAGCAACCACAGCATAGTTAATTCTCTAGACACTGGTCATCCTCTCTGAGACGGTATTTGCTAGAAGCATTTCCTTTGGCAAGTCAGCTCTCAAAAATTCCCAACCTCTCAAATTCACAAAGTAACTGGCAAATCTGGACACATCTATCTTAGGATCACCATTCAATTACCAGTGGTCAGGGAAAGAAACACAAAGCCTGAGAGTGATCATTAATTAAGAGGGATCATTCATTAATAAATTAGTTCTGATTTCCCCACACCAATTTATTCAATATTTAGTAAACTGGAAAAAAAAAACCTTTTTACATAAATTTGTCTGTTTATTTCTCTATATCTTTTTCCCTTAACTCCTAGGCTAAAATAAATATCTAGGTTTCTGGTGATGTTACTTGTTACTAATACAATTAATAATCAAACCAAGCTATAAGTAATTCTTTACATTGTAACAGTTATAAAAATGGTAATTGGCAAAATCATTTTTAAACATCTCCATAACTGCTGATCTCCTTAATTCTAGAAATATATTCCTATCATTCAAGTCATTTAGGATAGCAAAGTCTTTCAAGAATTCTCTTTTTAATACTTCTTCATCAGATAAGATTTGAAGCACTCCTCTAAAGATAAAAGTGATCTCCATCCACTTTCTCTCTATAACTCTATGTCTCTCCTCAGCCAAAACAGTTAATTCTTCATAATGCTACTTTCAAATTTGTCACTTGACAGACTCTTCATGGAATGATAGAACAAAGGACGAACAACAGTTAAACTGTCACTTCTAAGATTTCATTGCCTCTTAAAGATACATTAGCAGTATTTATAGTATCTGGGACAGAAGCTATTGAAGTTGATTTTACACATATATACTCTTGTCTAGTCATGTCTCACTTTTTTTTCTTTTTTAGTTACTTTAATTTTTGAAATCAGCACATCATTCTAGCATGTCAAAAACTTTTTGTATTGATTCTGTTATCTATTGGATTAGCTAGCTCTCCAAGTTTATAAATTTTACAATCATTTAATCTTTATTAAAGTTATTCATAGGTATTGAACAGAGAAGAAACAAGAAGAGAGATTTGTGTCACTCCACCAGAGACCTTCCTGCAAGTTAAATCAATTTGTTACTAATTATTCTTTAGACCAAAAACAAAAATAATTACTCGCTAGGTCTGGTCTTTCAAATTATTCTTAATTCACTCAAATGAATTTCCATCTATGGAAAATGCATAGTTTCTACCTACGGGAAGTGTAGAGTTTCCCTTTTTTTTCAAATTCTATACCATACTATACGTATTTGAGTTATGCAGCATATCTTTTTATCCATCTGATAACTGATAACTATTCAAATAATAAGTATCCAAAAAGGAAATGCAGTAAGTCCAGAATTGCTTCTTTATAATGAACCCAAGCTGATCAATACTTATAACCCATCTCATCAAGTTATCCTCAAATTTTGCTGTTACTTATTAAACTATCTAACCAATGCTTCAATAATCAAATAGCCATGTTTTTGTGAATGGGAATATTTGCTATGCAAGGAGATCAAAGTCCTACAGTACCCTAATTTGTCATCAACAGTTGCAATGGCTGGAAAAAAAATTGTCCTAATGCCAACTTGATAATTAATCTTGATTATATACATATCTATCTGTCTTTCTATCCAAATATTCTCTGACTCCAGAATTTCCAGCTTGTTTTGACCTTCTGGATCTCATAATTACTCCACACTGTACACCACTATCAGATAATTGATTTAGTGTTAGAGTCTATCCAGGGATGGGGAGCCTGTGGCCTTCTAAGTCCTTGAGTGTGGACTTTTGACTAAGTCTAAGTCTTATAGAACAAATCCTTTGGTTAAGGGGATTTGTTCTGTGAAGTTTGGGTTCAATCACAGAGCCGTACTTGAGGACCTAGAGGAAGCTTGAGGCATGAATTGGTAAAATAATTTGGCCAAGTGACATAGATAATATGTCAGATTCAGCATTTGAATCCAGATCCTCTGAATTAAAAACCAGTGTCCTCTCCACTGAATCATGTCTCTCCTTAAGCATGCTTGGAGAGCACATGGCACAATAGATAGACCACAGAATAGATTCCAAAGTCAGAGGTTCCGTGTTCAATTTTGCCTCTGAACCTTGCTACCTATGTGGCTTTTCCAAAATTATTTAATTACTCACGTCCCTTATCTATAAAATAAGTAGACTGAACTAAAAGGTTTTTTAAGATCCTTTCAACACTAGGGCTGTGATCTGTCCTGTGAGCAGGGCTTCAGTGAAAGCACTCACCTGTAGCTTGAAAAATTCATGTTTAGGAAAATCAGGACATTTACCCTTCTCCAGCTCTCCACTTCTCCAGCTTACTATGACTGCTTAAAGACTGTTGACAATGATTCATTAATCATGCTTCCAAGCTCATTTAATCCTCTGTGATGTAGCTTATCTGAGGCAGGTGAATTCAATTCAGAGAGGGTAACAAGGTGCTATCTTAGCATCCCCTCACTTTATTTGGCTTTCATTTCACTATTAACCCTTTTTGTTGGATGCTTTCCAGTCTGAAAAAGCATTTTCCATGGTTGAGAGAAAAGAAGCAAAATTGGAGACAAGTTAATGTGCCTGTTACTGTCTCAATTAATTAATCTACAAGTATTTATCAAGTACCTGCTATCTGGCAGGCCCTGTGCTCAGTGCTGGGGATAAGCTTAACTTCTCCTGTACTCAGACAACAAGGGTATATAAAATATAGGCAGCATAAGTATAATGTAAATAAATTCAGATATATACAAAGTAGTTAAATATGAGGTAATTTGGGATGCAGGGCACTAGCAGTTGGAGGGTATTGGGGAAGATTTCATGGAAAAGACAGTGCCTGAGCTGAATCTTAAATAAAGAGAGCAGTTCTGAGAGGTGGGAATAAAGAGAAAGTACATACTAGACATGAGGATTGACTGATGTGAAGGTTTGGACATTAAAGATAGAGTGTTGTCTATGAGTAGGCAAACTGGCCTGGAATATAGAGGGTGAGATGGAGAATGAGCCCACTGATAGTGAAAAGGTAGGTTGAGGATAGGTTGTATAGGGCTATAAAGAGCAGTTTATACTTTATTCTAGAAGCAACAGCAGACAACTGTAGCTAGTTGAGTAGGGGCATCGCATGGCATATATTTGCTTAAGGAAAATTACTTTGGTAGCAATTTATAGGATGGACTTGCATGATGAGAGTGACCTGAGGCAGGTAGATTAATTAGGGTTCCATTGCAGTAATCTAGGAGACAGATCAAGAGGGCCTAAACTGAGATGATAACTGTGTAAGTGGAGAGAAGGGGTCAGATATGAGAAGACTAGGGGAGAGGAGGAAAAAAATATGGTGGATAATGTCAATGAGTCTTGAGAAGAAGAATATATTAAAAGATGCATCTCACAGTAAATTGCCTCAATTTATTTTCTAGTAAAGTGAGTCAGCTGTCAGTTGAGAAAATGGAGAGGAAGAGGTAGGTGCAGAAAGCTCAGAGAAAAGACAAGGTTTGGAATAGCTTCTGCAGGGACTGAGATAGGGAACTAATTATAGAGAAGTATCATCTGTTTTCATTCCATATCACCAAGCATCAATCTCATCCTTTTCTTATTTCTTCTTTTCCCCATCAAAAGTAATAGGGTTGTTGTTGGTTGGTCATGTCCAAATCTTCATGACACCAGTTAGGTTTTTCTTGTCAAAGATCCTGGAGTGCTTTGCCATTTCCTTCTCCAGTTTCTTTTACAAATGAGGAAACTGATACAAAAAAGGTTAAGTGACTTGCCTAGAGTCACACAGCTAGGAAATATCCGAGGTCAGATTCAAATTCATAAAGATGTCTTCCTGATTCCAGGCCCAATGCTCTATCCACTGCATAGTACTCTAAGGTACTATGACAAACACTTTTCCTTCATTATCTCATTTAAACCTGAGTGAGGAAAGTATTATCAATATCTTCATAATAAACCAGAGGCACAGAAAGTTTCGATTATTTTTCTAGGATCACCGAGCTTGTGCAAAACTTGGAGTCAATAATATTTCTGTGGTGCAGTGGAGTCATAGGACTTAAATTATGTTCCCAGCTCTGCCTCTTACTCCCTATGTGTACTTTCCCTTGAGAAAGTCACTTATTTTCTCAGGGCCCATTTCCTTATCTGTATTATGAGGGAGTTGGGACATCTGACCTCTAAGGTCGCTACTAGCTCTTAATTTATAAGCCTATCCTATAAATTCTGTCTCAGACACCTACTATCTGTGTGCCTATTAATGATACTTGTCATGTGTCTACCAAAAAAAGTCTTAAATGATCAATGAATATAATATTATATACTAATAATGTATTTATTATCCGTAAATGATTTAGGAAAAAGCCCACCCCACTTTCTATTTGCATATAGAAAAAAAAAGAAACAAGCATTTAGGTGCTTATAATGTGTGAGGTATTATACTAAGCAGTTCAAAATCCCTGGGAAGTAGGTGCCCTTATTCTCTCCATTTTGCAGTTAAGAAAACTGAGTCAGACTGAGGTTAAGAAATTTGCCCTAGATCAAAAGTCCAACAGGTATTTGAGGACAGATTAGAATACAGATCTTTCCGAATCTAGGATCGTTGCTCTAACCACTGTAGCAATGCTGTATATACAAGGTTACTTAAAGTTTGAGGTTAAAGGAACGTGAGATACAAAATCATGCCTTTGTACAGTACTACATCTTAATACATTCTAACTGCATCCAATTTTCAATTGTTAGAATTTAAATCTCTCATCTGGAAAGAAAGTTACCCCCAAAAGAGCCTACATCAAATGGAGGAAAATAGAAGAAAGCAGAAAGCAGGACTCCTGGGTTTGGTTGCCTGCTCTACCTCTGATTTACTTGAACTAATCATATCACTCCTTCATTACTTCAAAGTTTGTTGGCTTCCCAGATGGCTCTAACATATGCCAGCCTCATGGAGGTACTGGTGAGGTTTAATTAACCCAAGTCTACAGAGCCCCCTGAGTACCAGGGATGACAGGAGCCCACTAGCTTAGTTAAGAGGAGGCAAGCATGAACATGTGAGCGTTGAGCTGCAACACTTCAATATTTCTCATCTGATGAGTAAGGAAAGTGTTCCTTGAGTTTGTGATCCCTTTAATTTGATGGCTGAATTATAGTGCTGTTGCTATCATGAAGGACCATCATGAATAAGTGACACACTTTGTCAAGAAGGCATCTGTAGTCATCATCTTTGAGGATATGTTACAGTGGAAAAGCAATGAGTTTGGAATCAGAGACCCTGAGTTCAAGTACTGCCTCTACTGCTTGTAATTCACGAGCCCTTGTTTATTTACTCATTTAAGTTGTGTCCAACTCTTTGTGACTCCATTTGGCAAAGTAATTTATTTCTCTATGATGAATGAAACAAGATTAAGTAACTTGGCCAGGGTCACATAGCTAGGAAGTGTCTGAGGCCATATTTGAACTCAGAAAGATGTATCTTCCTGACTCCAGGCACGGCACTCTATGCACACTGCCATCTAGTTGCCCATAACATTTCCTTATCAATAAAATGAGGAGATTGAACTAGATGGTCTTATGATTGTTTCTGATTATAACACTAATTCTAAGAGTGACTGAAAAGTACATAATTTGATTTTTAATAATAAAAAACCTTTTATTTAATATGCATTCATATAATCAATAGATATTTATTAAACATATATTAAGTATGGAGTAGTATTTTAATTCTGAAGGGAGATGTACTATTTAGATCAAACATAGTGCCTACCTTCATGGAGCTTACAATCTAATAGGAAATTCTATCATAGGTTATAGGATGGAATTAATTCCTTTAGAATTTCAAAGTTGGAATTTGTTTTTGAAAGCAAATGTGATTTTTCTCAGCCTAAGATTTAAGCTTGGGGTCGACATTATAAATCAAGGTTGATTTTTTCTTAAATCTTATTTCCATAATTTAGGTAGACAGTGGAAGAAAATTTTCAGATCTGTAGTTACAGGACCCAGTTTCAAAACTGGCATCAACAGCAGCATAGAAATGTGCCATTGGAGAAATCTCATCATCTCTCTGAATCTCAATCTCCGCATCTGTAAAATATAGGATTTGAACTCAAAGACTTTAATGTCCCTTCCAGTCCTAAATCTATCATTAATCAGAGGTTAATTAAACCTCACCAGTACCTCCATGAGGCTAGCATATGAATTACATCACAAGCTTGGTTCCCAGCTGGTTAACATCTTTGTCACACAGCCCTTCCTTCCTTCCCTGTCACTTCTTTTAGGAATGGCAAATATAGGGTTTGAACTGAGATTGTATTGAGTGATATTTGGTCCCTCATCACTGGCACAGATAAACCCCAAACCACCACAATTAGCTTTGACTTTTAAAGTAGTGACTGCTAAGTACATATCCCTGGGTTTCAGTGTTATCAGAACTAAGAAGGCAAGGAAAGGAATTGTTAATGTGAAAAGATGGCAGGTATTACAAACATCCCTAACAAGGGCAACAGCTTCTCATCTACTGAGGCTGCCCATAGGCAGTATGGTAACCCAGAGAGAGCATGAGCCCCTCTGTTGGTTCTCAAGCTGTCTCATTACCTTTCAGTGCAAGAGTTGTGTATGTCAAAAGAAAAGAAAGCAAGAGAAATATGTGAGAATTCTCCATAACAAAGCCATAGAGTTCTGGTATTTCTGGTTGTTCAGTGACTTTCCTTGGGTTTTTCCCTCAATTGTGTGTGGAAATATTATGTCTCTGGTCATGTTGTCAGCTGCCTGAAGTCGTAGGCTCAGAGAACACCAAAGGACTGAAAAATAACTCTGTGTTCTAAGGTTCTGTAATATCTATGGTTTTAATAATACTGGATGTTCTGAACCTTTCCCTGTTTTCTAGGACATGTTGGTATTGGCAGCTCAGTACCCTGGCAGTCAGAGTTTCCAGCACTCTTATTTAAGCTGGTCTTAAAGAGAAGCAGTGGACACTTGCTAAGCTACCTGCTCCTGGTACTGATAAATCATAATACTCTTTCATATGTATCTATTGCTTTTCAGGGACAAAATACTTTTCCTTAGAAAAATAAAGCACTAGCAATTAAGGAATGCTACCTGGGAGCTTCTTGTGAGATATGAAAGCTGGGTCAAGAGCTACAGCAAAGGTTCTTAACCTTTTTTTTGTGTGACAAGGACCCTTTTGGCAGTCTGTTGAAACCTGTATGCCCCTTCTCAGGATAATGTTTCTAAATCCATAAAATTAAAATACACATGACTATAAAGGAAACTGATTATGTTAAAAATGTGGTTTTTTAAAAAAAATGTAAAACCCAGATTAAGAACCTCAAGTCAGAACTGGCTACTGGAGACCAAAAACCATGAACAAGAGATCTGAGTTCAGATCTTTCAAGAGTTCAGATTTTCTTGTTTCTAACTAGCCACAGAATCACATTCCAAGGTCAAAATGAGAGGTAGCAAAAGCACAGCATAGCACTAAAGCATACCCTTTGCCTGGTGCTAATTTGGTACAAGCAAGACTTGTCTAATTATTGGAGTTGTTCAAAAGAAGAATGGACTTTCTCATAAATGAGTGAGCCACAAGGGAGGAATGTTGTGGATGCAACGCTTACTTGTTGCATGTGAAGAGCTAGACTAGATGACTTCTGAGACAGATTTTTTTTAAGATGCTCTGATTTTTCATCACTGCTCAATACGGACAGTATAGCTGGCACATACACATTCAACCTTCTAAGAGAGATTAAAAAACAGTAAAGTTCCTTCTCTTATCCTTGGTTTGGGGAAAATTTTGCTTATCATTACGGCATAACCTTGACTTGAGGTGTTTCCTTAGGATTTAATGACCAGCTGGGGTTAATTGAGGATCAGATCTGCCAGCCCGTCACTAATCCCTAAGATACACTATAAGCCATGATCATGACTACTTAAATATTATCAAAAATAATTGGCAAGAATTGGGTTTTCATGCTCAGAACTGAATGTCTTCTTTCCAAAGGAGCTGTCTGGACACCTTACCAATAAGTTACTGAAAGATTTATTGCAGAATAAAGGTTATTATGACCTTCAAGCATTCAGAATATTTTTAATGGTAGGGAGAGGCTTCCCACACCGTGAGTGTGCACTTGTCCATTCTGACCATGCACATCCATCCTTCCTGACTGACCCCCTCCCAAAGGTTTTGTTCTCTTTTTCTTTTTTTCCAAGTTAGTTAAAATGTTTGTAATAATGTTTTGTCTAGAAAGAAGCACGGTAGATTGGAAAGAGTTCAGGATTTTGAGATCAGGCTCCAAATGTCAGTTCAATTCTCATGACCTAGGTCTCTCTTCATGGCTCAACTAGATCCTCTATAAGATAAGAAGTTTGGACTAGACTGATCTCTAAGATTACTTCTAACTCTAAAGCTCATGAACCTACAGAACAGTGACTTGTTCCAAGCTTCAGGCCATGGGAATTACCAACATAATGAAACTGAAAAGAATTTCCTGAACTCTAGACTAGGGAAGTTGTAAGTTTGGCATCACTAAAGAGTGTGTTGTTGTTGTTGTGTCCACCTATTTGTGAACTATTCAGGGTTTTCTCGTCAAAGATAATGAAGTAGTTTCCCAACTCAATTTACAGTTGAGGAAACTAAGGCAAACAGAGAGCTATTTGACCTACCCAGGGTCACATAGTAAGCAATTGTCTGAGTCTGGATTTGAACTCAGGTCCTCCTGACTGTGCACCGTCTCTTCTACCCACTGTGCCACCTAGCTGTCCAGAGAATGTGTTGGGTTAATATAAAAGGCAGACCCTCAGTAAAAGACTGTACTCCTTTTTCCCACCCAAAAGCAGAGTAATATCCAATGGAATGCTAGAACTGAAGATGACTGAGTCTTCTTAATTCCAATAAGCACCAAGGAAGTAAAATTTGACTACAAGAAGGATAAAGGCAGCCTTGATAGACAACCCAAGACTATTACAATGAAAGAAACTTTTCGGTTGAAAAACCACTTTCTTTGTAACAACCCTGTAAGATAGGTAGCTGAACATTATCATCTCTATTTTACTGCTGAGAAAACTGAGACCCTAAAAAATAAAGACTGGGTCATGCACACCCACAGAAATAGCGAGTATTTGAGGAGATGTTCAATATCCCCAGTTCCTCCAAATCTAGCATACTAACCATGCTGCCTTTCTTAAAACTTTTTTTTTCAAGATGTCAGCCATAAAGAGTGTCCTCATTCAGAAAGCTGATCATGTCACCCCTGTGATTAGAAATCAGCAAAGGTTTCCTATGACATGGGAAATAAAGTGTGAAGTTCTTTGGTGTAGCATCCTCATCTTAGGTCATCTGTCACCATATTACCTTTCTAGACATATTATTCCTCTATGTACAACATAAACTCCAGACAAATCAAACTACTCCCAGTTTCTGGTCCCCCACATAGAACATTTATTTTCCTTTTTTTTTTTCTTTTTCTCTGCCTCTTAGCTGTGTGACTTTAGACAGGTCAACTTCTCAGGACTTTGGTTTTCTGATCAGGAAAATGAGGGAAGGGTATTAAGACATTATCTATAGTGAAAAAACACATGCACACACACCAGGTGCATTAGGTTTCATATCTTGCACTTTACCCTTTGCTGATCTATGATGGTGATGACTGGAGTGACAGCTGGCATTCTATTTTGTTTTGTTTCTTTATATAGCAACCGGATGAATTGGACATCTGGGCTAGGTTCATAGCATTATTTTTACTCCTTCTTCACTCCCACTTCACCTCATTACTCTAGCCCCATAACTGGTCCACATCTTATCTCACAATATTCTAGCTCCTCTTCCAAACTTGGGTGAGCGGAAGGCTGTTGAACTAATGCAGTCCTTGGGGGAAATGAATTTCCTAAAGAGAATATGGCATATGTATGTCATCCCTTATATCTACCATCAAATTATAAATCCTATAAAGGCAAAGAAATCCATATCTCTAAATCTTATATCTCAATTGCCTAGAATAGAGCTGTGCAAACAATAGATGTTTAGTAAATATTTGAAACAGACCAGGGAATCCCTAGAACTCTGAGTCCTGCTTTACCCTAACTTAGGGACAGTTCCTTTATTTCTTCATTTGACAAATGTGGATCAGGAGAGGGTGTAAACTAGACTGACCCTGGACTTGGAGTAAGGAAATCTTGATTTGAATTCTACTGCAGATTATTAAAACTACTTAAGAGTTGAAGTATATACCAGTTTCTTAATTTCTTAAGGTCTCATTTTATTATCTTCCAACTGGGAATGATAATGATGAATAGATAACATTTCCATAATACTTAACTGTGTACTGAGGCACTGCGTTAAGTGCCTTGTAATTACTCCATCATCTGATCCTCTCAGTAATCCTGGGAGGTAAGTGCTTATTTTTCTCACTTTATAGTTGAGGAAACTGAGACAAGTTTGCACTCAGGTCCCACAGCTAGCAAGTGTCTGAGACCAGGTTTGAACTCAGGCTTTCCTGATCCCACTTACCTCATTATAACGCTTCTATAGCTACCACACAGGCCTATTGTGAGGAAAGCATTTTACAAATCTTAAGCCTCTCTCCAAAATCTGAATTTCCATTATTACCCTGTGCTGCTTCTTGGCACTGGTTCTATGCCCTTGAATAAGACAAAATGTTCTTATGTCCTGACCAGCTCTCTTGCTGCCTCAAAACAATGAGCTCTAACTAATTATTTGTTTTTATTTCAAATGCAGACATTTCCCTTAAGGAAGAGTCATCATATCTGTTAATCAACACCTTCTATTCCACAGGTGTTAATATGCATGGAAATGAAATCTTTCCTTCTTTTTAACTTAATTTCCACTAAGGGAAACAGGTAAATTTTAATAAGTTGAGGTCCTAGGAGCAACCTTTCTGAAAATGAAGTTCTCTGGGAAAAAACTAATAATTTTGTTCAAGCTTCATGTTGTGGACTCAGGATTCTGAAAATGTAATTGTGTGCCCTTTCACCCAGGTGTGAATGATCTTTGTAACTGGTAAACCCGGCCGGACTTAGGAAAGCCTAATCATTTACATCTCTTAAACAGCAGTGCAGAAAACTGGTGAGCCTGAAGAGCCACCTGCTGGAGAATGGTGGCATTTTAGCAAGACTAAAGAGTGTCTTCTTTTCCAGGCGGTTGGTTACAGGCAGCCAGGGAGCCAAAAAATATCAGCTGTTCAGTGCTCAGTGCACAGGAGGTGGAAGGCAACACAAATTCAGTTAGTCCAAACTCTAAGCAGGATGATATCATTTCTCTTCAGTTTTCCTATAAGCATATTAATACTCTATACTCTATATATTAATACTCCTATAAGCATATTAATACTCTAGATAAATAAAAAATCTAGATAAATACTTAGTTGTTCTTTTATTTACTCAATTCATTTATTGCACATCAATTACGTGTGATGTACTGAGCACTGGTGATCCAAAGAAAAAGAAAGGAGACAATCTGCACTTTTGAGGAGTGTACATTTCACTTACCTACATGTATCCATGCATTCAGTGAGTGCTGACTATACTAAATATTGTCTTCTTTAGTACATTTGTCCCGCAATCCTTCATTAAGTTCCTATCTTACATGTTAGTTATGTTAAAGTAATTAAAGGACAGATAAGTAAAAGAGGGGTCAGCTTTGCTTGCTTTGATCTTGGACAGCAAAATATGATTTAAAACATGGATGATGAAAATGAGGAGAATTCTGTTTGATATATGACAGAAATTCCTCATCATTAAAAATTCCTCCTCTGTCCACAATAGAATGGGCTTCCTAAGGGAAGAGTGGGTTCTCAGTCACTGCAGATTTTCATTAAGATTCCACATGACTCTACCTCAGGGGTGTTGTAGAAAGATTCCCTGTTTGGGTGCAATCTGAACTGTATGACTTCTGGAATTCCTTTTATTTTGAGAGTCTATGGTTCCATGCTTAATGTAATATACATTCTCCAGAAAGCAGAAGATGTGGTTCTTACATTTAAGTATGTACAATCTAGTTTGGAGTTGCCATGTATTCACAGTTAGAAAGGATAGGATTCTAGTACCTTCCATACATTAAAAAGAATTCTCATTATGATATGCCTGACAAGTCATCCTCTAGTGTTTTCTTGAGGACTGTTAAGAAAGAGCAACTAAGTGGTGCAATAGATAGAATGCTGGGTCTGGAATCAGGAAGATGAGTCTTCCTGAGTTCAAATCTAGCCTCAGACACTTACTAGCTGTGTGATCATGGGCAAGTCACTTAACCTTCTTTGTCTCAGTTTTCTCATTTGTAAAATGAGCTGGAGAAGAAAATGGCGAACCATTCCAATATCATTCTCAGGAAAATCTCAAATGGTGTCACAAAGAGTCAAATGTGGCTGAATAATAAACAAAGAGAAAGGGATTACCTATTGAAGCAGCCTGTTCCATTTTGGTATAACTATAATTTTTAGGAAGTTTCTCTTACACCAAACGTAAATCAACAACCTCTGAAACTTTTACCTATTGTCTGTCTTTTGGGCTCAAGCATATTGAGTCTCCTGCCTGTTTTGTATGATTTTTCTCTCCAGCTACTTGAAGATTACACTGATGCCTTCCTTTGGTTTCCTCTTTTCCAGGCTACAGATTTCCAATTTCTTTATCTCATTATCATATCGCAGAGGCTTGAGCCCTTCAGATTTACCCCCTGTATCTGCTCTCCTTCCTATCCATGTTCTTCCAAAAGTATGGTATGTGACTTGGTGTTCCAGATGTGGTCAGACCATGGAAAGGGGCAGAGGAAGGTAGCTTACTATAAATGAGAGAATATTAAAACTGGAAAAAAATTTGAAGGTTATTCCAATTCTTCATTTTGCAAATGAATAAATTGAGGCCCAGATGGGTCATTTCTTTTGCTCAAGGTCACAGAGCTAGTAAATGATAGATCCATAATTTCAGCTTGTCTTCTCATTTCCCATATGCCCTGTACAAAACCTATGGCCTTGGCCCTCTTAAAATTCCACTTTGATATAGTTCTTTTTGATTTCTAAGTTACTTTCCTCGTGACTATGACTTCCTTAAGTAGTATAAATGCAATCATCCCCACTTAATAGACGAAGAAAGTAAGTTTCAGTGAAGGTAAGTGATATGATCAAGTATGATATAAATATGGTTGTTCCACTTGGTCATACTACCTGTTATTTGAACCATTTTAATGTATTCATTCAATACTGAAAAGTTCTGGTCCTAAGAACTCAGCCCAGACATCTGGAATCAAGGCTATTTTCCCATTTAGTTTGTACAATTGATCCAACCTAAGACTCAAAGAATTTTGAGCGTATAATGGATGGAAACAAATGGACTCTCTTTACAATCCAAGGTATAATAATTATGGATAACATTTACATTGTTAAATTATGTATATGTACATATATGTGGACACATATGTACATGCATATATATGTCCTCATTATAGCCATGTGAGGTAGGTAGTATAAGCATTCTTATCATTAATGATAATATTATCATTTTCATCAGAAAAATGAGAAAACTGAGTCTCAGGAGTTGAAGCTCATAAATGGCAGATCCAAAAATCAAATTAAATTGTTCAGACATAAAATCCAGCATTCTTTCCACTGTATCATACGAGTCCCTCATGGAATAGAACATAGGGATATTAGACTCTGAGAATATGATAATGTAAGAAATATCTTTTGACCCTTTCCCTAATAATTTCCCCAGATGGTGTCCAGCTTCTGAGGATGATGATAAGTTCAGCTAAGACTTTATTCAGGCATGTGTGTTCTTTGAAAACTATATTTACGTTTAATGGAGAAAATCTAATGGAGATTGCCCAAAGCTTTTGATTGAAAGTGGCGGGGAATGGAGGAAGGACAAATTTACAAAATCCATGTAATGTATGTGGCTTCTCTTCTTCTTTTTTTGAAATGTAGCTTCTTGCAGTTCTTTTTTTCTAAGAGAAAGAGGAAAAAAAATCAGTGACCAACAAGAGCCCAGCACTCACAAACAACAGAGAAATTAGAAACTGAGTAAGCAGCAAAAGGGGAAAGTGCAGAGACAGTGAAGCTAGAAAAGTGATTTCCCTTTCAGGCTTCTGTAAACAGCAGAGGGGAAAACATGTTTTAAGGAAAGCTGGGAAAATATGACTACAAACATACCTTTATTAGAACAATGGAATTGGTCCTGCAAGAGAAAATATATCTTTTCATTCACTTCAGGCGGAAGAGTCTCCAAGTCTGCAACTATGACCTGCAGCTCTTTGATGGCATGGGAATAGTTAAATGCTGTGCCATTAAAGCTAATGATGATAAGGGTATAAGCTCCCTGGGGACATGAGTCATCTTTTCTGCTTTCCTTTTTCTCTCTCCATTTCAACCAGCCCAGATGCTCTAGGAACCTTTATCTCTATAGCTCAAGATCATCAGGTATGCCTCTCTCACCTTTCATGTCAAGTCAGGTACTTAGCATATAGTAGGCACTCAGTATATCCTTACTGACCTGACTACTTGCCTTAAACAGACAAATGAAGATAAGGTTATTGATAATGGAGCAGCTCCATTTATACACATTAAAATAATACAATTGGCAGTATGTCAAAGGATATTTCATATAGACACATGGGATTTAAGGACCTAATATTGGAAAAGGAAATCAGTCTGATCTCATTTTATTGATGAGGAAAATTAATTTCAGAGTCATAACCAAAGAACCAGTAAATCACATAGTGAAGATTCAAACTCAGCCCCCAGATACCTAAGCCTAGGTTCTTTTCCACCTTGTCTACAACATAGTCTCTCAGTAATGATGAGATGCTAAGAATATTTGTATCTAGCTGTACTTTATTATATGAACCTTTTCATCTCTAAACTAGATTAAAACTGAAGGATATTATTTGTACTTGGATTTTGTTGTTTGCCTTACTTTTTCTTGTTTGAAATAATGAAAATTGGCAATAATTGTTATTAGTTATGGTTGTTTTAGCTGTCTTTAGATTATCATTGTTACAGAATATCTATCATGTTTTGGTTACAATGCAGAGAGATGTGTTTACAGTTATTTACTAGATCATCAAGAAATTTCTGTCTCAAGAAGAGATTATTATAATGAAAATACTTTGCTGATAGACTATATTGCCATGTGGTAATGAGATGCATGTGTAACACTGTGAAGATGCCCTAGTTGTCCAGATAAGTGTCTTTAAATTCATACTCCTTAATTTTCCTATTTGCTTTAGAACTTTTGTCAGTCACATTCTTAATAAAAGTACCTAATAAGTGTCCATTTGAATGACTGTCAGTCAACAAGCAACATTTATTAAGTGCTTACTACATGTAAAATACTGTGCAGAGCACTGGTTACAGCAAGAAAAGAAAAAATACAGTCCCTGCCTTCAAGGAGCTCAATATGTATACACAGACACACACACACACACACACACACATACACACACATACACACATACAAGATATATACAGTATTAATGGAGGGTAATCCCACAGGGAAAATACTAACAATGGGGTTAGGAGAGGAGGGAAAGGAATGAGAGAGACTTCCTAATGAAGGTAAATGTTGAGCTGGGTCTTGATGAAAACAAGGGGGAAGGTGTGAGGAGGGAGAGCATCCTAGAAATGAAGGACAGATAGTGAAAAGTTACAAGCTGGAGATGAGTGATGTTTGTGAAGACAAGCAAGAAGATCAGTATGGCTGGATATGTTTGGAGTTAACATGTAAGAAGGCTGGAGAGGTAGGAGGAGGCAGAGCGCAGGGCATAAACTGAGGATTTTCTATTTGAACCTGGAGGAAATAAAGGGACACGAAAGTTTATTGAGTAAGAGGATGGCGTGATCAGACCAATATTTTGAGAAAGTTAGGGCCAACAACACCACAGTGGTATCAGTGTAAGTAATGAGTATGTACTCCCCAAATGTGGCAAAATGACAAGATTAATCAATAGACTGGGTTTGTGAAGTGAGTGCCAGTGAGAAGTCAAAGATGACACCAAAGTTTCCAGTCTGTGTGCCCAGGAGGGTTGTGGTGCCCCCATCAGGAGGTATGTTAGACATCTTTATAAATACTGGCTATTTCAGTTTAAAAATCATTTTAATGAGGGG
The DNA here is from genome assembly GCA_028658325.1 of Potorous gilbertii. Taxonomy (NCBI): domain Eukaryota; kingdom Metazoa; phylum Chordata; class Mammalia; order Diprotodontia; family Potoroidae; genus Potorous; species Potorous gilbertii. The sequence goes on from CM053769.1 coordinate 193,361,893, forward strand.
CAGCTAGGTGGTACAGTAGATAGAGCACTGGCCCTGGTCTAAGTTCAAATCTGGTCTCAGACCAGACACTTGACAGTAGCTGTGAGACCCTGAGAAAGTCATTTAACTCTGTCTCAAAAAAAAATAATGCATTGAAAATACACCCTCAGAGGCCATCCTACAATATGAGAACTTAATTAACCTGATCTAGAATCAGGTTTCCTTAGTGCTCCCTATTCTTGAATAACTTACTAGTCCAGTCTAATCCCTCAGTTTCTGTTAGTCATCTGTAAAAATGACATGAAACATTGCTATCCTTCACTTATTCCTCCAAGTCAAAGCATACTTGACCTTTCAAGAATAAAAGATTGAAAAAAGTTTCCCATTTGATTATTGAATTATTTGAATATTTCATTATCATTTGATTATTTGACTATGCCAAAGTGGCAGAAGAAATGAAATCAAATCCAGGAAGATGAAGATTCAAGTCTCTACTCTTATATATGCTAATTGTGTGTTCTTCCACAAACTATTTAACTCTCAGTGTTCTACACAACACCTGTAGACAATAAGTTACAATGATGGTACAAATTCTGTTAGTAGAAATGTTTCCCTTATTTGGGAGTTTCCTTATGCCAATATAATTTCAGAGTTTACTCTCTAAATTTCTTCCTCCCCTCCCCTCCCCTCCTGTATCTTTCCCTCCCCTCCTTCTACTTCCTCCCTCCCCTCCCTTCCCTTCCCTTTCCTTCTTTTCCTTTCCTTTCCAAAAACCTTAAAGCTTACTACACCCTGAAGCCCATAGATTGGACACTAGGCCCCTGCCCAAGCTCCACTTAACGGCTATTTTCTGAACTGTCCTGACTTAAGAGTGATTATCAACAGTAACTGTTGCTGTTTCCCACCCAGGCTTATGTTATTTTCTTTGCCTCATTAACGGGGCTATCTCGTGACAACTTCTTAAACAGGTCCAGAATGGGCATTACCTTACCCTGAGTGAGTACCTGAATGGACCTTGGGATAAAGGGGCCCATCCTGGGCCATCTCCACTCATCCTGATGAATATCTGCTCACTGGATTTAGATGGCTAAGGAGGAGAAGTGAGGCTGGTGATCTTGAACAGCCCTCTGTTACTCAAAACAAAGTCAAGTTCAAGTCATGCCATCATTTCTCTGATGCCATGGTCTTCTTTGGCAATGAAGGACAAACACAACAATCGATAAGTAGACACAGTTGCCTGAATGGGGAACCAGCTACCTGGGTAACTCATCTCCTCCTCTCCTGTCTATATCCCCCTCCTCCTTCCTTCACCTCTCCAAAGGACTATAAATTTGGGCCAAAGGATGCCCAGTTAACTTGGAGTTTACTGGGTAGATTTCTTCCTTTCCTTTTCCCTTCCCTTTCCTTCCCTTCCCTTCCCTTCCTTTCCTTTCTTTTCCTTTCCCCAAACCTTAAACCTTACTGTACTCTGAAGCTCATAGATTGGACAATACTAGGCCCCTGCCCAAGCTCCACTTAAGGTCTGTTTTCCGGACCCTCCTGGTTTAAGAGTGATTATCAGTAGTAACTTGTTTCCCTCCCAGCCTGATGCACTTATTTTCTTTGCCTCATCAAAGGAGACATCCCCTGACTACTTCTTAAACAAGCTGATTCACTGAATGGGCCTTATCTCACCTCAAGTGTGTACCTGAATGGTCCTTGGCCTAAAGGGGCCAAGATCTCCCATTGCATCCTGGGCCATCTACAGTCATCCTGATGAATACCTGGTCACTGGATTCAGATGCCTCAGGAGGAGAAGTGAGGCTGATGACCTTGTATAGCCCTCCCTCATTCACAGCAAAGTCAAGTGCAAGTTATGTCATTTTTTCTCTGATGGTATGGTCTTTTGCGGCAATGAAAGACAAACACAACAATAATGGCAGTCACTATCTTATCATACTTTAGCCCAGAGGTAGCTACACAAACATACAAAACACCAGTTGAAAAGGGATATTAGATACTTTTTTTGTTCTAAATATATTTTTATTCATATCTTTTTTATATCATCATTATTCCCTCTAGTTTTCCCTTCCCTCCTTTTCCCAGAGGGCTATTTTAAACTATTTTAAAAAATTTTTAACTATATAACTACTATTTTAAAAAATTTACACAAAATGAATAGGGAAAAATCTGTAAAATTGATCAATACATTGAAAAAGTCTAAAAATACATCCTTTGTATGATGTGTGTGCACCTCCTCCTCTACAAAAAGGAGTAGGAAAGTCTTTACATATCTATTGTTTCAAGCTATGTTTGCTACTTATAAATTTTGAAACGTTCATTTTTATCTTTTTGGAATATTAGTCATTGTATATAATGTTTTTCTTGGCCCTGCTTATGTCTCTGTATCTGTTCATATAGATATTTTCGTGCTTTTCTGTAATTATCACGTTCATCATTACTTACAGCACAGTACTATCTCATGATATTCACATACCATAATTTGCTTGGCCACTCTCCAATCAGTGAGGATCTACTTTATTTCTAATTCATTGTTATCACTAAAAAAAATGCTTATGTAAATATTTAGCATAGATAGAGAGACTTCTTTCTTGTCAATGTTTCCTTTGGCATTTAAGGACTATGGAACAAAAGGGGAAGGGGCATTTGGGGCACTTTATCTGCGTAATTCCAAATTGATTTCTAAAGTGAGTGCAACAATTCACAACTCCACCAACAATATCTTAGCGTGCATATCTTCCCACAACTTGTCCAGCATTAACTATCCCCATTTTTTGTATCTCTGCCAATCTAGAGTTTGAGCTAAATTTAGACTAAGTAACAGAAAGAATTTGTTGCTCTTATGACCTGTTAAGAAAGGCAGCCTGTCAAGAAGACCAGGGGTTTAGTATTTAACTCATTCTTTCCAATGCAAAAATGCAGAAAGCAACTCTTTCGCAACCCTGCCCCTTGCAAAGGCAAAGTCAAAAATATGTTCTCAAAAGAATACTGCCGTAAGTTTGCATTTATTTGCTTTGGATGTAGCTGCACTCAAAACAGACTATGAAAGCTCAGTCAAGAAAATGCTAGAATTAATGGATTCTAACATGTTAGTAGTCTGTTGAGTTCATAATTTGTTAATGGTTTTTGATTTTTCTTTTGAGAACTGGTGGTTCATGTGTTTACATTTTACATTTACATACTTACACAAAATTGTAGGTAAGGAGAGAGATGATAGATAGATAAATTTGTATATATATGCCTATGCTTCATAAGGTTTTGGCATAAATGATTAATGTATTTCACTTTGCAATATATTTTTTTATGTGTGGGTGTGCATCTATTAAGACAATCATGAGGTCTGAAACGTTTTGTTTTTAATGATTCATTGTGTTGACAGCTTTCTTAATATTGAACATCTTTCCATACCTGGTATAGATCCAATGTTGTCATGATGAAATATTTCTTAGTTGAATATAGTCTGTGAGGATTTCAAAATTTTTGAATTGATATTCTTCAATAAGACTGTTCTGTGATTCTCTTTCTGTGCTTTATCCTTCCATGATTTAAATATTAGGGCTATGCGTATCTCATTAAAGGAATCAGGAGGAATACTTTTTTCACTTTTAAGAATAATTTGTGACTTTCTGTATGAACTGATCTTGAAAATTTTGATAAAATTCTCTTGTCAATCCATCAAAACCAGGAATTTTGTTCCCCACTCCTTTTGTAGTTTACTTATAGCTAGTTCTATTTTCTGAGATTAGCTTGTTTAGGGTATCTATTTTATTTTCTGATGGTATGACTAATGGGTTTGGGTGTAGTTATAAAACAGCCTCTTTCAAACTTTTCAATCACCCAATAAGTATTCATTAAGCACTTATGGGTACCATGTACTGCATTCATCTCTGAAGAAAAGGCAAAAACAGTCCCCATTCTCAAGGACCTTTATAACAAGTAAATCACTGTAAGATATACAAGATATATAAAGGATTACCTGCAGATAGCCTCAGAACACATTAAGAGGGACTGGGAAAGATTCTTGAAAACAAAGGTCTTTAACTGAGACTTTAAGGAATTCAGGGAACAGCCCATGAAAATGTTCAAAGTCCAGAGATGTATTCTAGTGTATGAGGAATAGCAGGAGGTCAGTATCACTGAATCTCTGAGTGCATGAAGTGAAGAGTGTTGGGGAATGCTAAAAATGTTGAAATGAACCAGGTTATGAAGGATCTTAAAAAGTAGAGAGTTTAATATTTGATTCTGTAGGCAATAGGGAGTTACTGGTAATTATCGAATGGGGTGGTGACATGGTCTTACTTGGACTTTAGGAAGATTAATTTGACAGATGAGTGAAGGAGAGATTGGGGTGGGGAGAGGCTTGAGGCAAGGAGACCAACCAGTAAATTATTACATTAGTTTGAGCATGAAGTCATAACTGCAGCAAGGTAGTGGCAATGTCAGAGTAGAGAAGGGGGCATATGTAAAAGATATCATAGAGGTAGAACTGACAGGACTTAACAATTGATTGCAGATAGGAGGAGTGAGAAGGTGAGGAGTCAAGGATGATAACTAGGTTATAAGCCTGAGTAATTAGGAGAATAGTGTTACCTTAGATGACAGGTGCCAAACACCACATACAATACTCTCAACTATTTAGATTAATGTGTAATTGGGAAAAATAACAAAATAAATAAAAATATAAAAGGACATGAAAAATGTTCATATGTGCTTTTCTAAGTCAATATGTTCCCTGAGTCCTCATGTAAGGTTAAATAGTCCCTGTTACTATTCAAATTTGACACTATTGCCTTAGAGAGTGATAAGAAAGTTAAGAATAGAGGAAGGTTTTTGTGGAAAGATTTGGAGTTCAGTTTAGGGCATGTTGAGTTTAAGACGTCTACACAACACTGAGTTTCAGGTAGCTAATAGATGATGTCAGGAGAGTAATTACAGTTGAACACGTAGAGCTGAGAATCGGGTGTATAGAGGTGATAATTGAAACCATGGGAAATGGTACGATAAGTGTGTAAAACAGTCTAGTGGGAGAAGAGGAGAAGGCCTAGGCCAGAACCTTGGGAGACCCCAAATTAACAGATATGAGCTGATGAAACTCCAACAGAAGTTGTTGCTAGCCAGAAAGAAAGAGAACAAGGAGAGAGCAGTGTCATGAAAACTAGTAAGAAAAAGATATCAAAGAAAAAATAAAAAATAAAAAAGATTTCAAAGAAACAAGGGGACTGACAAAGTCAAAGACTTCAAAGAAGGAAAAGGATGAGAAGAGGTCATTAAATTTGGCAAGAGATCATAGGTCAGGGGTTAGACTGCAAAACATTACAGAGTGTGAGAGTAAAGGAAGTGGAAGTGTATGGTAGACAATTTTCTTACTGAATTGATCCACAAAAGGGATGAGAGATTCAGGATGGTAACTATCAGATGAATGGATCAAGTGAAGGTTTTTTGAGGATAGGAAAACATTTATATATTTATTTGGAAGTATCCGGTAGATATGGCATGATTAAATATTATTAAGAGAATAGAGATAATAGAGGCGACAATCTGCTGAAGAAGTCAGGGTGGAATGGGATCACTTATGCATATAATTCCTTCTGTTTACATTACTTAAATCATTGTGTATATTGCTTTCCTGATTCTATATTTGTGACGTAATATCAATTCATACAATTCTGTTCAACTTGCTCTTAATTTTTCATGTTCATCATTACTAGTGGAATAGTAAAATTCCATCACATTCACATACAACAATTTGTTTAGTTGTTCACTAAACAATGGTCACTTATATTTTTTGCAGTTCTTGGTTCCACAGAAAATACTGGTCTAAGTATTTTGACCTCTTTAGGATGCTTGACTATCGATGGATCCCCAAATCAAAAGGTTCAAACTGTTAGTAACTTTTTAACCTTTATTCCAAATTGTTTTACAGAATAGTTGACAACTCTGCCAAAAGTTCATTAGTGTGCCTCTCTTCCTTCAGCACATACAAAATTGACAATTTCCATCTTTGTCAACTTTTTAAAAATTGCTGCATATAAGGTTAAATCTTAGAGCTGGTCTAATTTGCATTTTTCTTATAGGCAATTTCAATATGCTAGTTTCTTTTCCATATAGATGTTTTTTGCTATTCTTTTCAGAATTTTTTATTCATATCCATCAAGGGCAAGAATTAAGTGGTATAGTGGAAAGAGCCTTGAATTTGTAGTCAGATTATCTGGGTTCCAATCACAACACCATTTTTACCCATGTGACCCTGGACAAATTATGTAACCTCTCTAGTCCACAGTATCCTCATTTATCAAATGGAAGGCCTAAATTAGATTACCTCAAAGATGCTTCCCAGCTCTAAATCAATGGTATTTTGATACAAGGGGAAAGGCTCATGGTATTATATGTATAGTCCTGTTAAGTCCCAGTATATCTTTAATCTAACATACCTTATGCAGTTTTCCCCCTCAATTGACAGTCTCCCTTCTTATCTCAGCTGCATTGATTTTGTTCATGCAAAAGCTTTTCAACTTCAGGTATTCAAAATGTACGCTTTATCTTTTGTGATCTCTTTGTGTGATATACTTTGTGTGATTAATGACTTGATTGAGCATGGCTAGGAGAGATCCCTTTATCCATTTTCCTACATTAAAAAAAAATGTGGAGTTTTTGCATTAAATTCAAGTATTCATTCAGAGGGTATTTTGGTATATTTCTTCCCAGAAGTTTTGTTGAATATGGAGCCTATTCCCAAGTAGTTTATATTCTCTGTTTTCATGAATGATGGATAATTGAGTTTTATTTTTTTTTTCTGATTCTTGCTTATCTTGTATGTTCCACTCCTTTACTTTTCTTGTCAACTCTCTTAATTGCCAAATCCAAATCATTCCTCCTCCAACTTGACCTCTCTTCAGGGTCTGACCCTATTAAACTCATTCTCCTTTGACATATTCTATCCACTCAGGATAAATTAACATGACTTTTCATGACCTGACTCAAGGCTGGCTCTCCTCTTAATCACAGGACACTCCTTTTCCAGTTTCATTTGCTGAATCTTCATCTTTGTACTGGTTTATTGCCCTGGTTATATGCTTATGCACTAGGGTTCTGGCTCATACCTCCTCTCTACATATCTTAATGTGTTCCATTCAGTTCAATTTTCAAATATCATTAGATCATATGAAGCTCTCATCTTTCTCCTAACTTCCATTTCTGCACCACTAACTGCCCACTGAACATTTCCACCTGGATATCCCACTCAAACTCATCATGATCAAAAATTACTCTTCCTTAAACCCATCTCTTTCCATAACTTCTCTATTTATGTCAAATATACCACATTGTGACAGGTTTTGATCTTTAGAACATCCATTTGTCTATTGTGTAATAATTTGGATTGGAGACTTTAGACAAGGAGACAAATTAGAAGATTGGTACATTAGTGAATGTGAGAAGACAACACAGATGAGAAATGCTGTGGATAAAGACAAGATTTGTGAACAGAGTGCAAGTATGGGCTGAAAGTGAAGATTTCAGGATGAAACCAAATTTTCCAGCCTGGATGACTGTTATTATCTCTCGTATAGAGAATAAACTCCTGGTGTGTGTGTGTGTGTGTGTGTGTGTGTGTGTGTGTGTGTGTGTGTGTGTGTGTGTTTAAAACTCTTCATAATCTGGTTCCAACTTCTTTTTCTTGACTGATCTAACACTCTTTCTCATGTACTTGACCTAGGCAAAATACCTTACTTGCTGTTTTCCTATAGACAGTTCAAAGCCCATCTCCATCCATTTTTGTAGGATGTTCTTCTCCAAATCTTTAAATGTTGTCTTCCTAGTTCCACCTTTTAAGATCTCTTGCTATTTCTAGACAGTTCAGATGCAATTTCCTTCAAGTGATCTTTCCTTATATGTTTCCAGAAAATTGTTTTCTTCTAATTTATGCATATTTTATATCTAAATATACTTGTACCCTTTGTTCCTCACCTCCCAGGGAAAAAAATGCAAATACTTTGAGGTCAAGGACAGTTTGGCTTTTGTCTTTGCATCTGCATAGCACCTGACACAGACACATAGTAGGTGCTTTGTAACTCTTTGTTAAATTAAATTTTTTTGTCCAGTTTCTGATCTTAGGGAGTTATGTCTAATGTATCTCCTAGATTATTGTCATATAATTTTAGAACTGAAAATGACTTTATAAATTCTCTAATTCAAACCTTCCTACTTTATTTTTTAAACAAAAGAAACCCAGAGATGTTATTAATAACTAGCATTTATGTAGTGCTTTACAAATATCTCATTTTATTTTCACAACGACCTTGTGAAGTTGTTACTATTAACACCTCCATTTTACAGATGAGAAAACCTAGGCAGTTAGTATTTAAATGACTTACCCAGGATCACACAGCTAATAAGTATCGGAGGTCAGATTTAATGTTAAATTACTGGCTCACAGTCACAAAGTGAGTTAGTGGATATTCTGATTTCCAATCCAGATCTTTTTACCTGTCATACAAACTTAACTTTGCCATGGTAATAGTATTAGTATGAATAAAAGAGTAGGGAATTGAGGGGAGGGGGAAGGGAAGCACCTATCTTGTGCCAAGCATTGTGCTAAACGCTTTACAAAATCTCATTTGGTCATCAGAACAACCCTGTGAAGTAGGTTCTGTTATTATTCTGAGTTTCCACCTGGTGAAATAGGCAGGCAGAGATAAATTACCTGTCCAGGGTCACAAAATTGGGAAATAAATCAAATTTGAACTCAGATGCCCCTGACACCAGGTCTAAGACTCTGTCTACCTGTTGTTGTCATTTTTCAGTCATGTTCACTTTTGTGTCTTTATTTGGGAAATATAACCAGAATAATTTTCCATTTCCTTCTCAAGCTCATTTTATAAATGAAGAAACTGAGGAAAATAAAGTTAAAAGGCTTGTCCAAGAAATCACAACTACTAATTATCTGAGACTGGATTTGACCTCAGAAAGATGAATCTTCCTGGTTTCAGACCAGGTACTCTTTCCACTGTGCCACCTAGCAGAGCTGAAAAAGAATATTTAAGTACTACATGCAGGCCCCAGAGAGAAATTAACAACAAACCAACAACAACAAAAACACAGCAATATCTTTCTTCAAAGAACTTACAAAAGAAACTTCAAGGTCCTGTGAGGTCCTCACTGTCATTCCTCAGTATTTGAATTGATTCTTTTTGGCTGCCTGCAGTATTTTCTCCTTCACTTGATAGTTCTGGAATTTGACAATGGTATTCCTTGGTATTTTCAGTTTGGAATCCCTTTTAGGAAGTGATCGGTAGATTCTTTTGATGATGAATTTGCCCTCTGGATCTAGGAACTCTGGAAAGTTTTCTTTCATGATTCCTTGGAAGATAATATCCAGGCTCTTTGTCACCATGGCTTTCTGAGAAACCAATAATTCTTAGATTTTTTCCTGGATCTATTTTCCAAGTCAATTGTTTTTCAAATGAGATATTTTACATTTTCTTCTATTTTTTCATTCTTTAGATTCTGTTTGACTGATTTTTGCTGTCTTGTAGCATCATTAACTTCTACTTGCCCAATTCTAATTTTTAAGAGATTGTTTTTTTCAGTTAACTTTTGCATCTCATTGTGCATTTGTCCAATTGTTCATTTTAAGGAGTTACTTTCTCCAGGCAGTTTCTGTACTTCCTTTTCCATTTGTGTAATTTTCCCAGTTAGGTTTTGTGCTTAATTTTCCATTTGTCCAATTTTTCTTTTAAATTCTTCTGTTATTTCTTTTTTTCATATTTTTAAAATCATTGGCCAGTTTTTCTTCTGCTCCTTTAATTTGGCTTTTAAAATCCTTCTTGAGCTCTTCCAAGAATGCTCTTTGGGCTTGAGATCAGTTCCTATTCCCTTCTGAAGTTTCAGATTGGTGTGCATTCTCAATGCTGACCTCTTTGGTATTCATGTTTTGATTCTTGTCCCCATAAAAAGATTCTATGGTCTTTTCTGGTTTGTTTATTGCTCATGATGATCACCCTTTTCATGGCTTTTAAAGTGGATCTATGCTTCCAGGGTACAGGGGTCTCTGTCCCATGATTCTTGTGCTTACAACCTGAGGCTTTGTGTATTGTGGTCTCTAGTTCTTTCAGCTAGAAGCTAGAATGCTGCAGCTTATGTGGTGCTGAGCTGATTGATGTGCCAAAGTTGAGGCCAGGTGCAGTCTCTCTGAGTTTCCCTGGAGTTACCCTGAAGCTCGCTATATGAGGTGTGGGATAGGGGGTGGTCTGGCAGCAGGAGGTCTCTCCTGAGCCAGAGCACCTGGCATGTCCAGCAATTGGTGAACCCCATCTGTACTAGCATCTTCTCCATTTCCCTGGCTATGCTGAGGCACACTTGGGGTCCTGGTGGTGGCAACTACAGGCTCCACCCCCTGGGGCTCAAGATCTCCTCCTGGTTCCCTGAAGTAGGGCTGTCCGGGAAAGCTCTGGTCCTACACTGGTCTCCCTCAGCCATAGCAAGCAGGACCCCCCTTTGAGATTTTCCTAGCCTCATGAGCAGAGAAACTCTTTACCCCCTTGAATGATCCCACTATTCTAGGATTTTTCCTGGGGAAGTATTCTCTGGGTTTTTCAAGGCAATATGGGGAAGGGTAGAGCATTTTCAGTTCACTCTGCCATCTTAGCTCCCAAAAGCTCAAATAGGTCACTTACAAATATTTAATTGGTGGATTGATATTCTCAGGAACAGCTGCTACAGTTCCCTGGGGTTCTGTGCTTCTCTCTCTCTCAGTTCCACTTATGGACTTATGTCTTGGACCAATATGTTTGAGAATTCGCAGTGCTGCTGCTACTTCAGACTGCTTGGGGCTTCCTGCTAAGCTTGATATTTTCTTTGTGTATTCATTGAAGAATTGATATTTCATGGGGATATAAAGCTTGGTGTCCTCTGTCCCCTGAAAAAAAAGACAAATTGATCAGAAGTTAGATGAAATCTGAGCATATCCCTTAGACAAACAAAATTTAAAGGAGAAGATAGACATATGTCTAGCTCATATCCCCTCTCTATGAGAAGAGTAAAGTGTCCTCCAGGAATGGAGAAGGGTGGTGGAAGCAGAGGCTAAAGGTGTCTATTCTGCCTCCCTTTGAGCTACATAGGGACAAGCCCTTGTCATACCTGGGTTGCCTCTCTATAGGCAAGCCTCACTACACATTCAGGGGCCTCACCTTTCTTTAAAAAATGCAAAGTAATTCAAAATATACCTCGGTTACAAATATAAAATAATGCAAAGTGATTTTCACATAGGTGAAAAATATTGGGAGGAAGGCATGGGTATCAGTCGTTGATAAATCAGCAACAGATAAAGCGACCTCTAAGTTATGCTTCAAAGGAAATTAGGCTTTACAAGAGGTTGAGATAAGAAAGAGAAGGCAATCAAGATGACAGGAAGCAGCTGTGATCAGGTAAGGTGGGGGCAGTGAGAAGGAGATGGAAGGTCACAAAAATTTTACTGGAATATAGCATACCAGAAAAAGATCTATTTGAAATAAACAGGAAAATAATAAAGAATCATATTGTGGAGGGTTTTAAATTCCAGCCTGAATATTTTTAATTTCATTCTAGAAGTAGTGAGGAGTAAGAGAAAATTTTAGATGGTATGGTCTCACAGGGGTGTGAATCATAAGTCTCTTCCATGGGAAGACAGCTCTCCAAAGAATGTACCTTAAAATTAAGGAGTAATTTTCCTTTGGAGTTAGTAGAGTTCAATTTTTTTTTTTATTTAGCAACTTTGTGATGGCAGGGCATAGAGAGTAAAATCTGGAGTCAAGAAGATCCAAGTTCAAATGTTGCTGCAAACAGTAACTTTGTGACACAAGGCAAGTTAATTAACCTCAGTGTTCCTTAGTTTCTATTCCTCAACTATAAAAATGGGGATCAAAATAGCACTGATCTCTGTGATGATCGAATTAATGCACATAAATTACTTTGCAAACCCTAAATTACTATTTAAATACTATTTAAGACTTTTATCATTAGTTATTATATTGATAGGCATAATAACTAGGAATTTCAACGGCAGAAAGGTGACCACCAAGCAGGTGAAGGTCTTTGCTCACAGAAGACCATCTCCTAAGGCAAGAAAGGATTTTAATATTCATCAGAGGATGCTAAATTCCCATTGATTAAATCATTCCTTTTTTAAAAATATCAAAATGTAATTGTGAATTTTTGCTACCTCTCTTCTATCTGAGACAAAGTTAACAGGACACCTTTAGGAACATTTTCTTATAACTGCATTAAGTGTAATTGCCAAAAATTATCCATGTGAGTCAGCTGGCCCTGATCTAGGCTTTTTTTTTTCTTTTACAATGAATGAATGAATAAATACAGATAATGACTTCACTGTAATGAAAAAGAGATCCCAGTTGCCTGACATTTCTAAATGTGTGATAAACCAAAGGAATTTGCATTTTCTGACCTCATATTCAGCATCTTTAGAAACTCAACCCCTGCCAATTTTGATACTAGCAGGGGGAAAAAAAGCTTTTTTGCAGACCTGTAAAATCTCTTCTTAATGGAGAGAGATCAGAACCTGACTTCTGTTCAAATTGGATTAGTTTTGTACATGTTCAATACTGGAAAAATGGTTTATAAGAAGAAATGGCCTCAGTTAATTATGACTCTCCATTCCACTCTGATTCAATCAAACCTTCTAAGATAAGGGCTGATATTTGGGAGCTTATCAGAGCCTCTTGAGATTTTTTTCCTCCTCTTTTACTTGGGCTTTAAATCTTTTTTAGCACACTGCACAATGCCCTTGATTAACTGATGTTTAGTTGATTCTCAAAGTTTTGACTTGAAAGATGGTAATTGCTAGCATAATACCACCGTGAGTTCTCCAGAAGAAAAAATGAAGTCAAAACACTTTACTTCATTTTTTTTGTAAAATACTTTTTTCCTCTCTCTTTTTTTTGGCAAAGCTTTTCAAGTCTTTTTGCTTCAAGCTGATCTCAGTAATTAAAAGAACTGATAAAAAAACTGTCTTGAAAAGGATCTCTGCTTATTAAAGTTCATTAAAATGTAATCTCCACAAAACAAGACTTTTTCCAATATCTATACATGGGAACAAAAAAAAGAGAACTGTATTTTTTTCCCTGTGCAAACCCCTAGGCTATGTGTACTAATTACAATTTAGTTGTATAAATGAGAACTTTATACATTAACAAGTAGTTACATGGTTATTAACTCAATTTTTCTTTAGAGAATTGAAAAAGAAGGGAATAGGGACTGGGAAACCTATTTACCAAGGTATCCATCTGTTAAAAGATGTGTTGATTGTTCATTTCTGAGAATCACATTTTCAAAAGGACAAAGATAAATTATGTCCTAGTCAGAGGAGAGAATGGTAAAGTCTTTGAGATCATTTCCAAATAAGGATCCTTTGAAGGAATTGAAGAGCTATAGTTTTAAAAATAGAATAATTATGGGAAAGCTGATACCAGTCTTCAAGATACAAAAGAGATTAGAACTGTTCTTGATCCCAGAAATCAGGACAGGGAAGAATGGGTGCAAATAGCAGAGAAGCAGATTTGGGTTTAATGTAAAGAAATAATACACTTGTCAATAATTATAAATATTCAAAAGTAGGATGAGTTTCTTCAAGGTCTAGTAAGTGCTCCCTTACTTAAGTTCTTCAATCAAAATCAATCTCTTACTTGAGATCTTCAGTCAAAAAAAGATAAATACTTGATAGAAAGGATTTTTCTTTTGATAGAAGTCAGATTAGATAGCCATTGTGGTCTCTTCCAATTCAAAAGATTCCATAATTGACTGATACTTCCCATAAAGTTACATTTGTTATTGGAAACTTTTAAAAAACCTTATATTTGTTATTAGAAACTCCTTCACAAAACTTGTGATTTCAGTGGTGAGGGTAATCCTCCACCAAGGGGCAATGACAGTTCCTCTATGGATCAGTGGATGGTTTCATCCATTTCTTTGGCCAGAAATGTCATTGATTGGTGGCCATATTCTAAGGATGAATGTTTCTGAATTTGGCATCTCTGGTCTTAGGATAGTAAACACAATTAATTGCCAGACTATTTCTTTCCAGCTTACTAAGACATTGCAGACTATTCCACCAATATAGCCTTTCAAGGTTCCGGGTTGCCATGCTGAAATAAAAGAAAGAGACTTCAGTGAAGGCCCTAGGAGACAGAAGAATGATTACAAAACTTTGAAAATATGATATACTTAGCAGGAACCAGCATAAATGCAATCAGGTGTTCCAGGCAAACTGACTGAAATTGTCAACCTAATAAATTGTGGAACATCATGTAGACAAAATAGCTTAAAGATACACAAAACCTTAAAATTGTAGGAGTATAATCTCTAGATTCTGAAGGAAACTTAAGAGGCTCTCTAGACCAGTACTATTCATTTTGAAAATGAAGAAGGTGAAAACCAGATGGGTTAATTGATTTACCTAAAGTTACATGCATAGCTAAGATTTGAATTCAGGTCCTGTGATATAAGTTCACTTCTTTTATTCATTGCCTCCCTTATTATGTTAACTCCATGAAAGAAATGACTCCATTTTGACTGTATCCCCACCGCTTAAGCTAGTGCTTTGTGCATTTTAAGCACTTAAATGCTTTTTCATTCATTAATTCATCAAGTAATTTGTTTCCTCTGTACCACACTTACTTCCAAGGGAAATTTCCCAGTGATGAAATTTTTCCACAGGTTGCAAGATCATGAATTAATGAATGAATGAATAAGATTTAATCGCCTACTTTGTGAAACAGGTCTGGGCTAAGTGTGGAAGATAAAATAGAACCAAAGAAACAGTCTTTGCTCTTAATGAGTTCACAATCTAATGGGAGAGGAAACATATATAGGAAGTTTCAGATGCAAGTCATTTGGAAAGGTTCCATCGTCCCATGGGTTGCAGGAGCAAATTAACATACCTTCTTTAATGTTTAATGTTGTTTCCACTAATAAATCACATATGTTTATGATTCTTGAAAACCATACAGAGGCAAAGAGAGAGGCAGAGAGAGAGAGGAGGGAAGTAGAAAGGAGGAAGGGAACTTATGTGCTTACAAAAGCATTTGCCAGACCACATCTCCATAGAGACTTTTTTCCTCAAGACAATGGGTACAAGGGCTGAACTGAAAACTGACCTAGTCTTCTGGAGAATGATGCCATTCCCAAGGTTCTTGGGTTCACTTGGTCATTGGCTATTGGCAGTTGGTTATTGGCTTTATATTGATGTTGGTGATGAGGAAAGTGGGCATTCCACAGTTTTTGGTCTCATCAATAATAGCTGAATTTCATAGGCTGGAAGTAGAACTGGTAGTCTGAAAAGAACTGCTATTTCTAGACCTCTTTGGTTCAGGGTACAGGGGTTTCTCCATGAGGATCAATGAGGATCAGAGAGGAGTTGGTTGTTGAAGTGGTGATTGTGGCAGTGTCTGAATTTGCCTGAAATGCGCTGTCTCTCATCTCTTCCTCAGTACATCTTGCTAATTCATCTGGGATGACTTCCTTTCTTTCTCGGTGGTAGTTGGTTGATCAATGGAGTCATAGTCAATGTGATGAAATATCAATGGCCAAATGAGAAGTATTTGTTAGCATAGAGCTCAGTACAATGTAAGTATTTAATTGTTGACTGATTCTAAATATTCAAGAAACTTAGTACTAAAGAATTAATATTCTAGAAATGCATTAAGGTTTTATTCTCATTGTGCACCATTTCTGATCACCTTAAAGACAAAGTAATTGATATTCATTCATTCAGTCATTCAGTCATCTATTTATTGTCACTTACCGGATTATCGGTAAAGAATGTTTCTAGAGCTTTGGAATAACAGGGAACGAATGTGCTAAATGAATGCCAACTTATTTAGTAAGATAAACCAAAGAGGATCTTTTAGACAATTAGTCATTCTCCTGTGTGTTATTAATAATATCTTTAAAGCATTTTGTTCCTGAACAAAATGCAGAGTTTGTGAAATGTACTATCCATTTGGTAGTTAATCATCAGCCTCATGAGAACTCTTCTTTAGTTGGCATCAGAAGATGTCAGCATTGATTCTTGTGTGTTGTTTAATTGCTCAAGTGTTTGTGTGTTATCTGGTCAATTAGATTGCAAGCTACTGGCAGGAAGGAACTAGGTTTATTTCTTCACATCCCCAAGACACCTAATGTAGTGCCTAGAAGAAGGTGACTGCTCAAGGCATCGTGATTCATAGCTTATAAGAGACTTTAGAGAGCATTCTATCAAACCTTCTCTTTGTAAAGATGAAAAAGCTGAAGTTCAAAAGTATCAATAGATAAGCAAGGTCATATAGTCATGACAAACCTTTATCCTTTGTATAATAGGCAGAATACTATTTCATGATTCTAAGACTAGTTTTTTTTCTTAGTTATGTCAGGTTGATCCCCCCTAGTCAAACTTTACAGTTTGAAGGGACTTCAGAATTTGCTTTATTGAACCATTACCCAAAGCATGAATCTAATTTATAAAATCCTCTCTGAGAGGTTACCAAATACCTGCTTCAAGACTTACAATAATATGAAACTCATTATCCTCCAAGGCATTTAGAAAGTTGCTTGAATTTAAATAAATGCCACAAGGATTTTTTTTGGATTATCTAATAACTGACCTTTCACTGGTCTAAGAGGAAAGGCAGAATGGTTAGAGATGCCAGGCTTCAGAAGCATAGGAAGAAAGAAGTGGTAATAAAAGTCTATACTAGAGACAAACCCAAGTATTAGAGAAAGTGGGGTTGCCATGGCAAAGAAAGCAACAAAAGCAGAACTTAAGAGGCCAAAAAATCACTATATTTGGAGACCAGGTACACAGAATTGGAACAGGAACAAAGTTTTGAAATGAGTCCATAAGTTTCAGGTAAACTGCAGTAAAACAGCCCAATAGAATTCAAGCTTTCTGAGGGCAAAGACCATATCGGACAAAGTAATCACTTAGTAAGTTTATTGAATTGAATCCAGTTCAGAGATCATACAAAAATTACTATGCCCAATGATCATAACTTGAGAATTTGAAACTCAATAGTCAGAATACTGTCCAAGTATGGCAAATGTCAATAGAGCTGGGACTCCCTAGTAAGCATATTGCTTGGGAACATGTTCATATAAGCAAAGGGATCTTGGAAACTGGGTAGGGACAAGGTACAAGCTAATATAAGAAGAGTCATTTCAAAGTTCTGGTCTATTCAAGGATAATGAGGGAATGAGCAGACAAACCAGAGAATCATATTTGGGGGAGAGAGAGGCAAAGATTTAGAGAGCTTAGATTCTAAATCTTAAAGATTTAGAATGATCTTATGTAGTGTTTTTTTCTTTTCTGCCTCCTTCTTATACCTTTTGTCTTATGTTGGACCATCTCTCTTACCTCTTGAGGAGATTCTATAAGATAAATATGACTTCAGGAATTATGTGACTCCTTCCCTTGTTGGGGTTTGGAAGCTTAGATTTGATACTGAGATAGTATTCTTTTAAAGGTATTATAGTTCAGTCATTTTTCTGTTGTGTCTAACTCTTTATGACCCTGTTTGAGGTTTTCCTGGCAAAGATACTGGAGTGATTTGTCATTTCCTTCTCTAGCTCTCTTTACAGATGAAGAAACTGAGGTAAACAGGGGTAAGTGATTTACTCATAGTCATACAACTGCTAAATATCCAAGGATAGATTTGAACTCAGGAAAATGAGCCTTCCTATGCCACCTAATTTTATGCTGAAGAATATACTACATCAAGTGCATGATGGTTCCTATGCTCACTCCTTAGGCTCATAGGAATCAACTTTTCCCAAGTCATCTTCCTCCCATGCTGCCCAGGCACTGGCACTGCTGCAGGGCCTTGCAGCCTAGACCTTTAGAGACCATGTCAAGCAAAAGCTAAACCACTTAACTCAGAAGCTAGGGCCACAAAAACGTGCTGCCCTTAGTAATGTGGGAGCACACCATGTCTAGGTCACCATGCCTTCTCCCCAGCTACCTCTTTTTCATGCCACTTTGTTAATGCTGTTCCTTCTGTTGCTGTATCCTCCAAACCTTACCTACAGAAAACATACCCTGAAGGAGCTAATCCATTAGCCTGGTAATTCCTTCCCTGGATCTTAATTAGTGAGAGCACAGTTTCTCTCCCACTATATCTTCACCCCATCATCTTTCTTCCATGCAACCCAATAGATAACCTCTCCCTATCTACTTTTTTAAGCTCTCATACTGGCAAAAGTAATGAAAAAACACTACTATTCCTTCTAGACTGGTCTTGTCTGGTGCCTGCCACATGACTCCACTCATACAAATTCTCATATCAAAGCACCCTTCTCTAGGCTGTACTTACATATATTGGTTTCTCCTTCCTTTAGAATGTAAACTTCTTGAGATAGGGGTCTGTCATTCTTTTGTATTTGTATCTCCAACACTTAGCATAGTGTATGTCATAAAGACTTACTAAATGACCATTCATTCATTCATTCATTCCTTATTTGTCATTCATTCTACTCCACTGCTACACCATAAAAGCAAGGAGCAAGCAGAAAAATAAAATAATGTTTGAATTTTATGAAAAGGAGAAGAAATAGCTTTGTTAGCAACAAATGGCTTGGATGGACTTGATCATAAAACACTATTTTTCATCAACTGTTACTTGCAAGAGTGAATTTATTATAGAATCATAAATTTAGACCTGGAAAGGGCCATAGAGATCATTGAATGTGATAAGTTTCTTATTTCATAGATGAGGAAATAGTCTGAGAGACGTTAAGTGACTTGAAAGGGTCACACAGTTAACACCATCTCAGGAAGAATTCAAACACAAATCTTCCTCATTTCAATCCCAGCACTGAATTCACTATGCCACCCAATGGTGAAATTAATGTAATTTTCATTTTTATTAATTAATTTATTTGTTTTCAGTTTTCTACAATCACTTCCATAAATCTTAGATTTTTCCTCCTCCCTCACCACTCCCTCTCCCACTCCTTCCCTGAGACAGTGTGCAATATTATATGGGTTCTACACATACATCTTTAATAAATACATTTTCACCTTAGTCATGTTGCATGGAAAAATTGAAATAAATGGGAGAAACCATGAGAAAAACCAAAACAAAACACAAGAGAAAATAGTCTACTTCATTCTGAAGTCCAGTTCCATAGTTCTTTCTCTTGATGTGGATGGAATTATGCCTCAAGAGTCCATTGGGAATTCTTTAGGTCTTGTCATTGCTGTGAAGGGATAAGTCTGCCAGAAAAATTCCTTGCACATTATGGTTACTCCTGTGTACAAAGTTCTCCTGGTTCTGCTCCTTTTACTCAGCATTAGTTCATATAAGTTCTTCCAGGCCTCTCTAAAGTCTTCCTGCTCATCATTTCTTATAGCACAATAGCATTCCATTGCATTCATATACCACAACTTGTTCAGCCATTCCCTAATTGATGGACATCCCCTTGATTTCTAGTTTTTGACCATCACAAAGAGAACTGCTCTAAATATTTTTGTATATGTGGGACCCTTTCCCATTTTTATGATCTTTTTGGGATATAGTCCCAGAAGAAATATTGATGGGTCAAAGGGTATGCACAGTTTTGTAGCCCTTTGGGCATAATTCCAAATTGCTCCCCAGAATGGTTCTACCAGTAATTAATTAGTGTTCCAACTCTGCCACATCTCTCCCACGTCTCATTTTGAATGGTGAGGAACCTGAAGATTAGAGAAGGAAAATTATTTGTTTATGGTCACAAAGCTCATGTTCAACCTAAGTCTCCTAATTAAGATTTTGATGTTCTTTCTACTCCACATTCCATCAAGCTATCTTAGCCTTTGCTCCTTGAAAGTAGATTGTATGACTGAACTGCATCAACCAAACTAGTGAAGAATTAATGCATACCATGGGCTGACATCATAGACAGAATTCCACAGTCCTCACTGTCTGAGTAACTGGGAATAATTGTTGTCATAATAGACAATGTAATAGAACCTTTAGAGAGCATGTGACTGATCTATTTATGCTCCCTTCTCTCCCTTTGTGAAAGTAAATTGTGCTAATATAAATATAGGAATATTAATATATGCTAGTATAGATAGAGGAGTCAGAGCAGTCTTCACAGTCCAAATCAAACTCTAAGACTCACTCAGGGGGAGAAAGATGGGAATGAATGAATAGGCAGCAGTGGAATTGATAGGAGGTTCAGAGATAGGGAAAGGAAAAAGAGGATATCTAAAACAGAAAAGAAAGTCAGTTTTTAAGAGAGGGATTCATGGTTTTTAGAATAATTCTATAGTCTCAAGGAGATGGCAAATAATTGACAAAGATAACATCATGGTCCAGGTATGTTGAAGCACAGGAAGTGATTTTATCATACAGATTTCAACGACCTTTCTATGAAGCATAGAAGAGACTTCACATATCTGTATATATCAATAAACCTCATACTAGTCCTGAAACTAGATCTAATATGCATGGTCTTATTCTCCAAATAGCCTATGGATAGGATTGGTTTTGGTGCATCCTTTGGCTAAAAGTTCTACCGAAAGGAACATAAGATTAGGCATATATACATATATATTGGATCTCTGGAAGTGCAGACTATTTCTAGCCTGAACACAGGTTGCCCAGAGTCACAGAATCTCGGAGTTGGAAAAGACCTCAGAGATCATCCAGTCTATCATATTCTGGACCAATAATATCGTCTATAACATTCTCAGCAAGTGGCCATTTAACCCTTTGTAGCTCCAACACATACTCATAGTGCCCAAGGCAGTCATGAATATGCCAGCACAATTTTGAATCATGAAATACAATAGACTCTCCACATGGAAGACAAAGCCAAAACATTTATTCAGACACTAGAAAGCCCAATCCATCACAGCTATAAAGAAATCTATATTGCAAAAGCAATGAAGAGGGCAATATCATTCCCAAGCCTTCCTTCTCTTAGAGTTCTCATAAACCAGATCCCTTAAAGAAATCATAAACAAAACTCTCTCACTCACTCTAGTCAGCTGCCTTCTTGCTTGCATCCTTCCCAGCTCTGACTAGTGTCTAACTTCCTCTCCACTCTGCTCTAGTTCAGCCTCTTTCTGTTCCATCTATTCAACAAGTTCCTTCCAACACAGACTCCATGTGACTCAGACTTCCATGTGACCTGGGCAGGTCACACAGACCTGTTAATGAATGGGAACAATCTTCCCATTTAAATCACCATTACATGTGCCCCAAGATCTTTTGTATTCATTACATAGGTTGGTGAGGCAACTGGTATTAACAGAACATTAATAAGGATAACAGAAAATAAGCATATAAAACAATATCTTAGGCAACTGGTGTCAATAGAATTTTACAGCTGTATAATAAGGATCCCACAAAATCAGCACATAGAACAATAGCTTAGGATGGGACTTGAGCACAAGCATGCCATCATTCCTCCCTCGAATGAACGGGGCTCAAAATCTTAGGGTAAAAGATGAGTCTCTTCTTCCATAGTTCCTCTTGCTGAGATTGGACATAGAACTGTCCCTACCTCAAAAGGTTCCATTTGAGTGATCAGTTCAATAACTGGTATCCGGATCTTGGTTGATGCCAGGACCAGGGATGACACATCATAGTTGTGGACAGGAGGTGTCATTGGACTTAAGAACCAGGCATCTGCAAGTTGCGGGTACTAAACTTCAGAAAGCAAATCTGATAAACAAGGTGAACAGCCAAAACGTCAAAGAGACAAGGAGATAATAACCAGAAGTGGGGTAGATATAGGGTCAACCATGCTTCTGGAGTCCATGAACCAACTATCATAGCCTCATTCACTGTTGTTTGCTGTTTTCTAATTTGCAGTTTTGGGGTCATCATTCTGGCTAGAGATATACTTTCTTTGATCTGAGTTGGGTCCTGGTCAATTTTCTATTCTCCCTCCAGGTGTGATGAATTTAGATATAATATTTCAGGAGGCTCTGTGGGGGCAGTTATCATTTTCCTGCTCAGTCTACTATCAAGCACCTTTTCTTGATACATTTTGTACAGTTCATTAGTTGGAATGCCATGTATGCTTCCAAAATTTATTCCTGCTCTCAGTAGAGCAGTAAACAATTCTTTTCTTGTCAATTTGTTCTGATTTTGAATCTGCTGGCTATTTACTCTTCTCTCTCGAGGAAATTTTTCTATTTCACTGATTTTCACCATTCACAATACCAATATTTTTCTCATCCTTTGGGTGGACCAACTCAAAATATCTGTGACCTCCTGTAAGTAAAATCCCTGATTACCTCCTCAAGTAATGTGTGGCCCTCTTGATTCCCCTGTTGTGCTTCAACCTGAGAAGCCTCCCAGGCATCCTTCCTCTTGTTACTTTTTTGTTTCTTTTTGGGAGCTAAACTAACAACAGCTTTTTCTTCTACCACCTGAGACTTTCTAGCTTGCTCTTCTAAAGGAGAGTTTGAATGGTGCAGCATAAAAAGTTTCTCATGCACACAGCCAACTCCCTTTCTATTTGAGCTTTCTTATCCAGCTGCTTATCTCTGCTTTTACACCTAAGGTAATGACTTGTTAGCAAGGCCCACCCTCTCCTACATACCCCTGCCAGTTCTTTCCCTGGATCTATTGATATTCCTTGCAAACATCTTTCTAAATCTCTGAGTCCTCCCTTCTGTAGACTCGATTCCTAGGTTTCACAGAGCTCTGTGCTGTTAGGCCATTCTCTTGCTAGGAAGAAATAGGATAAATCTTCCCATCTTAGGATATCCATTCTTCCTCTAAAACCTTTCTTTGTCCAACTAGAGATCTGACATTTAGCAATCCCATCCTCGTTGCCATTTGTAGTGCCAACATGATATTCACAGCCCTCAAGATGGCCATGAATATGCCAGCACAGTTCTAAATTGCTAAATGCAACAGGCCCATCAACAAATGGGAAAGATCTTCCCATTTGAATTACCATTATGCCTCCAACTCAAGAATTCAATTTAATTCATTAACACTTTCATATGCAAATACTAAATAGTAATGGTTTCTCTTTTACCCAGGAATCCCGAGGGTCTTACCCTCCAAACTTGATTTTTTTTTTATTAAAAGGGCCATCCTTGAGTAACTACTTATTCATTGAATGGGTGTATTTCATTCAAAATGAGAATGTAATAAGACCTTAGCCTAAAAGGGCCGGGGTCTCACTTGCATCCTGGGCCATCTCCAGTCATCCTGATGTATATATCAGAGCATTGGACCCAGATGACTCTGGGGGAGAAAGTGAGGTTGGTGATCTTGCACAGCCCTCTTTCACTCAAATCAAAGTCAACTGCAAGTCATGTCATCATCTTGATGTCATGGTCCTCTTCAAGAATGAAGGACAAACACAATAAACTAATACCTTTCTCCAGGTAATACATCACAAATTCTTCAACTGATTATCATGGGGTTTAACAACTCAAAGTCCTTTATCATCACATAACTCTCCTTACAATACAATTTAACTTACCAATATTCTTCAAGGAAATGAAATCAAACTTTTATATGTGATATGACCAAGTCAAAAAGGAGGATTTTTGATGTTGTCATGTCTGACTTTTTGTGAGTTCATGTGGTGTTTTCTTGGCAAAGATACTGGAGTAATTTACCATTTCCTTCTCAAGCTCATTTTACAGATGATGAAACTGAGGCAAAAAGAAATAAGTGACTTGTTCAGGGTCATACAGCTAGTGAATGTCTGAGATAAGATTTGAACTCTGGTCTTCCTAACTCCAGGCCCAGTGTTCTATTCACAATGCCACCTAGCAACATAGACTGTCATCATCTCCTTAATCATTGTCATGAGGCATCTCAATGCAATCAAAATGATATAATTTTATTGGCTGTTATAGGATAATTTTCTTGACTTCAATTGAGCTTGCCATCTACCAAAACCTTCTTTATTTTTAAATTAATTAATTTAGTTTTAGTTTTCAACATTCACTTCCACAAGATTTTGACTTCCAAATTATCTCTCCATTTCTCCTCTCCCCCACTTCAAGACAGCATATATTCTGATTACCCCTTCTTCCAGTCTACCTCTACTTCTATCAATGGCCCTCCTCCATTTTCTTATCGCCTTCCCTTCTATTTTCCTGTAAGGCAATATAGATTTCTATACCTCATTGCCTGAGTATCTTACTTCCCACTCGCATGCAAAAACATTTTTTGACATTCATTTTGAAAACTTTGAGTTCCACATTCTCCCCTTCCTCCCTCCTCACTCATCCTCATTGAGGAGGCAAGCAATTTTATATAGGTTATACATGTTTAGTCATGAAAAACAGTTCTATAATGGTCATATTGGGAAAGACTAACTGAATTTCCCTCCTTCCTATCCTGATGCCCATTTATTCTATTCTCTTCTTGGACCTGACTATCCTCAATAGGGTTTGCTTCTGATTACCTCCTCACACAAGATGCACTCCCTTCTATCATTCCCCACTCTTATGCCTAAGACAGATTTCTATACCCAAATGAGGGTGTATGTTATTCCCTCCTTAAGTCAAATCTGATAAGAGTAAGGTTCACTCATTGTTTCTCACTACCCCGCCTTCTTCCCCTCCACTGTAAAATCATTTATAGATTCTTTAATGTGAAATAAGCTACCCTATTCTACCTCCCCCTTTCTGCCAGCACATTCTTCTTTCACCTCCAATTTTACTTTTTGATATCATCCCTTCAAATTCAACTTACTCTATGCCTTTTGTGACAAAAATATGTATGTATGTATGTGTATATATATATGTGTGTGTGTGTGAGTGTGTGTGTGTGTCTATGTATAGATAGATGGATGTGTGTGTGTGTGTGTGTGTGTATCTGAGAAAGGTCTCATGAGTTATGAGTTGTAAATATCTTCTTTTCATGTAGTAATATAAACAGTTCAACTTTAATAAATCACTTGTGATTTCCTGTTTACCTATTCATGCTTCTTTTGAGTCTTGTATTTCAAAGTTAAATGTTCTATTCAGGTCTAGTTTTTTCATCAAGAATACTTGAAAATCGTCTATTTCGTTGAATATCCATTTTCCCCTGTGTATCAGCAAGCACCTCAATATATACAGTGGGTCTAGTACAACAGGTTTTTAGATCTGCATTCATTAAAGTAAATCAACTTTCAAGGGTTTAACAATCACTTTAATCAAGCACAGGTATCAGAGAAAATCAAGATCAAAATTTCAGAGAAATCAAAAATAAATCAACAGACAGCATGTCCAAACTGCCTGACCATTACATATATACACATGTCTGATCATTAAATACATATACAGTTACCAGAGAGGTAAACATCAACTTCTGGATTTTAGCCGGGGGAACTCCTTGGCTTCCCAGAGTCTCTCTGGCCAAAGAAACACTTCCAGTCAGTAAGCCCCAAAGTAAAACCTCACCCTCAGAGAATTTATACACTTTTATTTTAATATACATTTATTTATTTAACTTTTTACATTCATTTTCACAAGATTTTGGGTTCCAAAATTTTCTCTCCATTTGTCCCCTCCCCCCACCCCAGTACACCTGGACATTCTAATTTCCCCTATCACCAATCTGCCCTCTCTTCTATCATCTCTCCCTTCTCTT
>CM053769.1:193387939-193433384 GCA_028658325.1 Potorous gilbertii
GTTTTGTGATTTCTTGGTTTCTCAGAAAGTCATTGGCCTCCATCTGTTCCATTCTAATTTTGAGAGAACTATTTTCTTCAGTGAGCTTTTGAACCTCTTTGTCCACTTGGCTAATTCTGCTTTTGAAAGCATTCTTCTCCTCCTTGACTTTTTGAACCTCTTTTGCCAACTGAGTTAGTCTTTTTTCAAGGTGTTATTTTCTTCAGCTTTTTTTTGGGTCTCCTTTATCAAAGTATTGACCCGTTTTTCATGCTTTTCTTGCATCTCTCTCATTTCTTTTCCCAGTTTTTCCTCCACCTGTCTAACTTGATTTTCCAAATCTTTTTTGAGCTCTTCCATGGTCTCTGCCCATTGGATATCTATTTCAGATGTTTGGGATACAGAGGCCTTGACTCCTATTTCTTTACCTGATGGTAAGTATTGGTCTTCTTCATCAGAGAGGAAGGGTGGAATCATCTGTTCAGCAAGAAAATAACCTTCTGTGGTCTAATTTATTTCCCTTCTTTGCGCATTTTCCCAGCCAGTTACTTGACTTCTGAGATTCCTGTCCACCCTTGCCTAGATCCACCCAGCTAGTGCTTGGGGTCTGAGATTCAGATGCTGCTCCCCAGCCTCAGGGCTTTCAGCGGCCAGCCTGGCTGCTATTCAGGGTAAGATTAAATCAGGTTCTCAGGTGGGGGCAGGGCCTCCTCCCAGTCTCAGTTCCCTCAGGGTGTTTATTCAGAGACCTTCTGTAATGGAGCTCCTGCCAAGGTCCTGCCTGCTCTGGGAGCCTCTGGCCACCCACTGCCTCTGCTGCTGCCTCCCGAGGGGCTCAAGTTATGGAGATACTCAGCTCCCCTCTCAGCCCGTCCAGACGTTTCTCTCACTGACCTGTGTGTCTGTGGGTGGAGGGACCTTTGTGGCCACTGGACATTCTATCCCTGAAGCCTCCTTGGATCTGCTTGCTCCTCTCAGTGCCATGTGGCCAGGGCAGGGCTGGGCTCTGCTACCCTCCAGTGCACGACAGACCTTTGGGATCGGTTTTGCAGGGCTCTCTGAAATGGAAATCTCCTTCACTGTGTTGCTGCTTGGCTTCCACTCTTCCAGAATTTGTTGGGAGTTCTTTTTAGAGGAAATCCATGGGCTGTGGTTTCAGATCTAGCATATGTGAGTCTTTCTACTCCTCCATCTTGGCTCCACCCCCCGAATTTATACACTTTTTAGAGTCAGAGTGTATAACCCTCTGACCCAGTGCCCCAGTAGAAAAAAGAAAAGCTACTTGGGACCCTCCTATAAAGCAACTACCCTAATCAAGCTTCCCACAATGGTTGAGTGGGAAAGATCCTTCCCAAACACAATATTCAATTAGAGGTACTTTTAGTAAAACAAAAACAGCAAAAGATCCTAATTTGATTGCCATTACACCATGAAAGATTATACTCAGTTTTACTGGGTAGGTGATTTTTGGTTTTAATCCCAGCTCCTTTGAACTTCAGAATAGCATGTTCCAACTCCCAATCCTTTAAAACAGAAGCTGCTAAATTCTGTGTTGTCCTGATTGTGTTTCCACAGTGCTGTTTCTTTCTGACTTGTTGCAGTATTTTGACCTTGATCTGGAAACTCTGGAATTTGGCTACAATATTCCTAGTTTTCTTTTGGTATCTGTGTCAGGAGGTCCTAGGTTGAGTCTTTCCATTTCTATTTTGTCCTCTTGTTCTTGACTATCAAGGCAATTTTCCTTGATAACCTCTTGAAAGATGACATCTAGGCTCTTTTTTGTTTTTGTTATGGATTTCAAGTAGTTTAATAATTTTAAAATTCTCTCTCCTGGATCTAATTTCCAGGTAAGCTTTTTTTTTAATGAGATATTTCAAATTGTCTGCTATTTTTTTATTCTTTTGGTTCTGTTTTATAGTTTCTTGACTTCTTATAGACTTCTTATAGACTTCCATTTACTCCATTCTAATTTTTAAGGAATTATTTTCTTCAATGAGCTTTTGGACTTCCTCGTCCATTTGGCCAGTTCTGCTTTTTAAGGTATTCTTCTCCTGATTGGCTTTTTGGGCCTCTTTGGCCATTTGTTCTTGTCTATTTTTTTAAGATGCTATTTTCTTCAGTATTTTTTTTTGATCTCTTATAGCAAACTGTTGACCTGTTTTTCATGATTTTTCTTGCATCATTCTCATTTCTCTCTTCCCCTCCTTTTCCTCTTCTCTTGATTTTCAAAACACTTTTTGAGCTCTCCCAACACCTGAGACCAATTTATATTTTTATTGGATGCTTTGTATATGAGTTTTGACCTTGTTGTCTTTACTGGTTGTATGTCTTGATCTTCTTTGTCACCAAAGTACAATTCTATAATCTGATTTTTTATTCTGCTTGGTCATTTTCCCAGCCAATTACTTTGTTTTTAACCCTTTGTGAGGTAAAATTCTAGTTCCAATGTGGAAGGTGTGGTATTCTAAGCTTCAGGGGTTTTTTGCATCTATTTTCCGAGGTACTTTTTGGGACCTGTAAATTTTCAGTTCTTGAAAGGTGGTATCATCAAAGGAGAATTGTTTCTCCTCTCCCGGTCTGTGGTCTGGTCTGTGAGTGACCAGAAGTGCTTTGTTCTACTTTGGAAATGTGAGGAGGGTTCCTTCTCCACTGTTGCCACAAGCTCTGCCATATCAGGACTCCTCCTCGACCCAGCACTGCCACCTAGTATTGCAACCCATATCTAAGGAGGGCAAAGATAGAGAATCTTGCCTCCACACTGGCAAAGAAATTCCTCCAATTGCCCCGTGACCAGTTGCATAATCCCCCCCACTATCTGTGAACTGAGAGCTCTGGAAGCAGTCACTTTTGCTGTTGCTACCACCCTGGGGCTGGTGTCAGACCATATTCCTCTCTCACCCAAGAGTAATAGACCTTTCCTACTAATTTTCTAAGTTATCTTTGGTCTTTGTGGTTTGAGAAGTCTGGAAACCATCACAGCTCACAATGATTCAGTTTGAGGCCTGCTCTAGGTTTGCTGGGGAGCCTTGTTTGGTTTTGCTCTGGACTGTGCTCCTCTTTTTAGATTGGTCCAACAGACCTTTTCTGTTGACCTTTCAGGTTGTCTTCTGCTGGAAATTTATTTCACTCTGTCATTCTGTGGGTTCTGCCATTCTAGAACATTTTTAAAGGAATTTGGAGGATTTGGGGGGACAGCTCAAGCAAGAACCTACTTTTACTCCATCATCTTGGTTCCAATCCCCAAAGCCCACACATATTCTCTGCCCTCTTCCCCAGTTGCTATCTAGCCACATTTCATTTATTTTGTACTCTTCATGGAGTTGATTCTTCAAAGCAAACTTTTAAACAGCATTTATCAAATACCTACAAAGTGTTAATCATCATTGTAGACTCTATAAGGCTGTAAGAATAGTCAAACATTCTCTTCTAGGCCTGCCAAAGGATTTCCTGGAGTGCTTGAAAAATGTAGGGTTGCCACTGTGCACTCCCCTGTTTGTCATGTGACCCAGGGCAATCAACCATTATCAGTCTGTCTCTAGTCTAACTTATCTGAGGTCCAAAGAAGTTTAGCCTATTTAAATTTTGGCCACTTTCCACTTCCAAGTGGTGCAGGTCTGCTCTCTACCCTCATTTTGCATTTTGTGTTTCATCTGAACTCTGTTTTCGTTGCCTTAGAGAAACAGCCATAAGGAATTCCACTCCATTAATGCAAATTGATAACATCTCTGCAATGTAAAGTCTCAGAGAGTTGCCTGAGACTGAGGAACTTGACCAGAGACAGAAACATGACTAGTTATTGTCAGAGAAAAGACTCGAACCTGGGTCTTCTTAACCTCAAAGTTAGATCAATATCCATTATACTAAGCCACTTGTTTATTTTTGTCCCTCTAAAATGCCATCTTGTTAGATTTATCTCAATATCCTATCCTCTGAGCATATTTTTGAATCTCAACTTCAGCCTGAACCAGCCTTAATATTTGGTCAATCTGGTCTCGATCTATATTGGCTCCCATTCTTAGCAACCAACTGATAGTTCAAATTTGGCCTCTATTTCTTTTTAATTAACATCCAGTGTTGGCTAAAGGAGTAAGAGAGGAATTTCTCTTGTAAAAAGCTGTTGAATGGAAATTTTCAGCTCAGATTCTAAACGGAGTTTCTTTTTGCTTTGGTTACTTCCCAGGGACTTTTGAAAGAATTCTAGGGAAAGATTTTCAATTTCTTTGGGCCTAAAATTCATAAAGGAACAGCTAGGTGGTACAGTAGATTGAGTTCTGCGCCTGGAGTAGAAAAGACCTGAGTTCAAATACAATCTCAGACACTAGCTTTATGACTCTTGGTGAGTCACTTAACCCTGATTGCCTCAAATTCCATATCTCTAAAAATGAGCTGGTGGGGAAAGAGCAAACTTCTTCCATATATTTGCCAAGAAAACCCCCAAATACCATCATGCACAATTAGATATGACTGAGCAACCACAATAAAAGTTCATAGAAGCATAGATTTTTAAACTGTGAGGAAATCCAGATATCTAATGGTACCAGGGTGAGTAATCTGTGCCCTCAAGGCCCTCTAGGTCCTCATGTGTGGTCCTTTGACTGAATCCAAACTTCCCAGAACAAATCCCCTTAATAAAAGAATTTATTCTGTAAAACTTGAACTTGGTCAAAAGATTGTTCTCAAGGACCTAGAGGGTCACATGTGGCCTCAAAGCAGCAAGTTTCCCACCTCTGAACCCAACCTTTTTGTTTATTGAGGAAAAATCTGAGGCTTAGAGAGGTTAAGCTACTTGTCTAAGGCTAAACTGATTGTATATAGCACATCTTAGAATTGAACATAGTTCATTCACTCTCAATCCAGGGCTCTTTCCTCTATAGCATTCTGTTTACTCCTCATATTTAAACCAAGAGGATTTAGTTGGTTGATTTCTATGGTTCATTATGATTCTAAAAATCTAAGTATGGACCCTTTTTATACTCAGGCATATTTTCCTAAATTATTATGTTATCTGGTAAAAATAGTATCAACAAAGATGAAATTCACTCTTGCTCCCAACAAGAGAATAACCTCTTGAGGGGATGGAAAATAAAGTTCTGCTTCAGACTTTCCAGCCTTAGACTGCATATTATCCCATGCTCTTCAGAACATTCTTTCTCTCTTCTCTTCCCCCTCTATGCTTTTCAGTTCCCTTTAATGTGTTTTCCTCCCATTAGAATATAAGTTCCTTTAAAGGCAGAGGCTTTTTTTCTTCCTCTTTTTGCCTGTATCTGAATCTCCAGCACTTAGGCTTAATGAATTCTTCCTCCCTTTCCTTGAGGCAAAAGTTAGCATGGATGGCACAAAGGATAGTTCAATCATGGATGTGGTTATTTCTGGAGAGAGGATCTAAAGCTCTCAAAAGTTGAGAAGAATGTGAATCCAGTAGAAAAGGGTCTGGGAAGGGATTTCTGGGGTTCTAGCACAGGTCATCAGAGGACTGAAAGATGCTACTTACAGTGGTTTCCATGGATATAAACCCTCCTAGGACAAAGTCACTGTTACCATATGCTAGTTTGGAAAGAGAAGAGAAATTGTCTTGTCATAATCTAGAAGAATGAGGTAGTTTAGAAAAGATATTGACCAGGAGCCAGCATGATATCATTGGGCATTAAGAAAATTCTAATTGGGTGAGACACTAAGAGATATTGAAATATTCCAGAAAGGACATGGAATTTGGAATTAGAGAACTTTGATTAAGTCCAAGTCCCACCAATGAAAGGCACCACGTTCTTCAGTGAATCACAAAATGACTCTCAATTGCTTAATTTGTAGATTAAAGGCAATAATTCCTATACTGACTACCTCACAGGTCCAGTGAAGTAATGGATGAGAATGTATCTTATAAATTGTGGAGTGTAATATGCATGTATCTAATGATTATAGGTCTGGAAAAAAGTTTGGAGATGCCAAGACAATCTTTGCCAACTTTATAGTTCAGCCCAAGATAAGGAAATTCTAGGTAGAACTGTCAGATCCTAGTTGCAGATTTGCACATTCCCTTCAACTGTTTGAATAGTGCCATAGATGTGAACTTTCTGCCTGGATGTCTGAGCTCATGTCATTAATGATCTTGAGTTTTGTTTCCTGCTCCCTTACTCATGTTTTTAAGGGAATTAACCATCTTAGGTTTTCATGGGCTTTGAAAGGGGATTCAATCCTCGGAGAGTTGCAGATGTATTTATAGATCACACTAGAAAGTAAAAAAAATTAAGGAGAATGGAGCAACTGCACATCCCTGATATTGAAAAAATGGGTCTATTCCAGTTTTGGCCACAGAGGAGAAGAATTTGGCAGCAGTAGCATGAGCAAATTAAAAATCCAACAAATGCGGTCTCTTGCATGGGCAGAAGCACTAAGTTCCTGCAGGGAATTCATTTGAGCAGAGTGTCTGTATCTTTTTGGAGCAGAGGCTGCCAGCACAGCCAGCAAAGGAAGTTTATTGCAGACCATTGAACTGGCCTCAATTGCTTCACTAGGAACATCCAAAAGGCCTCTTCAGGGAAGAAATGGTCTGATGCTTTCAACATGCCCATTATCTAAAGAGAAAACACAATAACCTCCTACAAGAAACATTTATTGAAATTAGGAGCTAAATTTCTCATCAGCCAATCAAGAGACATTTATTAAGCACCTCCTATGTGCCAGGGCATTATGATAGGTGAAGGGGATACAAAAAGAGGCAAAAGACAGCCCCTGCCCTCAAGGATTTTACAATCTAATGGGACAGACAACATGCAAACAAATATATACAAAACATGTTATATACATGATAAATAGGAAATAATTGCCAGAGAGAAGACACAAAGGGATTGGTGAAGGCTTCCAGTACAAGGTGGGATTTTAACTGGGACTTAAAGGGAGGTCAGTCATCAGAGCAGAAGGAGACCATTTAAAGAATGGGAGACAGCTAAAAGAATGCCCTAGGCAAGATAGGGTGTTTTTCCTGGAGTAGCAAAATGTTCAGTGTCACAAGAGCAAAGACTTCCTGGTAGGGAGTAAGATGTAGTAAGAAAACAATAAAGGTAGGAGGTATGGAGGGCTTTAATGACAAATATGGCTTCTGTATTTGTTCTGAGAGACAATAGAAAGTCACTAGAGTTTATCGAGTGAATAATAGTGAAATAGTTGGACCTGCTCTTTAGGAAAATCATTTTAATGGCTAAAAGGAGAATGGATCAGAGCAGGGAGAAATTTGAGGCAGTTAGATTCACTTGCAGGTAATTGAAATAGCCCAAGTGTAAGGTTATGAGGGCCCAGACTGCACCAGATGGGTGGCTGTATCAGCGGAGTAAAGGGGAATAGGGCGTTAATCAAGAGGTATCGCAAAGGTGAAATCCATAGGTCTTGGCAACAGCTTGGCAATGGCAGGGTGAGAGATAGTGAGAAGTGCAGGGTGACTGCTAGATTATAAGCCTAAGGGATTGAGAGGATGATGTTGCACTTTATAGCAACAGGGAAGACAAAAGGTAGGAAGGTTTTACGGGGAAAGAAAATGAGTTCTGTTCTGAACATATTGAATTTAAGATGTCTTCTGGATGTCTAGTTCCAGATGCCTGAAAGTTAATTGGAGATGAAAGACTAGAGCTCAGCAGAGAGGTTGAGACAAGATGAGTAAATTTGAGAAACAGCATAGACGTAGTAATTAAATCCATGGGAGCTGATGAGATCACCAAGTGAAGTAATATAAGGGGAGAAGAGGAAAGGACTCAGGAAAGGACCTAAGAGAGGCACTTAGGATAAGAGGACATGGTTTGGAGGAGGATCCAGCAAAAAAAGACAGAAACAGAATGGTAGGACAGGAGAAAAACCAAGAGAGAGTGGTGTTACCTTGTGTCCCACTGAATGCTACTGCTCTTATGTGAATCACTGCACCATGTCTCAGATCAAAAGACTTCAGTAACTCCTGATTGTCTGTGAGGTTTAGATTCCTTTTTTTATATTCAGCCCTCCACAGTCTGATGCCATACTACTCTTTCAGCCTAATCTCACATTACTTCTCTCCATATAATCTACACATCAATCAAACTGACCCTTGCTCTGTCCACAGTACATTCTCATACTCAGAGGCAGCTAACGGTACAAGGGAAAGAATGCTAGACCTGGGGTCAGGAAAATATGAGTTCAAATCTCACATCATTCACTTGTTGGCTGTGGCAAGTCACTTAACTTCTCATTGTCTCAGTCTCTTTAATTCTGAAATGGGAATAATAATAGCACTTACTTCACAGAGTTTTTGGGGGAAGAAAATGGGATATTTACAAAAAATGCCTAGCACATAGTAAGTGGGATACAAATGCTTTTGTTCTCCTCTCCCCTCTCAAATCCATGACTTGGCTTTATTTGTTCACTTGCCTGGAATGCTTTCCCTCCACTGTCTTTGTTGAATTCCCATCCCTCTTTAAAATGATTTTCAGTTTTCACAATACATAGTAGTCATCGTTTTCATCAACACTCCCTTTAGTCTAACTGCTTGGTAATGAACTGTTGACAAATGACAGCAATCCTGATTGACAGCTATTATGTCTTGTTCAGTGAGTGGCACAAGGAAATACAGTGAATACAGTCCACAGGAGATGAATCCCCTTAAAGTGGGTTTCTTTCGGGGTAGAAGAGAAGCTTTGAAAGCAGGGTTATTATAACCAGAAAAGCTTCATTTCTTTCAGATCTAGACTTTAATAACCAAGTAAAATCCTTGGTTTAAAATAATCGGCAACATAAAAACGAATCTATGCAGTGAGAAATGTTCAATTTCCTTTTTGGATAGGGTTACTAGACTGGTAGGTCAAGAGAATACTTTAGATCAGAGGTTCTCAAACTTTTTGTTCTTTTTTGTTTTTGTTTTTGCTTTAAATAGCATTTATTTTTTTCCTCAATTGATAAATGGTCAAAGGATATGAACAGGCAGTTTTCAGAGGAGGAAATTAAAGGTATCCATAGTCATATGAAAAAA
This sequence comes from Potorous gilbertii, assembly GCA_028658325.1. Taxonomy (NCBI): domain Eukaryota; kingdom Metazoa; phylum Chordata; class Mammalia; order Diprotodontia; family Potoroidae; genus Potorous; species Potorous gilbertii. The sequence continues at coordinate 193,396,905 of CM053769.1, forward strand.
TGCTCTAAATCACTATTGATTAGAGAGATGCAAATCAAAACAACTCTGAGATATCACATCACACCTATCAGATTGGCTAACATGACAAAAGAGGAAGATGATAAATGTTGGAGAAGATGTGGGAGAGTTGGAACACTAATTCATTGTTGATAGAGCTGTGAGCTGATCCAACCATTCTGGTGATCAGTTTGGAACTATGCTCAAAGGGCTACAAAAATGTGCATACCCTTTGACCTAGCAATACTGCTTCTAGGACTGTATCCCCAAGAAATAATAAAAATGGGAAAGGATCCCACATATACAAAAATATTTATTAGCACTCTTTAGTACTAATAGAAACCCAGAAATCAAAGGGATGCCCACCAATTGGGGAATGGCTGAATAAATTATGGTATATGAATGTAATGGAATACTATTATGCTATAAGAAATGATGAACAGAAAGACTTCAGAGAGGCCTGGAAAGACTTATTTGATCTGATGCTGAGCAAAAGAAGCAGAACCAGGAGAACTTTGTACATAGCAACAACCACAGTGTGCAAGGATTTTTTCTGGTAGACTTTGAATTTCATTGCAATGCAAGGAATTAAAAAATTCCCAATGGGTTTTTAAGGCAAAATGCCTTCCACATCCAGAGAAAGAATTATGGAATTCAATCATAGAATGTAGCAGATCATTTTTTTTGTATTATGTTTTGGTTTGTTATATGATTTCTCCCGTTCATTTTAATTCTTCTACACAACATGACTATGGTGATAATGTATTCAATAGGAATGTATGTGTAGAACCTATATAAAATTGTATATCATCTTGGGGAGGGAGGAGGAGGGAGGGAAAAATATCTAAGTTATATGGTAGTGATTGCAGAATACTAAAAAGAAATGAAAGAAAAATAGTTAGGAAACTAACCATAAAATAAATGAATAAATAAAATTAAAAATTAAAAAATAGCATCTATTTTTTTCCCAATTACTTATCAAGAAAATTTTTAGCATTCATTTTTACAAGATTTTGGTTTCCAAAATTTTCTCCCTCCTTCCTCCCCCTCTACTTTTCTGAAAATGGTAGACCGTTTGATATAGTTTATACATATGCTGTCATGTAAACATTTCCATACCGATCACAGTTGTGGAAGAAGAAACAAATCAAAAGAAAAAGAAACATGAGATGTCTTGAACTATTGTCTTGGTGGGAGGAGATGAGTTATTCATAGTTGATCATCATGTGATGTTGCTGACACCATGTACAATATTTTCCTGATTCTGCTCATTTCACTTTGCATCAATTTGTACAAGTCTTTCTAGTTTTTTTTCCTGAAATCTACCTGTACATCATTTCTTATTGCATCATAGTGTTTCACTACATTCATATACCACAGCCTGTTCAGTTATTCCCCAATTGATGAGTATCCCCTCAATTTCCAGTATTTCACCACCACAAATAGGGCTGCTATAAATATTTTTGTACATGTAGGTCCTTTTCCCTTTTTTTAATGATCTCTTTGGGATGTAGACCTTGTAATGATATTGCTTGGTCAAAAGGAATACAGAGTTTGGTAGCACTTTAGGCACAGTTCCAAATTGCTCTCTAGAATGGTTGGATTAGTTCAAAACTCCACCAACAGTGCTTGTGTCACAATTTTCATGCATCCTCTCCAACATTTATCATTTTCCCTTTTTGTCATATTAGCCAATCAGAGTTGTTTTGATTTGCATTTCTCTAATCAAAAGCAATTTGTTACTTTTTCATATACCTATAGATATCTTTGATTTCTTCCTTTGAAAATTACCTGTTCATATCCTTTGACCATTTATCATTTGAGGAATGACTTGTATTCTCATCAATTTCACTCACTTCCCTATATATTTAAGAAATGAGGCCTTTATCAAAGACATTTGTTGTAAATATCATTTCTTACCTTTCTGCATTCTTTATAATCTTTGTTGCATTGGTTTCATTTGTATAAAAGTTTTTCAATTGAATGTGATCAAAATGGTGTATTCTACATTTCCTTATGTTCTCTATCTCTTATTTGGTCCTGAATTATTTTCTTCCCCATAGATCTGATGGATAGACTATTTCGTGCCCTTCTAATTTGATAGCTTCACTGTCTATGGTACCTTTTAGCAAGATGTAGTTTTCTTCCTTTTCTCCCTTAATCAGGTCTGTTTTTGATTTTCACATTGTCTAATATCAGACTTGCTACCCCTGCCTTTTATTTTTAACTTCAACTGAACCATAATAGATTCCAAAAAAGACTAACATTGATTTACACATATGTTTTTAAATCTCTAATATTCAGTTTAATAGAAAAAGTAAATTTGAATTCTCATATCTGCTTCAGCATTTAATCTGCTATAATATATTGATTGAAAACAAAATCTAGCCTCACAGAAACAGCATAATTGAAAAAGGGAAAAACATTTTAAAAGGCAAATAATATGTTAGCATTGTTAGGAAAATAGTTGTGACCTCACAGGTCCCCTGAAGAGGACTCAGGGTATTTGGGGGCCCAAGGTCCACACCTCCAGAACCATTATTCTAGACAGAGTGAACCAGGGTTGCAGCAAGGTATATGATAATAGCTATTAATGACCTTGTGGACAAAATGGAGAGATACACGCTGGATGATAGGATAGTCAGGTGAAACTGGAGCAATTGAATAATTCAATCGAATGCCCAGATAAATAGATCAGTATTAGCCTGATGTGATATGTCTGGTGAAGTGCTTTAGACATCTGTGTTTTACTTATTCATAATATCTTTTAACAACTTCAAAGAAGTCATTTAGAAATGTTGTTAAGTGATAGGATTTAACTAATAATTTGGAAAGCAGAACAAATATTCTTAAAATGTTTATGAACTAGAATAATGGGACAGACTCATTAAAGTAAAAGTTCAGGGAGATAAATGTAACACTTAGCACTTCCATTCAAAAATCAGTAGCATTATTGCAAGATAGCTGGAAAAGAATTTGGAGAAAAGTCTGGGGGTTACAGTAGACCAACACAATGACATAGCAAACAAGATGTTAGGTTCCATTAATGAATGATAATATTTAGAACGAGTATGGTAATTAATAGTTCTGTTTTCTGTAGTGATTACAATGTATATGAAGTATTGGGTTTGTTCTATGAGATACGTTTATGTTTGCTAACAATCTGAATAAATTCCCTATGAAAGAACATGATATTAAAAGAACCAGGGGAAGGCATCAAGCTCATTAAACAGATCCTTAATAAATGATTCCCAGGAAGATACAGACAAAAATCACCCAGGATGAAAATATGAGAGAGTTGCCATCTCACCAGTGGAGGGAGACTCCATAATTAATGGCATGAAAGTACAGAAGTATAATGACAAGTAAGAGCTCATATTCCAATTACACTGAAGACCAAGCAGAAGGATTAATTAAAGGAACAGTGAGTGTCCAGCAGAGCAGAATAAAATTTTTGGGGTGAAGAGTGGGTGTGGAGTAGGGAGCAGAAGGAGAGGAAGGGAGGACACAAATACTCTCTTCAAGGATTCATTTGATTTTCACATGAAGACTAATTATATTTGTTGTGCTTGAAACAAAAGGGCAGACCTAGGAATTTCATAAATTGCATAAAGGCAAATTCGACTCTAAGAAAAGTCTTCCTAATAGTTTGTACTGTGTCAAAATGGAATGGATTGCATTGGGAGGTAGTAAGTTCAACATCAAGTGTTCAAGCAGCAATTGTATGTCCACATTTTAAGAATGACATAAAGGGAATTCCTGATTCAGCAATGGGTTGGTTTAGGCAAACTTTGGTCTCCCTTCCAACTCTTAGATTCCATAATTCTATTGCATTCTTGGGTGAATGCTTTCAATGACCTGAGACTATATCTTCAAGCAGTCAGTATTAAGGTTTCAAATCACAGGGAAATGCAGACAGATCATGTGGCTATTTTCTATCATTCATTCTCTCTCTCAAATTGGGGTCTGTTTAAAGAGAAGAAATACATTCTTTTGAAACATTACCAGACTCAGCTCCTGAAAAGATTTGTAATCCAGCAAGGTCAGTTTCAGATTGAATAAAGTAGAACCTGGGAATGTGGGCAGAAAGATAAAGGAGTATAGATCAGTTGAATGCCTATTGCCTGACAGGGAGTTATCAATAGAATCACTGAGTAACAGCATTTCCGAGTTGGAAATAGCCATACACGCCAATGCTTCAGTTCTCTGTCTTGCTGATGTCATCTTAGGATTCTCCATTCAGACAGGAAGACTTGGGGATAGGGGCACAGAACTGTGCCAATGAGATAGTTCCACGTGTAAAGGATTCATCTTCATGGTTCCCCCAAATGCTGTTATCTCATACTGAGCATCTGCACTGAAATACAAACCATTCACTTTCAAACTCCTCTAGTCTCCACTCCTTCCCACAGTCTTCTATATTCAAGGCAAGCTCGTAAATCTTGCTTGCCCTCTTTGGGATAGATTCTCATTTGAGTATTTCAAGATCAGTCTCAGATGAAGCCAATGCTTCCCCCTTTTCCAAGTAATCTGGATCCCATAGGAATGTAGCAATGCATTCAACCAGATCCAGGAGACTATGTAACTGAGACAACTGAGACAGCATTTGCCTTTTTCCCTCAGCCATTGACAGCACATCCCCAGTAATGAGGAGACCTAAATGTCCCCCAGCCCTTAAAATTCCTCTATACCCAAATCAGTTTTGTTAAAAGGGATTTTCTTTTCAAATGATTTTTATCTTGTGATTCAAGGTTTAGAAAGTACTTTCAATGCAGAAATCCCTTGAGGCAGAGAGTGGAAGAATTATAACCCTGGAATCTTTGTCTCAAAGAATTAAAGTAACTTCCCCTAAAGCCACCGTTTCATCCAAAGTATTCTGATTACAAGTCCAAAAATCTTTCCACTACCTGCACCTCATTCACGTATTTCAGTATTGTAGGAAGCATTTACAAATTAAACGCTTAACAGCTATTAGCTATTCACCCTTTGGTGTGAATGAGTCTTTCAGTGTCAAGCAGAAAGTAAGCCCTAAGAGAAGATAAAATTAAAAGATTTGTTGGTGTTTTTTCATAATAAGAGGGGAAAGAGAGTAGAGGAGAGGAAAGGGAAGGGAGAGAAGAAAGGAAAGGGAAGAAGAGATGAGATTCTGGGTTATATCCATGTCCAGCCATTAGCTAAAACTTGGATGTGATGATGGAAGCTCTCTGAAGACTGGTGAAATGATAGCTGGACAGAGGTGGCAGTGGAATGAGATAGTAGTAACAAATTTTCAAGGAACTGTAGAATGTTGGAGGTAGAAGGGTGTTGGAGAGATTATCTACCAGTGGTGTCAAACTCAGGTCATATACTGAATTAAGAAAATCACTAATTAAAAATATCTATGTTTTATATTTATTCTGTATACTTATTATTTTTTTAAATTCCCAAATCACATTTTAATCTAGAGTTTTATGGGAATTGGTGAATTTGACAGCTCTAATCCAAACGCTTTTTTTTGCATGTGGAAAAAACTATAGCCACACAAGGTAAATGATTCACCCAAGAGAGCTACACTGGCAGAAGTGACTAAAAGTCAAGTCTCCTTTCTCCCAGCATGTTTTTTTTTCCTCCAGTTCTTTGTATACTTTTTCCCTTTGCTAGTCCTGTTTCCCATTGTCACCCAGTACTGACCTAACTCCCAGTAGTGGATGCTCACTGATAATGACCCTCATTCTGCATCCCACACTTTCTGAGTCATGCTGTCCTGTAATGTGAAAATTTCGAAACAGACAGTGTGTACCAGAGTCCTGAGACAAATGAAGCAAAATCATGCCTGCCTACCTGATACATTATGTTAATAGCAGAAGCAAAATAAATTTATTGGCAGCTTTCCTCAGCTCTTTAAAAATTCAATAATAGCCAAGTCATAATTGCTTGGAAGATTATCTCCTGTTCTCTTTCTCCATTTCTCTACTCAATGAGGGTACAGCCCTTTCCAATTTTCTTCCTTTTGTGACTATGCCTTCATTTTTTTAACTCTAGTTGCATCATGAATTCAGAGTTGGGAGATGGGGTTCAAAAGGCACCTCCGATACTAACCAGCTGTGAATTGAAAGGGAAGTCATGGATATTCTCTGATTCTCAGCCTTCTCATTGGTAAAATCCTTCAAAGAATCTGGGTTTTGATCTATTGGTACGGGTCCTCCAACAGGGCAGATCCCAGCCCATCCAAGATTCCTCATGTAGTAGCATTCTTATTTATATTGGACTATCAGCCTGATATGTTTTTCTTTAGTTGTTCCAAACTGTTTTTTAAAAGCCTTTATAACCAGTCCCCGACACATCTAACTAGGTTTCTTAGATTTTATTCTGCTTCCCAACTCTATCATTTAGCTACAATGAATTTCTTTCTGTTCCTTACTCATTCTCCCATACCTATGTCTTTGTACTGTCCGTCCCACATTCAGTGATTTTGCTCCCTCATCACTTCCTTCAAAATATGGTTCAAACATTGCCTTCTATATGATGTCTTTCTTGAATCCTCCAATAATGGTTAAGGTCCTTCCTTCCTTTATTATATTTAATTACCTGGCATTCATTTTGTATTTATTTTATAGATATTGATTCTGATTATATGTTTCTTCATTGCCTCTTCTAAGAAAATGTAAGCTTCTTGCGAGCAGAGATTATTCCCTTTCTGCTGTTTTTAAGTTAGCTTTTTTTTGTATATCCCTGACTCAGCACACTGCCTGTAATATAAGAGATACTTGATACTTTCTTAGCTATTGATTGATTGATAAATCTTTTGATAAGTAACAGTGGGACATTTAGGCTCTCCATCTGTTCTCTCTCATTACTAGTATATTATCTACCTGCACACTGGTTTTTCTGATTCCTACTTTCTCAGATCCCTTTAGAAAAACAGTCACTGCCTACAGGCAAATCTACATTGGTAATATGTTGCACCCTTTTCTTACTCCTTATTTTTCTTAACCTCTGTGTAGCTTTCATGCTGATCTCTTTTATATTTTCTTGAACTTCCTGACACTCTTCCCTAAAATTCTCCTCCTATAAGTTTATTCTTTCTTAGTCTCTTTTACTAAAGGAGAATTATCATAGGATCACATATTTAAAGTGGAAAAAGACCTTGGAGAACATTAAATACATTATTTTACAAATGGGGAAATTGAGGCAAAGATAGATTGTCACTTGCTCAGAGTCACATAATTTCTTAGTGTGTTATAGCAGGATTTGAACCTAGGTCCTTCTTATTCCAAATCCAGCTCTATCTACTATGCAAATCTGAAGAGCAGGAGGAAAAAGGAGTCAATATAAAGCTGTATGATTTTCAAAGTATTTTTCAAGCTCTATCCCCTGTGATAGTTCACCCTCCTTCTCTTGCCTCTCAAATTTGGACATATCCCAAAGCTCTATTGTAGATCCTCTTCTCTTATATATCAATATTCTCACTGTGATCCAATTACAACAATTCTTGATTCCCTTACCACAACCCCCTCAAATACCTTATTTTTATTATGTATATATTTTGGGCATCCATATATGCATGCATATTACTTCCCCATAGAATTTAAGATAACTGGAAATTAAGAGTTGTTTTATTTTTGTCTTTGTACACCCAGTGAGAGGCTGTGTGGCATAATGGAAAGCAGAACCAAAACAAGGAAGATCTGCGTTCGAATCCCACCTCTGACATATACTAATTATGTAACCCTGGACAAATCACTCAGCCTCTCAGTGAGCTAGCTAATTTTCTATCATCAACATTTTAAATTCAACATTTCTAAAACTGAACTCATTATCTTTCTCCCAAAATCCTCTGCCTATGAGACAAGCAGTTCAAGATGTCAAATAAGCAGTTAGGGCTGGCAGACTGGAAGTCAGAAAAGAAGTTAGGGCTAGACAAATAGATCTGATTTCTACAGAGACATTATCGAATCCGTGAGAATGGATTTGAGTCTTCATGGAACATGACCAGAAGATCTTTTCATCTGGCCCTAACACAAAAGCTTCGCCTAGAAGAGTGTCAGACTATAGGTCTAACTACAGGTAGTAGGCACCAAGAAATAGTTAACTTTGTAACTTCTCATCTGATATTTATCCAAACAGAGAAGGGGCTGGCCACCTTTCCAGAGCAGAATGCTGTAATTTTAGTCACTATTCTTTCACTTTGTTTAGCTTAGAGTTGGGAAGGTATTAATGATTATGTGCAAGGGATAGGGAGAATACACTCATCAGTATTCAAGAGCTGAAAAGGAACAGTTAGTCCTATTTTATAAATACATGCATAGTTTTAGGGTATTACTTAGAATCTGCCTTTTTCTCTGTCCCTCTGTCACATAACCATGCATTGCTGGCCAGGAGCATCATGGGGTCATTTCACTTCCCTTCAAAGCTTTCATTTAGGTGATACAAGAGAGACCAAATGAAGTCAGCTAATAATGCGCTGTGATGTGGCATGATATTATTATATCTGTCAGCTTTATTTATTTTTTAAGGGAAAGAAAAATCTATTTGGGGTTAGAGAGAAATGTTTTTTCTAGCTATAACAAATCTTGTTTATTCTCAAGACAGTCCAGACCAGTATCAATTTAAATAATGTTGAACTTCCTCATTTAAATAGAATTCTTTTCTTTAAAAAATAAAAAGAAATCAATCAAACATCAAAGTCATATTCTCACCCATTAATCAACACTTGTTAAAAAATCACAGAGCCCAAATCAGTTCCTTAAATCAGCAGCTGTCTCCTGGAGAACTGTAGGTGGTACACTGTTAGCGGAGAGGCTGACCTCCAGTGGCCTTCAGACAAAAGAATTCACTTGGTTGACAAAGATGCAAAAGCCAAGTGATGGAATAAGGAAGATGGCTCATTGTGACACTATTGTTTTCAAGAGTGGTGGCTGCTGTTGACATTTTCATGGCATTTCAAGTCCCTCTACAAATCTCTTATAAATACTACCTAATGCAAAGCTTGACCTTCCTCTTAAAATACAGTGACTTATGAGATTTATTATCTTAGTTTCACATTTCCTCCTCCTTTTGTGTATACTACCAGAAGCTGTATTTTGGCTATGTGTGTTCTCTTTTTCTTTTCTTTCTTTCTGTTTTTTTTTTAAATATTGAATAAGCTACAACCACATTTTTCTGTTGTCTCCCCCTTGTTCATTGTTCCCTGGTCTCTGCCACTGTGGTGGGTGGAAAATTCCACTCTGAAACAGAAAATAGATTTAACTGTTAAAGGGAATGTTTGTCTCCATACCGTAAATTTTAATTAAACCAAGCAATTCCCTTTATTAATGCTGGATTTTAGGGTCCAAATTCTGACTCTGTTATATACTTTCTCAGTTTCCTCATCTGAAAAATTAAGGGATTGAACTAGATGAGCCCTAGATGAGCTTCCTGTTTTAAAGTTATGATGCTGCAACCCTTAGGAGAATTCTGATGCCTACAAGTCAAACTAATGACAATGGCTACAAGAAATTATGCAGTGCCAAAATGTAATATGCAATTGAATCAAATTCTTATTGCGTGCATCAGGACCCCTCCTTCTCTGTATCATCTAGGAGTAAAACTCCCTGTTTTATTTTTTTTTTCCTTCTCACTGAACTAAATGAGTATAATTGAATTTATGCAAGATTCCACTGATTTTTCCAAAGGTGTTACTGAGTTGTTAGAAGGATTTGCACAAAATCTACTTTACTTTATTCCTAAGAATGAAAAAATAATGAATGAGTTAAAGTAAGGACCATGATAGCAGTGGACTAGATCTTGTCAGTGAGTAGGGAATAGATGATGACATTTTTGAAATAAACTCTTATAGAATATCCTATGGTGATGGTCCTAAAGGTTCTTTTAGGAACAATTCAGCTGAGTTTACTTTTAAGAGGATTAGGAGACCCTCTGTGAGATTTGTAAGTCCAGAGTAGTGGAACTTGAATGACTGGGTTAGTTTCCTAGGTCCCTGAGGCATAAAAGTTTCTAGTCTACAGGGAATTGGTGTCCTGGAGGATTCCACAAAATTTCCCTTCTGTTGGGATGTCTTTCTGAATAAACATTGGCCATTACTGTGATAAATATAGAGGGGGAACAGAATAGCACTTTACTTGAATTTAATTAAAGTTTTTTTTATTCTTTATACTTTTATCATGAATAAAGTTATTTTTATTTCATTTTGTGAACCATCTGTTTCTTACTACATTTTAACCTCAATTGAACCACTGGATTGGCTTGTTCTAAGCTCAGCCTAGAATAATTGGAATTCTAGTTTCATAATTAGGATGGAAAAAGGGATTTCAAACTAAAACATGTATTTTCTTTTAGGCAGTGCTGAACACAAATAGAGGTTTCATGGGCAGTACATAAATGTTGGAATTGGAGTAATGAAGACGGGTTCAAATTCCTTCTCTGATACGTAATACTTAGTCCCTTGGCAAGTTATTTACCCTCTATATGATTTAGACAATTTCTTAGAAGTTATTTATAACCCTTCGATATTTCTGTTGAGGTGACTCCAATATTATATAGGAGCTTAGACAAACAAAGGGGATGTAATGGAAAGAGGGTAAGATTTAGGGTCAGAATATTTGTTGGGTTTGAATCTCATTTGTTGCATGACCTTGGCATTTCATTAATTGGAGTCTGGTTTCTTCATCCTTAAAATGAGAAGAATGACAAAATGAAAAACAAAATTGGAATTGAAAGAATGTCTATGACCATGAGTAATTCAATACGTACCCCCCAAAAGAATTCCTACTACAAAATCACTGGCAAGTGATAATCCAGTCTCTACTTGAGTGTCTTTAGTGATAAGGAATCCATTACCTTTAAAGAGAACTCATGACATTTTTAAAGAGCTCTAATTATTAGGAAGGGTTTATTTTTTCTCCATAATAAAGTCTAGCCTAATTTTGCTTCATTGTGATTTCTACCTATTATTCTTCAGTTTGACCTCTGGGGAGATAACCACTCATACTGCTACTACTACTACTACTACTACTACTACTACTACTACTACTACTACTACTACTACTTCTTACTGCTAATACTACTACTACCACCACCACCACTACCACTGCTACTACAACTTGCCTTTCTTACCTTCTCAAATCAGTGTAACTATCAAATGAGAAAACCTATGTAAGTGTTTTGTAATATTATAGATAATATTAGGTTATTAAGAGATGGAAGGGAAATATGAGGTCATCTAGGCCAAGCAGGTCATCTTTACTGCCTCCCTCCAATTTATTTCTCTAGTTCCTCTTCTGAGGCTTAAACTTGTGAGAGTTATCCATAAGAACTCAATCCAGACTCCCACCCCACCAAACACACACACTGCTGTTGTTCGTCATCTTTATACCATATCATGACTACCCACAAACTGAAAACTACCAGTTCTGAAAAATTCATGTCAATTGAATGTTCTATTTTTCCAATCATCATTGCTATGATTTCCCAGTCTAAACAGCTTTTCCTGGTCACCACTCTGTTATTTATATTATTAGAATCTAAGTTCTTTGAAGTCACCTAGAGCACTGAGAAGTTACATGACTTGCCTAGGATCACATAGTCAACATTGACATAAACCGAACTTGAACCCAGATTTTCTCAAGGCCCACTTTCTTTCCACCACATGACATATATATGTCAGCTACTATTATTACTCTTATTAGGATCTTTGCTGTTCAACTAACCTCCTCATCTGATGCCTCATCATGGCAGGGAGGTGTCTCGAGCTTCTTAAAGACAATACCAACCAACTATAAGCTCTTATAAAACCCACCATACTTTGAATATAGGTCCATCAAGGAGCTACCTTTCTGTTGTCCAAGGACCAGCCTCATTCAAGGATCTCCGAAAAGTAACAGAATCTTCAGCCAAAGCAGTTCCCAAAGACAACATAGACATATACAGATTTTTAAAGAGGTTACTATCTATTTCTATGGAGGGAACAGCAATACTGATGGATTTAGAGATTACTATAGATAGATAGAGAGAGAGAGAGATGGATATATATATATATATATGTATATATATGTACAAGTTTAATCATTTTTATTATTACTGACAGAAACTATCAATTCCAGGAACCTTAGACCCTATGGTTTCATAAGTCTCAAAGTTTGGAGCATTTAGTGTTTCCTAGAAGAAAAGAAATACCAGTGATAAGAAACAGGTTCCTCATCTAGGTCATAGAAAATCTAAAGTTACCATAGAGTTAATTTATTCAGCTAACATTTATTAAATATCTACCTTGATTTAGGTACTATGCTGGAGATGAAAAGATAAAAATATAATTCTTGAATTCAAGAGAGGTAGCCAGGATATGCTGTTGATTCTCAAATCTCCCTGTTCTATCCCAAACCATTGCCAACTGTCTTTCAGAAATCTCTAACTAGGTGTCTAGTAGACATCATAAGTTTAACATAGCCCAAATAGAAATAACTTTTCTCCCTAAATCCTTTGCCTACAAATTTCTCTATCACTATCTTGGGCACCTTCTAGTCTCCCAGCCTCACATCCCAGGCATCATCCTTGACTGTTCACTATTCCATATCCAATCTGTTGCAACATATCTACAGTTTATCTCCTCTCATCTGATTTGCCCCCTCTCTGATGCAAGTCCTTAACATCTGGACTATTTAGGTAGCCTGCTAGTGAATTCACATGCCCTAGGTCTCTCACCACTCCAATTCATCTTGCATATATCCACCAAAGTGATTTTCCTAAAGCATAGGTCTGATCATGTCACTCAATTAATTCTGGTGGTTCCCAATCACTTCCAGGCACAAATATGAAATCTCCTGCTTGGAATTCAAAGTCCTTCATGAACTAACTCCTTCCTACTTTCTAGTCTTCTTACACATTACTCTTCTACCATGTATTCTTTAATCTAGTGACATTGGCCTCCTTGCTATTCCATGAATAAGACACTCAATTTCTTGACGCCAGGCATTTTCTCTCGTTATATCCCATACTTAGAATGCTTTCTCTCCTCATCTCATTCTATTACCTTCAAGTTCCAACTAAAATTCCATCTTCTATAGAAAGCCTTACACAATCTCTCCTAATTCCAGTTCCTTTCCTCTTTTTATTATTTCTTAGTAATCCTACATATAGGTTGTTGGTACATTTTTTTTTTTGCTTGTTGTCTCCCCCATTAGATCCATGAGCCACTTTAAAACTGTCTTTTGCCTCTTGTTCTATCCCCAATGATTAGTACAATGTCTGACCCATAGTAGGCTCTAAATAAATGTTTTATTGACTGACTGACTAATAGGTTGAGCTCTGGACATGGGGTCAGGAATAGCTGAGTTGAAATACTGCCTTATATACTTGCTATCTGTGTGACTGTGGGCAATTTATTTTACTACATCATGCCTCAGTTTCCTCATCTATAAAATGAGGGGGTTGGACTTTATTACTTCTAAGGTTTATTTCAGCTCTAGAGCTATGATCCTAAAAAGGTAATGTAGTACCTAGAGAAAAACTAAATATACAGTAAATAAATTTATTTCTAAATAAAATAATATATTTCTAAATAAAACATATTTTTAAATAAAAATAAAATTTTTCTAAATACATTTTCTAAATAAAAATATATGAAAAATACACACAGAATTATTTTCTGAATGTGACCACTCCAGTTTCATAACCAAATTGCTCTCAGCTGCCTCTAGCCAAGGAAAGACTGCTCTTGATAGATGTTAGGATAGAAGAAAGGTTGAAAAAAAGAACCAATCTTTAATTTCCCTGAAAGACACCATGCCATATGTGCATTTCTACTTAGCTATTTTCCAAAAGACTGTTTACTCTCTCTCTTATTTCACCAGTGGAACCAGGTGCCCTATCTCCTCTTTCCCTAAAGTGTTGCATAACACAATTTGGCTGAGAAGTAATATATGAAGCTCGACTGTTTAACCTTTACTTTTAAGGGAAAGAATCAGCATACTAATTAGGAAAGATGCCACCCAAGGGGCTCTAGTTCAATGTTATTTCCTTCTGGAAAATGTAAGGGATATGTATTATGGAGTCTACTCCAATGGATCCAAAAGTACTCCTTTCCCCTTTGCTCTTCTCAGACATAGGCAGAGTCCATTGTACTTTTCAATACAATGTACTTACCTAACTAACCTAAAGGATCAATTTCCTAGGCCTATAATGTATACTGTGGCACATAGTAGGGGAAGAGTCTTGAACCAGAATACCAGAGGCCTGCATTCTTGTCTTTGCTTTTCCAACAATGGAATTGTACAAATCGAATTGTGTTTCTGGGTCTCCTTTTCTAGATCATCATCCATGCCCCACACCATAACCTTGGATGTCTTCCAGTAGTCTCTCCTGAATGTACTTCATTTCTCTCTCATTTCCCTTTTCTTCTCCCTCTTTGTCTTCCTTTTCTTCTCCTTCTTTCCTTCTCTTCTTCCCCTCTCTCTCCTATGCCTTTTGCCCTCTCTCCCTTTCCTTATCTTCTCTCTTATCAGTCCCATAGTGCAGTTTGTATCATTGTGCACATGAATCCCAAATCTATATATCCAGCCCTAAACTATGAGGATATATGGAACTGTTCCATAGCTATTTTAATTCCCCCTCAAATCTACTTCTCTTTCAAATTTCGCTATTTTAAGGGGTACCATCATCTTTCCAGCCACCCTAGGGTTTTCACAATTCCTTACTCTTCCCTGACTTTCATTGCTCATATATTTTTTTCCAAATCCTGTCTCTCTTGTCAAGTAGGCTGCATGATGTGTCCTATACTTCCATATCCATTCCCTTTTCTTCACTCACACAACCATCAATACTCTACTGTATTGAGTTCTTTAAACTTGCATTTCTCTAATTAATAGTGATTTAGAGCATATTTCCATAAGTCTATACATAGCTTTGATTTCTTCCAAAAACTGCCTGTTCCTATCCCTTGACAATTTGTCAATTGGACAAATGATTCTTATTTTCACAAATTTGACTCAGTTCTCTACATATTTGAGATAGGGGGCCTTTATCAGAGAAACTTGCTGTAAATCCTCCCCTTCCCCTGCCCCAGTTTCCTCTATTCCCTCTAATCTTGGCTACATTGGTTTTGTTGGTGCAAAAACATTTTAATTTAATGTTATCAAAATGACCCACGTTTCTTCCTGTGGCCCTCTGTCTCTTGTTTGTTTATAAGCTCATCCTTTATATTTTCATCTCTTACGCCAGTGTCTTTACACTGGGAGTTAAATGATTTGTCCAAGTTAAATGATATAGTAAATAAATGCCAACTGTAGGATTTGAACTCAGGTTCTCTGACTTTTGAGGCAGTCTTGCTTCCAATAAATAGTATTGACTCCCACAGTATCTCACCCGTTTCTTATAATCCTTAGCTTCTTTGATGCTCATCTGCCATCTCCTAATAGAAGATTTTCCTAATCTTTTTAGTTGCCAGTGTTCTCCCTGTGAAAATCATCATGAATCCATGCATGTGTTTGCATGGTCTCTCTTTGCAGTAAGATTCTTAAAAGCAGTATTATTTTTCATCTTGCCTCTTTATCCTCAGTGACATATGTAGTAGGCACTTAATAATGCATCTCAACATGCCTAAAATTGCCCTTATTTTCCTCATTTGAATGCCCATAGGTTAAAAAGAAAGAAAGGGCCTAGGAAGGCATCAGGTACAAACCCTGGGATGAGGAAACTGAAATCTAAAGAGAGATAAATGAAATGACTTGTCCAGAATCAGTCAGGTAATAAATAAAAGAGGCAGGTCTAAAACACAGGTCTTTTGACTTAAATCCAGTGCATCTCCCCTAAGAAATACTATGAAATGGGAGGTTTCAGTTAAGTGAACTCTAAAGTCCCCTCAAGTTCCAAAATTCTGATATACCCATTATAGTTTTAACTTTGTGTTGAAATTAGGAGTCTGGTTTGTATAGAAACTAAAGATTGAGCTGTTCTGTGGAATCCTAGTGCTGATGATATTGATCCAATAGCAATCATTTACAAGACAAACAACCAAATGAATGACTAAAAAAATAAGCAAAACAAATAGACAAGGCAAAAATTCTCAAATGAATGAAAAAAACAAAAAATAGATAAAGCAAGAAGCAAATAAATAAATGAATGAAAAAATAAACTAGTAAACAAATAAATGAATAAATAAATAAGTAAATATTTTTTTAAATGATTGAACCTAAGCTGGGAGATGAAGTATGACCAAGTTGTAGAGCACTACCACTAAATCCTCCTCTGGTGCCTGATTGTGCTGGTTAGGTGACCATATAGCCATGAAAGCAATGCCAACATAGGACAAATATAAGAAGCTCTTATCAAGTTGTAATCACTTCAAGTGTGGACCTGGTAAAAGAATTTATGTCAATCATCTTAGGACTGGCCTCATTTTAAGTAGGAAAGACTTATCATTAGAAGGTTAATGCCAGCTGTAGGATTTGAACTCAGGTTCCCTGACTTTTGAGGCAGTCTTTTTTCCAATGAATAGTACTGACTCCCAAAGTATCTCATCTCTGTTTCTTATAATCTCTCGATTTCTTGATGCTCATCTGCCATCTCTGAATAGAAGATTTTCCTAATCTTTTTAGTTGCCAATATTTGTTTTTCAGCCTCAGAAACTCTTCAAACTGTCAACTAAGACCTGGAAGGTTCACTATCCACAAAACTGGAACAAGGGTGTAGTAGATGGGAATTTGCTCCAGGTTGTAACAGCCAAGTCAGCCAGTCAAATCATCAAGCATTTATGAAGTATTTTTCATGTTCCAGACACTGTGCTAAACAATGAGATTAAAAATATAAGCAAAAAATAAAGATATGGGGGTGTGGTGAGGGGGAATAGACTCCACTTTCAAAAAACTTACATTCTACTGGAGGAAAATAATACATAAAAAGAAGCTGAAATGGGGGAATGGACAAGGGGGAAAGCTCTTGCATGTGGCATAATGAAAAAAGTCTAGAGAGTGAAGAATGGAATCCAGAGAGAACTGAAGGACTGAACATCCTTGGCCTTTGTCCTTTTCTTAAAATGGATATTCCTGGGGCAAACCAATTAATCAGAGGAAAGGGCAGCTGGGATATATCTAGTGGGGTACCTATCTGGAGATGGAATGCAGTTATACCTGAGGGTAGTTGCCATCCCTGTGTCTTTTATAGTCTGGAGGTAGGCTGTACTGCCGATTACAGAATGGTCTATACCACTATTACCCAACTTTCCCATGTGTTCTCTGAACCATCATCTCCTACCCTGTTATTCCATCCTCCCACCAAATAATTTTTGCATAAGTGAGAAAGAATTCCCTACTTTGACTCTAGGTACCTACTCAATGGCACAAACACCAACACCTGACTAAGTCTTAGATACATGAAATATTGAAGTATAGTCTAACAGAGAGCTAAGTTCAAACAATAAAATCCATGTTGTCCTTGACATTAATGACCTGTTAATATACTGTATCTTGCATGTTAGTGTTGGCCTCCCTCCACTATGCTAGCTAGAGACTGACAACTGTTAACTAATCCACTACAAATTTTATTGACTCATAAACTGACTCTTCGATTTCTGCATTTTTCACCCATTTGCAGAACTGTTTCCTGACTGCTTACACAAACCCAATGGAAATGAGAATATTTGTCACCCGTCAAGAGTTCTCTGAAGCCCCAAGTCAAAAAAAAAAAACCAACAAAAAGCCCTCTAATATTTTCTGTATATATGCTCTTCAGGAATCAAGCTTGTTGGAAGCCTGAGATTTACTTACCCTATTCAGATCCTGAGATTGACAAAGAGATAAATTATATCCTCATTTCCCTTTGCACAGGGTATAAGGGGCTTTAAAATAACAGCAAAAAAAAGAACCAAACTCAAAATTAATATTCATGAAACCCTACAGATCAGTGCAAACACAACTCATTTTTTATGCAGGCAAGGGATAAACAAACTTTCAAAAGTTCTCTGAAAGCAACAGTGAATGGCATTTGGCACACACACAGACACACAAAGCAGAATGCACAGCCTGACTTTCATAGGGCCCAAAGGAGAAGCCCTAAGTGGTTTAGAGGTTTGAGGAACATTGGAGGAGAGGGAGAGAATCATAGACAATTACAGCTGGAAGGAACCTTAGAAATCAGTTGGTGAAACTCCTTTTTTTGAGAACTGAATAACTGGTAGCCAAGCAAAGGCAAGTGACTTGCTGAGATGGGAGAAGGCAAGTCTTACAGGGAAAATGATCATATTTTTAAGAGTCTTAAAAACTGTTATTAGAAGAAGGATTAAATGTGTGATGCTCAGCTCCAATGAAAAGAGTAAGGAGAATTAAGTCAAATTTTAAAAAGATGCAGGTGCCATCTGGATATAAAGAAAAAATATCTTAGCAAAATGGGCTGTTCTAGCTACTATAAATATCTGGCCCTCATTTTCCTCAGAAATAGATGACCTATGCGTTCACTTGCAGAACTACGATCCTTTGATCAATAAAGAAATGGGCTGTCTTGGGAGTTAATGAATTCTCTGTCACTGGAGGAATATAAACAGAGACTTAACGGTTATTTTTCATGGTTTTTGTTATAAAACTTGGCTTTTGCAACTCTGAGATTCTGAAAATCATGGCAACTAACATTTGTAGATACAGAGAGAGCTTTGCAGAATTGTGGATAGGGCGCCTTGACTTCCAGAAATGACCTAAGTTCAAATCCTGCCTCAGACACTTGCTAATTGTGTGATGTTGGACAAGTCAGTTAACCTCTGTTTGCATCAGTTTTCTTAAACATAAACAATACTAGCACCTATCTCTCATGATTTTTGTAAGGATAAGATGAAGTAACATTTGTAAATGTGGTTTGTAAAGCTTAAAATACTATATATGTATATAAATTATTCATTTAAAACATTCGTACAAATTATACAATTAATACACAATAAAATACATAATATATATAAAGCCATTATCATGCTTTATTTTTTTACAATGCACTTTCTCATAATAACCTTGTGAGATAAGTAGGGTAATTATCTTTTCTATTTTTCAAAGAATTGTAGCTCAACAAGGTGAAGTAACTTTCATAAAAGAACAAAACTAGTATGAATCAATCTACAAATTTATTAAACATTTACCATATGTCATATTTAAGTACTAGAAACTTAAAGATAAAGCTGAAGAATCCATTTGTTCAATAATCTAGCATTCTAACAGGCAAGACAACATATACACACATCTGTATATAGGATATGCATTCAGAGAATATGGAAGGTAGCCTTTTGTGGGGAAGGTACTAATAGTTGGAGGACCAGGAAAAACCACCTGGGGATATGGTTTTGAATTATGTCTTAAAGGAATCCAGGAATTCTAAAAGCCAAAAGTTATGAGAGAGAGAAAATGCAGGCATGGATAGTAGATGACAGATGGAATAGCAAATAATCTATTACAGCTAGACTATAATCTTTGTGGAAGGGAGAGAGGTGTTAAAAGATTGGAAGGGGTCAAACCGTGAAGACCGTTAAATACCCAACAGAGGAGTTCATATTTAATGCTTGAAGTAACTTTGGAGTGTTGTTGAATAAGAAGTTCACATGGTCACACTTGCATTTGAGAAAAATCACCTTTATATGTATGTGGAGAATGGAATGGAAAGAGGAGAAACTTGAGGAAAGGAGTTCATTTATAAGGTAATGGTTTAGTGAGAGGTTCTGAGGATCTGAACTAAGGAGGCAATTATGTGACTGATAAGTAGAGGGTATGTGAGAAAGATGCCAAAGAGAAACAAAAGACAGGATTTGTATATGTTGGGTGAGTGAGAAAGGAATCAAGGATTATAGATCATGAACGTGAATAACTAGAAAGAAGTGCAGTATTGTCACAGTGATGAGTTTGGGGGAAAATAGATAGACAGATAGATAGATAGATAGATCTATTTTATACATGGGTTCTTGCAGGGCATCCACTTTGCATTGCCTAATAGGAAGTTGGTACAAGGCTTGGAAGCAGCTAGGTGGTTCAGTGCATAGAACATAAGACCTGAAGTCAGGAAGACCTGAGTTCAAATGTGGTCTCAGACACTTATTAGCTGTGTGACCCTGGGCAAATCATTTAATCTCTGCCTCAGTCCACTAGAGAAAGAAATGGCAGGTAACTCCAGTGTCTTGGTCAAGAAAACCCCATTGACAATATTGGTCATGAAGAGTTGGATATGACTAAACAACCAAGCCATAACATAAGGCTAGAGAGAGACTAGATATGAACAAATAATTCTGGGAACTATCTTCAATAAAATGATAACTGAACCTAGGGAAATTTGATGGGATGATGTGATCATCAAGGGAGAGAATAAAGGGAGAAAAGAGAAGAGGCCCCAGGACAGAGCCTTGGAGAAACCTATGGTTAGTGAGCATGACATGAACAAAGATTTAGCAAAGAAGATAGAGTAACTGTCAAAACAATATGAGGGGATCCAAGATAGAGTGGTTATGAAAATCCAGAGAGGACAAATATGCAACAGTAGAAAGGGGTCAATGATATAGAAATAATTCAAAGATGTCAATAAGAACAGACACTGGATTGGTAACTTTGGAGAGAGCTTCAGTAGGACAATGATCTGGAAGCCATATTGCAAAGGTTTTAGAAGAAAGTAGAAGAAAAAAGTAGGAGAAAGGAACACGAAATGAAATTTTCTTTTACAAGCATTTAATCTGAGATATGGAGTGGAGATATAGAACAAGAACTGGAAAGCCTGGTAGAATCTAGTGTTTTATTTTAAGAATATAAGGGACTTGGGTATGTTTCTAGGGAATAGGGAAGGAAGTAGATAGGGAGATATTGAACATTAGAGAGAAAGTGAGAGTAGGGACAATGTGATGGTGAGGATGGGAGGTGGTAAGACTAAGGTCACATATAGAGGGGTTGACCTTGCAAAGGAGAAATATTACCTAATTATCAGAGAAAAGAATAATAGATTAGAGCATGGGAGATAATATCAGAGAGATGAAAGGAGGAAAAATGTGATCAAGTAATTATATAAATATGTATATGGATGTATACACATATGCATATATACATGTATATGTGAGTGTGTATGTATGTATATATATATATATATATATATATATATATATATATATATTTACACATACTGAAAGAGAGAGAGAGAGAACCCTATATTTATGTATGTAACATATGAAGTGATAGTGAGGGGTGGGGATTTAGTGTTATGAGAGGCTCAAGAAGAGAAGGATGAGACCCAGAGACAGAACCTAGGTCCTTCAGATTTCAAATCCAAGATCATTTCCATTAATTAAATGCTCAAAAAAATCTGATTTTATCAGGTTATAGATTACTCTTTATCTTTAACTGTCTATTCTATTTCATTCTTGTCGTGTTTAACCTTAAGTTTACCACAAGCATTCCACCCATTGGGACCCTTGAGGGCAGGGACTGGTTTTTTTTTTGCCTCTTTTTGTATCTCCAGTACTTAGCAGTGTCTAGCACCTAGTAGGCATTTAATGTATGTTTATTGACTGACTGACTATACCTGTCCTTGAGTAGTCCTTAGTTGTCCCTTATTTGCCTTATAAGGATAACCCATCTTCTTTTTCATCCATGCATCTCTCTGATGATATTCACTAAACTCTTTCCACCATACCATTCAAAAATTGTATCCCACTGACAGATACTACTAGTTTTCATAACCAGTTACGTTTTCAGTTATCTCAAGAATTTTGGATAATATTTCCAAGAATTGCCAAAGCAAAATTAATTTGAATTCACTTTCATACTAAATTAGCTCTTCAAAAAGAGAGAGGGTAGATAAGAAGTCAAAGAGTTAATTATGAGATCCTGCCATGGCTCTTCTGAGGCAAAGAATTTCTGATAATTCCGTAAGATTCATAGATGAAGAAAGTGGGGAAAAAAGCCCAAGAAATAAAAACAAACAAGTATAGAGATGCAGCATTCTGCTCAATTTGGGGTACAAAAAGTGCTACAGATTGACCTAGTTCAAAGCCTCTCTTCTCTCACCTTCCATAAAACATATAATTTTCTTCTCTTTTTCCACTTGAAGATCATTAATTTGACACATTCTCCCAATTAGAGAGAATCATTTAAGCTTATCAGTGGCTTATTTTGAAATGCCCTGAAGGCTGTCCTGGGTCCTCTTCTCTTCTCTGTCTATATTCTCTCCTAGGGTGATTTCCTCAGCTACTAAGAATTCAATTAACAACCTCTGCAGATGACAGACAATTCTATATATCGAGCCCTAAATTCTTTCCTGAACTTCAGTCTGCCATTAACAACCAACTGGACATTTCCCACAGGCATCTCAAACTGAGCATGTCAAAAACAAAACTCATTATATTTTCCCCAAGACCTTTTAGGTTCAGGTACTGTGCCCTTGCCCTCAAACTATGGTTTTATTTGCACTGTTTTTCTTTATATTTGCTCTATATACACATGGATGGATACATATATTATCTAAATGTATACATAGCTGTATTTTCTTTATATTTGTATATATCCGTGAAGCTAGGTGGTGTGGGGGAAAAATACTGGACTGGCATCAGGACAAGATGAATTCAAGTCCATTCTCAGACATTTACCTGCTCTGTTACTCTTGATAAGACACTTGACCTCTGTCTGCCTGTTTCCTCATCTGAAAAATGGGGATAATATATCCTACCTACTTCCCAGGGCTTATTGTGAAGAAAAACTAAGATATAATTTGTAAAGTGTTTTCCAAACTTTGAAGTTCTACTTATTGTATGTGTGTGTGTGTTGTTTGTCCTTCATTCTTCAAGAGGATCAATGACATTAGGAGCCTGGTTTCTTGACTTGCAAGTAAATTGAATTTAAGTTAGTCAGAATATGTATATATGTACATACAAGCATATGTATGCATGTATGTATGGAAGGTTGTGCTGGAATCAGAGGTCCTATGGCCAGATAGAGAGCTAATTGTTAAATTTTAATTACGAGCATTAATTGAAATTGGCAAATGCATGAATCAGTACTTGATTTATTGTTCTATCGATTGTCTAGACTTATGAAAGTGATGGAGAACATTATAATAACACAGATTAAACTTAAACATTTGTCATGACTTTTTTGTAGAACAAGCTGTTCCACATTTACTAGCAATCTCTATAAATGTACATATGCATGTTTTTGTGTTTGGATAGGGACTGTTTTATTCATAGTCTTCCTATTCCCAGTGCTTGTCCATATTAAGTGCTAAGTAAATGATTGATTGATAATCTATCCATTTTTCAAAATTCCTTATTTCTCTTAAAGGCCATACTCTACTTTCTGCCACTCACCCTTTGACTTTTCCTTTTCCCTCACATTTTCCCCCACCACAATCTAACAGATGTTAAGTTTTGCTGATCTTATCTCTTCAACAACTCATATTTTATCCACTTTTTTCTACTCTTCATAGCCTCCATTCCAGCCAATCAGTCAGTCAGTTGATATGTGTTTATTAATATCTCCTAGGTGCTAGACACTGCTAAGTGTTGGTTGTTCATCTTTCTCACTTGAACTGTAAAATATTCTTCATTATTTTCCCTGCTTCTTCTCTTTCCAATCCATTCTCCACACAAATACCAAATTGATATTCCTAAAACACTGATAATATCACTCCATTACTCAAATATCTTCAGCTGCTCCCTATTATAATACAAAACACTTAGTCTGGCATTAAGATTATCCACAATGTGATTCCTACCTACTTTTCCCATCTTATTTCATAAGTTCCTCAAGGATAAGAAATGTGAAATATTTGTACTTGATTTTCTAAGGGCATGTGTGGGACATGGTAGGTACTTGATAAATGTTTGTTGAAATTCACTTTCCATTACAGTACAAATGACTTACTTTGGGGCAGTTAGGTGGTGCAGAAGACAGAACACTAGTGCAGGAGTCAGGAGGACCTGAGTTCAAATCTCCCCTCAGACACTTGACACTTAAGAGCTGTGTGACCTTGGGCAAGTCACTTAACCCCAATTGCCTCATCCTAGGTCATCTCCAGTCACTCTGATGATTCAGATGGCTCTGGAGGAGAAGTGAGGCTGGTGACTTGCACAGCCCTCCCTCACTGAAAACAAAGTCAAGTAAAAGTCATGTCATTATTTCTCTGATGGCATGGTCTTCTTCAGCAACAAAGGATGAACACATACATTTAAATGGTTTACCAGCTGTTCTCTTCTCTTGCCTTGGTATATTTCCTCCTGCCTGGAATGCACTCCTTTCACTAAGCATCCCTTTAGAAGTCTGAGTTTTCTAATTGCCACAACCTTTCTAGATACTTTCCCTTATTAGTACTCTGTCTCTCTTGAATTTACTTTTTGTTGCTTAGTATGAATCATGTATTTGCTTACCTGTGTACATTTTTTTAATCCTCGGAAGAAGGTAACCTACTAAAGAGTAGGCACTTTTTGGTTTTGTCACACAAATGGCAAACATAATGTTTGCAGGTAAAAACAATACATCTTAAGAAGTCTATAAGGGAGAAGAAATGGATGCTTACTTTCACTGGCATGGTGAATTTTCTCACAAGGAAATTCTAATAATGTAGTTTAGCAACTTATCTGCATTTTATGGTCATGGAGAATTACTAAGGGCATTAACACGTAAAGGGACTTGTCCTGGATCAAACTGTTGCTATGGTTGTTATTTTTTTTTTTTGAGAGGACCAATGACATCATGCGGTGGTCTTAACTTGATCAAGAATTGGATTTAAATGAGGCAGAATTGCACAAAATCATCAGCCTCACTTTTTTCTTCCAAAATCATTGAAGTCCTGTGACAAGACAAAAGTCAGGATGACTGACAATGGCCTAGAGTCCTGTGGATGACTTTGGCATCTTCAATGTCTTCAATGTCTGACCACTCTCTAAGCATTCCATAGCACCTGCTTCAGTTCACTTCATGATCATTGGAAGAAATGGTTTCATTTATCCATTCTTCTGGGGTAAGTCTTCATGTGCTTGGGGTAGCCATCCCCCTAATTCACTGATAGGTTTTAGACCTGTCAATTATCCTCAACCTGGTTTAGTCTGTCTGCCAAGATGGATTTACTGAGGTGTGGCTGCTGTGCATAATACAGTTTCTTGGAGCCATAGATTAGAGTTGGGTAAAAGGTGGACATTAAAGGAGGAATGAGTAGACCTGAAAAGGGCTTGGCAAGCTTTCACACCAGCAGTGCCAGTCTTCCCTGAACACTCCATTCAGTAGATAGATAATGCATGTGTTATTGTTCTTATTATAAATTTGACGTATTTCATATATATATATATGTATATGTTATCTCTCCTCAGTAGACTCTAAGACCCATATAACCAAACAAGTTTTATCATATCTCTTTATCAACAAAATCAAATAATATAATACTTGAGTAAAAATACATTTTAAATTGACTTGGATCACTATAATGCACAAGTATCTAATTATGATTCCCAAACTTTTTAATGTTCACTTGACTACAGCAACTTTTTGCCCAGTTTGCGTGTCAGTTGTGTTACTCAGATTATATATCTGAAGTCTTCAAACATGAGGAATTGAAGCCCTGTTGGCACTGATGAAGGGACCAATGTGTTAAAGTTAACAGGGATATTAACTCAGGTTCAATATAAAGAACCTCCTAACCAGAAGAGCTGTCCAAAAAACCATTTTTAAAAAAAAATCACAAGATATTGTCAAATGGAGAATGGGTACCCATTGGTTAGGAATGTTTTGGAGGGTTTTATTTTTCCAGTCAGATGGAAGGAAGGTGAATTAAAAACTTTTAGATCTGATTGATTTCAATTATGTGACGTTGAACATGTAATTTGAACTCTGTGAGTCTGAGTTTCCACATCTGTGAAATGAAGGGTTTGGACCAGATGACCTTTAAAGTCCTTCCTGATCTCAATCTGTCAGTCTGAGATTTTGTACTGCATTTCTCTCAGAGTTATGAGCATCAAATGAAATAATAGATGGGTAGCACATTATAAACCTTGAAAGGCTATATTCTGAACCATTATCAAACTCCTTAAATAGAATGTCAAATATAATCTCTTTTTGCCTAAATGTTGCAGTTCATTCAATCAAGTGTTCAGCCATGACACCTGTGAAATATGCACCTAATTCTTCAAGACTCTGATCATAGATCAATAAGTGAGTATGGGAGCTCAGCTATTAGATTATGTGCCTGGAACATCTTTGTGGACAGATACAAAAATGGTTTAGGCACAAAAAGTATGCCAAAATAGCAGTTTTATAGAAAATTGTTCAATTTCTGACTATTTATAACTTTCGTGGATAAAGTCAACAGAAGAACAATCTAGAAAAGAATGAATGCAAACAGTATCACTCCCTCTCATGATCTTAAATGTTATGTAGATATATTACAAAGAGTACATATCACCCTGTTTGGATTTTTTCTTGTCCTTTCTGGACATTCCTTGAAAGCAATAGCCATGGCTTATTCATCTATGTGTCTTTCTCAGGAATTAGGATAATGTTAATAAGTGTTTATTACATGTTTATTGAATGAATAATTACACATACATATCTGTGTATATATGTGCATTTCTGCTAAATTACTGTTAAAATTCCTTATTTGTTGTAGTGTTAGCCCTAGATACATGGATGGACATTTGGATGGATGGAGGAGCTTGCAACTGTATTTATATAGCATGTATAACTCCAATAAAATATTTTTCCACTACTTCATTTTGATGTAGAGGGAATCTAAGTTCTTGCAGCACAAACTAACTGGCTCTACCAAATTGGAAAAGAATTAAGTATGGACTAAGCAAAGGACCCTGTGCCTATTGTCCAAAGACAAGCATCAGGAGGTTTATCATAGATGGCCCACTTCGTGATTCTTTTTTGGCAAAAACAACTCATTCAAAACACTTCATAAGGCATAAGGTGGGTGAGTAAATATTTTCATCTTTATTGATGGAGGGGGAGTTAACGTAAATAATAAAATAAATAGTTTCTTCAATGATTTAAGTAAGTGCTTAGACAGATTAATACTGCAGGTAATATAAATAACAAATTTAGAGGTTGAAGGGGATTTAGGAACTCATAGACAGAAGATAGTTCATAAGATCATATAACTTAGAGTTGAAAGTGACCTTCGAAAAGAAATTGACAGATTATACCTACACACATACCCTTACATTTGTTAAGCATGATTGTATTAACCTGACACTTCTACACCATTCATCCAAAGCACCTGCAAAATCAATAGTACATTCGGCAATTAGAAATTAGCAAACATATACAGGACATACATATGTATGAATTGTGTTTGTATGTCTGTTTGCATGAATGAATGAATGAAAATGTAAATTGTATCAAAGGCTTTAGGTTTCAAAGGAATCAGAGAAAGAATTTAATCCAAACTATTCATTTCACAGATAAGGATATTGAGAACCAGATTGATAAAGTGACCTATTCCAGGTCACAGAGTTAGTAAGTAGTAAATCCAGGCCTACTAACTCCAAAAGTAGGAGATCCATGAAATAAAATTCGTATTAAACACACACAAACCCACATAGACCGACAACACAACAAGCATATTTGTGCTCCATTACATAGCTTTGTGAAAATAGTTCAGCATCAATGATTGAGAAGAATTATCAGCAGAAAGTCAAAGTATCACTATTACAAGGAGTAATTTTGTAGCGGCAGGACATTTGTGTAATGAGATTTGTTGGATGCTGATATTTGTGCCAGGCCTAGGTTTATTTCTCTTATGAAGAAAGAAGAACCATGAGAGACTTACATAATTCACTATATCTTACATTTAGATAGTTCATCAAGCATTTTCCCCTTGAAGTATCTAGTGTAATTATTGTTGTATCTATTTTACAGATAAGGAAATAGAAGCTAAGGGATTGATAGGTGTCTGAGGCCATATTCCAAGTGAGGTCTCCTTACTCCAAGTTCAGCATACTTCTCATTTAAAAGGGTAAGGACTATTAAAAAAGCTTTGAATAACATGACAGTAGCATCTCCACAGTGAAATCACTGTTTTGAGGACTCCCCAATCCTAACTGTTAAACTGCCTATGAAGGCAAGTCAAATAAAAGCACCATAGTAAAGGGATTCTTAACACATCCCATTTATGCTGACATGCATCCCATAGCTTCTCTTGCAGAAACAGGAGTACATTAGCAGGGCAGACACATTAATGGTAGAGGCATAGCTCATAGGGGAACATGGACTGGCAATAAAGCATAATATTGAGCAGTGAGACTTGTAGTAGCCATAAGAAAATGCAAAATTCAGTGAAAGAAAGGAGTGATAAAGAAATGAAAAACAAAATAAAACTTTATAATTGTTGAGCATAATTTTATTAACTTGACACCCCTACCCCATTCATCCAAGCACCTCCAAAATCCATAGTACATTCTGCAATTAGCAATAAATGTCTTTTACATCCTCAAGCAGATCCTAGGAGTCTAAAAGTGCTTATTTACATCTATAAAATGGAATTTGCTGTGAAATCACAATAAAACATCACTACTATGAACTAATTGGTAAGAAGTTCTATTTAACTAGTGGTAAATCTCATCTAGAAGCTATCACTAAAGAAAATTTTCTTTAGTACTTTTAATTACATGTGACAACTTATAATATGAATAAAATCCTACCTTGAAGATCTGTTTTATGAATATACATGTATATATATATATATATATATATATACATATAGATGTATATATGTATAATTGTAATTAGCAGGTAATTTCTTTGAATAAAAATGCAAGTAGATGTTTGAGAATATCTGGCATTTGAAACATTCTTACTATGTTTTGTTAAACTCAGTTTCAGAAAGAGAACTTACTAAGCAAAAGTAAAAATCTAGACAGACCCTAAAAGAGTGTAAATCCAAAAACAAAGAGGGAGAGACTGAATTAATGACCTTTTTATTATTTGTGCTTATTTCACTAATTGCACTTATAATAACTAAGCATCTGTTAACTAGAAAAAAAATCAAGTCCAATAAAAAAACAACAGAGCCCTAGAAGAAAAGACTCTTGAATGTTCCAATTATTCCCTTCTTCTTAAAGTCTTTTCTACTCAACAAAATCATCACCATCATCACAATTACCATAAGCATCACCATCTTCAATATCATGATTATCACATCAATTTCACCATCATCATATAATTAAATTAAATTCGAGATCATTCTATGGATCAACGTAACCTTCAGCAGGAGCTCCTTTATTATCACAATCATTACAATCAAAATTATCAATATTTCTAATAATACACTGCGATATTTTGATAATCTTCATCTACATCACCAGCTCCATCAACAGAATCACAGTCATTACAGCCATCCTTGTCACCACCATTGTCATCGTCGGCAGAATTATCCCCTTAATTAGCGAGTATAAATGGATCTGTCATCCCACTGATTGGGATCTTTCCTCCACTGTCATGTGTCAGCCTACTTACGTCTGTCCATTCCTTGTGACTCTTTCAGACATTCTCCTTCCATAGGTTTGCCACCGAGGTTCCACTTTACATAGCAAGAGGGAAGGGCACCCGTAGAGTATTTGGGCTAGAGACCTATCCACCTATTTCACTAGTCACAAAATCAGCCCATCTTCCTTTCGAATCATGGAATTTCCTGGTGACAATTAAGTTAAACTTTATTCCATCTACATTCTTATCAGTTACTTATAACCTTCTCATAGTTGCCATGTGTGTTTCTTCATTGCATTCTGTATGATCCAGAGAACAAAGAATATGAAATTTAGAGAATATGGAATTGAGAAAGTTATACAGCAACAATGGTAGAATACAAATGCTAAAGAGATGGGTCTTTGTTTCTGGGGAATGACTGGGGTTATTAATAATTTCTCTTTATTACTATTTTAGGAGGTAATACTATTCATAATTATCCATAATCATTCACTATAAGATTTTTATTTATGATTAGGATTTTTATTATTCAATTAAGAATGACAATGTTTATGACAAACATAAAGAGACATGAATATTTCTATCTAAAGAGGATTGAAAGAAATCAGGAATGACATTCCAAATATCTATTATGTAGAGTTTACATAAATATACATACATGTTATATACTATATGCAAATGTGTTTGTGTGCAATAGCAAAGATTTCCTGCTTGTCAGTCACTCTGGAATATTTTTGTTCTCTTTGTGCATTTTTCATGCTTCATTGACACTTTTTTACTTCCATTTATTCTTTTTTTTGCAAAGCAATCAAGACTATTATTAACTCCCCTCTCTCCTCCCAAATCACATTCCCCCTTCCCTGCCTATCCCCCAAAAAGGACTTTATGTGAATCAAATAAATCTAGTCAGGGAGAACAAAGACATACCTTCGCCATATTTGAAATGTATCAAATTCTGCATCTTTACTTTAGAACCTCTGACAAGAGGTGGATATCATGCTTCATCAAGAGTCTTCTTGAATTTTGTCTCTGTGTTGATCACAGTTCTTGCATCTTTCAAAGTTTTTTTTCTTTTTACTTTTAACAGGTCATTAATATATAATGTTTTCTCTTGATTCTTCTCAGTTCACTGTGCATCAATTCGGATAAATCTTTCTAGATTTTTCTGATTCTATCCCTTTTATCATTTCTTACAATTCAACACCATTCCATCCATATAACATTCTACCTCACTTGGTAAGGACCCTACTCCTAGTCTCCAGATCCTTGTCAAAACAAAAAACACTGCTACTTATTTTTCTGTCTTGATGAGTATTTTCCATTATCTCTATTACTTCTTTCAGGTATATAAAAAGTAATATTTTCACTAGGTTAAATGCATATGCAAGTTAGAGAAATTTTGAAAATAGTTCCTTATTTATTTCCAAAATTACTGAATTAATTTATAGCATATCAGTATTCCTGTTCTCCAATATCACCTCCTGTAATTAATTTCTTAATTATTTTTAAATCTCTCCCAATATAATGCATTTGAGGCAGGACCATAGAGTTGTTTTGTTTTCTCTTATTATGGTAATATGGCATTTGGATATATGATAGCTTAATTTTCTCCCCTTGAGAATTGCCTGCTCATATCCTTTGATCATTTAACTACTGGAATATGATTCTTGTCCTTATATTTTTTGAATGAGTTTCCTATAATCTTTGATCTCAGACCTTTATTAGAGAAACTTGACTGGAATTTATATTTTCCCAGTAAAACTGTTTAGACCTCACTGTGGTATATGTTGTGTGATGTTAGTATAAGCCTAACTTCTAAAAGACTTCTTTGTTGTTTTCCCAGCTGCCTTTGTTAAGCAGTGAGTCCATTACATTTGTCATCTTCTATATGTAGTAGACCTAATTTGTTTAACTGATCAATTAAAAAATAACCAACATGAAATAGATTTGATGATTACTCCTTTTGTATTGAGTTCCGGTACTCCTAGACTCCTTTCACTGATACTTTCTCACCCCACTCCATCCCACCCCACCCTTCATCATTGCCCTTGAGATTTACACACACACACACACACGCACACACACACGCACACACAGACATATATATTTACAAAGTGACCATTTGGTTGTTTTATTGTTATGGTAAGAAAAAGCAAATTAATTTATATGCGGTTCTATTGTCATCACTATTATATTAGCATGCCCCACCATGAGCAATAAATATTCATGAGTAAGTCTCTATTTTTATAAAGAATATTTTAAAGTTAGTTTCATATAATTCTTATATCTGCCTTCATAGTTGAGCTCCAACATATTTAATGTATTTTGTAGATATTTTGAAAGGAATTTATTTTTCTGTAACATCCTGCTTGGTGTGATTGGTAATATACAGAAAGTTGATTGATTGTAGGGCTTTATATCCTACTCCTTTGCTGATATTATTAATTTTTAAAATTAATTTAGCTTAATAACTTGTATTCTCTAAATATCATTTCATCTACAAAAAATTAAATAATTCTGTTTTCTTTTTACCAATGGTTATTCCCTCTACACACATACTGTGTATATATAAATATGTATGCCTGTTAGATATTATCATTCTAATCATCATCCATCATCATTGCTATTAATGCCATCACCAGCACCACCACTTTTACAATGGTATTCATTTTCCTCATCATCACAATCACCACAATTATCATAGTCACCTTCTCCATAATAGGCATCAATAAATTAACCAATCAGCAAACACATTAATGTCTACTCTGTGCCAGGCACTGTGCTAAGTCCTGAGGATTCAAAGAGACGAAAAAAAAATAATCCCTGCACTGAAGTAGCTTACAATAAAATGGGGACGATAACACGCAAATACATACAAAGCAAGCTATAAACAGGATACAGAGGAAATAATTTTGGATAAGACTTAAAAGAAACTAAGGAGATCACTAGGCAGAATGAAGAAAGGAGAATATTCCACACATGAGGAAAATGCCAGAGAAGATACCTGGGCCATATCCAGTTATCCATATATACATATACATATATATATATATATATATGTATGTATATAAATATTTATTTTAGATGGCTCTGGAAGAGAAAGTGAGGATGGTGACTTTGCAGAGCCCTCCCTCACTTAAATCCAGTTCACTTACATGCCATGTCATCACCTGCCTGATAACGGTCCTCTTCCATAAAGGACAAACAACAAGTGAATGGAAAGCAGCTGCCCACTGGGTACTGGTACTGAACAGTTTCACAAACTCTTTCACATGACTAATATGAGGTTGAGACAGGATTTCAACTCAGGTCTTTCCGACTCCAATTTTCTACACATACTTTGTTGTTTAATTACAGATATTTTTATAATTGAAAATAGAAAAAAATTGCAACAAACTTTTGAATAACTGAAATAACTTAAAAATGTAAACATTAAATATTTCAATAAAATATATATATATATATCTCATGGTTCATCATCATTAAATAATATTTGTCAAAATATATGTACACTTAAATTTCAAGATAACAATACACTATCCATCATTGTAGCATTTAATTAAAATTGACTGTCATTTTCACTTGCCTATTTCTGTAAGAACTGGTAGGAAAATATAAGAGGAATCAAAGAATCAAAGACTGTCTTTCTTAATTTCTTGAGTCATGTATTTTTCCTAAGTTCACAAGTTTACCTCAAGTTTGAAATGAGATAGAGTATGTCAAACTTTTGTCTACTTTTCATTAGCATCAATTGTTTGCCAGAAATTTGATAAATAGTAAGAAAAAAACATGTCATTTCAACAGCTCCAGTACCACAACCATAATCTCCATCATCATCATCATCATCATCTATTATGTGAATGTTTAGGTGCAGCTAAAGCTAAGCAAGCTCTCTGACTTCTAAATTTCTTTATAATAAGTTTGCTCAGAAGGGCAAACCAGAATCTATTGGTGGAAGTTAAAAAAGAGGGAAACAGCCTAGATGTTATGGAAAATCTTCTAATACAAATGACCAAAATTTAAATGTACAGCCTTGAGAAGAGTTGAGTTCCCTTGGAACACCTTCAAGAGGGGTCTGCCAATTGACTGCATGATAGTCATGAAATAGTGGGGGTTCTTTTTAGTGATGGAGGAATTCAACCAATAGTTTGCTGGTAGATATTTAGTAGTCAGCTCTCTAGAAAAAGAATGTACTAATGACACAAATCATTTTAATGACACAAATCAGTTTAATATCCATGATTAACATTTTCTCCATCAATTTCTTAAGTGTAGGTAATCGACAACACAATAAAAATGAAGCCATGTGCACGGGGCTATTCCCCGGGCCTTCGCCTGGACACTTACCCTTTCCTGGGTCTTCAGATTTCTCGGCCCCTACCACGTAGCAGCACGTGATAGGGCTATTCCCTCCTCCACGGAGGGGAAATGACTACACAGTACACCCGAGATGGCCAGTGCACTTCACTTTATTAATGGTGTCTCTCTCCTGATCCCTCCTGACAGCCCCTTATATCCCCAGCCAGAGCCCCTCCCATGTTCCTCCCTGAGGGCAGAGCCAGCTCCCTGAGGGTGGAGCCAGCTTTCGGAGGGCAGTCCAGACCTTGGCCCCTAACAGCCATGATTTGTAGAGTTTTCTAATTTTTGAAGTGCAAATGCTCAAACTGAAAATTTAACAGCCATCCCTCATGAGCCTGTCTGAGTGGATGGCAGCACACCCCTGCTTCCAAATCCCTAATTCTGTGGGTCTTTGTTTCTCTGATTTTTGAGTTATAAGGGTACCTTAGACAGCAACTGTGATGTTGAAAAAGAAAGGGAGATTGGGCTCCATAAAGTCTAGGTGGTATCTCACTCCTCTTTCTTTTCCTTTCCTATTTCTCCGTCCCACTATCTTGTTATCTCAGTGACAATTTGTATCAGTTATGGAATGGCAGATCTATTTCTTTCCCCCAATACCTCTCCACATTTCTAAGCTTCCATTCTGCTCTCTCAGGATTGTGGTGCTCTTTGGAGAAATCGAAAAACGTATAATGTATAGAAGAGAGGCTAGGCTTTCCTCGTAGGGAATGTTGGACCTCTGATAGGTATGAAATTCTTAATAAAAAAGAACCAAGAGAGAGCTTTAGTCAGGTTGCTAGTTTTGTTACCATAGGAACATAGATGTACTTCTACATGACCTCCCTTTCTTACTTCTTCTCCCCAAATACACAAACCTCACTAATGAATTTCATGCTGTGTGTAGTTCGTGAGTAAGGTAATATTTCTCCATAAAAAGAATGGTTTGAGCTTCCTTACATCTCCTGAATGCAATAGTGATGTGTAGTTACAGATCACCTAAGCCAATTAAACAGACAAACTTGGCTCCAATTTTCTCTGGCATTTTGATGCATTTGTTTTTAATGAGGAAGACTGGACTTTGATGTGGGGTGGGGCCAGCTCACCCTCCCTTGTTCTGGGCTCAATGAGTCTAACAAAGGAATTCACACTCACTGAATTATCAAGTAATGGGATAGTTCAACCCCAATAATCATAATGTACAAACCCTTCTAGTGCTGTCAGCTATCAAGAGGCACTCAAGACACAAACCAGCAATTATGGACTTCCTAAAGATGTAAGGGCCACATGTCATCCTCTGATGAGGGTGGTGTCTCTATACTTCACTGATACTGAATGTCTATGCCTAGGTCTATTCTTGTTCTTACATCTCATATGGACAGCTTATCTAGGGAATATGATTTAAAGACCATTATAAATTGGCCATTCAAAGCCCTTCTCCTACCAAGCTAGCCCAAGTACTTACAATTCTTGAATTAATGACTATTTTGGATTAGGGCTCATATAACTTTAGGTAAAAAAAATATTAATAATAATTGCTAAGGGAGAAGAATATAGGATTCCCTAGAGCTAGAAGAGAATTTTGAGGCATTCCAGTTCACATATTTCACTTTATATAAGAGAATTAAAAAAAGACTTGCCCAAGGTCACATGGAAAGCAAATGAGTCAGTATTTGAATTGCATCAAATTGTGGTTATCCAGCACATGGTTCTATGTAGATGGAGCAGTGGATAGAACATCAGGTCTAGAGTCAGGAAGACCCAAGTTCAAATCTGTCTTCGAGTATTTGTCAGGTTTGTGACCTTGGGTAAGTCATTTAACCCTATTTGCCTCAGTTTCCTCATCTGTAAAATGAGCTGCAGAAGGAAATGGCAAATCAGTCCAGTATCTTTGCCAGGAAAACCCCCAAAATAGGTCACAAAAAGTCAGACAACTGAAATGACTAAACAACAACCCAATAAGCATATAGTTAGCATCTGTCATGCTTGCAAATAGGTAGAATAAATCATTGAAAGTTTTGGTAGTTGCACTATATAGAGAAATGAATGGGGGTGGCTGGGGCTAGTGTCAGTTTTCCCAATTAATGGTCAAACAGTAAAACAAGGGATTGAGCTGGGAAATCAGGAAAGAAGATTACCATGCAAAGGAAGGGAAAGAGAAGGGAATCATGAAGGCAGACTAAGTAGTACAGAGGATAGAGTTCTGATCCTAGAGTCAGAAGGATCTGAGTTCAAATTTGGATTCATGCATAGTCAAGTTCCATAACTCTGCTTGCCTCAGTTTCCTCATCTGTAAAATAAGCTGGGGAAGGAAAAGGCAGTATCTTTGCCAGTAAAACCCCAAATGGCATCATGAAGAGTGGAAAGCAACTGAAAGGACTGAACAACAACAATCCTGGGGAAACAGTTCCTAGGTCCATTGAGTGGATGATTACAACAATGTTGGTTATAAATGCTGGCCCCAGAGTTTGGTTCAAAGTCAGCATTTATTTTTTTTTAAAATATAAATTTATTTATTTAACTTTTTATATTCATTTTCACCAAATTTTGGGTGCTAATTTTCTCTCTATTTGTCCCCTCCCCCCACCCCAATACACCAAGCATTCTAGTTTCCCCTATCTCCAATCTGCCCTCTCTTCTATCATCCCTCCCTTCTCTTGTCCCCATCTTCTCTTTTGTTCTGTAGGGCCAGATAACTTTCTATTCCCCATTACCTGTATTTCTTATTTCCTAATAGCAAGAACAATACTCAACAGTT
>CM053769.1:193433884-193452626 GCA_028658325.1 Potorous gilbertii
AGTATTATACTCAGTTTCTCTGGGTAGGTGATTCTTGGTTTTAGTCCTAGTTCCTTTGACTTCTGGAATATCCTATTCCATGCCCTTCGATCCCTTAATGTAGAAGCTGCTAGATCTTGTATTATCCTAATTGTATTTCCACAGTACTGGAATTGTTTCTTTCTAGCTGTTCACCAGGAAAGTAATCTTCTATGGTCTTACTTTTTTCCCTTTTCTGGGCATTTTCCCAGCCAGTTACTTGACTTCTGAGATTCCTCTCCACCCCTGCCTAGATCCACCCAGCTAATGCTTGGGGTCTGAGATTCAAATGCTGCTCCCCAGCCTCAGGGCTTTCAGCGGGGGCCTGGCTGCTATTCAGGGTAAGATTAAATTCAGGTTCTCAGGTGGGGGCGGGACCGCCTCCCAGGCTCAGTTCCCTCAGGGGGTTTATGCAGAGACCTTCAGTAATGGAGCCTAGATCCTGCCTGCTTTTGGAGCTACTGTCTGCTGCTTCCCCCCACTGCTGCCTCCCAAGGGGGCCTGAGTTATGGAGACACCCCGCTCCCCTCTCGGCCAGCCCAGAAGATTCTCTCACTAACCTGTAGCACCTGTGGTTGGAGGGACCTTCATGGCCGCTGGAGATTCTGTCCCTGAAGCCCACTTGGATCTGCTCCTCTCCGGGGCCACATGGCCAGGGCAGGGCTGGGCTTCACTCTGGTCCTGTGCATGACGGACCTTTGGTGTTGGTTTTTCAGGGCTCTCTGGAACAGAAATCTCCTCCACTCTGTTGCTCTGTGGCTTCTGCTGCTCCAGAATTTGTTGGGAGTTCCTCTTTATAGGTAATTTATGGGCTATGGGTTTGGAGCTAGCATATGTGAATCTTTCTACTCTGCCATCTTGGCTCCTCCCCAAGGTCAGCATTTATTACTGTTCCTACAAAAGAACTTGATCCTTCATTGATGACACTGTGGATTTTGAGAGAGATTTTCATTACTCAACAAAGATGTATCTACTATCAAAAACAAAAGGTAATCTGGTAAGCCCTTTCCTTGTCAGAAAAGCCAATGGAACTGGGAGAATCTTAAAGCACAAGTGAAGGGGCCATTGTTTAGGTAACTTGTAGAGGCCAATATTGCTCACATCCAGAGGGAAGCAAGTAGCTTTCCTCATAGATTCAGGATTATGCTTGGGTGCCATATATCTATAAAAATGGAAATA
The DNA here is from genome assembly GCA_028658325.1 of Potorous gilbertii. Lineage (NCBI taxonomy): Eukaryota > Metazoa > Chordata > Mammalia > Diprotodontia > Potoroidae > Potorous > Potorous gilbertii. The sequence goes on from CM053769.1 coordinate 193,435,082, forward strand.
TCTGGAACCTGATGAGAGAAACCATTTTGAGCAAAGATATTTAGTAAAAAGGAGTTTAGATTGCTCTGCATGGTAGGTTAGAAGTATATTTTCAAGAATACAATTCAGCTATGTTCACTGTACCTCTGAAAGGAGTTGTACCTAGTAAACATTTAATGAATTTATTTTGGATTAAATTTACATCAATGATCTTAACTTGTTTATACTTTTATTTTATACCTTTTACTCTTTCCCATCATCTGTGAAGCACAGGAAAAACAATACTGAACGTGGAATCAGGAGATTTAGACTTGGGTCCTGCCTTTACCACTTATTAACTATGTGCCTCAAATTAGTATTTCTTGGACTTAGTTTCTCCCTCTGTGATATGAGAGTTTTGGACTAGATATATGTTTCTTTCTATCCCTAACATTCTGATTCTAGCAAAAAACTCAGGAAATTGAACAGAAGAGTGGTAGTTTCATAGGGGGAGGATGAAGGGAAGGTTAAAAATATGAGGTTCCCCTAGGGGAACAACTCTTCGAGGTGAAGAATCAGGACAGAACATAAGGATGCTTGAAGGCTGTACATATGTGGATGAGATAAATACAGAAAAATGGTAGGAGAGGAACCAAATGGAAATTTTGCTACTTTACTCTTTTGCCCACATTGTTACACTTAAGAATGTGTACCTACAGTCAATTCTAGTCCATTACCTAAGACGGCAACGCAGTCAAAAACAAAAATGGAGCAGCAATAGGTTGTGTATTCTCATTGCTGCATATAGTATTTTCATTCTGCTTAAATCTAAAAAAACAGACTGTAACTTTTGAATAGTTTTGTAAGAAAGAACTCAGAATCATAAAATCTACATCTTGAAAGAAACCTCAGAAGCCATTTAGTTCAGCTCATGCGTCAACCAAAATCTTTTCTGTAATACCAAAATTGGTCATGCAGCTCCTTTTTGAACAGCATTTGTAATGGAGAACTTGCTGCCCATGGGCTAGCTTATTGTTTTTTGTGAAAGGTTGAATTTTTCAGAATGCTTTCCTTATATTGAGTCAAAATTTGTTTTTCTTTACAATTTCTACCTATCACTTCTTGTTTGCCCTCTGGGGATAAGCCAAATTTAATCCTCCTTCTATACAAGAGTATTTCAAACATTTGAAGTCAGAAAGCTAGCCCTTCTGAAGCCTTCTCTTAGGAAGACAAAAATATACCCAGGTTTTTCAATCAATTTTCATATGGCATATTTTTGCATTTCTATCTTTGTAAATTGTTTTACCAGATTTTGAGTAAACTCCCTGACAGTAAGGATGGATTAATTTTCATTTTTGTATCTACTGCACCTACTTTGGTACATGGTAGGATTTTAATATGTTTTTTTTGCTTTTTTTGATTGGTTTATTATCAATATCCTTACAAAAATATTGCACTAAGTATTGGTTCATAGTCACTGAACACAATACTACAGTTTGGCTAACCAGGATAGAGTATAGTATCATTTCTGATCTTGCCATTATATCCTGTAAGTGCTTACCTTGTTGAAAAACAACTTAAAGAGAAAAAGAACACATACTAAAAATCTTTCAACCACAAAATGAAGGCTTGAAACAAAATGGAATTAAATGAGTTAAAGTTGGTCAAGTATCTAATTAAGGTAATAAAACTTATTCTTATATATATTTCTCAATATAAATTGAGAAATTTATTTTTACTGGCTTATTGAGTAACTAAAAACTTAATTCTCACTACACACTTGAGTGCCTGAAATTTTGCAATTTTATTCATTACTTTGTCTTAGGTATTTTTCTCTTCAAGTAAAGTCCTTTTCCAAATATGAAAGAGAAGGCTATGTATTAAGAATTTCTCTGACACATCAGTTTGAATTAAGAAATCTGATCATTTTCCTAAAGGAAATCAACATGAGAATGAAGTCACATTTGAGGTAGGGAGACTTGAATTTGTAGTCAAATCTGAGATATACCACACTCACTGTTAGAAATAAGTGTAGAGTATGATCATGAGTGGGAGATGAATACTGAAGCAAAAATTACACATTACATATGACAAAAACCGTGAGTCCATAAAAAAATCTTTGTGGGTGTGGACTTATATGTGTGTTCTAAGAAACCTTGAAAGAATAATTAATAGTTACGTTATTATTGATTTTGTTCAGTCGCTTCAGTCATATCTGACTTGTCATGAACCCATTTGGGGTTTTCTTGGCAAAGATACTGGACTGATTTGCCATTTCCTTCTCCAGTTCAATCTACACATGAGGAACTGAGACAAAGAGGGCTAAGTGACTTGCCCAGGGTCACACAGCTTGTAAGTATCTGACACCACATTTGAACTCATGAAAATGAGTCTTCTTGACTCCAGGTCCAGGACTATCTACTGTGCAATCTAGCTGCTCTCAAAACTATACTACACAAATAATTTGCAAAAAATGAGAAAATATTCTATCATACTCTTTTTATGAAAGAAATTTGGTTCAAAAAGGTGGGGATAAAACAGGTAAGGATAAAGGCAAAAAAGAACATTGGATCATTATCAAATATTAATGCAAAGATTTAAGTGAAATGCTATAGCAAAGACAAAGATTATTCAATATAATAATTGGGAAAACAATAATGGCTGCTCTCTTTTGTTCTCGAAGAAGATCAAAATGACATCACCATGATAAAGTGAAGTTTCAATGTGTAAGATTGTGACTGATAAGACCAATAGGAGCACAGAATGCTCTACCACAGATGGGGCACAGACAGTCTATGTGAACATTTGGGATGGTTGCTCCAAATTTGCACATCCTACATTTTCTTTGTACTATTTCAATTCTGCTTTGCTCATAGAGAATAGCACCTTTTCTGATGTGGGCATGCCATGCTGAGTGATCCTGTGCCAGTGTCTCCCATGTCGCACAATCAAATCTAACATTCTTAAGAGAGACCTTGAGAGTGTCCTTGTGTCACTTCTTCTGACCACCATGTGATAGTCTGCCTCATGAGAGTTCTCCATAAAATAGTCCTGTTGGAAAGCATACATTTTGCATCTGAACAAAGTGGCCAACCCATCAGAGTTGAGCTTTCTGAAGCATTGAATGCTTGAAAGTTTAGTTTGAGCAAGGACCTCAGTATTTGATACCTTACCCTGCCAGGTGATCTTCAGAATCTTCCTAAGACAGTTCAAATGGAAGCAATTCTGTTTTCCGACATGGCACTAGTAGACTATCCATGTTTTGCAGGCATACAACAATGAGGTCAGCATAATGGCTCTGTGAACCTTCAGTCTGGTAGTCAGTCTAATACCACTTCTTTCTCAAACTTTTCTTTGGAGTCTCCCAAACACTGAGCTAGCTCTGGCAATGTGTGCATGAACCTCATTGTCAATGTGTATATCCCTGGAAAGTACACTACCAAGATTGGTGAACTTATCTACAGCATTCAAAACTTCTTCATTACTTGCAGCCAATGGTTCCACATAAGGATGGGGTAGTGTGTTTGTCCTTCATTGCTGAAGAAGAACATACCATCAGAGAAATAATGATAAGACTTTCACTTGACTTTGTTTTCAGTGAGGGAGGGCTGTTCAGGTCACCAGCCTCACTTCTCTTCCAGAACCATCTGAATCCTGTGACCAGATATTCATCAGGATGGCTGGAAATGACTCAGGATGAGGTAATTGGGGTTGTCACTTGTCTAAGTTCACACGGTTAGTGAATGTCAAGTATCTGAGGTGACGTTTGAACTCAGGTCCTCCTAACTCCTGCACTGGTGCTCTCTAGCCACTGCACCACCTAGCGGCAGGATGGTGTAGTGGTGGTTGATGGAGCACCTGTGTTTTCTTGGTGTTAAGTATTAGACCCAAATCAGCACAAGCAACAGAGAATTGATCCACACTTTGTTGAATCTCAGCTTCAAAGACTGCATGGAATACACAATCATGTGCAAAAGAAAATCATGCACCAACATTCCCTCCATTTTAGTCTTGGCTTGTAGTCTTTTCAAATTGAAGAACGTACCATCAGTACAGTAGTTGACCTTGATGCCGTGTTCATCCTCATGGAAAGCATTTGACAACAATGACTTAAAACATCATACTAAAATGCATGGGAGCAAGCTCACCCCTGTTTCACTCCATTGTTGACTGGAAAGGGATAAGAGCATTGTCCATTATCCAGAACTCAGGCAAGGATGGCATCAAGAAATTGACGTGCAATCCTGATGAATTTCTCTGGGCAACCAAATTTTGACATACTTTTCCATAAGCCCTCATAACTAACAGTGTCAAAGACCTTGGTCAGATCTACAAATGTTGTGTGCAGACCTCTGTTCTGCTCCTGGTATTTCTTCTGGAGTTGTCAGGCAGCAAACACCATATCAACTATTCCTCACCCCTTTCTGAAGCCACACTGGCTCTCAGGTATATGGCCATATTCCAGGTGAAGGGTCAACCTATTAAGGAGGACTCTAGCAAGGATTTTGCCAGCAATGACTAAGAAAGAGACACCCCCCCCCCATGATTGTTGCAGGACAATCTATTGCCTTTGCCTTTATAGAGATGGACGATAGGGGAATCCTTGAACTCCTCGAGGATTACCTCCTCTTGCCATATAACCTGGAAAATATCAGTCAACTTTTGTACGAGCAATGGTCCCCCTACCTTGTAAATCTCAGCTGGAATAGAATCAGCACCAGGTGCTTTGCCACATGAAAGGAGCCTGATGGCCCTCAAAACCTCTTTTTCAGTTGGAAGTTCAGCTAAGGAGGGATTGACTTCAACTTGAGGTAAACCGTCAATGGCCTCAGCATTGATTGATGATGGTCTGTTGAGAACTCTATGAAAATGTTCAGCCCATCTCCCTAGGATCATATCCTTATCACTGATCAATGTGTCTCCATCAGCACTGAGTGGCTGTGATGCTCCATAGGTTTTTGGTCCATAAATAGCTTTCAGGGAATCATAAAAGTGCTTTGAATTGTTACTATCAGCATAAAACTGAATTTCATCTACCCTCTTACTGAGCTGGGAATTGTACATCTCTCTAAGCCTTGCTTGTACTTTACTTTTAATGGAATTATGTGTTGCCTTCTTAGAGATGGATGAATTATTCTGCTGGTAAATCCTTTCATTTCACAGTTTATGAATTTCCCCATCATTTTCATCAAACCAGTCTTAATGTTTGTGAGTGTTCTGACCCAGAAGAGCAAATGCAGTGCTGTACAACAAATCTCTAAATGCTGCCCACTCCTTTTCTGCTCCACTGTTGCCAACTGTGTGTTGACTCAACTTTCTCTCCAAGTCAGCAGCAAACTGTTCACACTCAGAGAATAACTCTAATTTTGTTGATATTAATTCTTCTGGTAGTTATTTTGCCTTTGGGGGCAGTGCTTTTGATGAATGCAAATATTTAGCTTGGAAAGGATAAGTCTACAATCAGTCCAGCACTCTGCACCACACATTGCCTTTGTCACTCTCACATCTTGTCTGTCTCTTCTCCTTGCAATGCTATGGTTTATTAGATGCCAATGTTTGCTGTGATGATGCATTCATGAAGTTTTACTGCATTTGGGTAAATTTAAAACAGTGTTGGTGATGAGTTTTCAGCAGTAAATTACCATTGCTGTTGCTATTTCCAACTCCATTCCTCCCTCAGACTCTCTGCCAATTTAGGTGGTCTGAGCTTAGTCTCGCATTCAAATCACACAGAATTATAAGCTTATCCTCTTTTGGTACATTGATGTTAAAGGTCTCTAGGTCTTCATAAAATTTCTCTTTGACCTCATTAGGTTTTGTCTTGGTGGGAGCATAGACACTGATGATGGTGGCAAGGGGTTTCCCTGCAAGTGGCAATTGCATTGTCGTGAGCCTGTCATTCACTCCCTTTGGCAGGCATATCAACTTACTGACTAGATTAGTTTTGACTGAAAAACCTATGCCAAATTCACAGCACTCCCTTTCACTGCAGCCACTCTAGAAAAAATATGCATCCAGCTCCAAATTCAGTAAGCTGACCTTCATTTGCCAGCCTTGTTTCACTCTGGGTTGCTATTTGGATACAAAACCTGTTGAGTTCTCATGCAATAAAAGCAATTTGTCTTTCCAGTCTACTGAATTTTTTGTAGTCTATGTTCCATGTGCCAATGGTGAGTGGAATCATCTTTGCAGATGTCTTTGTATATTTTGTACATTTTATTGTGTTTCAACCGCAAAGTGAGATTACCCACCTGTTGAGGTATTCAGGCCATGGTAAGGTAAGCAGACACTTTCTAGGGCACCTTTTCTAGCCCCCCTCCTCACACCAGGAGATGAGCTGTGCAATCCTTAAAAGGCTGCTCAGACACCCAGGGGGCTGCTGAGTCCCATGGCTGCTTCCAGTGAGAAATGACCCTATGGCCTAGGCCTCCTGTGTCCAGGGTTGTAACTACAGCTCCCAATATATCCATTCCTGCTGCTTCATCACTTGTCTGTTGCCACAGGACTTTGAGGTATAACAGTAAAATGGTGTGGCTTATGTCTTTTGATTCATGCATAAATTGGATTTAAGTGAGTCAGAGTTGCACGAAGTTGTCAGCCTCACTCTCTCCTCCGGAGTCATCATAGTTCAGTGGCAGGACAGAGTCAAGACAACTGACGGTGGCTCAGGGATGCAATAGATGACTTTAGAGTCTTTGTCATCAGTGTCTAAACAAGCTCTAAGTGCTCCACATCCCCTTCCTCAGCTGCCTTCATGGTCATTGGAACAAATTGTTCTCATCTGCACATTCCACCAGGGGAAGTATTCACATGCTTGGGGTATACACCCTCTAACTCATTAATGAGTTTGAGACCCCTTGGTTGTCCTCAACCTGGTTTGGCCTGACTGCCAAAACAGTTTACTGAGGTTTAACAACCACTGGGCATGCTCCAGCTTCTTGGAACCACAAGTGATAATTGAGTGGAACAGGTGAACACCAAAGATGAAAAGATCCCTGAAAAAGACTTGGCAGCTATCACACCAAAGGTACTGGTCCTTCCTGAACACATGCTGCACCCCAGAAAAAAAACAATAATATAACTGTATTAAACCAATAACACTTAGAATACACAAAGATATAAATAGATTGAGGGGGAAAAATACCAAAAACCTTTGACAAGATCAATAATTTGTTTATGCTTAAAAACACTTAAAAATACTTCATCCCATTAGGATTCTTTTAAAAAATTAATTATTTTCAACATCAAAATTCCACACAAAATGGAATGTGATGAAAAAATACTCTCAAATAATAGCAATTATATATAATGGAAAAATATTAGACAATTCCTTGGAAATATTGACACAAAAATATTCCCACTATCCATTATTATTTGGAAATATTCTAGAAATGTTAAGCAATAGCAATTATACCAGAAAAAGAAATTGAAGACAACTTATTGACAGAAAGTACTTGGTACAGTGGATATCATGCAGGATTTGGAATCTGAAAGACCTGAACTCAAATTCTGCCTGAGATACTTACTTGCTGTCTGACACTGAGCGAGTCACTCAACCTAAGTTCCACGTACTCAGGAGGACCTGAGATCAAATCTCGCCTCAGACACTTACTTACTAGCTGTAAGTTTTTTAAACCTGATTGCCTCCAAATAAAAATAAATGAAATAAAAATTAAGCACTTTGAAAATCTTAAATGCTATAAAAATGTGATGTTAATGATGATGATGATGATGATGATGAAAATGTGAGAGTGATAAAGAGTGAAAAGTCAAGGAAAACTGAGGTTGGCAGACAGGGTGACTTGAAGAATGTCCATGTTCTAAACAGCAATAGGAAAGGTAGAAGAATTTGGAGGGAAGATAATGAGAACTGTTTTTGACATGTTGAATTTGAGATAATTATAAGGTCTCAAGTTGGAGATAGTGAATAATTAGTTGTTGATCTGGTGAATCAGTCTTTGTCTACTATGAAAGGCAGCTGTGGCAGTCTTTATCACCTCAATAAAATTGAAGCCAAAGATATCTACCCAGCGAGCAAGAGATAGGAGGGGAGAAAGGGTTAGTAGAATACTAGGCAGAGAAAAGCAGTTTTATAGCAGCTGCTGACAAAAGTTGTATGGAGAATTAATCAGGAAAAATAATAGTATTGCCTGCAACAGTGAGGGCTCAGTTGAGATTTGATTACATGAATTTGTATTGATCCAGAATTTTCCTCTACAACAACATTTACACATTGAACTATTCCAATCTGAATTCCAACTTCATGTCATCCAGTCTTAGCAGAGTTCCTGGCACATAGTAGGCACTTAATAAATCTTTATATATTGATTGATCATTCCACTGGAACTGGTTTCTCCAAAGTTTCCCCACTGATCTTTTAATTGCCAGATTTGATTTCTTTTTCTCAGTCCTCATTCTCCTAAACTTCTCCACAGGCTTTGATAGTGTTGGTCATTCTCTCTGCTCATTGATATTCTCCCCCTTTAGTTTTTGGGGTACTACTGTCTCCTGGTTTTCCTGCTTATTAGACTGCTCCTTCTCAGTTTCCTTTGCTGTATCCTTTTCTAGATCATGCCTCCTAACTATGGTTGTCCCACAGGGTTCTAACCTGGACACTTTTCTCCCTCTAGTTTTCACTTGGTAAAACTTCCATAGATTTAATTACCACTTCTCTGCAGATGATTCTCTCACCTTGCCCTAAACTCTCTGTTAGCCTCTAATCTTGCATCTCCAACCACCTTTCAAATATCTGAAAGTGAATGTCAAGCAGACACTTAAACTTAATATGTCCAGAACTGACCTCATAAACTTTCACCACATCCTTCCCTCTTATATCTACCCATAGAGGGCAACATGATCTTCCCAGTCCCTCAGGCTTACCACTTAGGTGTCAACCTTGACTCCCTCTCAATATCCTTCACACCCGTACCCTCCATCAATCTGTTGCCAAGGCCTGTGGATTTTGCTTTTTCGATATCTCTTGAATATATTCCCTTTGCTACAACTCTAGTGCAGACCCTTACTACCTCACACCTGGACTATTGCAGTAGTCTTCTACTGAGTCTGCCTGCCTCAAATGTCTCCCTACTCCAATCCATCCTCCATTCAGCCACTAAAGTTCTTTATCTAAAGTGTAGGTCTAATCATGTCACATATACACACACCCCACTCATTCAATTCCGGTTGTTCCCTATTCCTCCATGACTGAATATAAAATGATGTTTAACATTCCAAGTCCTTCATAACCTAAACTTCCTTACCTTTCCAGTCTCCTTATCCCTTATCCCTGCTTCCTGTATTCTTCAATCCAGTGTTACTGACCTCTTTGTAGTTTTAAAAATATGACACCCCCCCCTCTTGACTCCAGGCATTTTCTCTTACTACCCTCTATTCTTAGAATATTCCCCTCCTCATCTCAATCTACTAACTTCCATGGCTTCCTATAAGTCCCAACTAAATTCCTATCTTCTACAGGAAAGTTTTTCTCAATGCTTCTTAATTCTAGTCCCTTCTTTCTTTTATTTTTTCCTATTTATCCTGTATATAGAGTGTACATATTTTATGCGTGTTGTCCCACCTATCAGATTGTGAGCTCCTTGAAATCAAGGAATGTCTTTTACCTCTTTTTTATTCCCAGTACTTAGCACACTGCCTGATATACACACATACACACACACACACACACACACACACACATACACACACACATATGTATATATATATATATATATATATACACACACACACACACAAGCATATATACTTATATACATGCACTTACATACACATACGTGCACTTAGATAGCTATAATTGTACTCATGTATAAACATATAGTCATGTGCATGTATGTAGCTATACTTGTTTGTCCTGCTTCTCTGAGGATGGATAGCCTCTTCATACATCCAATTCTTTCCATATTTTTCTAAGTCCACCAACTCATCATTTCCTACATCATAGCAATATTCCAACCTTATACGGTCTAGATATTTTGAATAGTCTAAAATGACATTGATTAATATGACTGATATATGATATCGTTTCCCTATTTATCTTTTTTGAGTGTATCTATTTTAGCTTTGATTTTGACTGCAATTATGATTACTATCCTCACTTTTTCCCTAATAAATTCTACTCCTGATCTTTATTTTATATTTGTGTGTGTATGTTATCTCCTATCCTTCTTGACTCCTGTACTTTGCTTCTTCCCTCTACCTTGTCCTCCTATTACTTAACCTACCCCCCTCTAAAGTTCCCTCTGTTATCCTCTCCCCCCTCTATCTGAATTTAGAAGACTTTTATAGTCTTCCAAATATATTTCCTCTTTATCCTGTTCCCGTTATTCTAGACACCCTTCTGTACTCCTATCCTATTCTCTCACCTTCTTTCCCTCCCTTATCCTCCACCCTCCCCTATTTTTATTTCTTTCTGAATTTAGAAGACTTTTATACATATAAATATATGTATGTATGTGTGTATATATATATATACATATATACGTATATATATGTATATATATATGTAGTCCTCTCTTTAACCTGTTTTTGGTGAGAATAAGGTTCTAGAACTACTAATCCTCCTCCCCCATCTAATTCCTCTGTGTCAGTTCTTCCTCTTGCATCTTATTTATATATGATAATTATTCTTTTTTACCTTTTTCCAGCTGGTAGTACTTTTTTTTAGAATCACATCATACTCAGTTCTACCCCAATCTTTCTTTCAAATTACCTATTTGCTAATTACAATATTAGACATATAGCTTACATTTCCTTGCAAAAAAATTATTGAGGCCCTGGAAATTAGTCTTTGATGTTTATCTTATATTTCCTTATATTTTACCTTATATTTACCTTATATACCTTTTCCCAGGTGGTAGTGCTTTTTTAGAATCACATCATACTCAGTTCTACCCCAATCTTTCTTTCAAATTACCCATTTGCTAATTACAATATTAGACATATAGCTTACATTTCCTTGTAAAAAAAAATTATTGAGGCCCTGGAAATTAGTCTTTGATGTTTACCTTATATTTCTCTTGACTCTTGTATGTTGAATTTTCTATTGAATTCAGTTCTTTTGGTAACACAGTCCTCAAAGTCAGGCAATTCACTGAATGTCCTTTTATTTTTGGTTCAAGATTGTGCTTAATTTTGCTGGCTATGACATTTTTAGCCTCAATCCTAGTTATTTTGCTCTTCAATATATAGTGTTCCAAGACCTGTGATCTTTTAGTGTAGCCACTGCCAAGTCTTGTATAATTCTAAGTGTGGCTCTGACATATTTGAATTTTTTTTCTTGTTCCTGCTATTTTCTCCTTGAGCTGGGAGTTTCAGAGTTAGTTATAATATTCCTATAAGTTTGCTTAATAAGATCTATTTCAGGTGGTGATTGGTTAATTTTTCCTATTTCTATTTTCCCCTCTTATTCTAGTATCTCAGGACAGTTTATTTCTTGTGTTATTGTATTAAAAATCTTTTTGGATAATAGCTTTCAGGTAATCTGATTTTTCTTATGTTTTCTCTTCTTGATCTTTTCTCCAGGTTAGTTGTTTTTCTTATAAGATGGTTTACATTCTCTTCTATTTTTTTATTCTTTATATTTTGTTTTATTATTTCTTTGTTTCATAACTTCACTGAGTTTCCTTTGCCCAATTTTAATTTTCAAGTAGTTGTTTTCTTCCTTAAGATTCTAGATCTCATTTTCTATTTGGCTAACTTTCTTTTCATAATCTTCTGTTTTTTCTTGGATTAAAAAATATTTCTCAATATCTTTGATTTTTAAAATCTTTTTTTAAAATTCTTCTATAAATTATTTTCAGGCAGATACCTATTTCATGGGCAGGAGGCTATTTTTCTTCAATATCTTCCTCTGAAGATGAAACCTGGTCTTCTCTATTCCCACAATAACTATCTGTGATTGAGTTCTTTCTCCTTTGCATGCTCAGTAAAAAAATATTGTTACCATCATCACCAGTCCTGGGATACGGTGCCTCTGGACTCAGATCCTCCTACAATTTTCCACTCTGCACTGGAGCCAAAAGCAGAACTTTGCCCTCCTATAAGTGACCATAGGCATCAGAATCGCACTGTTTCTGCACTCATGTGCTTTATGTTGGTTCCTTTCATGCAAGGCCACCTCAGCAGTACAACTGGGCCTTATCAGCAGAGGTTCCCTCATTCTTCCCCAGCTCACAAGCCCAACTCTGCACACTGTCCTGGAGACGGAATTTCCTATGGTTAGACTGAGGCTGCCTCCCAACCCAACCAGACCCAGGGCTTGCTGCTGACTGTTGTGAGAACTAGCCTGGAGGTGTTTACACTTCACAGGAACTAAATCTCAGTCCTTCTCTGATAGTCCCAGGAACCCCCACGGTTCTGCCCCAGCTCTTGTTTATTTTTTCCTTCTTTATGTTCACCCTGAGGCACTGTGTTGTCTCTGTTTCTGGGAGAAATCTGGACAGCTTGGACTTTTCTCATCACTCTGCCATCTTTCTAGAATGCACTCCTATTTATATCTTTCCAGGTTTTTCCAACAGCATCCTGATTGTCATTTTAGTACTGCATCATAATCATATACCACAACTGATTCACCCCTTCCCAAATTGATGGATTTCACTTCAATTTCTAATTCTTTACCACCACCAAAAGAACTGCTATAAATAGTTTTATGTGTGTATGTATGTGTGTGAGTGTGTATAATTTTCCTTTTTTATCTCTTTGAGATACAGAACTATTAGTGGTATATTGCTTGGTCAAAGGGTATGCATGGTTTTATAGGCCTTTTGTCATAGTTCCAAATTGCCTTAAAGAATGGTTGAATAATAGTCCTATTTTACAGGTAAAAAAATACTAAACCCCAAAGATATAATGTGTCTTTCCTAGTAATTGATAGAACTAGGATTTCAATCTCCATAGCTTTTCCCTAAGTCCAATACTCTTTTCTCTGTCTGTCTGCCTCTGTACAGTCTTATACTTGGGACTCTCCAAGATGAAAGTGCCAGGGAGTTCACAACTCCCAGGACAATGTCCTCCTGTCTTGCATAGGGGTTAAGCCCCTATCTCTATGGTTTGCTTATTTGTCCTAAATTTATGTCTGCCAAATTAAGTCACCTATAAAAAGTTAACTTCAGGGATGCACTGAGTTAAGCTTTTTTTAAAAAAATTCATCAGATCAGAAAATCAGGAAAAGAAATACATTTTTTAAAAAGTTTAGAGACTGGGATTTATTTAGTAGGCTAAAAGAAGAAAAAAAAGAAAACAAAATATTTCAAAGTCTTTTTACAAGACTTTTCCGTAGCCCTTCCCCAGAGATACATTCTTCCTCTGAGGTTTCACCATTACATGAAGTTAATTACACATTTTAATTTAGTACTGCATTTCAGATGCTTGAAGTTTGCATTATGATTTATAAAATGGTGACTCAAATCCTGGAAAGCATCTGTGGGAAAAGTCAATTGAAGGTAAGCTAGCATGAGAGCAAGCTGTTTGGATCCATTTTTACTTATTCTATAATTAAAATCCAATGATGGATCGTCAGTCATTCCTGATTCAAGGGAGTTTATTATCAATAGTTTTAAAGCTATAGTTACTCCCAACACATGGACAAATGAAATCTCTGATTCATCCATAATTTTCTGTTGACAATTCAATCAATTATGAATCCATGTTGTAAAAAATTAAGCTTTGGACTTGAAATCAAAGGCATTTATTCAGTTTGAGCTGGCTCTCATCTCTGGTACTTATTAGGTATCAGCTAGATGTCAGAGGAGGACTTGATTTGGAATCTTGGTTTTCTCTATACTATTTGTAAAATTTAAGGCAAGACAATTTTAATCTCTCTGAAACTGTTTCCATATCTGTAAATGAGGGGGTTGTACTAGATTATTTTTAAGGTCCCTAATGCTAAGCCACCTACACATTTGATAAGTCATTGGTTCTACAGTATTCTAAATAGGTAGAGAAAGAATTTTTGAGGTGTTTTTAAACTACTCTCATGCATATACATCCTAACAGGATCTATTAAATAAATGTAAAGCTGTTTTTGCTTTGTTTTCTTTTTGGGGTAGTCACATCTTCCTGAATTATCCCTTTCAAGACTGTTTTAGTGATTCTTATAGCTGTTAAAAGTGTTTTTCCAGAATAAATAACTCTTTTAGGTAGAAAAATGGGGAATGCAATTGTACTTAGCCTCAGCTTGTTTATTTATAAAGTTTGGATAATCACCTTCCCACTCCCAATTTAATAAAATTGTTAAGAAAGAAGAAAAACAAAACAGAAACAGAAAGATAAAGCAGTTGTTAGTTCTAGTCAACATCATTCCACTCCTACATCTACAATGAACAAATTATCACAGAGGAAGAGGCAAGCGATACTAAGAATCCCATAGGGTGGCCATATAATTGTTCAGCTTCTCACATTCTGAAAGTATTCTTTCTATGACTAGGAAGCTGATATACTACTGGAGGTATTGAATTATGACTATATTGACACTGTTGACATAAATGAAATCGAGTGACATAAAGAATTTATAGTCAATGGTTCCCTTCAAAGAAGCCAAAGACGCTTTTAACTCACATCATCCATCAGAGTAAAGTAAAAAATCAGCATCAAATTACAAGAAAGGATGAAAATGAGTAGATCCTATATATGACAACAAAACCTCAGATGACCCGCTAATAATTATATAGCCACCAATCTGGGCTACCCACCACTATGTCCTACTTTATACCGTCAACTTGGATTCCAGTGTCAATTTCAAACTACTATAGGAATATGTACCTCCCAAACTCTATCTAGGTCATGAATACTCCATTGGTACATTTACTTTGAATTGCTAGACAACAGATAGAATTAATTCAAAACAAGCCATATATTTATTACTAGCCAAGATGACAGAGTAAGAATATTAGTCATAAAATAATAGCAACAAATCAATCTCCTCTCCAAGTTGTGATTTCCTTAACAGGTCTGTGAAGAAACTAGTCGTTCGGTAATATCCTAATTAATGCTCTTCATTGCACTGATTAAGCAGATACAGATAAAATTAAAAAGCATTGATCTATTTTTGCTTTTTAGGAAGTTTAATGGATGTAAAATAACTGCCATAAGAAGCCCAAAAGAGCATAAAAATTGTCTTGGGCAGCAACTGCTTGACAATGTCAAGAAGACAAATATGGCATTATGAAAACAACATAGATTTAGAATAAAGAGTATATTTGCACATTTTGAATAAGAAAGTGTTAGAAGATTAGGTGTCACCTCCTAAAAATTAAGGAAGTGGAAGAGAAAATGAATCTATGGAAACTTACTGTGAAGCTCAGCTAAGTTTGAACATCCTGAGATATTCTTACCATTTACATATGAATCTGTAAGAAAGGCAATAAATAAATATTAAATGGGACAGATATGCTAATTAATGTATCTATGGAAAGTTGTCCTCATCATTAATGACAGTTAAAAAATCATATTTGTACTTTCTAACTTGAGTCTCCTCTGTGAAAGGTGAGGGAATGACACTCTGGAAATTGAAATCAAGAAGGGTGACTGAACTTGACCAAAAGTTTACAGAGAAAATCCATACTAGCAGTTAAATGATTTGAAAAATACTTCAGAATAAATTTTGAAAGGTCTGAAGGAGGGGGGAAATTAAATTGGAATGGAAGAGCTCTTTCAACTTTCTAATTTCTATAAAACTTTATGAAAATTGTCTGTGTATGAATCTCAGGAATCCTTGATGAAAATATAAAAAAAAATGGCAGTGAAGGCTTTCACAAATGAATTTCTAGAGCAGAAGATTATTTCATAGTTACAGAATTGAATGAGTATTCTAGAAAATGCATGGTCCTGCAGTGTTGAGTTTTTCTAGGTTATAAAAAAAAGAATTTGAAGTATTTGATGGTATTTGTGAAGTATAGAAGTAAAAGGTAAAAAAAATAGGTAAAAAGAAGTTAAAAAAGGTAAAAAAAAAAGGTAGATTTATTAGTATTAATTATATAAAAAATTATTATTTTAAAATTAATAAAAATTAAATGAGAAAGCATTCAATTTATTAGGAAAAATGGCAGCCTTAAAGGTTCTCCTCTAACAAGATAGTTTCTATGAATATGTTTTGATTACATTAAGTTCCTTGAAATGTGCAATGGTATATAATATTCATTTGACTTTTGCTTATTAATATTAAGAATGACAAAAAACATGCTTGGAAAAGCTGTTGAGTACTTTCTTTTTTTTAATATAAATTTATTTATTTAACTTTTTACATTAATTTTTACAAAATTTTGGGTTCCAAAATTTCTCCCCATTTGTCCCCTCCACCCACCCCAATACACTCACCATTCTAATTTCCCCTATCACCAATCTACCCTCTCTTCTATCATCCCTCCCTTCCCTTACCACATCTTCTCTTTTGTCCTGTAGGGCCAGATAACTCTTTTTCGCCATTACCTGTATTGCTTATTTCCTAGTAGCAAGAACAATACTCGACAGTTGTTCCTAAAACTTTGAGTTCCAACTTCACCCCATCTCTCCCTCCCCACTCATTCCCTTTGGGAAGGCAAGCAATTCAATATAGGCCATATCTGTGTAGTTTTGCAAATGATTTCTATAACAGTTGTGTTGTATAAGACTATAATTCCCTCCATTGTATCCTGCCCCTCATTGTTCTATTCTCTCTTTTGATCCTGTCCCTCCCCAAGAGTGTTGACTTCAAATTGCTCCCTCCTCCCATTGCTCTCCCTTCCATCATCCCCCCCCACCCAGCTTATCTCCTTCTCCCCCACTTTCCTGTATTGCAAGATAGGTTTTCATACCAAAGTGAGTGTGTATATTATTCCTTCCTTTAGTCGAATGTGATGAGAGTAGACTTCATGTTTTTTTCTCAGCTCTCCTTTTTCCCTCCACTAAAAAGTCTCCTGCTTGCCTCTTCTATGAGAGATAATTTACCCCATTCCATTACACCCTCTCTCCTCCCATTACATTTCTCTCTCACTGTTTACCTTGATTTCTTTTAAGATATGATCCCATCCTGTTCAATTCACTCTGTGCTCTCTATCTCTGTGTGTGCGTGCATGTGTGTATGTGTGTGTGTGCACCCACAAATGTAGGTGTGTGTGTGTGTAATCCCACTAACTACCCAGATACTGAAAAGATTCAAGAGTTACAAATATTGTCTTTCCATGTAGGGATGTAAACAATTCACCTTTGGAAAGTCCCTTATGACTTCTCTTTGCTGTTTACTTTTTCATGCTTCTTCTCATTCTTGTGTTTGAAAGTCAAACTTTCTTTTCAGCTCTGGTCTTTTCATCAAGAATGCTTCAAAGTCCTCTATTTCATTGAAATGCCACATTTTCCCCTGAAGTATTATACTCAGTTTTGCTGGGTAAGTGATTCTTGGTTTTAGTCCTAGTTCTCTTGACTTCTGGAATATTCTATTCCATGCCCTTCGATCCCTTAATGTAGAAGCTGCTAGATCTTGTGTTATCCTGATTGTATTTCCACAATACTGGAATTGTTTCTTTCTAGCTGCTTACAAAATTTTCTCCTTGACCAGGGAACTCTGGAATTTGGCCACAATGTTCCTAGGGGTTTCTCT
>CM053769.1:193453126-193473829 GCA_028658325.1 Potorous gilbertii
GTTGTTTTTCCATTGAGATATTTCACATTATCTTCCATTTTTCATTCTTTTGGTTTTGTTTTGTGATTTCTTGTTTTCTCAGAAAGTCATTAGCCTCCATCTGTTCCATTCTAATTTTGAGAGAACTATTTTCTTCAATGAGCTTTTGCACCTCTTTTTCCACTTGGCTAATTCTGCTTTTGAAAGCATTCTTCTCCTCATTGGCTTTTTGAACCTCTTTTGCGAAATGAGTTAGCCTATTTTTCAAGGTGTTATTTTCTTCAGCATTTTTTTGGGTCTCCTTTATCAAGGTATTGACCCGTTTTTCATGCTTTTCTTGCATCTCTGTCATTTCTCTTCCCAGTTTTTTCCCCACCTGTGTAACTTGATTTTCAAAATCCTTTTTGAGGTTTGCCATGGCCTGAGCCCATTAGATAACTATTTCAGATGTTTGGGATACGAGGCCTTGATGTCTTTCCCTGATGGTAAGCATTGTTCTTCCTCATCAGAAAGGAAGGGAGGAAACATCTGTTCACCAAGAAAGTAACCCTCTATGGTTTTATTTTTTTCCCCTTTTCTGGGCATTTTCTCAGCCAGTTACTTGACTTCTGAGAGTCCTCTCCACCCCTACTCAGATCCTCCCAGCTTGTGCTGGGGTCTGAGATTCAAATGCTGCTCCCTAGCCTCAGGGCTTTTAGAGTCAGGCCTGGCTGCTATTCAATGTGAGCTTAAGTTCAGGTGGGGTGGGGCCATCTCCCAGGCTCAGTTCCCTCAGGGGGTTTATGCAGAGACCTTCTGTAATGGACCTCAGCTCCTGCCTACTCTGGGAGCCTCTGGCCACTGCAGCCTCTGCCTGTTGCTTCCCGAGGGGGCCCGAGTTATGGAGCCACCCTCCTCCCCTCTCAGCCAGCCCAGAAATCTCTTTCACTGACCTGTGCGCTTTTGGGTGGAGGGACCTTCATGGCCACAGGAGATTCTGTCCCTGAGACCTGCTTGGTCTGTTTCTCTTGTGGCCAGGCTGTTGAGTACTTTCAATCCACCAATCAATGGGTATTCATGAAGCTACTTATCAGACATTGTCCCAAGATCTAGGGATGCAGAGAAGACAAACACACAATCCTTGCCTTCAAGGAGATCACATTCTAGTGGGAGAGACAACATGCAAACAACTACATTTATACAAGGTATATGAAGGATAACAGTGAAGTAATTTCAGAGAAAATGTACTAGGATTGAGGGGAATTGGGGAAGACCTTCAGGCGAGGTGAGATCTGAGCTGTTTCTGAAAGTTAAGGACACAACAAAAGCTGTGGAGGGAGAATATTCCAGGTATGGAAGACATCAAGTAAAAAGACACAAAGTTGGAAGATGGAGTGTCCTGTACAAGGAGCAGCAAAGAGGCCAATGTCACTGGATTGTAGCATAAACAGGGGAGTAAAGTGTGAGAATACAGGAAAAATAGGAAAGGGGATAGAAGGGAAATCTCTTAAAAGCCAAAGAGAATATTTTATATATGGTTAAAGGAAAACGAGGAGGCATTGGAATTTATTCTAGGCAGGAGTACTATGGTCAGATCTGTTTTTTTGGATGATCACTTTGACAGGTGACAGAAGGATGGTCTGGAGTGGGGAGACAGGTGGGACAGAAGTACAATCAAAGATTATTACAAAAGCCCATGTATTCAGCGATAAAATCCTGCAGCAATGTGACAACTGTATGACTAGAGAGAAGTGGACATATATAAGAGATATTTTGAAGGTAGATGTGACAAGACTTGGTAGACTGATGGGATATGGGCTGAATGGAAATGATGAATCTATAGTTACACCTCTTGGTGATTAGAAAGAGGGTGATGCCCTCCACAGAAACAAGAAAGTTAAGAAAAGAAGAGTATTTAAGGAAAAGAAAATGATTTCTATTTTGAACATGTTGAGTTTAAGGTACCTTAAACTGTGACTCAAGATATCTGATAAACAGTTGATGATGTGAAGTCAGGTCAAAGGTTAAGGCTGGAACCATAAATCTGATAATCATCTTTTAATATTATAGCTAGCATTATTATATAGAAAATTTGAAGTGTTT
Organism: Potorous gilbertii; assembly: GCA_028658325.1. Taxonomy (NCBI): domain Eukaryota; kingdom Metazoa; phylum Chordata; class Mammalia; order Diprotodontia; family Potoroidae; genus Potorous; species Potorous gilbertii. Next base: position 193,455,188 of record CM053769.1, read on the forward strand.
TACAGCAGTTTTCTGATTTGATCCTCACAATAGGTTTGTGAGATAGGTGCTATCATGCTGATTTTATTCTAGATGAAGAAATAGAAATTAAAAGAGTCTGAGGAAGGTGCCCAGGGTGTCATTATTAATTGTCTAAGGATGAATTCAAAGTCAGGTCTTCCTGACTCCATGTCCAACAGTCTTCTCCACTGTTGCCTCTAACTGCATATCACATTATTATTCTATAATATACCAAGCTGTGCTATGCTATGCTATGATGATGTTATGTTATATCACATTAAACTATATTACATTATACTGTTATGTCAGGTCATGTCACACTACATTATGTTATGTTACATTGCATTACATTTTATGTTACTTTTAACATTATGATCTATTGCATTGCATTGTATTGCATTACATTATATTGTAATGCATCATACTATATTGTCTAGTATTTTATCATGTTTCATATCTTATCCTATCCTATTATGATCTATTATGTGCCTCTTTCAATCCATATAAAGTGCTTGCAAACTTAAACTTGCTATGTAAATATCAGTTTTTGTCATAATCATCATTAAAACTTAGATTATAATGTGTTACAAATAAAAGAATTGTTTCAATCAGAAAAATAAAAAAAACTATAAAATTCAAGTGGTTCTTGTTATTCTCAGGAGATCCTTTTTTGTATTTAGAAAAATCAGAGATAAATAGATTCACAAGTATCTAACCATTATCTGGACTTTCTCTGCTATGCCCCTCCATGAATACTTCCTCCTCACTATTTTTTAGCTTATTTTTATGTCTTGTCTTCACTCATTTGAATGTAAACTCCTTGAGGATAGGGAATATCTTTCTTTCTGTTAGTATCATATTCCCAGTGTTTGCAGAATGCCTGGCACAAAAGTGTTTAATTACATTGGTTTACTGACTGACTCACATGCCTCCCCTACAGCTAAGATGTTCATTGAAATGCAAGCAGAAGGAGATTTACCAGATATAGGCTATGATAAAGAAATTTCATCTAAGACTCAGGCCCTTCTTATAAGGTGTGAAGATTTATATGCAAGGTCAAGGGAAAAGTTAAATGGCACAGTGGATAGAGCTTTGGACCTGAGTCAGGAAGACCTGAGTTCAAATTGGCTTTAAACACTAGCTATGTGACCCTAGGCAAGTCATTTAATCATGTTCTCCTCAGTTTCCTCATTTGCAAAATGAACTGAGAAGGAAATAGCAAACCACTCCAGTATCTTTGCCAAGAAAACCCCAAATGGGCCCAAAAAGTCAAATACAATTGAAGCAACTGAACAAGAGCAGCAAAAGATTTGTTATGATTGGAGCTTAGGGAACTATGAGATAGACTCTTAGATAGCCTGAATGCAGAGGGAATGCAGCCCTGTAGACACAGGGAAAAATTCATTTCTCATACCTCATCTTTTCAGGATCTAGACCTGCTAAGTTTTAAATCATCAATATGATAAACTGATTCATAGGTTCCCTTATATTAATGTCCTGGACTTTTGGGGTATTAAGTGTATTTGATCTGGTGAAAACATTGTCACTGAAAGAAGTATCTCACTGATCTTAATGATTCCTCTTAAATGACTCATAACCTTGAGATGGTCCATTTTAGAATTATCTTCCATTCTAGGGATATGGATAAACAGCTTTTCAAGTAGTCATTCTAAGTGATTATCTAAGTGGTACAATTTGACGGATATCAGGGAGACCATTTGACCCAGTTTTTTTGACTGAAAACCCACCAGTAGAACTATATTTTTGGGGTCATAAAGTTTTATTTTTTGAAGACTTCCACAACTCACTAGTTAAATGAAAATGTCCACAGGAGAAGTCACACTTTAACTGGTAATCACCTAACACTTTTTGAAGGATTAATTGGCAAGGCAGCCTGCTGGGAGTGAGATGGGTACATGGGGATAAAGTTGACTTTTTGATTAGATGAAGTCACTTTTTTGGTGTGTTTTATGATTTGAGGACTTGAGACTCAGGACAATCTTTTTGAAAATAAGAATTATGCCACTTGACCTTCCCCATTTTTAAGTCATGAGACATTACACAGTCCTCAAGGGTTTTCTTTTACATTATACTTTGGTAGGATTCACATGTTAAATCTTTTGTCCTAATATAATTAAAGATTTGATTGGATTAGACCTTAGGAATTATCTAATCCAAAGGTATCATTTGATAACTAAGTAAGCTAAATTATGTAATACAAAATAGGTAACATGAATTGCCCTAGAAAATAGAATTGTTAAGTAATAGAACTAGGATACCCAGATCTTTTGACTCCAAATCCAGCACTGTTTTTCTTTTTTTTAAATTATTCCTTACTTCCCATAAAACATATTCATTAGGGGAGGTTATTGAATGAACTAGAGTTAATAAGTTAATAAATTTGGGGTTTTTAAAGATACATTTTTCATGGAAGTTGTGAATATATGCCAATGGATACGTTGTTGGGAAGAGAAAAGATACTTCCTAATCACATCTCCATCATGGAGGCTGGCTCTAAGAGGAATTGATTGGTTCTTACTGTTGAGAGCACTGGACCTGAGATCAGGAAACCTTACATTCAAATCTGGCTTCAGACATTAACTAACTGTCTCTGGGCAAGTCATTTACCCCTCTAACGTCCTCACTTTTCTCATCTAGTACCTATCTCCCTTGGTAGTTATGAGGATCAAATGAGATAATATTTATTTGAATATTTCATATTTATATTATCACTTTTAGGAGGGAGGCCACCCTTTTGTGCTGGCCAATAAAAGGAAGTCTACGGACTTTCTTAGTAACTTTCTCCTTCTTCTACCTTTACTCCAGTAAGATCTGGAGAGCCCAGAAAGTATGTCAGTCTCCTTTATCAAAAGCCATTAATAGCTGACTTGAGGTAAAGAAATACGACTTAGGTAGACATTTGTTTGCCCAAGTTGCATGAGAAGTGAGTTGCAGGCTTTCTTCCTCCCCTCAGAATTTCATCTTCCTAGTTAGTGGAGAAATTTCTGAGTAATTCTAGCTCTTGTTGAGAGAAGAGGTCCCCATTGCTGGGTTGAATAGTGGTAAGGATGAAAGTCACAATACATAGTGTGGGGGAGGGGGGACTAGACTTTGCATTTTGCTGTCACGTGAGTTATTTGGGTGTCTATTAATAAGAATTAGAGTAAACTATTCAGCAGTCACAAATGTTGTTTCCTTTCTGGGAGAGACGCAGTATTTATAGTAGTAGCATAAATTTGAATGATTTCTATGGCCCATCTTTAGGCTTAAAGAAGAATTTACCAGAATCCTGGAGTTTGCCTTTCTAATAGGCCCTTTTTCAACTCCCTTCTGAGAGAATGCCAAAGCACGGAATAATGCTGCTGAGTCTGAAAGATTTAGGACCATGTGGAAGAGTGGGACCCAATGGAGAGAATGAAATAGTACGTAGATAGCTACAGGGTGTTTATTTCATTTTATTTTATGTTCCCATGAGTATGTTGTATATTCTCTATTTCTTTGAAACAGAAGGAAGAGTAAAGACAGCCTTGAAACTTGTACCAGTTACCTTGAGTGCCAATGCTGTAGCTGGGAAACCTATTACTTACACTGGTGGTGACCTAGAGTCAACTTATACTCTGGTATTTCCCATTGGGGACTGTAGAAGAGACAGTGATCATCGAGAACAGCTCCTAATTTTCAAACACAAAGTTTGGGGTGACTAGACCATGAGTTTATTGAAGTCACAGGAATTTTCATTGAGAGAATTCCCTGAGTTACACATAGCATTCCTTTCCTGGGAATTTGTTTTTAGCCTGAGTTTCACAAATATCAGTTATTCAGAGGCTAATTAGCTGTGTGGCCCTAGGCAAATTATTTAACCTTTGTTTGCTTGTTTTGCCATCTGTAAAATGGGGATAAGAATAGCCCCTACCTCCGAGGGTAGTTGTAGACATCAAATGTGATCATTTTAAAGCCCTTGACACAGTCCCTGGCACATAGGACGCCCTATATAAATGTTAGCTATCGTTATTTTTATTCCTTGTCCCAATAAGGGGAACGTTTGGTAGCACACGTAAGTTTTCATTGTGTCTATAAATGAAAGGAAGAAATAATTGGCTTGTTTCTTCAGCATTCAGCAAAGATGCATGTTGATTTCTGTTGTAAGATATTAGCCTTGGACCTGTCACATCTTTTTTCTTTTTTTTTTATGAGGGAGATGCATTGTCACCAAGTTAAAACTAGCAAAAATTATATTGTCTTGTCTCTTTTCCCCTTCTTCCTGCTCCTACTGTAAATACTTCTCTAAGCTCTATGAAAAACTAATGAAGAGGGGAAAAAAGAAAACTGTGCTTAAATTCACTTTGTGTCAAGCTGAATTGGTCTTGGTTTATTATTTTAATTAAAAATAATACTCTTGGGTACAAATGAGGAAAAAAATGTAATCACCAGGCAACCTGTAAATTATTTTAAATTGTGTTTCCCCAGCTTTGATACTCATATCATATTTCAGTGGTTAATATTCCCGTGTTGCAGAGAAAATTACTCTTTGTGGTTTGCTAAATCTCATCCCTAGTATATACTTACTAATTTAGAGTTAATGTTCCTAGGCTAGAACATGAATTTGGAATGACATCCAACAATATGTACCTGCATGTACACAGCCATTACAAAAGACAGATTTCTTATCATATCATTTTTTTCCACAACACATACATGTGCACACCCATGTTCACACACCATTCTGCAGGTGATATTTTTTCACTTAATTTCATAATCAGAGGTAACTAAATCTGGAGTGAATTATGTTCAAAATGACTGTCAGCTATCTTATAAAAACAGTTATTTTTTCCTTAATATTAATCATTGACATTCTCTTAGTTTGTCCTATTTTCAAGAGAAAATTTTCCAACAGCTTTTTTGAATCATATATCCTTGGAATGGAGACAAATTTAGGATGTTGAAGCTTTGGTTCTACTCAGTGATGGAGAGGAAGGATGGAAAAAAAAGGAGGAGGAAGAAGAAGAGAAAGAAGATGAGGTGGTAGAGAAGACAGCAATTGCTTATGAAACAGAACTGAAAAAATAATTTCAAAACATCCATAAAGACACAATACAACTAACCACAGGGAATCATCTACAACTTTATATGTATGTATGTGTATGTATGTATATATATATGTATGTACATGTCTCTGTATGCACATATGTATGTATGTATATCTGTGTACATACATATATAGATTCAAATGGATTTGTAATTTATAATTTCATTGATGTTTTTTTCGTCTGGCAATACAAATCTAAACCAAGTCATGCCTACCTATGCTGTACAATTCATTTTCATGCCCTCTCTGCAATTCACTACAGAGAATGCACCCAACAAGCTAGGGCCTTCATTGTTTTCTCTTGACATTGCAAGGGTAGTGGTAGGACACACAAGCTATCTATCCATTGTTTCTTGTTTTAACCATATGTCCATTTGTGATTGTAGATTTCCTTTATGACATTCTTTACTCTCAAGTTTTTTTTGTAGTTCTCAATATTCTGTAGCCTTCTTATATATACTCAGAGCTTCTCCTTTGCCTTATGAGTGATAATTTTTCAGAGACAAAGGTCAATTAAAAGAATGAGAATGATTGGTATGGCCTTATGACCCATAGTTATACAACAATACCGGTAAAATATTGTTATTAGAAAGATGCCCCCCAATGGAGGAATGGCTGAGGAACCTGTGATACATGAATGTAATTGACTATGACTATGCAGTAAGAAATAGCTTATATTATTAATTTTGAAAGGTATTGAGAAGACTTAATTAAAATGATGTATAGTGAAGTTAGCAGTCAGGAAAACACAATACTGTAACAGCATAAATAGAAAGAACTAAAAAAAATAAATATTGTATAATTATAAAGAAGAAATTTGGCCTCAGAATTGGAAAACGTATCACCTTCCTTTCTTTGCAGAGGTAGGCAACTACAGAGATGTAGCTTTAAAAATACTGTTGATATTTTGATTAGTTTTACTGAACTACTTCTTCCCCCTTCATTTCAAATCAGTTCATAAATATTTATTAATCGTTTAAGACTCTGTGCTTAGTTCAGTTCTGAGAACAGATATATAAACAGAAAGCAAAACAATCCCTGCTCTCAAAGAGCTTACCTTCTAATGGGAGAAGACAACATATAAAAGGAAACTAGAATGGTTGAAGGAGGAGATGAAGATGCTAGACTCAGTTGCATTGCAGAAAAAGTTGACAAAGAGGCTTAGGAGGAAAGTCAATTGAGGAATTGGGTGGATTGGTTGTCCCTTTTCAAATGTAGCTTCTATAAGGAACTGGCTATTCTCAGGGAGAGAACATGGAGGCAGAGAGTACATCTGATGTGTGAAGTAGCTGGCTACAGTGAGTTTCCACAGTGGTGTTTGTTGGGCATTATTGACAAAGACTTGGAGAAATTATGAGTGTTGTCTATAGGAGAAAAGTTAAATCTTTTTTACAATAATGTCTCTCTCTGATTAGTGGAGGTTAGGGAGAGATATATTAGTAAATAAAAGTGACACAAAAAACAAAAAAAGAAAGAAATTTCAAGAAATTGTAATTGTTAAAAGGTAGTCTTTCATTTCAAGAAGAGCTTTTGGATCATTAAAGGAACTCTTCAATTCCCCAGAGACAATTCATTCTGAGTTCTTCTTCCTGTTTAATTCTAGGCCCAAATTTTGTCCATTTGTCATCTATCCAAGGAATATATATATAATCCATTATTTGTTCGTAGTTTGTCCATCACACTGTGTATCTGGTTCAGATAATAGACATTCTTCATCAATGTTTATTTGTGTGTTTTGTGGCTGTTGTCTTGTCTCCTTCCCCCAGTGTATGGGTAGCCAAATTCTCCTGAGTGACGGGCATCTTTCTGGAGGTTTAGCAAAGTTTCAGGGCTTGATGTGCACAGAATAGTATATTCTGAAAAAGATATGATTTGAAGGGCGTAAAATTCTATAGGGAATTCCTCTTTAACTTAAAATCTGCTCAATATTTTCCATGAGAAGAGCAAATATCTTTAGTAAATATCTGTCTCCTGATTTCACAGCTTACTTTATTTTAATGGTCAGAGAATTGAACAGGTTGTAACAGTCATATCTTTCACAAAATATTGTGTAATGTTGATATATTCTGAGGAAACACCTTATTGCCAGAGATCCTTTATAGAGACTTTTTTTCTACTCTGAATAAAAATCTTTTTAGAATCAGCAAATAATAACTACAGTGGTATCTTTTATTCTCTATTTGTATTTGTTAGTTTTACAATGGTAAAATTGTGTTCTGTTATGGAATGTTAATTGCCAAAACTTACCTATTCTCTCCTCTTATCAAGGATGCCCTGGATGTGTGTGGAGACTCTATATAAAAGTACATCTATGTGCACATATGTATATGAATGTGCATGTATCCATGGATATGAATATATGTATATTTGTATGTGTACATCTACATCTGTACATATACATGTGTATATACATATATAAAAGTAGGCACATACTTCAGTAATTGGTGAGATTTCCTCAGTTATCTTCATTTTCTAATAGGATTAAAGATATTTTTCCATGCCTGTAGTATCTTCATCTTCTTCGGTTACCTTGGGAATAGATTCCTAAATGTGAAGACAAGTGTGTTAAATCAATACGCATTTGCCTATTTTTATATTTGATTTAAACTAGCTATTCTTCCAATAGTCATTCTGTATACTTGATGTGTATATCTAAGATTATGATATTAATCTAAATGTGGTAACAGCATATTACTTGATGTTGAAATTTGCTTAAAAATTTTAGCTTATCTTTTCCATCTTTCATCTGTTTATTGTCCTTTGTCCACTTCTGTATTTAAATGCAGTTGGAATGATCCTTTTTAACTGGGTTTCTTACCAAACTTTCTTTAAACTGATTTTATCATGTTATGCAATTTATCTTTCTCTGTAAGGTTTTTAAGTTAACTAGTTTATAGTCAGAACAAGTGCTGCCTTTAGCTACTTTATCTTTGCACATCAGGTAAATATAGTATTTACTAACTAATGCAATTTGTGCTTTTTTTATCTTATCCTTATTATAATTTATTTACATGGGTTTTGTTTTATTTTAGTCAATGTATATTTTATACGTGCTTCTATTTTTTATTTTCAGTAACTTAACTGGAATATATTGTATTTGTTTTAACTGAACACTGTACCTTTTTCTTCTTTTGTTCCAAGTTTATTTTATATTTCTCTGGCAATTCAGCAATTTAAGTATACATAGATAGCCAACTTAGTAATGCTCCCATATCAGTATTGAAACATTTTCCATCTGCTAAATAATAATCAATTTCATTTTTATACTGTAATCTATGTCCAATGTCTTCCAATTATTTTTTTCAATAAAAGAATTCATGATGTATAGGTGCAAAGTTTTTGTATAGTTTACAGATTTTTTGTTTTTCTTTCCTTAATCCTGTTTTATATTTTCTGTTATATTTTTCACTATGTTCATCTATTTCCATGTTTCAAATGAAGTACCAAATTGTCAAAATATATATATGAGTTTAATTTGGTACCCCTTTTCAAGGTATTTTTTTGTGAAATTTCTCTACATCTTCATCCTGTATAATTATTGACAGTACATAAATTGCAATTAATTTCAATGTAATGTTTTCCATATATTTATTGTGATCATTGGAATACAACACATGAAAATAAGGATTTGTTGCAACATACTACATGAGGCACTTGGAGTACAGATGAAAAAGTTTAATACCCTTTCAAAGAGCTTACCTTCCACAAATGCAAAATATTGCATGAAATGTTTCTGGTTGCTTTTGGACACATTACAAAACCAATTATGCCAGAGTCTTTATTTGTCTCTCAAATTTGTCTATGATCCATTCTTCCACTTAGCTACAATTTTTTCTACCTTCTGGTTTAATTTATAGTCAGGATGTCAAGTTTGATACAATTCAATTCCCTTTGTAGTATGTTCACTTATAGGTTATTGGACAAGGATCTGAAACTGAGAGTGCTGACAGATAATTTTAAGTTTATAACTAGTCCCCAAACTGACTTTTTCTGCTCCATCACTCTGCTCTGGTTACTATGGAAGTAAAAGAAAGAAAAAGAACTGAGGACAATTTTCTTTCTTTCCTCATTTACCTTGAGCAAATAATTTGCCACCAGGTGTCTTGTGTACTAGCAATACTCTCCATACTCAGCTAGGCTGGGACATGGAGCTCAAAAGGCAGATGTAGTATGTTGCTGGGCCACACCAGACACATACAAATAGCTTTTCCTTTCATGGATATATATCTGAGCATAAAGAGTTTCTTACTCTGCAAATTGGCAATTTATTTGTAATGTTTTTAAGACCATGCTCTTTTAAAAGTTGTCTGGAAGCACTTGAAAGTCAGGTGACTACATAGAGCTTTTCTGTTTCAGAGGTAGAATTTGAATTCAGCACTATGCCACATTGTTCCATAGATGCAGTTCGTGTGCATTTTTGTGTAGAGAAGAAGCAGAATTTTGTGATGGTAAACAGGATTTGCTGGTATAAGATAGAATCAGTCAAATTTATTACAGTAAATGTGGATTACTGTTACTTACTAATACTCATATTAGAGAGGGCTTTGATGTGACGTCTGCTGGCTTTATTAAAGAAATAGACCCAGACTCAGGAAAACCCAGATCAATACTCTTTCTCCATTTCTTTTGACCAAGGGGACTTCTTTATCGTTAGTATTAGGTAATCCTCAGTGTTGATGGAGCCATATTGATTAGTGATAAGGACATGATCCTAGGGAGATGGGCTGAACACTTCCATAGTGTTCTCAACAGACCATCATCAATCAATGCTGAGGTCATTGATTGTTTACCTCAAGTTAAAGTCAGTCCCTCCTTAGCTGAACTTCCAGCTGAAGAAAAAGTTTTGAGGGCCATTAGGCTTCTTTCATGTGACAAAACACCTGGTGCTGATTCTATTCCAGCTGAGATTTACAAGGTAGGGGGACCATTGCTCATACAAAAGCTGACTGAAATTTTCCAGGTTATATGGCAAGAGGAAGTTATCCCCTAGGAGTTCAAGGATGTCTCTATAAACGTAAAGGGAATAGATTGTCTTGTGACAATCACAAGGGAGAGACTCTCTCTTAGTCATTGCTAATAGGTAACACCAAGAAAACACAGGTGCTCCATCAGCCACTACCATACCATCTATATGTTGCAACAAATGGAGAAGTTTTGAATGCTGTGGATAAGTTCACTTACCTTGGTAGTGTACTTTCCAGGGATGTACACATTGACAATGAGGTTGATGCATGTATTGCCAGAGCTAGCTCAGGGTTTAAAAGGCTCCAAAGAAAAGTATGGGATAGAAGAGGTATCAGACTGACTACCAAACTGAAGGTGTACAGAGTCATTGTGCTGACCTCATTGTTGTATGCCTGTGAAATATGGACAGTTTAAGAGTGGAACTCAGCGGGGAAACTGAATCACTTCCATTTGAACTGTTTTAAGAAGATTCTGAAGATCACCTGGCAGGATAAGGTACCAGACACTGAGGTCCTTGCCAGAACTAAACTGCTAAGCATTCAAACAATGCTTCAGAGAGCACAACTCCAAAGGGCTGGTCACATCGTTCAAACGTAAAATGTACCCTTGCCAAAAAGACCATTTTGTGGAGAACTTGCATGGGGCAGATGATCACATGGTGGTCAGAAGAAATGATACAAGGACAATCTCAAGGTCTCTCTCAAGAATTTTGAATTTGATTGTGCAACAGGGGAGACATTGGCACAGGACCAGTCAGCATGGGGCATGCCCACATCAGAGAGGGTGCTGTGGTCTTTGAGCAAAGCAGAAGTGAGACAGCAAAAAAGCAAACACAGGATGTGCAAATTTGGAATATCTACCCCGAATGTTCACATGAACTCTCTGTGCCCAACCGGTGGTAGAGCATTCTGATCTCATATTGGTCTACTCACTCAGTCAGACACATTGAAACTTGAATTTATTATGGTGATGTCATTTTGTTCCTCTTTGAGAATGAAGGACAACAACAACGCAATACTACAGTGTTTACCAATTTCTGGTATTGTATCATCTTAATACTTTTCTTCAGTTTGACATTCTTAGCCAGTGGGCTTAAATGAATATTGGAAGACACTTAAAACCAACTTCAGTTTTAGGTACCTTCCTTTGTTCAATGGACTCATTTACTTGCAGATGCTTCCTTTATTTGCAGAGACTTCCTTTAATCATCATCAACCAACTAAGAGGAGTGGTTCTCTGGTTTATCACTTCAATACCAGTTACGCAAACAAGAAAGTAAATGGTGGCAATGCATTACTGTTTACCATAAACTCAGGAAAATATTTGGATTTTTTTTCTTCTATTGTAACAGGATTTTTTATTTCTTTTAAAAATTTTCTTAATTTTTTGGTTTTTTTCATATTTTAAACATTTTGAATATTAATTTCATTCTCCTACTATCTCCCACCTCCATAATATTTTAAAAATCTCTCAATGCATAATCCAATTTCTATATAGTGTAACAAATTCTCTCATTAAGTGAATTATATAGATATATATTGAGGAAATGTTTGAAAATATGTCTCTTTCTGCATCCTAAGTTCATTACCCCTTTGGAAAATGGCGAGTGGTGTGTTTCACCTTCATTATTTGAATGTTACTATTATCAGGATATTGATCAGAGTTCTAAAATTTTTCAAAGGTTTTTTTTTCCCTGTAATACTACCATTATCATTGTTGCTATTTATATGTACATTTATTTGTTTATTTATATAGTGCTTACTCTGTGCCCAACATTATGATAAATAATTTACAAATATTATCTCATTTGATCCTCACAACAACCCTGAGTGGTAGGTAATACTATGATCACCATTTTACAGTTGAGAAAATTTAGGCAAATAAAGATTAAGTGACTTGTTCACACAGCTAGGAAGCGTCTAAGGCTGAATTTGAGTTCATTTCCTTCTGACTCCAGATTCATCACTCTATTCACTGTGCCACCTAGCTGTCTGATTTATATAAATTCTTCCTCTAGTTCTGCTTATTTTGTTCTGCATCAATTCACAAATGTCTTCACATTTTCCTCTGAAATTGTACATTTCATCATTTTTATAGTATAATAATATTACATGCATATACAACAAAATGTTTAAACCTTACCCAAGAGAGTATCTCCTCTTACTTTCCAAGTTTTAGCTATCACAAAAATAGCTAGTATAAATATAGATTTTTGTCTTCTTTGACTTCTTAGGGCTTACAGATCAAGCTGGGTCAAAGAGTGTGTAGAGTTTGGTACATTTCTGGACAGAATTCTAAATTACTTTCAGGATTGACTAGACCCTTTCATAACTCCATCACCAATGCACTGGTAAACAGTTCTGCTTCCCCACAGTCTCTCCAACATTTACCATTTTCCTCTTTTATCATGTTTGCTATTATAATAGGCATGAAGTAAAACCTCAAAGTTGCTTAATTTGCATTTCAAAAATGAATAGGTCTGAGGGTGGAGTCAAGATGGCAGAGTAGAAGGACTGACCTACTCTGACTCTCCTCCCATAATCAATAAAATGCCTGTAAAAAAATGACTCTAAACAAATTCTAGAGCATCAGAAGTCACAAAATGACAGAGTGAAACAGATTTCCAGCCCAAGATGGCCTAGAAGGCCAACAGGAAAGGTATATCACACCAGGTTCAGGCTCCAGGGGAGCATAGGCCAACGTTTATCACACACCACGGATGGGACTGAAGCAGGCTTCCTGGTGCAGAATCACAGGTAGCTGTGGTTCCCAGATTTCCCAGCCCACAAACTCCAAAGAGAGTTTCAAAGGTCAATGAGAAAGCTCTTTCACTAAGGTAAGAGGGGAGCATGGTCCTGCCTCAGCCCCAGCCAGGGCAGTAGCACTGTCCATTTTTGGAGTCCTAGACCTAAATATGCTGGGGAAATCACACAGCTGATCTGGGTCTCAGTCTAGAGTGGTGGTCCGAGGGTGAAGAGTACTGGCACTGGTATAGTGGAGCTGGTGGTGGCTGTGGAAAAGGAATACTACTTGCAGTTCCAGGACAGAAAGGAGTATTTGTGGCTGCTCACAGACCAGAAAGCAGGTCAGGAGAGGAGTAAACTTCTCTCCCTCGATTGTACCACCTTGGAGAAACTGAGAACTTACAGGTCCCTTGAGATATCTCAGAGAACAGCTGCACAAAACCTCTGAAATCTAGGGTAGTATACCCTCCACTTGACAAAGGACTCAAAACTCAAGTAACTGACTGGGAAAATGCTCAAAAAAAGAGGGAAAAAATGAGACTATGGAATATTGTCTTCTTGGTGAAAAGGTGTTTTCTTTCACCCTTTTGGATTAGGAAGAACAAAGCATACTATCAGAGGAAAGCATCAAAGTCAAGGCATCTACATCCAAAACCTCCAAAAAAAAATATGCAATGGCATCAGACCATGGAAGACCTCAAAAAGGCTTTTGAAAATCAAGTAAGAGAGGTGGAGGAAAAATTGGGAAGAGAATTGAGAGAGATGAAAGAAAATCATGAAAAACAAGTCAGCAGCTTGCTAAAGGAGACCCAAAGAAATGCTGAAGAAATTAACACCTTTAAAAATAGACTAATACAAATGGCAAAAGAGGTCCAAAAAGACAATGCAGAGAAGAATACTTTAACAAGACAAACTGGTCAAAAGGAAAAGGAGGTTCAAAGCTCACTGAAGAAAATAGTTCCTTAAAAATCAGAATGGAGCAGATGAAAACTGACTTTATGAGAAACCAAGAAATTATAAAATAAAACCAAAAGAATGAAAAAATAGAAGACAAGATGAAATATCTCATTGGAAAAACAATTGACCTAGAAAATAGATCCAGGAGAGATAATTTAAAAATTATTGGTGTACCTGAAAACCACAATCAAAAAAAGGACCCAGACATCATCTTCCAAGAAATTATCAAGGAAAATTTTCCTGATATTCTAGAATCAGAGGATAAAATAAAAATGGAAAGAATTCACCAATCACCCCCTGAGAGAGACCCCAAAAGATAGAGAGATCCCAAAAGGAAAACTCCTAGGGATATTGTAAACAAATTTCAGAGTTTCCAGGTCAAGGAGAAAATATTATGAGCAGCCAAAAAAAACAATTCAAGTATTGTGGAAATTCAATCAGGATAACACAGGATTTAGCAACTTTCTACACTAAGGGATCAAAGGGCTTGGAATATGATATTCCCGAGGTCAAAAGAGATAAGATTAAAACAAAGAATCACCTACCCAATAAAACTGAATACAATTCTTCAGGGGAAAAAATTGAATTTCAATGAAATAGAGGACTTCCAAGCATTCTTGTTGAAAAGACCAGAGCTGAATAGAAAATTTGACTTTCAAATACAAGAATAAGAGAAACATTGAAAGTAAACAGAAAAGAGAAGCCTTAAGGAACTCATTAAAGTTGAACTGTTTACATTCCTACATGGAAAGATGTGGTTTGTAACTCATAAGATTTTTTTCAGTATTAGGGTAGTTAGAGGAAATATTATATAGTTGTACATATGTATATTCACATGAGTGTATGTATATGTGTATATATGTATATGTATGTATATATGCATGTGTCTATAAGTATATGTATATATGTATGTATGTGTACGTACATACACACATAGACAGAGAACACAGATTCAGCTGAATATTAATGGAGCATACCAAAAAATGTAAAATTTACTGTTGAATGGAATGTACTAGGAGTAAGAGAAAGGGAGAGGTAGAATGGAGCAAATCATCTCACATAAAAGAGGGAAGAAAGAGCTTTTACATTGGAGATGAGCATGGAGGGATGAAAAGAAATAAGTGAGCTTTACTCTCATAGGATTTGGCTTAAGGAGGAATAACACACACTCAATTGGATATGGAAGTCTATTTTACCCTGAAGGAAGGCAAGGCAGAAGGGGATAGGAGAGGGAAGATAATAGAAAGGAAAGTAAATTGGGGAAAGGGATAATCAAAACGAAACTGTACTGGGGGAGGACAATTCAAGGAAGAGAATGGAATAAATTGAGGACAGGATAGGACAGAGAGAAATGTGGTTAATCTTTTACAACATAAATTTTATGGAAGTGCTTTGCATTGTTACACATGTACAACCTATATTGAATTGCTTGTTTTCTTAATGAGGGTGGGTGGGGAGGGAGGGAGAGAATATGCAACTCAAAGCTTTAATAACAAATGTTAAAAATTGTTTTAACATGCAACTGGAAATTAAGCTACACAGACAATGGAGTATAGAAATCTTTTTTGCCCTACAGGAAAATAGAGGGTAAGGGGGCTGGGAGAAGCATGGGTCATAGAGGGGAGAACAGACTGGAAGAAGGGGTGAATGGGATGCATGCTGTACTGAGTGGGGGGTGGGGAGAGATAGGGAGAAAATTTTGAATTCAAATTCTTGTAGAAGAATGCTGAGAATTGAAAAATAAATAAATTATATAAAAAAATAAAATAAATTAATAGTTCTGTAAAGAATTTTTATATTGTTGTTTATAGTGTGATTTTTTTGTACAGTTCTGTTACAAAATCAAGAGCAAATAATTACAACAATAAAAAAACCCCTTATTTCCCCCAGTGGTATGATACTTTTAAAAATATAGCTGCTTATATCAGTAGGAAAGAAACCAGAGATTTTCAGCTTTAACCTCTTCCCCCTAAAAGGTGGACATTAAATTGGGACAGAGGGTGGTGATTATGTTGAAGACAAGAATTGTATAAGAGTTCATATATGTATACTAGGCAAAGAGTCTAGGGACTTGTACATAGTAGACACTCAATAAAGGCTTGTTGAATTGAATTAAATAGTAATCATCCAAGTATAACACTTTATTTTTCATTTATGTTGAAGTGTATGATACTTATAGAAGGGCATTTGAAGAGGATTGAATAAAATACATATCTAGAAATATTTGTACAATATAAGTAAAATGATTATAAGTGCATATTGTGTGATAAGCCTATAGGTACTGTTATTTGCCCTTCATTTTCAAAGAGGACCAGTGACATAATGGAGTGATGTCTTGACTTGAGAGGGAATTGAATTTAAAATACTTTTTGAGCTCTTCCATGGCCTGAGCCCATTGGATATCTATTTCAGATGTTTGGGATACAGAGGCTTTGACTCCTATGTCTTTACCTGATGGTAAGCATTGTTCATCCTCATCAGAGAGGAAGGGTGGAAATATCTGATCACCAAGAAAGTAACTTTCTATGGTCTTATTTTTTTTTCCCTTTTCTGGGCATTTTCCCAGCCAGTTACTTGACTTCTGAGATTCCTCTCCACCGCCGCCTAAATCCACCCAGCTAGTGCTTGGGGTCTGAGATTCAAATGCTGCTCCCCAACCTCAGGGCTTCCAGCGGCAGGTCTGGCTGCTGTTATTCAATGGGAGCTTAAGTTCTGGTGCTCAGATGGGGGCAGGGCTGCCTCCCAGGCTCAGTTCCCTCAGGCAGTTTATGTGGAGACCTTCCGTAATGGAGCTCCTGCCTGCTCTGGGAGCCTCTGACCGCCCGCTGCCTCTGCTGCTGCCTACCGAGGGGGCCTGAGTCATGGAGACACCCCGCTCCACTCTCAGCCCTTGCAGATGTCTCTTTCACTGACCTGTGCATCTGAGGGTGGAGGGACCTCATGGGTGCTGGAGATTGTGTCCATGAAGCCTGTTTGGATATGCTTGCTCCTCTCTGTGCTGCGTGGCCAGGGCAGGGCTGGGCTCCGGTTTTTCAGGGCTCTCTGGAATGGAAATCTCCTTCACCCCATTGCTGCACAGCTTCCACTGTTCCAGAATTTGTTGGGAGTTCTTTTTAGAGGTAATTATGGGCTGTGGGTTCGGAGCTAGCATATTTGAGTCTTTCTACTCCGCCATCTTGGCTCCTCCCATGAATTGAATTTAAGTGAGACAGCGTTGAAGGAGGTCATTGGCTTCACTCTCTCTTCCAGAGTCATCAAAGTACAGTGGAAAGACAAAAGTCAGGATGGCTAGTAAAGGCTCCAGATGCAGTGGATGACCTTGGTGCCTGCTCCAGTCACCTCCATGCTCAACACTTCTGTCCATTCCCACCTGTGAAACTATCCACATCCTTGGAGTAGACATCCTTTTAGGTCACAGAGAAGTTCAAGATCTGTTAGTTACCCTCAATCTGGTTTAGCCTATCTGCTGAAATGGTTTACCAGGTTGTGGAAACTATACGTGCTTCTGTTTCTTAGAGTCACAGGTGAAGAAAGGTGGGTATATCAGGTAGACACCAAAGTGGATGAGAAGCCTTGAAAAGGACATAACAAGCTAGTGAGACACAGGTTAAGGTCAATTTGACGTTAGGCTGAATTAATAGAAGAATAATTTCCAAATCAAGGTAGATGGTGGTCTCATACCATGTTCCTGTTAAAATATATCTAGGGGGGGGCAGAGCCAAGATGGTGGAGAAGAAAGACTCACATATGCTAGCTCCAAACCCACAGCCCATGGATTTCCTCTTAAAAAAACTCCCAACAAATTCTGGAACAGCAGAAGCCACACAGCAATACAGTGAAGGAGATTTCCATTCCACAGAGACCTGAAAAATCGACCCCAAAAGTCCATTGAGCACCAGATGGGAGTGGAGCCCAGCCCTGCCCTGCCCTGGCCACGTAGCACGGAGAGGAGTGAGCAGATCCGAGCAGGCTTCAGGGAAGGAATCTCCAGGGGCCACCAAGGTTCCCTCCACCCACAAACACACAGGTCAGTGAAAGAGACATCTGGATGGGCTAACAGGGGAGTGGGGTGTCTCCGGGACTCAGGCCCCCTTGGGAGACAGTGACAGAGGCAATGGCAGAGGCACCAGACAGCCAGAGGCTCCCGGAGCAGGCAGAAGTTCAGCAGGAGCTCCATCACAAAAGGTCTCTGCATAAACTCCCTGAAGAAACTAAGCCTGGGAGGTGGCCCTGCCCACACCTGAGCACCAGAAATTAAGTTCCATTGAATAGCAGCCAGGCCTGCCACCAAAAGCCCTTAGGCTGGGGAGCAGTATTTGAATCTCAGACCCCAAGCACTAGCTGGGCAAACCTAGGCAGGGGTGGAGAGAATTCTCAGAAGTCAAGTAACTGGCTGGAAAATGCCCAGAAAAGGGAAAAAAAATGAGACAATAGAAGGTTATTTCCTTGGTGAGCAAATGATTCCAACCTTCCTTTCTGATGAGGAGGAAAACTGCTTACCATCAGGTAAAGACATAGGAGTCAAGGCCTCTGTATCCCAAACATCTGAAATAGATATCCAATGGGCTCAGGCCATGGAAGAGCTCAAAAAAGATATTGAAAATCAAGTTAGACAGGTGGAGGAAAAACTGGAAAAAGAAATGAGAGAGATGCAAGAATAGCATGAACAACAGGTCAATACCTTAATAAAGGAGACCCAAGAAAGTGCTGAAGAAAATAACACCTTGAAAAATAGGCTAACTCAATTGGCAAAAGAGCTTCAAAAAGCCAATGAGGAGAAGAATGCTTTCAAAAGCAGAACTAGCCAAGTGTAAAAAGAGGTGTAAAAGCTCACCAAAGAAAATAGTTCTCTCAAAATGAGAATGGAACAGATGGAGGCTAATGACTTTC
>CM053769.1:193474329-193492518 GCA_028658325.1 Potorous gilbertii
ACCTTCACTATATCCTATCCTCACACTATTATTCCATCTCTGCTTCTTTTCTCAAACTGTCAAATTATTTGAGGAAAAAGCCGTGAAATCATTGATTACCTTGGCAATAGTACAGTATTTTGCAAATGTGCAACAAGAGCTCCTCCATTCTTAGAGTTTCTCAATTCTTAAGGTTTATTTGGATATGGCCAACTGAGGAGCTGGCTTTTCCTCAGGCTTTTCTAATATTTTTCAAAAAGCAGTGAAGTTATCCAGGGGTTACAAAACTTGTACATATTTCATTCTTCCAATTACCCCATCCATAAATTATTGAAACATGAGATATATTCCTGAGATTTCTTGGGGTAAATGCTCAAACTGGTAGAATCTAGCTAGAAAGAAGAAGACTGTCTTCTATCTTGTCTCTTTTTGAATCTTCAGTACTTAGCACAATGCCTAGCATATATTAGACTCTTAATAAGCAAGTTTGAGATACCCAACCATGTATGAGAAAAAAAAGACTATCAGGGATGAGACTGGGAGAGAGAGGAAGAAATATACAAAATGTTCCAAATATTTGAAAATGACTAAAATAGGACTAGTAAACCTTGTTGCTAGTTTCATTTTCTTCCCTATGATGATGATTAGGCAGAAAAAATGTCACAATTTTCTTCACATATATAACATTTTCAACAGAGTTCATGTAAGCTGTGTACTACCAATGTAGGTTCTATATTTCCACAACGTATGTGTAATAATAGGAGTTACAGATCTTCCCTGCCCATTAATAGGCCCCAGATGGAACCATTTAAGGGAAGCTTGATTAGGGAAGGACTCTTTTATAGGAAGGTTCACACTTTTGTTAATTGTTAATGAGGCACTGGGTGTGGAGAATTGTGATGCCCTCCAGCTCTGAAAAGTTTATATGTAAACTGAGGTGCTATTTTGCTTTCAGGGCTTACTCTTTGGAAGAAAGTTTTTGTGCCAGATGAGACTCTGGGTAGTCATTAAGGATCCACCTTATTTTGGTGCTTATCTCTCTGGTAACTATGTATTTATGTAATGGTCAGACAGTTGGATTTGTCTATTGATATATGATGTATGTATTGTGTATGGTCAGATAGTTAGAAGCCCTGTCTGTTGGCCTTTATTTGTTTGTGTTTTCTCTGTTGGTATGTGTGACTAAAGAAGATTATTGAAGTTCTTTTAAGTTGCTTTCCATAGAAAAGTCAATCTAAGAACCTGTGCCAACAGGTCATCCTGGATGTGTGTCAGGGTGCTTGCTGTTACAGTATGCCAAAACAGACAAGTGACTCAAGGGGGAACATCTGTAGAATATTACCCACCCTCTCTAAGGGAGATTGATTATTGCCTTGAAGGGAATAGCAGCAGAGACAATGAAGCTGTCTGCTTAGTTCTGCTTAGTTCCCCTCCGTAAAAGGAATACTGGATTGGAATTTTAGCTAGCTTGTCCGCTAATGTTGCTGGTCTAAGGACAAAAATGGTTCAGAATTAAAAAAAAACAAAAAACAAACAAAAAAAAACTTTCCTGGGCTGCTGTCTCTTAAACTTATACTAAAAGACTTGGACTCTTCTTGCCAAACTCAGTAAAGAAAACGTCATTACAGATGTTGAATAGAATATAAATTCACTTATCCAAGCAGATTACAAAAAGAAATCAGAGAAGTTATACATATACATAGAATGAATGAATTCTCCTCTTATGAGTGAGATGTATCAACTCAACCAAGATTGTGCTCCCATTATTAGTATTGATTAATTCTGCTTGCTTTGCTCATATGAATGTAACCTGGATTTCTAGCAAAGCCTGGATAATTTTGCATAGGACTCTCCTAATTGGTAAAGAAGATTCTGACTTTATCTTGGGTGACTGCATAAAGGCTGAGTTGGAAAAGAGAGAGATTCTTCATTCTTTCTTTAAGAGACTAACTATGTTGATTAAAGGGTATTAAGAGACATAATTTATGGATAATTTAATCATTTTATTAATAAAATCAGTTTGTTAGTAATAAAAAGATAGTCATTTAGCTATCTCTCTTAGACTAAAGGCCCTTAATGGCATTGGGGTCACAGGTTATGTGCTCTTCAATGAGGGATGGAAATCAATTTGGATTTTTAACCAAGTGGGAGATGGGAACTATATTAAAATGAAGATTTTGGGGTATGTGACTGAGATCACTCAAATTTTGGTCAGAAAGACATAAATTTCTATATCACCTATCTTGGTAACAGAGAGAATTAACACTTTTCAAGACCTGTTTGATCAAACACAATGAGCAGGAATCTACCCATTACCTAAAATTTAGAATTTCTTTTACTGTGTGATTGCTTCTTGGCCTGGGTAAATCTCTAAGAAAGATTTCCACATTTTTTGGTTCCTGGATGAGGAATTAGAAAAGGGGAAAGTCTCTGGCTAAAATACAATAATTATGTATTAAATATAAGAGAGAAATAATCATTTCTCACAAAACTAATTGTCCCAGGCTCTCTTGTAGCCATCTTTGGGAGGAAAAAGAAAAAGAATCTCTCAAATACATATAGGGAAAATTGGCTTCCTCAGCACAACCATGATTTCCAGGTTGCCTTTGTAGATAATTTGGAGAGTTTCCCTTTGGGTGAGATTGGGAACTCTCTCTCTCTCTCTCTCTCATAATTAACTAATTTATTTTAGCTTGCAACATTCACTTCCACAAGATTTTGAGTTCCAAACTTTCTCTCCATCTCTCCCCTACTCCCATCCCAAGATGGCATGCATTCTGATTATCCCCTACCCTGAACTGCCCTTCTTTCTATCATCCTACCTTCTCTTATCCTCTTCCCTTATATTTTTTGGTAGGGCAAAATAGATTTCTATACCTCATTGCCTATATATCTTATTTTCAAGTTGCATTCGAAAACATTTTTGAACATTTGTTTTTGAAACTATGAATTCCAGATTTTCTCTATTCCTTCCTCCCCACTCACCTTCACTGAGAAGGCATATAACTCAATGTAAGTTATACGTGTACAGTCATGCAAAACACTTCCATAATAGCCATGTTGTGAAAAACTAACTATATTTCCCTCCATCCTATATTAACCCCATTTATTCTATTCTGTCCTTTGACCCTGTCCCTCCTCAAAAGTGTTTGCTTCTGATTACCCCCTCCTCCCATTTGCCCTCCCTTCTATCACCCCCTCTTAACACCTTACCCCTTACTTTCTTATAGGGTAAGATAAATTTTCATGAATGTTTATGTTTATGTTATTCCCTCCTTAAACCAAATCCAGTTAGAAGAAGGTTCCCTCAATACCTCTCAGCTCCTCCCAATTCCCCTCCACAGTAAAAGCTTTCTCTTTTGTCTTTTATGTGAAATATTTTATCCCATTCTACCTCTCCAGTTCTCCTTTTCTTAATGCATTCTTCTCTCACCTCTTAATTTTACTTTTTAGATATAATCCCTTCGTATGCAACTCACTCTGTACTCTCATGAGTTACATATATCATATTTCCATGTAGGATTGTAAACAGTTTAACTTTAATAAATCACTTATGAGTCTTTCCTGATTATCATTTCATACTTCTCTTGAGTCTTGTATTTATAGTCATATTTTCTATTCAGTGCTGTTCTTTTTATCAAGAATGCTTGAAAGACCTCTATTTCATTGAATGTTAATTTACACTCTGAAACATTATACTCAGTTTTGTGAAGTGATTCTTGGTTTTAAAACTAACTCCTTTCACCTCTGCAATATTATATTCCAAGCCTTCTGATCCCTTAATGTAGAAACTGCTAAATCTTGTGTTAGACCGATTGTGTTTCCATAATATTTGAATTGTTTCTGTCTGGCTGTTTGTAATATTTTCTCCTTGACCTGAGAATTCTTGAATTTGTCTGCAATATTTCTAAGAATTTTTCTTTTGGAATCTATTGCAGGAGGTGATAGGTGGATTCTTTCAATATTTATTTTACCCTATGGTTCTAGAATATCAGGGAAGTTTTCCCTGATAATTTCTTGAAAAGTGATATCTAGGCTTTTTTTTGATCATGGTTTTCAGATAGTCTAAAATCTTTTAAATTATCTCTCCTGAATCTATTTTCCATGTCAGTGGTTTTTTCCAATGAGATTTTTCACATTGTCTTCTATTTTTTTTCATTCTTTTGGTTTTGTTATATAGATACTTGATTTATCATAATGAAAGTAAACTTCCATTTTCTCCATTCTAATTTTGAATTCAGTGAGCTTTTGGATCTCTTTTTCCATTTAGTCCATTATGATTTTTATGGCATTCTTTTCCTCATTGCCTTTTTGGACCTCTTTTGTCATATAGGTTAGTCTGTTTTTTAAGGTGCTATTTTCTCCAGCATTTTGGAGGATCTCCTTTAGCAAGTTGTTGATTCATTTTTTATGATTTTCTTTCATTTCTCTCCACAATTTTTCCTCTCCATCTCTCCCTTGATTTTCAAAATCTTTCAGAACTCTCCCATTGCCTGAGAACAATTCCTATTTTTCTTAAAGGTTTTGGATGTGGGAGCTTTGACTTTGTTGTCATCTTCTGGTTGTATGTTTTGATCATTCTTGTCACAAAAGTAAGATTCTATCATCTGATTTTCCCCCCTCTGTTTGCTCATTTCCCCAGTCAATTACTTGACTTTTTAGCTCTTCAAAGTAGGTCTCTGCTTCCAGTGTGGAGGGTGTTCTGTCCCAAGCTTCAGGGATTTTGTGCAGCTATTTTCAGAACTGTTTCTAGAGACCTGTAAATTGTGAATTTTCCCAAGGTGGTATGATCAAAAGAGAAGTGTTTATTCCTCTCCTGGTCTGTGCTTTTGCTGTGAGTAACGACAAGAACTCTTTTCTTCCTAGAAATCTGAAAAAAGATTCCCTCTTCACTACTAGAAGCTTCCCTACACCAGTGCTCCTCGTCACCCTAGGACTGCAACCAAGGACTGTGACCCAGATGGAAGTACAGACAATGCAAGAGCATCCTTTCTCAGTGCCAGGAAAGATATCCCTGCAATCCCCCTCTGATCACCTGCTTGATTTCTCCACTGTCTATGGGATGAGAGCTCCAGAAGCAGCCACTGCCACTGCCACTTCCACCATTTGCCACTCCAGTGCTGGTGCTGGACCTTGCTACTTTCTCACTCAGATCTGATAGACCATTCTTACTGACCTTATAAATTGTATTTGACATTTGTGGGTTGAGAAATCTGTAAACTGCCACATCTGCCTCTAATTTAGTCCCCCTAAGGCCTGTTCCAACCCTGTGTACCAGTACAGCCCACATTGCCTTAAACTCTTCTGTCAGACTGGTCCAACAGACCTTTTCTATCAACCTTACAGATTGTCCTGGGTTGGAAATGTGTTTCACTCTGTCATTTTGTGGCTTCTGGTGCTCTAGAATTTGTTGAAAGTCATTTTTGCAGGTATTAGGAGGATTTGGGGGTAGAATTCAAGCAAGTCTCTTCTTTTACTTCACCATCTTGGCTCCACCTCCAGATTGGGAACTCTCTTGACTTTTCTCCTGACATATCTCAGTCATCTTAGGAGAGCTCATAGGTTAGGGAGTTGAGGAATGGAGTTTTGTATCTGCAATTTCATCATGGTGGGGAAATCTTCTAATGTGAAAATCCTCTCTACTTGTGTAGATCAGTAACATTTAAAAAGTTATAGTGTTACAGGGGTCAAAAATTTAGCACACGACAGAGACACCATTAGAACTAAATTCTTTCTGATGCCAAGGTCAACCCTATAGCTCCTGTGCCACAAACTGGCAAGCAATGATAAAATGAAAAATATTCTCAGCTTTCAAGGAGCTTGTAATGACCTGACAGTTACAATACAGGGACACACAGAAGCCAAATGAAGAAAGGAGTTAGGAACTAGCCCCAGAAAAACAAGTTTTAAAAATCTGTCAATCCTTCCAGAAAGGATAAAAGAGGGAAGCACCACAGGGGCTCATCGGGAGCCCAAGGCTTCTTATTTTGGCTCACTGATTTGGAAGGTGGACATAATCTGCAAAGATGCAACATTTTCTGTGCCTTCTTCTGCCCTACAGGTATTTGATGAGGAGAGGCAGGCAGACAGAGCAAACAGAAAGTAGGATGTGAGAAATGAGATAAGATGTAGGATGTGAGTAAAGGGAAAAGTGATTAAAGAAGACTATGTATTGAAGCCGCCCCCCCCATCATGAACTTACCTATGTGCTTTCACAAAGTGCCCCAATCACCTGACATTCCAGAACCACTCTTCTCCCCTTTCCTGTTCTCCTTATTTATTGGTGTGACAAAGGTACCTCCCCACAACCTGATATTCCAGACATTCCAGAGTCATGCATGCCCCTCCTCCCATTCCCTTTCTTCCTTTTCCCCTGTTCTGTAAAGCTGTATTTAAATCAGACCTTTAACCTGGTCAATTGATCTGACTCTCCCACATGCAAGCAAGGCCCACTAGGTTGTGTCACCCTAATAAATGTCTTTCTTTAACTTGGAAACTTTCCAAATAAGTACTTCAGGACACTTGAACTCACCCATCTATACTTATTTCTAGTGCATTGTGCCATGAACTCATGATTTCTGATGGCTCCTTATAGAAATCTCTTCTTTGCCTTGGACTTATTTCAGGTAAGATTTATTTTTGTGCTTGGGGGCCCCCTATATAGTTGGCCAAAAGATAAGGAGATACAAGAGGTCTCAAGACTGGTTTCTGGAGATTCCCTTAATGCAAAGGATGCCTAGTTTGGGAAGCCTACTCTTATTCCTTCTCTCCCATGGAACATCTAGGTGGGTAATGACTCAGTGACCCAAAAAGGCATACTAAGTTTAGGTAAAACTTCTCTTGCAGCATGTTCCCTAGCAACAATGGGCTGGGGGCAGGTACAAAGGCGACTCAGTCCTTGTATTCTGTTGTCTTAGAGAACGCTAGCTTCAGACTTTTCTTAGGGACCCTCTTGGAGATTATTTGTTCTAACAGTGGGATATGCTTAGTGAGAAATTTATTCTCCAAGACTTAAAGAAAAGGCACCTTGTATTCTACTGCAACACTGCGTGGCCTCAATATAATCTAGAGGACTAAGAAAAGTGATTTGGGAAGGGAATTTCTAAATAAAACTCCTTGAGCTTTTGGACTTCTCTCTCTCCTTGTCATTACCAATGCAACTAGTTTCCTTCATCTGCCTCCAATACTCCTGTCTGCTTTTCCTCATCATATTGGTTGTCTCAGTAAGATTCAAGGAAGTGGTGACCAGGCTTAAAACGGAGATTAGGAAAGAAATCATAACATCTGCTTTCTGTTTCCCTTTTCCCTTAAAGCTATTGAACAAACATCTCTATTTACATATAGAATGAGACACAAGTTAAGAAATGATACTTAGTATTTGAATGTAGTGAATGGTTGATACTGTCTTCATTTACTCTGATAAATGATATACCTAGACAAATAAATTAACAAAGTAACATTTAATGACAATTTTAAGGCAATATTTCTCTCCCTCTATCAGACAGCAATTTATTCCTGTGTCAAAGATTTATTCCTGCTTACCATGAAGGAACATATGAACATATTCAAAAAAGATTGGTTCTTTTCTTTTCTTTAGAGGTTAACTTCTCCATGAACCCTTTCCTGATTTCCCCCACTAGAGTAATTTAATCTCTGTATTCTCTGAGCTCCCATAGACTCTTATACCACCTACTTCTTATTACCATTCTATTTCATGTGATAATTATGTCTCTCTGTGTCTAGCCTTCTCTTCTATGTTCGCAAATGCCAGGGCCACATCACAGTCCCTCCTGTGTTGTAGATAAATTACAATTATTTATTCAATAGATTGATAAGAAAGGCAGATATATACAATGGGCTTTAAGATTTGCAAAATATTTTGCATATATTATCTCACTTGAGTCTCAAAACAATCCTTTATGATAAGAAATGCTGGCATTTTAACTCCCATTTTATGGATAAGGAACTTGAATCTCAGAGAAGTTAAGTGATTGGCCTTTGCTCACATAGGGAAAGTCAGAATCAAGATGCCAACTGAGGTTGCCTTTTGAGTTCAATGTAGTTTTATACGTTCCTCCCCCTCCCCCTGCCCCCTTCAGCTTCTGAAGCACCAGTAATATCTGTTCAATTTATAGAGCAAGGTTTTGACTGCATATATGATGTGGCAGTGGCATAGAGGTGACTGAGAAGAGAAAGAGAAAGGGGGAGGGAATGACAGAGAGAGAGAGAGAGAGAGAGAGAGAGAGAGAGAAGTAAAGGAAGTAAAACATTAAGGAGTTACTGTTGTCTCCCATCTTCTTACAATTTCCTTTTCACTACAGTGTTTTAGAGGTGGCTTCTTTAAAAATAAAAATTAAAAAAAAATTAAAAAAAAGAGTTGAATCAAGGAGACCTGGCTTAAATAGCTACCTTGGGCTGTTATTAACTGTGTGGCTGTGGGCAAATAAATCATTAAAATCCTTAGCCTTTCAATTTGTTCATCTGAAAACTGCAGATATTAC
This sequence comes from Potorous gilbertii, assembly GCA_028658325.1. NCBI lineage: Eukaryota > Metazoa > Chordata > Mammalia > Diprotodontia > Potoroidae > Potorous > Potorous gilbertii. The sequence goes on from CM053769.1 coordinate 193,482,810, forward strand.
TTATACTAACTACCTCATAGGATTGTTGTGAATAAAGTGCTTTTCAATCATTTAATTGATATAGCGATATGAATTATAATTACTCGGTCACTTCAGGGGTGGGGAAGGATGAGAAGGAATTCATAACTCTCTTGCTCCATGGACACATTTATTTTTGACAAAGATCAAACCAAATTGTAAAATCCAAAGCCTTTAATGATTCTTTCTTTCTATTAGGATGTTTGCCCTACTATGGACATAACCATACTAACTTCAGTTTGATGTAATTAGGAAAACCATTATATTCACATGGCTACCTCTTGAAGGTACCACAAATACTTCTCTTATAGCTATCATTGCCAAGTTTGAAACTAATTTTATAATTAGGGTTCTATAAAACAGCTTAGTTATTTAGGCCAACTCCTTGATTTAAAGATGACAAAGTCAAGATACTAACACCTCAGAAATAGTTCTAAAAATGAGCAGAATTAGAGGATTCATTCCTTCCTTTTTTGTCATATTCAATGCTATATATGTGACATCAGTGATTCTTTCCTTACTGCTGAGCAAAGCAAGGGCTTTGAAAGAGAGTAGAAGACTTGGAAGTCGAAGAACTGATTAAGAAGATAGCATATGAGAATGAAATTTGTGTTTCTGGACCATATTTTGAAGTATAGGAATGATAGACTCAAATGTAGGGATGGGCTAGATTTCGATTGGCTGAAGACTTGAAAGCATTTTAAACTAAAAATGAAGGGAAAGAGAGAGAAAGCAGCCTACAGTTATCTACCAAGCTATATACCATAGATAGTAAGTTCAATGAAGGAAAAGAATACAATAGAGATGCCTAGACAGCCACAGGAGAAAATATTCAAGAAAGAAGCCAGCAATAAAACCTATCGTCTATTGTGGAGAAATCACTTTTAGTAAAGCCATTGTGTAGCAAACATATGTAGAGTTGTATGAAATACATACACAGCACTAGACACATTTCAAAATGACTCTGTGCAGATTTGGAAATGAGAAGTCTGAAAAATTGTCCTATTCTTTTCCTGAGCCCATGATTTAAACTTATAGGAATTATCCAACCAAATTTCAACTGAATGCACAGTTGATTGTATTTAAGGTATATTATTGAAAAATCTTACTATGTTTTACATTTAGCTAAGGTAGGAAGCAATACTTACCATTCACCTCAGGTTGTATTCACACCCCAGGTTTCCAAGCAGTTCATTATGCTTGCTTGAGCTTCATCACTCCATTTTGCTAATTTTGATTATATTTTGCTACTTTATTCCTATTTGGCTTAAATTTCAAAGACAGTAATATAGTGGAAAATGTATAGGATTGAAAGGAGACCAGGGTTCTAATCCTAGAGTGGTATCTTCTACATATGGGATGGTACCTTGTGTAAGTCTAGACTCCTCTGGCCAAAAGTTTCATCTATAAAATGAAAGGATTTGAAAGTTGATTCTTAAGGCTCCTTCCAGTGTTAACATTTTTGATTCTCCTTGGATATGTGTGTATATGTATGTGTGTATATATACATACATATACATACATGTATACATATGCATGCATACATATATGTGTGTATATATACATCATATATGATGTTGAATTACACTGTAATGTTATATTGTATATCATATATAGTACAATATGTAATATTATGCATACAATCTTACTTTTCTTCACTCTGGGAAGAAAGTCTCAGTAGTAAGAGAAGGGTAACTAGACCCTGAAATCTATAATATTGTCAAGGAGCTGAATATTCTTATAATATTGAGGGTGTGAGTAGACAGGCTAAAAGGAGTCATGTTTGTAGAACATATTTGGGTACATTATCTGTCACTTCTTACTCATTGAGGGAAAAAAGTGGAAGTAAAGTACTTTATCAGCATATTTTTTATTATTATAAATATATTAGCATTATTATTTGACTTGGTGATCTTTGTATTTAATTTCCCTATTCTTAAATTGAAAATAACATAGCCTTGGGGAAGACATACTGTAGTTTACTTGTCTCTCACTTTTAAATTACTTTTAAAAAATATACTTGTGAAAAAGTACCATTTTCTTATGATTCTCCATAGGAGGAGAATTTTTCTTTTCTAAAGCTCTGGCATTTGGACTTCCTTCCCCTAATCACAGCTAAACTTCCCTGAAGAAGATGACTCAGGCACACTTCAGTGGTTCCCTGCCCACCAAAATCAGTCTTAACAGAATTGTGTCATTAGACCCCAAATCCTTCATAAGGCCAGGTGCTGATGCTGCCAAAGCTTAAATGACTTGGATTTAATTCAGTAATTTACAGGCAGAGAAATATATAGCTCTTTACTCACCAGGAAGAATAATCTAGGGGAAAAATGATACTTTCTCCTTAATATATACTGGGAAGTGTTCTCCATAAAAATAATTCCTCTCCTATAGTAGCAAATGCAGATGCCTACTTTAGTATACCAGAATTCACCTGTATTTGATCATTTTTCCTACCATTAAAAAGAGAATCATATCTATTTTATAAGATGTGTTGCACAAAAAAACAAGGAAAAATGCTTCCATGATGTTTTGAAATAATTTTCTTTGGGGCCTTGTGAGATTGACAGCCAAGTAGGGGAAAAGGCAATGTTCTTTATTTGAAATTAAATAGAATACCTTGGAATCTATGAAATTGTCAGGAGGCTTTCTGAAAAGACATTCTTATGCATGCAACTGCAAGTCCATCTGTTGTTTTAATTTGTCTCTCTAATAATTCCCGGGAGTTTCACTTGGTTTGAATGTTGGAATAAACAGAATGAATCAGGCCACTATCTTCTAATATTAATACAAAATACAGTTTGGTACATTATCCATCACCTACTTTTTTTCAAGGTTGCTTTGATTTCATTAACCTTCACAATACTCCCATTAAAAGGAAATATATTCAGTCTATCAGTTGCCCCTGTTTTCTTCAAACAATGCAATTTTTAGTGACTTAAGATTTAAACAATGTTGTGATTTGTAAGGGCTTGTTCCCCATTTCGGGAAAAGGTAACAGATTAAAATAATATTGTAGTAGTTTATATTTGTTCCCTCTGTCACAGGAAAAGGCTGATCAATTTTCCATTAAACCTTGATTTTCAGGAGTTTATAATGTGGCAGTAAAAACTCAATCTGTCTTGTTGCATTTTTTCAACAAGGCAGTTTAGCTATGTTTTTTCAATAAATCTTTTTATTTGGGAAACAATACCTAGTTCCATATACATAGATATATCTGCTTATGCAAAATCCAATAACAACCCTCTTGTAATATATGTTTTCTTTAAATTCAAGGGATGGAATTCTGTAGCTTAAAAGCTATTATTTTAGACATTATGCAAACTGAGAAATACATTAGAAAGCACAGTGGAGTCATATTTGTCAGGTATAATCTTGAAAAATTTTGTCAACTTTTTTTCTAAACTTTTGTTTTAGCAATAAGAAAAAGGATGCAGAGAGAGTCCATTGTACTTGAGTTTGTATTTTTTTTTTCAACAAGTTAATCTGGAGTCAGTAGGGGCATGCTATAGTTTAGGGGAAAAAACAAACAAAAAGAACTATACCTAGACATATGATGTTCTCTGTCCTTAGTCCCCACATGACCAGCTGCTGTTAAATTGGAGAAATAAAACTCTAAAATGCATTCCAACATACATCAATCTACTATTGTATCCTTGAATTTAATTGGATTCAGTGCATACATAGAATATGGAAGTAAGAGCAGGTCACCAAAATGAATTCCAAAGAATTCCACAATCTCTTAGGAAATCTAAAATACAGAACAAGTTAAGCTTGGGGTAAATTCCAAGATCAAGAGCAAAGAAATGATAGGTAGGATTGCTGCTGGGTGTCAGTAGAGACCATAATACTACATTCTCTGATTTAAAGAAATCTCTCTTTTTTTTCTGTCTCTCTGGAATGCCCAGGATCAGGAATGGGGATGAGCTCCCCAAGGCTAAAGAGGTCCAATTTCATCTATCTTTTAGTGAGATGTCTAAAAAAGCCTTTTTTTCCTTTTTTTTTGGTTGTTGTTGTTTGTGCCAACAAGATAGAGAATGGATAAACTTGGTCCAACTAGGGAAGATACAAGTGCAGCCTCTAGCAAAGCAAGTTAAGACCCAGTTGAGACACACATGGAAAAGGAGAGAGATTTTACATTGGATACAGGGAAGCATCTCAGGGTAAATAGGCAAGGCTAAGTGTTGACTTAACCCTTCACAGAAGACTTTAACCTCATGGAACAGCCAAGAACACATTGGAGAAATAACTTGCAATTTTCACTCTTGAAATCATGAGTTTAGATCTTGTTTCTGTGATGGACAATTTCAGGAAGGGGTTGGGGAGTGAAGGCAAATTGTACTAATTTAATATTATAACTGATATTCATTTGGATAGATTTATTATTTACTATTTGGAGACCGTTACTTACGTGGTTCTGTCAAGGTAGTGAACCATTGAATATCTAGACAGGAGTTGACAAGGAAATTTTCAATAAGCGGAGATGAAAACTCTAAAAAGTCTACCATATTTAAACCATATTTAAAGGCTTATTAAAAAGGACAGTTATTTCTACACAAATTCCTATGGGAAAAACAGTAGATCAAAAGTGATTACAATAAAAAAACAGTTCAAAAGAAGGCAGATTTCTTCCTTTGGCATCATTGAATCAGTTTTCTCAATCAATAAGAATATCATTTCAACTAGAAAGGACAGAACAACATTCTGCAATGGGTAACCAATCCAAGTTAAGTAGTAATATGGAACCAAAACAATGCTCTGATTGGTACATTTTTACCTTATTTGGCCTGGAACTGGTTTCCAATGTCACGTCCTGGCTTTCATTTGCCAGTCTATGCCATGATATATTTACTGCCTAACCATTTCCTTGCTGCCCTGTATTTTTTATCAACCCCCATCAGAAAGTAAGCCCTTTGAGGACAAGAACCATAATTATCACTTGTTTCATTTTTCATTGTCAGTACTTAGCACAATAACTGGCATATTAACAAACACCACAAATACCTTCTCTCTATCTCTGTCTTTCTATCTGTGTCACTCTGAGTGTGTGTGTGTTCCCTCTATATGATCCACAAGAAGTAAACTGACTTAAACTTTGAGGAAAGAAGAGTTTTCTAATAAAGCAATGAGTCAGACAACTGGTGCAGCAGATTGAGCTGGGCCTGGAGTCAAGAAGACCTGAGCTCAAGTGTGACCTCAGATACACCTTCATGACCCCAGATAAGTCATTTAATTTCTTGACTTTGTTTCTTTGGAAAATGAGAATCATAACAATACTTTCCTCATAGGATTTTATTAAGATCAAAGAAGAAAATATTTATAAAGTATCTGGCACATAGTAGGTGCTTTATGAATTCTTATTCCTTTCCTTTCCTCCTTTGAAAAAGAATATTATCAGTCTAGAGTGAAGATAACTTTGACCTAAAAAATTTAAATTTTCAAAGTATTCATCAGGGTTTAAAATTTAGAGGTGAAAGGAACCTTCAGATAATCTCACCCAGTATGTCAATTTTATAGAGAGGTAGACAAGGACACAGAATTAGTATCATTCAAGTAACCAATCCATCAATAGACATCTATCACATACACACTAGATGACAGACATTTTGATAGGTGCTGGTTTTAAAGAAGAAAAACGACCTAGTCCCTAATAAGTAGGAGGACCAGTACTCTACTAATCATAATAGCTAACATTTAAGTAGCATTTATTACATGCCAGGAACTCTGCTAAGCCACTTTATAATTACTATTTCATTTCATCCTTACAGCAACTCTAGTAGGTCAGCACTAGTACTGTCCTTATTTATGGACATAGAAACTAGAATAAATAGAGATTAAAGGATTTGCCCAAAGTTACACAGTTATCAAGTGTCCAGGGTCACATCGGAACTCAGAACTTGCTCTCTTTGGGCCTACTGTGCCACCTTATGGTCAGTGGCATAACCAGGGTTAGAAACCACTTCTCCTTATTGCTAAATGAACTGGAAACCTAGAAAACTGGATTTTAATTCTTATGCTGCCACACTGACTAATCACATAGACTTGGAAGAATCACTTAGTCTTGATGATCTCATTTTCCTCATCTGTAAATAAGTCTGTAAATAATATCTATAAATAATGATATCTATCCTACTTGTCTTTTAGGAGTTTAGCAAGCTTGCAAGAGAGAATATACATGGAAATATTTTGTAAAAGCAACAACTGCATTTTGTAATTTACAATTATAAATATGTAAGTTACATATTTAATTTTTAATATTTCACAGTCACCTTAATATAAAGTCTATTAGATAATATTGGCATTAAGTTGTAATTTATACCTGTGTATTTTATTTTCACATTACTTATTAATTATTTCATGTTAGCAATTTATCAATAAATTTACTCATGTTGCCTTGATTTAATCATTCATATATCTGTGTATCTGGTTAACATAAACCTTGAAGTAGATTGAAGGGTTATTTATAAACACCAGTGGTTTAAGACTTTTTAATACCTGGTACATCAAAATAAAGGGGTCATAATGGTATTCTTAACAAGTTCTATACAAATTAAATAGTAACGTCTTCAAAATCTTGGACATATAAATTAAAGCAATAACAACTCAAGTTGGAATGGCTGTAATAGAAATTGTAATAGGAAGCTAAGTTATATAGACATTAAAAGACCCATGGTTACTCAAATAGCAAATGTTATATTTAAGTTTACGTCAATGTTATTAACAGTAATTACTATAGGGTTGAAGTGGGGGAAGATTTCACTTCTATCTGGGATACTCAAGGAAGACATGGAAGAGGTCACTCAGTCAGTCAACAAACATTTTAAAAACAGAAATTATGTTCCAGTTACTATACTAAGCACTGAGGTGGAATTTACACCAGACCTTGATGGGGGAGGAGAAAAGGATTTAAGTAGGTATTTTTTTTTCCCTTTTTAAAAAATTACATTTTTTATTTTATTTTAAAATAAAGATCTGCCTTTTCTCCTCATGTCCCCTCAACCCCTATCCTCAATACAAACCCATTGAAAAAGCAAGAAAACAAATTCTCCAAACTTGTATCACCCAGCAAAACAAATTCCCTCATTGTCCACATCCAGAAAAGCATGTCTCAGTCAGCACTCTGAATCCACCATCTCTCTGTCAGAAGATGGGTAGCGTGTCTCATCCTGAGTTCTCTAGCACTGTGCTTGGTCACTGTGTTGATCAGAATTCCTGAGTCTTTCCAAGCTGCTGTCTTTACAATACTATGATTATTGTGGAGATCGTTCTGCTTCTGCTCACCTTATTCTGCGTCAGTTCATGTAAGTCTTCCCGAGTTTCTCTGGAACTGTCTGTCCTCTTACTCATTTCTCCTAGCCCAATTGTACTCCATCACATTCTTATGCCATAACTTTGACCTTTTCCCAATCAATAGGGCCCTGACCTGTTTCCAGTTCTTTGCCACCACAATCAGAAATGCTGTAGATATTTTTGTACATATGAGTCATTTTCCTCTTTCTTTGGAGTATAGACCTAGCAGAGGTATTATTGGGTCAAAGGGCATGCCCTTTGCACAGTTAAATAACTTTGGGGGGATAATTCCCAAGTGCTTTCCAGAAAGACTTCATCAGTTTCTCAGCTCCACCAAGAGTCCCTTAACTTGTTTTCCCATAAAGTTTTTTTTTACCTTAAAACACTGTTGATTGTAATGTGAAACAGTGAATTCAAATGTAGTCACTTGCTGCCCAAAAGCTACACAGTGATTGGTAAAAAGAAACTGTAACACTGGATAACTCAATTTAACACAACAGCGGTCCCTGAGGAGCAGTCCTTGGAACAGCCATTGGGTGGAGTGTGGTCCAGACTACGGTTATTTCAGTTGTGTTCAACTCTTGGGACTTGGTTGGCAAAGAAATACTGAAGTGGCTTACCACTTCCTTCTCCAGCTCATTTTACAGATGAGGAACTGAGGCAAACAGGGTTAAAAGACATGTGTAGGGCCACACAGCTAATAAATGTCTGAGACCAGATTTGAATTCAGAAAGATGAATATTTCTAACTCCAGTCTGCAGACAAGAAAGCACAAAAAGTCAAAGGACTGAAAAGCAACATACATAACGACTATAATATTATGAATGAGAAAAAAATCACTGAAGGGAGATCTCTGAGTACCTGAAAAAATAACAACGATTCTAGAAATAGGTAATAAAATCTACCAACCAAACTTAGTAGTGGGGGGGGCGGAGAACACCCAAGGCAGATTGTTGGACACCTTGTCAGAGGTGTTTTTTTCCCCACTTTGGTAACAGGAGAAGGTTTAACTTTTGGAAATCTGGGGACAGTAGGAAACAGGGTCTAAATCCACAGTCTTAACGTTTTTTTAAAAAAGGCATCAATAAAACTTTCTTTAAAATATCAGCAGATTTTGAAGGACCCCCCCCCCAAAAAAAAATTCCTAGTCGACTTGTCCAGTGAGGCATTAAACAGACAACATCAGACCATGGAGATCAGACCATGAAGGGGTGGGGATGGGGACACAGCAATAAATGTCTCTGAACACGCCTTTGGTTCTGGGAGTTGCCAGATGATGTCTAAACACCAGGCAAGGTAATGGAGAGGGGTACCAGAGCAGAAGTAAAAGTCCCAGCCTCCAATAGGAGCATCCTGGTCTGCCTGCCCCACCTCCCCAGCCCCAGATTCTTTGTTGGACTTGTCCCTGTAGCCAGAAACGCCATTCTCTCCATCTCCTCTGCCATCACCTGCCGAAGAGGTGATGGGGCTTTCGATCCCTGAGGCTTCCTGAATCCCTTCTCTCTCTTTTTTTTTAAATAAATTTATTTATTTAACTTTTTACATTCATTTTAACAAGATTTTGGGTTCCGGGGCGGAGCCAAGATGGCGGAGTGAGAGCAACGACTCACCTAAGCTCTCAGACAAACTCCTTCAGGTACCTCCAAAAGGAGAATCTGACCAAAGTTTGGAGGTGCGGAATCCAGCGGGAGACAGAAGGTGACAGTTTTGGAGCTCATGTTAGACTGGAGAATCCACGGGAAAGGTCTGCTCCGTGGAGGTGAGCCCACAGCGCACAGCGCAGCGCGGACAGCACAGCAAAGCAGAAGGGACCCGAGAAACCTGAGCGGCGGGCGGAACCAGAGGAGCGGACTGAGGGCAGGAGACAAGCTGAACCCAGTCAGTGAGAGCCCCGGAGAGCCAGATATCAGCACAGCAGCTCCTGAGACCTTCAGCCCAAAGAACAAACTTCGGTAAGTCAGCTACTTGAACTTCCGGGAACCAGGATGGCAGAGTGATCAGTAAATGCTCTCTCCTCCCCACTTGATGACTGTGAAAGAACCATAAAATATTTCCTCAGAAAAATCCCAGATCAGTAGAAACAAAACAGCAGGAGGCCAGTAGTCTCATAACACCTGAGACGAGGAAAATAGCTAAGGGGGATTCCTCCTACAGTGTCAGAGGCAAACCAGAAGGACAGAGGACCCAGGGCAGGGAAAATTTGCACTAGGACCCAAGCAAGCCTCAGTGCCAGGAGAGGAGCCCCAGGAGGGGTGGGAACACGCATTAGCATCTAGGCATGCCTCAGCTGTCCAGGGGAATCAGAAAGACAATAGGGCAGCTGGGATTACTAGCCCCTGAGCTTGCCTTTGCCTCAGGTCAGCTGAGAAGATATCTCCTGTTACTAGACCACTCCACCCCC
>CM053769.1:193492618-193533645 GCA_028658325.1 Potorous gilbertii
GAGGGCAGATTGATGATAGGGGAAATTAGAATGCTCAGCATATTGGGGTGGAGGGAGGGGACAAATGAGGAGAAAATTTGGAACCCCAAATTTTGTGAAAATCAATGTAAAAAAGTTAAATAAATAAATTAAAATAATAGAAAAAAGAAATACTTCTGCCCAAAAATTTATTAATTTATTTGTTTTCAGTTTTCAACAGTCACTTCAATAAGTTTTAAATTTTCTCCTCCCATTCTCCTCCCTCCAAAAGATGGAATGTTTTCTTATATGGATTCTACACGTATATTTCTATAAAGATGTTTTCACATTAGTCATGTTGCATAGAAGAATTAAAACAAATGGGAGAAACCATGAGAAAAACTAAACAAAACAAAACATAACAAAGGAGGCAATAGTCTGCTAAATTCTGCCTTCTGATTCCATAGTGCTCTCTGGATGGGGATTGGCATTTTGCATCAAGTCCTTTGGAACTTTTCATTTCTGTGAAGTGCTAAGTCTATCAAAAAAGCAAAAACAAAACAGTCCTCACACACTGTGGCTGGTACTGTGTATAATGTTCTCCTGGTTGATTACTTCACTCAGCATTAGTTCATGTAGGACTTTTCAGGTTTTTCCTGAAGTCTGCCTGTTTGTCATTTCTTATAGCACAATAGTATTTCATTACATTCATATACGACAACTTGTTCAGCCATTTCTCAATCAATGGGCAACTCCTCAATTTCCAGTTCTTGGTCACCACAAAAAGAGCTGTTATTAATATTTTTGTGTATGTTGGTCCTTTTATGATCTCCTTAGGATATAGTCCTAGAAAATGAGAAAATATTCTGCTTCATTCTGCATTCCAATTCCATAGCTATTTCTCTGGATTTGGATGGCATTTTGCCTCAAGAGTCCTTTGGGAATGTTTTAGATCCTTGCATTGCTCTGAAGGGCTAGGTCTACGAGAAAATTTCCTCATACACTGTGGCTGTTACTGTGGATAATATTCTCCTGGTTCTTCTCCTTTCATTAAGCATGAGTTCATATAAGTCCTTCCAAGTCTCTCTGAAGTCTTCCTTTTTTTTGCATCTATATTCATTAGAGAAATTGGTCTATAATTTTCTTTCTCTATTTTGACTCTTCCTTACTTAGGTATCAAAATGATATTTGTATCATAAAAAGTATTTGATAGGACTAATTCTTTGCCTATTTTACCAAAAAGTCTATATAGTCTTGAAATTAACTGTTCTTTAAATGTTTAATAGAATTCACTTGTAAATCCATCTGACCCTGGAGATTTTTTCCTAAGGAGTTCATTGATGGTTTGTTCAATTTCTTTTTCTGAGATGGGGTTATTTAAGTATTTAGCTTCCTCTTCTATTAATCCAGGCAATTTATATATTTTTAAATATTAATCCATCTCATTTGGATTGTCATATTTATGGGCATATAGTTGGGCAAAGTATTTTCTAATTATTGTTTTAATTTCTTCCTTGTTGGAAATGAGTTGACCCCTTTCATTTTTGATATTGATAATTTGGTTTTCTTCCTTTTTTTCATCAAATGTTTGGGAATTTTATTGTTTTCTTTTTCATAAAAGAAACTCAGTTTTATTTATTAATTCAATGGTTTTCTTAATTTCAATTTTATTAATCTCTCCTTTGGTTTTCAGTATTTCTACTTTGGTATTTACTTGGGAATTTTCTTTGTTTTTTTTCTAGCTTTTTCAACTGTGTGCCCAATTCATTCATCTCCTCTTTCTCTATTTTATTCATGTAGGCATTCTATCATATAAAACTTCCCCTAAGAACTGCTTTTGCAGCATCCCATAAATTTTGGTAGATTGTGCCATTATTGTCATTCTCCTGTATGAAGGTTTTGATTTTTTCAATTATTTGTTGTTTAACCCACTCATTCTTTAGGATTAGATTATTTAGTTTCTAATTAATTTTTGGTCTATCTTTCCACAGCCTTTTATTACATATAATTTTTACTGCATTATGATCTGAGAAGGATGCACTGACTATCTCTGCCTTTCTGCATTACATTATCAGTTTTTTATGCCCTAGTACATGAGCATAAATATATGGGCATTTTTGTATATATGCCATGTATTCCTGAGAAAAAGGTATATTCTTTTCTATCTCCATTCAGTTTTCTCCAGAGATTTCTCATATCTACCTCATCCAGAGTTCTATTCACCTCCTTCACTTCATCCTTGTTTATTTCAAGGTTGGATTTATCAAATTCAGAGAAGGGGAGGTTGAGGTCCACCACTAGTATAGTTTTCCTGTATATTTCTTACTGTAACTTCCTTAACTTCTCCTCTAAGAAGTTAGATGTTATACCACTTGAAGCATGTATGTTTAGTAATAATATTGCTTCATTGTCTATGATGTCTTTTAGCAGGTTGTCTATTCCTTCCTTATCTCTTTTGATTAGACCTATTTCTGTTTTTTCTTTGTCAGAGATTAAGAATCCTAACTATGCTTTCTAAACATCAGTTGAAGTAAAATATATTCTGCTCCAATCTTTTACCTTTACCCTGTGTGTATGTTTCAAATGTGTTTCTTATAAACAACAGATTGCTGGATTATGATTTATTACCCATTCCGTTATCCATCTCCGTTTTATAGGAGAGTTTATCCCATTCACATTCACAGTTATGATTACTATCTGTGTCTTTCTCTTCATCCTCTTACCCCACCTCTGTCTCCTTTTCCCTCCTCAAAAGAGTTTTACTTTTGACCACAACCTCCATCAATCTTCTCTCCTTTCTATCAGCCCCCTTTCCTTTTCCCTTGCTCCTTATTCCCTCTACTCCAAACACTCCCTCCCTTTTCTTTCCCCTTTCCCCTCCTATTGCCTGTAAGGCAAATTAGATTTCTATAGTTAACTATGTCATTCCCTCCTTGAACCAAATCTGATGAGAGCAAAGATCAAACAATACTCATTTCCCTCCCTACTTTGCCTTTACTATAAGATGTTTTTGTATCTCTTCATGTGATGTAACTTACCCTTTTGTGCCTCCTCCTTTCCTCTTCTCTCTTTGCTTCCTTTCATTAGGTTTTTATCATCACATCAGTTAATTAATACCTACACCCTCTATCTATGTATATCCCTTTTAAATATCATAATAAACATACAATTCTCAAGATTAATAAGTATCATCTTCCCATGAAGGGATGTAAACAGTTTGGACATATTGAATAATAAGTTTTTGTTTCCCTTTTTTTCCCGTTTACCTTTTTATGCCTCTCTTGAGACTTGTATTTGAAGATCAAATTTTCTATTGAACTCTGGCCTTTTCATCAGGAAGGCCTAGAAATTCCTTATTTCACTGAATGTCCACCTCCTTGCCTGAAATATTATGCTCAGTTTTACTGCATAATTGATCCTTGGTTGAAGTCCAAGTTCTTTTATCTTACAGAGTATCACACTCCAGTACCTGTCATTTTTTAATGTAGAAGCAGCAAAGTCCTGTGTGATCCTGATGGTACTTTCCTGAAATTAGAATTCTTTCTTTTTGGATGCTTGCAATATTTTCTCCTTGACCTGATAATTCTGAATTTGACAACAATATTCCTTGGCATTTTCAATTTGGGATATCTTTAAGGAGGTGATCAGTGAATTCTTTTGATGGCTATTTTATCCTCTGGATCTAGTACTTCAGGATAACTTTCCTTGATGATTTCTTGGAAGATACTGTCCATGATCTTTTCTTAATCATGGCTTTCTGGTAGATCAATAATTCTTAGATTCTCTCCTGGATCTGTTTTCCCAGGTTAGATGTTTTTGCTATGAGATATTTCATGTTTTCTTCTCTTTTTTCATTCTTTAGATTATATTTGACTGATTCTTAGTGCCTCATGGAGTCATTAGCTTCTACTTTCCCAATTCTAAGTTTTAATGAATTGTTTTCCTTGGTTAGCTTTTGTACCTCCTTTTCCATTTGTCCAATGTTTCCTTTTAAGGAGTTATTTTCTCCAGTTGGGTTTTGTACCTCTTTATCCGTTTGGCCAACCCTACTTTTTAAGGAGCTGATCGTATTTTTAAAATCATTGGTCAATTTTTCTTCTGCCTCTCTAATTTGACTTTTAAAATCCTTCTTGAGCTCTTCCAAGAATACTCTTTGGGATTGAGAACAGTTCATGTTCTCTTTTGAGGTTTCAGATGTGGGTATTTTGTCAATGCTATTCTCTTCTGAATTCATATTTTGATATTCCCTATCCCTGCAATAGGATTTTATGGTCTTTGCTTTTCTAATTTGTTTCTTCTCATGGTGATTTCCTTTTTCCTGGCTTTCAAAGTGGTTCTCTGCTTCTGGGGCAAAGAGGGCTCTGTTCCACATTTCTTGTGCTAGGAGCCACAGGTCTGGTTACTGACTTTGAGTGCTATGGCCTTTGGTTCTTTCAACTGTAAACTATATATGCTGCAACTTACCTGGTGGTGAGCTGGCTAATGCGTACCAAGGCTGAGGACAGGTGAGGTCTATTTGAGTTTCCTCAGAATTACGTTGCAACTCATGCAGTGAGGTGTGGCGGAGGGGGTCTGGTCATAGGACATCTCCTTCTCCCTTAAGACTTTGTGAGAGCACAGGGATGCTCAGTATCTGGGGAATATCATCTGCACTGGTGTCTGTCCAATTTTCCTGTTTTTGCCAAGGCATACATGGGGTCCTGGTTGGTGCTTCAACCCCCTGGTGCTCAGGATTTCCTGCTGGTGCACTAAGATGCGATTTTCTGGGACACTTTTTGTCCTTCACTAGTCCCCTTCAGCCAAAGCAAGAGGGACCCTTTCCATCAGTCTCCCTAGCTCTCTCCTGAGCTAAAAGATTGCTGTACCCCTTCTGTTGGCTCCACTATTCTAGGATTTTTCCTGGGGTAATATTCTCTGAGTTTTTCAAGGTCAACAATGGAGGATGAGAGTAGTTACAATTTACTCTACTATCTTGGCTCCTGGAAGTTCAAATCGGTGACTTTCAAACATTTAGTCTGTGTCATGATAGCCCTAGGAATAGCTGCTGCTGCTGCCATAGGCCCTGCTCTTCTCTCTCACCCAGCTCTGTCAGACTCCTACCCTGTACTAATTACTTTTTAGATACAATAAATGGAATATTGAAAAACATGTTGAGAGTTACACACTTTCTTGGAGATCTTGACAACAGATCCAGAGGAATTGAAACTAAAGGGCTTCTAGTTGAGATAAAAAGACAAAATGAAAAAGGAAGGACAAGTATACCAGGATATTAATGGCAAAAAAAGTCAAAGAACTTCACAGTATGGAAGATTTCTATGTCCAATTGTATGTTAATGGACAATTAGGAAGATTTTGTTGGGTAAAGACTATGTAGCTAAAGCAAGATTGTGATGAGTGGCTCCTTAAAAATTCCTATGAGGATCAGTTAGACTGAATTGGACCTGGGGAATTCAATAGAACCATCCTTCTGTGAATTGCACATGAATTGGGAAATCATATTTGTGCTAAGTGCTTACATAATAAAGCCTTCAAATTATTTTATGGCTTATAGTTGTGAGAGGGAGTAAAAAAAAAAAGCTTGTTCTTTTTAAGGAGATGAACTAATAGCAATTGAGTGTAAACATCCTGTTGTCCCCATTATATATTGCTTAGGAAATGGAGTTTACACAAAGATTATCAACTTGTATAGGTGTTTTTTATATACCTAGTGCAGGCTAGAGGTCAGATATTTGATACTCCAGTGTATTATTGTTGAGATTTAGGGGTAAGTGAACCCAAAAGGGACCAAATGAATTTGACCCAAGCCTTCTTCCAGTCAAAGAAAAGCAAGGTTCATTAAAGATTTGCCATATTGACCAGACTCTTAAGGGATATAACTATTTGTATTGTTATTGCAAGTAGGTCAGATTGAATCGGAGCACTTTCATGGAAACAAGGTGGATCTTATATTCATAAAAACTGTGGGAGGTATCTAGGGTTGGTCACGTAGTCTGGGGTGACTGGAGCAGGGGTCTAGAGAGGACCTTGATTGGAATGGTGTCTAGATAGGATCAAGCGTGGGAAGTAGTCAAAGGATATCCTGAGTTAACAGAGAAAGGAGGGAGACTAGATGTGGGATACAATGAAAGGCCAGTTGATAGCCTCAGGCCAAAGCCAGAGACTTACAAGCAAGGCCAGTAGGGAAGATTACTGGAATGGGTAGATGTTTCTGGCCAACACCAGGGACTTGACCTTGTGGGAAAGTTCAAGGAGAGTTCAGGGGGGTTTCTAGAGTCTACACACATCATTATCAGGTCTTGTTATTTTAAAAATCTGCTAGTAAATATGCCTGCCTTTAGTGTTTCCCCATTCAAATCTATCCCCTATTCAGTCAACATAGTGATTTTCCTAAAGTATAGATCTGACTATGTCACACACCCCCACTCAATAAACTCCCATGCTTCCCAATTCCCTCCAGGATCAAATGCAAAATTTTCTGGTCTTCAAAGCTCTTTATCATCTATGTAGTCTCCTACCTTTCCAGTCTTCTCCAAGCCAGTGGTACTGAACTCCTTAGTGCTCTACAAGAAGACATTCCATCTATACACTACAAGAATTTTCTCTGACTGTCCCTTATACCTGGAATGTTCTTTTCATCTCCACCTACTACATTACTTGGCTTCAAATCTCAATTAAAATCCTATCTCCTATGGGAAGCCTTCCCCAAACTATCTTAATTCCATTTAGTTCCTTCTTTCAATTATTTTTCCTATGTATCCTATATATTGATGTGTTATGCTTATTTACTTATGGTCTCTCTCATTGGACTATGAGTGCCCTGAGTGCAGCGACTACCTTTTGCCTATTTTTGTATCCCTGGGGCTTAGTACAATGCCTGGAACACAGCAGACACTTAATAAATGTTTACTGACTACTAACAAATTGATAACTGCTTTTTCCACAATTTAACAACCAATCGAGTATTAAAATGATTTTCTAATGATTTCCTTCTCACCATCCTCTACCCACACCCTTCTTAAAAGTTCAAACCTAGTGCCTGAGAAAATTCTCTTTCTAATCCTTGATATTTTATGGGAAAAGAAAAGCATCCCCTGAAGCCCACAAGCTTTATATCACAGTCTTTATCATTTCAATACCAGTTGGAAATTTAATGTGTGTCAATCCCTTTCTAGCAGAGTTACTTCTTAAGACTTCCTGGAGAATGTAGAAGCAAGTGACTCATGACAAACATGATGAAGAGAGATCTTACCAGAAGTCAAAATGATACTGCTTCAGCAGAGTGAATTAGGAAGAAATAGCCTAGCAAAGATACTAAAGAATCAAGGAAGCATAGAAAAGGAATTTTAGACATGGAATTAACTCTAGCGATCAGCAAAGTCAGCATCTACCTAGGATGCAGCACACAAGGGTAGTGGTACAAAAAGAATTATTAAAAATCTCCATTACTTCAAGGAATGATAATTATCTCTGTAGTCATTCAGCCTCTAGTGACACCAATCATAGCCCTTGTTGACTTTAGTACACTCACTGAGAATATTTGTGGCAAGAAAATTCATTGCCTTGAGGCCAGTACAGAGATGAATGAGTCTCTCCACACATAACTTGACTCATCCTCATATTACAGGAAACAAATAGGCCAGAATGCCAAAATTTCATAGATTTCCAAGAACTCAAAGAATTTGTCATCTGCTTACACAGCTTTTGAGAACCAAGTTTCTTCTTCTTGCAATAAGGAAGATGGTGTCATAAACAGAAATAAAAGCTTCCTTAGGGTAGGAACTGGTTTATTTTTGTTTTTGTATCTCCAGTGCCTAGCACACTAATACTAGGTGCCCTCTGGGGCTATTTCCTCCACTCTTGTTTCCACTGATGTGCTAAGTCTCTAGAAGGTGACTAACTCCTCTATTTCAGGGTCTAGGTGATAGCCATAAAGAATTGGGTCATCTAGTCGTGTTAGTCATGAACCTAGACCAAGGCGCTACTCAGAAGTCCTTGCAGTTTAGAAAGGTAGACCAAAGGTAGTGATTGCAGGTAATGATACCTCCCCAATAAAGACATGTGAGATTATTTATCTAAGTGTATACACACACACACATATGTATGTGTGTGTATATTAATATGTTTGTATATATACATATATTTTGTGGGATTATTTCAGTCATGCCTAACTCTTCATAACATCTTTGAGAGTTTTCTTAGCAAAGATATTGGAGTGCTTTGTTGTTTGCTTTTCAGGCTTATTTTTATAGATGAGGAACAGAGGCAAACACAGCTAGTGAGGGTCTGAGGCCAGACTTGAACTCATGAAGAAGAGTCTTCTTGATTCCAAACCCAGTGTTCTATTCCCTGTACCACCCAGCTGCCAAAAAATGAATAAATATAGAGAAAGATATCAAGATATCAAGACAGATAGACAGACAGATAGATAGATTCATTAAGCAAGTTTTTATTGGCAACCATAAATATGAGTATAATAATTAGCACCAATAAATAAATATTGGCACCAATATACATATATGCTTGCATAAGCATATGGAGATATATATATATATATATGTACACATACATATATATGTACACATTCACATTTTTCCCTTCCACACACAAGGTGCCTGGGGAAAATGAGTTCAAACTTTGAAAGCAAATGGAATCCCTTTTTCTCCCTTCATGGAGACCCAAGAAGTCCCTCTGAGGGTGAAGTTCTCTGCCAGGGTATTAGGGTTCAGTGCTCTTATATAGAGACCTGAAGTTGCTTTTTCTTAGTATGTATTGTTTATTCTCAGTTTATCTGTAAATCCTGATGCAGGCTCTCCTCTCAGACATTGCTGCTCCAAGGTCATTGCTATCAGCTCTGGTAAACACTGACAACCATGCATTTGTAACTATAGATCTTCTGACCTTTTGAAGTTTACCTGATCATCCTTCACCATCTCCCAAGGCTCTCTCAGGAGTCCTTCAATGCTGGATTCAATGATCCCTCAATTCCAGTCCTTCCAGACTGGCTTGCTGTTTTATTCATTGCCTCACAGGGCATCAATAATTCTCTTCACCCAACCACAAGAAATTTCCTGTGTGGCTTCATATACTTTCATCCAATTACCCAAAACCCCAGTGATCTTTTCAAATTGATTAAGGATTAATCCAACTTTCTTAGTTCAGAAAACTAGGCCCAGAAAGAATAAAAGATGTAAGTGAGGAGAGATGGCTGCCCAGAGGAGAAGTGTGATATAGTGGAAATTATAGTGAACATTAACTGAGAATTCTGGGTTCTGCCAAAGACTATTCCTGTGACCTTTAGCTCATAAGCAGAATATTTCTCACTACCTCCTTCATCAAATTATTGTGTACACTATACTTAGTAAACTGCAAAATGCTAGAGAAGTTAACTGTTCTAGGCACTCAGATCTGGGGTGGGGAAACTACAGCCTAGAGGTCACATGTGGCCCTCTAGGTCCTCAAGTGTAGTCTTTTGACTGAATCCAAACTTCATACAACAAATCTTCTTAATGAAATGATATGTTTGTAAAACTTGGACTCAATCAAAAAGCCACACTTGAGGACCTAGAGGACCATATGTGACCTGCAGGCTGCAGGTTTTCCCCTACCCCCAGGCTAGAAGATCTACTGGGTAGAGAGCTGGGACTGG
Organism: Potorous gilbertii; assembly: GCA_028658325.1. Taxonomy (NCBI): domain Eukaryota; kingdom Metazoa; phylum Chordata; class Mammalia; order Diprotodontia; family Potoroidae; genus Potorous; species Potorous gilbertii. The sequence continues at coordinate 193,502,223 of CM053769.1, forward strand.
CATCAGGAAGACCTGATTTTAACTCCAGTTTCAGATACTTACTTGCTGTGTGATCCCAATCAAATCACTTAGTTTCTGTTTTCCTCAGTTTCCACAACTGTAAAATGGAGATAATAAGGGGTGTTCTGAGAGTCAAATCAAATGAGATAATATTTATAGGATGCTTAACATAGTGCCTGGACCATATTAGGTACCTAATGAATGCTTGTTCCCTTAACTATTGTTTTAAACTGGTGGCTTTCAGCATTCATTTTCTTGCTTTTTGTTTCATTTGATCCATTTGTAAAATGACTCCTTAGTGTTCCAGGTCATGTAATATGGCTTTGAGACATATTGGATCTAAAACACTTTTTAAAAAATGGAGTAAATTCAGCCTAAGTTTCATCCATCTTGGATCCCATTCTAATGCAGACACCTTAATTTCAAAAATAACAAAAATAACACGAGGGAGCCTCATTACTGAGGTCGTCCCAGTCAATGTTTCCAGAGACAGTATACCTCCATTGCATTAATCATATTTGCTCCTCTCCTTGCTAAATATATTGATTAAACTCCCAAATGTCCTGGAAGTTGTTCACTGCTATGAACTGTTACTATAAAGACTCAGTTAACACAATAGAAAGTCAGAGTAATTTGCTTGTGAAGGGAAAAGGCAGTAACTATTTCCAATAAGGCTTGTGAGGGCACCAGCCTCTCTCTCTCTCTCTCTCTCTATCTCTCTCTCTCTCTCTCTCTCTCTCTCTCTGAGATTCCCTGCATCTGGCTTATAAATTAGAACTAATCCAGGTAATACGGCTGAGAGGTAAAGGAAAGCCTGCTAAGCCTTGATTGTGTTAGAACCATGTAGTTCTAGGGACTCTGATCACTAGACTAGCAATCCCCAAGGAGGAAGGGAGGAAGTAAGTATTCATCAAGCATCCATGTGCCAGACTCTGTGCAAGCACTTTATCAATATTATCTCTCTTGATCCTTATGACAAACCTATGATTAGGTGCTATTATCACCCCCATTTTATAGTTGAGAAAACTGAGTCCGACAGAGTGACATACTCAGGGTCAAACAACTACTAAATGTTTGAAGTCAAATTTGAACTCAGGTCTTGTCACTTTGGGCATAATATTTTTATCAAATATACCACTTAGCTATCTCTATGTTAATATTCTTGTTCCTCCACGTTGTATTTGCCTTTGGGAAGAATCTTATAGAATAGAATCCATTTCAATTGCTAGAGATCTTAAGACTTAGAATGCACCAAGGGCTAAACAGTGATGATGCTATATGTAATGAAATGAAGCAGACCTGTAAACTTAACAAAACATTTTGAATGCTTCTCTATTCCATTCACCATGTCTGTCAGAATTTATGCTACAAGGGAATGACTGCTGAATCTATGTGACAGGCCTCTTCATAGACCCTAGCTAGCTGAAGTGGCCACTGATCACTCTTCTTATGTACTAGGAAGTCCCCATCTTCCTTTTGCTGGTTTAGAATGATTCATTTAAGCAGAAATTGCAAGAGCCTTCAGATCACGATCAGTTTTCCATCACAATTTACTTGTGAATGAAAACAGAATGGGGCAGGGTCCTAAGTCCAAGCCATCTGCTAATTGACTCCTCATAAGTTCCTGTTGCCTACTCAGATTCTGTGCCTCTATCTAGCAACAGCAATCACAAATAAGGGCAGAGACCCAGAGCTCTGGATGATAGATTAGGGTCAGTATGTATGTTCCATCTTGTGCTGGTGACAATGCCACCAGTGATTGAGACTGAAGGCCTTAGAAGTCACATGCTTGTAGGCCTAGAATAACAAACTACCTTTGACCTCTTTCCCATGATGTTCTTATGATATAGAGTCAGAACCTGGGTTCCAATCTCAACTCTCTTATTTACTACTTTTGTGACATTGGCCCAGTCTCTTGACCTCTCTGGACCTCAATTCCATATCTGTTGAATGAAAGGGTTAGACTAGATCAAGGTTTCTTAACTTATTTTTGGCATGAATCCTTTTGGCAATCTTGTGAATCTTAGGGACCCCTTCTCTTAATAATGTGATAGCAATGCACAAATAAAATGAACAAGACAACAAAGGAAAACAATTATACTGAAATGTAAAAAAAAAGGAAAAAAAAGTTGTGAAAAACTATTTTTCTTATTAATCATCTTGGAAACTCAAAGCTTCCCCATCCCCTTTTCTTTCAAAGTTCAGTTCTTCAGAAGAACTTAATCTAAATGGGTCTATTCCTGCTCATTATGTTGCCCAGCAAGTCTGGGAAAATATTGATTCCTCTCTGTCAACACAGGTGATATGGAAATTGATGTTTCTTTGATTAGGATTAAGTGACCTAAGTCAAGACCTCATTTTAATAAAGCTCACATTCCAGCATGTTGATCAATTGAAATTGATTGGCACCCTTTGGGAACACCTACTCTTCAAAGGTCCTATAACCATGTACCACCAAATTCCAAATCAAGTTAGTTCTAAGTTAGCTCCTTAGAGGGGCAGTTTTCTACTGTAATTTCCATGTAATAATGTCGTCAGCTTGAGAGAAATTAAACCATGGACACATGCACCCTAATTTTGATTGCTCTTTCTTAGGACAGATTCTGTTTCAGATTGGGGTTTGTGGGGTTTTGAAGTTCACAGAGATCAAGAACTCCAAGTTAAGAAACGCTTCATGGATGACTTTTGAAGTCTCTTCTGGTTATAAATGATGATCCAGTGATTCCTTGCAAAAAGAGGTCAAGTAAAGTGACCTTTGCAAGTAGCAAAGTGAAATAATGAGAGTGAAGCACTTGACTTCACCCTTCAGTACAGTGGTCTGTTCCCTTTGTTAAAAACAAAATGAAGCATTGGGGATGGGACAGGGGAGGGAAATCCCTCCCCCAAAGGCTAATCTGCATGGCATCACTCCTGAGATGGTCCCAGGGTAGAAATTGAATTCTCCTTACTTTCTTCCCTGAAACATATTGAAAAAGGCCCCTTGGAGAGTCTGGTAAGAGCTTAGCCATCCTGAATGTCCCTCCCCATGGAGTCAGAATCACTGAAGATAACCAAGTTCCAGAAATCCCACTGCTCTTGCTCCTCTCCACTAAGCTCTGCCGTTGAGGCATGCAGTTAGCATATGGACAGAACCCTTGAGGAGTCAAGGTTTCACAAGCAAAATGATGATGGCTATACTGTTTGAAAAGGCATACTACGACAACTTCATGCCAAGATAGCTGATGTAAGGATTTTATTCCATTTTTGATGAGGGAATGGAGAGTTGTAGACACAGCATGGTACAGGAGAAAGCAAAACAAAACACAACATTGGATTTGATGACCCTGGAGACCTGGACTCAAACCACAGTTGTCTCACTTCTCTGACCATTTCTTTATCTGTAATAGAAAAGGTCTAGACTAGATTATATATGAAGCATTTTCTAACTCTAAAGCATATAATCCTATGGTTTCTTACCAAAGATAATATAGACAGATAACACCCTACCCCACTCCTGCCCCAATCCTCAATTCTTTCCTCTTTCCACTAAAAACTATGCTGTCTCCTGTAGGTACCAAATGAGAGAGACAATCTTCATGTAGGAAAGAGACATTTGTAAGACCTTACAGCTTTTAGGACACATTGTTTTAACCCTACAAATTGCAAATATGGTAGGTGATTCAATTCTAGTCAAAAAAGTTCAGTAAACATTTATTAAGCACTTACTATGTGACAGACATTACACTGTGCTGGAAGTACAAATAAGAAAGACTATCATTGACTTCAAGGAGCTTATATTCTAATTTTGATAACATACAAAATGAAACTGTGAAGGGAGGAGAACCAAAGGTACCACGATGTTCAGTAGATTGGAAACCAAGTTGAGTTATTGATAGAAAATAGAGAATTAACTGGAGAGTTCTGAAAGTTGTGAGTTTATTGATTCACCCTCTAGTCCTCCAATCAGAAGGCAGAAGCAAGTGTGGGATGTGAGAAGACGTTGAGGACCAAAATATTAGTCAGTCTGCATAACGATGAGATTTCAGTGGATCAACTTATCCTGGTTGGAGGCATAATGTTCAGTGGAGTCAAGACCCAGCTAAACTGCTGATGGAAAATGGATTGTGGGGCAACTAGGTAGTACAGTAGAAAGAGTATGGGCCCTAGAGTCAGGAAGACCTAAGTTCAAATTTGACCTCAGATATTTACTAGCTGTGTCATCCTGGACAAGTCACTTAACTTCAACTGCTTACCTCTCTCCCTCCTAGGTGATGAGAAAATCTATCTTGTGACATCTAATTGAAGGCTTATCACCGCAAAAGTGATAATCATGTAGCCCACAACACTCCTTAGCATAGCCTAAAGCAGATTAAGGTACAATTAGGAAATATTTAACAAAAATTGAAAATAGAGTAAAATATAGATAATGTTAATATGTTAATAAATCAATATTTGGTCTGCAGTGATCCTTATGTAGGGTTTAGCGGCCCCTCTTTCTGAGTTTGACACCACTGTGATGGAGTTTGAGTATGTTGTAAAAGAAACCCTTGATTCCAAGAAGCAGAGGTGAGGAGAATGTCCAATCCAAGCATGCAGCACAATACTTTAAGTCCCCTGACATGAACTCTCTTCTGACTTCTTCAAATCTGAACCTAGTTGGTGTGTGTCCAAGGGCTTCATTCAAAGCTGACCCTAAATGCTCCAGGACTTAGATATAGAAACTCCTGCTCTTTAATGTTCTAATGACCATATACAGAGCAGCCAGATGGTACAGTGGTTAGAGCACCAGGTCCAAAGTGAAAAGACCTGAGAGACTTAGACACTTACTAACTTACTGGACAAGTCATTTAACCTCTGTTTGCCAGTTTATTCATCTATAAAATGGAGATAACTACAGTACCTACCTTCTCAGGTTGTTAAGGGGATCAAATGATATATTATTTCCCAAACACTTAGTACAGTACCTGGGGCATAGTAAGCACTATATAAATGTTAGCAATTATTGACTAATATATACAGATGAAAGTCAAAGGGAAAAGAGAACCCTAGGCTCAATGTCTCTGCTACTGGACATATATATTCTGTATAACATTTTGATAGTAATACTTCCTCTTATCTAGAAGGTCACATAATCAATCAAGAGACTTTCTATATTCCAGGTACTAGGCTAGACTCAAGATATAAAACAGAGTGATGGCCTGAGAGTGAAGAGGATCTGGGGTCAAATTCTGCTTCTCATACTTATTTGTTAGTTGTGAGACAATGGACAAGTCTTTGTGCCTCAGTTTCCTCATCTGTAAATTGAAAATAAGACATTCAGTATGTAGCTTGCAAGTATATTATGAGGCTTAACTGGAACAATGTATGTAATATATTTTGGCAACTTTAAAGTACCATATAAGTAGCATAATTGTTTGTCATTGTTGATAGACACCTGCAACACAAAGGTTGCTCCATAGCATTTGCTGATGCTCTGCAAGAGCAAGCCCTCCCCCACCTCCATATTAGGATGATAGGACTGTAGGTTTAAATCTGAAAAAGCACATTATAGGTCAACCAAGGTTTTTTAACTTCAAATCCAATGTTTTTCCTAATGCTTTCTGAAATCTTCAGTAACTTATCAAAAGACCTTCATTTTGCCCCTGTGCCTGCCCATCTAGCATTCACTACTCTGTGGTCAAGTAGAACTGGAGGGTGGGCTTTCTCCAGTTATAAGGATCGTGAATTAAAAACTGAAACATCAAGGTCAAGAGATTTCCTCTGGCCAGGGTCAATCCAAGAGAAGAGTATGCCCTGGGTACAATCACAGAATCATCTTCTCAGAGGTATGAGGGTCCCCAAAGGTCCTTGAGCAGGGATGGCTTATAGAGCATTCCCAAGAAGCAATCAGCTCTCTTTCTTTTAAAGACTTCAAGTGATAGAAAGATCACAATATATCACTGTAGTCTACTCACTTTGTAAACAGCCCTAATTGGGAAGATCCTCCTATTTAGCCAAAATTTGCCTTTCTGAAATTTTTCTGATTTCTCTTCCTTCTGCGTATGGAAGAAAAGCAAAACAAATGGCATAATGGAAGCCCTCCTCCATATGTAACCTTTCAAGTATTTGAAGATAGTGACTGTGCTCTCCTTCTCTTCTTCTCTCCAAGTGAACACGCCCAGATTCTTTTCAGGTCCCAGCTCACTTCTATTTCCCTTAAATTCCATGTATGTCACTTGTCCCCATATGTCCTGCTGGGTACCTTGCCTATATCCTACCATATAAGGCCTTATTTTCTTTTACCACTAACGCTTATATGGTTAAGAAGCATGGACGTAATGGAAAGAGGATGTACATGGTTAAGAAATGTGGACATAATAGAAAGGGGATGTATATGGTTAAGAAATGTGGATGTAAAGAAAGGGGATGTACATGGTTAAGAAACGTGGACGTAATGGAAAGGGGATGTACATGGTTAAGAAACGTAGATGTAATGGAAACAGGATGTATATGGTTAAGAAACATGGATGTAATGGAAAGGCTTGAAAATAAATGACTAGTCTGAGATGCTATCTTTTTAGTGGATTTGTGACGTTAGGGAAATTGTTTAACTTTTTAGCCTAAAATCTGAAAGATGGAATTAATGTCACTTGTCCCACCTATCTCAAAGAGTATTAGGGCACCAACAAGGTAAAAATAGATAAATAACATTGGATAGAACCACAAAATTTTTTGTAAATATAAGGTATAAACATAGCTGTTAGCCAAAAAATCCTTAATCTGAAGAGATTAATATAGTAAAAGGGCCATTGGATATAGAGTCAAATGACTTCATTCCTGATATTAACTCTAATAATTCTGATCCTATAACATAGGACAAGGAATAACCTCCTGAGTCTGTTTCCTTACCTGTACCGTGGGGATAATACTCATACTACCTCCCTCATTTGGTTGCTTTGAGAATTACAGGAAACAATAAATACAAAGTAAATTGAAGGGATATAGAGATACAATCTCTCATAATTACTTAATCAGAAACATAGAACATAATGCAATGTCATTGAGAATATTTGTGGAATAAATACTACAATTTCAGAAAAATTAAAGGTGATTATCATTTAAAGGAAAAAAGAAAGATTCATGGTAGGTGTTAGGCTCCAATATGTAACAAATAACAAACTAAGAAAAGAAAAACAGAATAAGGGTTATCCAAAAAAACTAGAAAAAAATAATAGAAAAGAGTGAGATGGTTATAAATAAGAAATGGATACATGTGAGCTCCAGAGGTATCATCATGGGTGTCACAAGAAATAAAGGAAGATTTCCCACAATGTTGTATGTATATCTAGAGTCTTATGGGAGGATATGGACAAGAACTACAAAGGATGGAGAGCATGAATGGGTTTCAATTTGCATGATTAAAGGGAGCATGCACATTAATGAGATCATAAATACATTTGAATAAGCTATTCAAAACCCCAAAGCTTTCAAGAGTCTAAGAAATGATTTTTAATGCTGAAATTTTAGGTAGCAAGAGAGTAGTTATAGAAATAATTTTGAGCAGGGGCCCACTATATATCTATATATATATATATATATTATATCTATCTATGTCTATCTATCTATCTATCTATCTATATATGTGTGTGTATGTGCATATGTATATATATTATATATCTATGTGTGTGTTATACATGTATACATATACATATATACACATATATATTTATATATAGCTTCACCTACTTCACCTAGGATCCTAGGATGAATGGCATAATATTACAATGGAAAGAATGCTAGCTTTGGAGTTAGAGAAACAGGGTTCAAGCCATAGTTCTTCCATTGACTGCTATGTTACTTTGATGTAGCTTTGATGTAGCTAAGTTACATCACTTAATTGTGATGAGGGGTGGGACTCAGAGTTTTACCCTGTGTTATGAAAAATTACATGACACCTATGATTCAGTCAGGCTCAAAATCTATGACCTTCCCTCAAAGTTAATCATCACTGACATCTTGGCAAATCTCAGTTCTCTTGTCACATTTCTGAAGTTATCTCATTGAGATGACTGGCTTTCATTTTAACAGAAGGGAAAAGCAAAGGGAAAAATAGGTTCCTATATTGAAAACATGACAAAACAATAGCCAATTATGCGCCTGTGTGACTCGTTCCATTTTCAGTTTGAGTTTTCATTTTGAGTGGTGCAGCAATGGTACATAGCTCTCCGTTCCCTTCCCCAATAAAACATCTGGCTACAAACTGGAATTTTCATTAAAAGAGTGCAGGGAGCTTTGGCATAATTCATCCCTAAGTCCCCTTTTGGAAAGTACTTGTACAGAGCAATCTTCTTCTTAATATGAATCTGATATTCTTTTCCTGGCAAGAGAATTACATTCAACTACTGTAAAGAAGGTTTTGTTTTTTGAATAGGGAACCTTTTGCCAAGAAGATGAGTGAGAATATGGGGGAGGATGGATGTTATATTGTTATGGGATGATATATTATTATTTTCAAAGCTCTGAGGAGAAAAACTCAACCTTGTCAGCCTTGATTTATGTTGGTTCATTCTGTGATTCAATAAGAAGGTCAGGTAAGCTTAACTAGAATATTTTGTTATATATATTTTGCTACTGAAAGCAATGAAATGTCCCTCCCCCATTCCCTACTCTCGCCCCTTTCTATCCTTTGCACCTAAGTTACTGCTGAAGAGGTACAGAGCGTAACATATTTACACATCAGCTCCACCAAGAGGCCACAGAAATATTAGTTTTCTAGAGTCCTTTGAGGTTATCCAGGACTTTCTGATTATGGATGGGAAAACTGAGGTAAAGAGAAAGAAAGTGTTATATCAACTACAGAGCCAGAGAATCTCCCAGATGGAAAGGCCCTCAGAGGCCATTGAGTTCAACCGATTACTACCTAAAAATTCCTTCTGTAACATGTCTGACAAGTCATCATCCAGTCTCTTCAAAATTTTCATTGATGAGAATCCACGATCCTCTAAGTTACTTATTCCACCTTTGAATAGTTCCCATTGAGAAGAGGGAGAAATTTCCTAATATGGAGCCAAAATCTGTCTCAACAAAAGCTTCCACTCACTGCTCCTAGTTTTTTGCTAGGAGTCAAGTGAAAAAATTTGAATTGTTTTCCCCATGATATTCCTTCAAAAGTTGCTATTGCAACTCTCATTCATTCCAAGTCTTTTCTGAGTCGAACATAAATTCCTTCAGGTCATTTTGGATGAGAAGGCACCAGCATCTGGGATTTTCAGTCTGTAAATCAATATGCTTTTATTAAGCAGCTACTAAGTGCCAGGCACTGTGTTAAACACTGGAAATTCTCATATAGAAAATGATATTTATGGGGCGGAGCCAAGATGGCGGAGTGAGAGCAACGACTCACCTAAGCTCTCGGACAAACTCCTTCAGGTACCTCCGAAAGGAGAATCTGACCAAAGTTTGGAGGTGCGAAATCCAGTGGGAGGCAGAAGGTGACAGTTTTGGAGCTCACGTTAGACTGGAGGATCCACGGGAAAGGTCTGTTCTGCGGGGGTGAGCCCACAGCGCACAGCGCAGCGTGGCCAGCACAGCGGAGCAGAAGGGACCCGAGAAACCTGAGCTGCGGGCAGAACCTGAGGAGCGGCACGGAGGGCAGGAGACAAGCCGAACCCAGTCCCTGAGAGCCGTGGAGAGCCAGATATCAGCTCAGCAGCTCCTGAGACCTTCAGCCCGAAGACCAAACTTTGGTAAGTCACCTACTTGAACTTCCGGGAGCCAGGATGGCGGAGTGATCAGTAAATGCTCTCTCCTCCCCCCTTGATGACCGTGAAAGAACCATAAAATATTTCCTCAGAAAATGATATTTACATTGAACTTTGAGGGAAACTAGAAATTCTAAGAGATAGAAGTGAGAAGGAAGGGCATTCTCAGCATTGGCAATATAGTCTGTGCAAATGTATGGAGAGGAGACATGAAGTACCATGTGTGGTGAATAGTAAGAAGGTCATTTTGGCAGAATTACAGAATTTCTTAATGGGATTACTATCTAATAGGACTAAAACTTAGGTAGGAGTTAGGTTGTGAAAAATTTTAAATACCAAATAGAGAAGTTTATATTGTAGGCGAATGATAATGGGAAACAATGGGAGTTAAAGGCATTTAGGGGTGATATGGTCAAATGCTCCCTTTAGGAATTTCACTTTGGTAGGTCTGAGGAGAGGACAGAGATATGAGGCTGAGACACCAATTGCAATAATCTATATGATAAGTAATTAGCCGTGAGTGGTTTGTTGGTGGTTGGTTTTTGTCTTTCATTCTCAAAGAGGACCAAAATGACATCACTATGATAAAGTGAAATTTCAGTGTGTTTGACTGTGGCTGATCAGACCAATACAAGCTCAGAGTGCTCTACCACAGGTTGGGCACAGATAGTACATGTGAATATTTGGGGTGGATACTCCAAATTTACGAACCCTACATTTACTTTGTACTGTCTCAATTCTACTTTGCTTATAGAGCACAGCACCCTTTCTGATGTGGGCACACCATGCTGAGCAGTTCCATGCCAGTGTCTCCCATGTTGCATAATCAAATCTAAAGTCCTTGAAAGAGATCTTGAGAGCCATGAGTAGTGCTTGTATTGAGGCAGAGTTACAATCCACGTAAGAAAAATACAAATTCCTAACAGTGAAAATTACAACAAAATGTATTGAACCACCTTGGGAGGGAGTGAGTTATTCTTACTGAAGATCTTAAAAATTAAAGGCTGAAAAATGATTTGTTTTAGTATGTAGATGGACATTTTTATTCATATATGAAACTAACTACAAGACCTCTGAGGTCTCTCAGTGATTAGACTAAAATGACTAGGTATTCTCCCCAAATTATTATTTCTAAATATTAACAGATTCTTCCAAATACCCAATATAACAAATCTTGACCAATTACTTCTCATTTCATTACCTTTATTTCCTTATTTTGTTATGTTGCAATTTTTGAGCCCGCTTTTCTCATTATTTTGCCTTAACAATCTTCATCTTGTTAAAGACACACACACACACACACACACACTCACACACACACACATACACAGTATAGTCAGTCATTGACCTGCTTTAGTAGTAAAGTACTTAAAAAACAAAAGAATTTTTAAATTGGAAGGGTGCTTGGAGGTGATCTAACCTAGTGTTTCTCAAGCTTTGATCATTAGACTATTGAAGAAAAGATTGTCAAGTTTTTGATGCAGGTTGACAAAACTTTTGATAGCTAAGACTCTTACTTAGTTAAAATCTTATGCATTAGAAAAACTATAAAAGTTAGTTCCCTGGAAACACAACATGTCAGATCTGGAAGGGACCTTAGAGATCATCTATTCTAATGTCCTTGTTTTCCAAATGAGAAAACAGAGGTTTTATGAAGTGAAATGACTAGTTGGGACTCCAAATCAGGTCTTATAAATTCCAAGTCCAGGCTTCTTTCTACTATCCCTTCCTCTCCCAGTACTCTACTCTTTTCATCCCTGCCTCTTACTTTCTTCCTGGCTCCTACTCCTTATTCCTTGAGCCACTAAGAACTACTCACTCCATTTTTGATGCTTTCCTTTCAGTGCAGATCTATGCTTTTACTGATTTGAGAGAACTCTCCATATGGAAATTCTCCATCACTATCAATGTAAATCTTCAATTTATTTGTTCTTTATAAAAGAATTGCCTGCATTCACTAGAAATTAGATAACATGCCATGGCCATGGAACTCATATGTGGGAGAGGATAGACTTGAACCCAGATAATATATGAGTGTGAAACAGAAATTCAGTTGTTCAGGAAAAGACTGAACAAACAAAAACATTCTTTTGCTCTACCAATTGATGATCTGAGTTCAAATCAGGTCTCAGACACTTACTTAACTATATAACCCTAGGCTAGCCACTTAACCTCTATCTCCCTCACTTTCTTTGCCTGTAAAGTAAGGATAAGCACCTACTTTCCAGGTTGGTGTGAGGATAAAGTGAGTTAATATTTGTAAAGTGTTTTGCAAGCATTAAATTCTATATAGCCCTAGTCAGTATTATTAATTATTATGTTAGAACTAAAAAGAAATTTTAGATTTAAAGTACTAACCACCCCCAGTTTCTCCTGTTGGGCCTCATCTAACAATGATTTCAAGTCCCCTTACCCTTTTCTCACTGTCCTCTGGAGTTTTAGAGGAACATAATCAGCCAGATATCAGAGTCTAGGAAATAAGCACCCATAGAAACCTGACCTGGCAATTGTCCCTGTAGCTAGCATGGTCTCCACTTATTCAGCAAGTCAGGGCCACTGAAAAGCCAGAAAAAAGCAATAGGCTTTACCATGTGCCTGGCTTCCGTACCCTATTAACTGAGGGTTCTTGTAATCTATTCTGCAGCTACACCATCTTATATACATTGTCTCCCCAATTATAATGTGAATTTGAGTGCAGGGATGGTCTCCCTTTCCTACTATCTTCATCCTCAGCTCTTGGAACAGTGCTCAGTACATGGTAAGTGCTTCACATATATTTTATAATTAATTTTCATTCAACTAGCCTTTCACTCAAAAGACCTAGCTGGCTAATACCAGTCAGTCATTCAGATGGATAAACAATTATTATATCTTACTAAGTACTTACTATGGGTCAGGCATGTGCTAACAGTTGAGATTATGAAGGAAGACAAAAGCATTATATCCTCAGTCTAATTCCAATGGCTATTTCCCAAGGAAATTAAGGAGATGTAAATCTTCTATGAGGTCATACCCACTTAAATCTATTATCTATATCTTGGATGTAGATGGAATTTTCAAGAGAAGAAGATGTGCTTTAAAACTAGAGGTAGAAAAGTTGAATATAATGGTTTTTAATAGCTAGAGCTGGACTGAAGCCTTGTTAGGACTACAATGCAGCTTCTCTTTTCCAATTCTCTTCAGAGACCCTGAAGTCAACTGGCCCTGCACACCATGTTCTCCCACTTGAACAAGAGTTGCGAAAATACAACTGTGAGTACTACATTTTATGTGAGAGAATATAATTCACTTTAAACCTTCAAATGTCACTTCATTACAGGGATCTCTGCTGAAAACACAAGAGCTCTGCAGCTGGGGCACCAGTGGCCCCACCATACCAGAAAACGACAGAGGAGTTTCTGACAACTGAGATTTCAGGGGGCTTGGAGAGTTTGTTCAGAAACTGCTTGGGGTTTTAAATCTGATTTCCCTTTGAAGGGTCCCTCTCATCTAGTTCTGTGAAGAGAGGAGAGTCAATTAAAAAGGTCTGGTAGCAGGAGTGCTAGATCCCTTTATCCAACTCAGTGTGGGGGAGAGATTGAAGGCCTGGAATAGAATGCTGCATTGAGATTGCTGCTGACCTTTGATGACTGGCAAAGCAGTTCAAGGTTATCTTGAAAGGGACAGAAACATCAACAACCTTAAAAGACTTGACTATTTTCTTGAAGCAGAGCAGTAGTGGAAAAGAGGAAGTCGTATCACAGAGATTCAAAAATAGCTAATTTTTTAAATGTATATTTATTTATTTTTAGTTTTCAGCATTCATTTCTAGAAGATTTTGAGTTTGAAATTTTCTCCCTATTTCTGCCCCCTCACCCCAAGATGGCATGCATTCTAATTCCCCCTTCCCCCAGTCTGCCCTCCCTTTCATCATTCCCCCCTTTATCCCCTTACCTTTTACTTTCTTGAAGGACAAAATAGATTTCTATACTCCACTGCCTGTATATTTCATTTCCCAGCTATATATAAAAACAATTTTCTAACATTTGTTTCTAAAACCCTCTCCCTTCTTCCCTCCCCACCCACCTTCATTGAAAAGATAAGTAATTCACTAGTTTGTATATGTGTAATTATGCAAAACACTTTCATAATAATCATGTTGTAAAAAACTAACTATATTTCTCTCCATCCTGTCCAGCCCCCAAATTATCCTATTTTCTCCTTTGACCTTTTTCTAATGTGCTTGCTTCTGACTACCCCTCCCCCAATCTGCCCTCCTTTCTTTTATCCCCCTCACTCTTATCCCCTTTCTCCCTACTTTACTGTAGGGTAAGATAACCAATTGAATGTATATGTTATTCCCTCCTTAAGTCAAATTCAATGAGAGTAAGATTCACTCATTCCTTCTCACCTCCTGCTCTTTTCCCCTCCATTGTGAAACCTTTTTCTTGCATCTTTTATGTGAAATAATTTACCCCATTCTATCTTTCCCTTTCTCTTTCTCTCAATATATCCCTCTCACCCCTTAATTTTATTTTGTAGATATCATCCCTTCATACTCAACTCTGTGCCATCTCTCTATCTATCTATCTATCTATCTATATTTCCTTCCACTACCCTAATACTGAGAAAGGTCTCATTAGTTACAAATATCATCTTTCAATGTAGGAATGTAAACAGTTCAACTTAAATAAGTCTTATGATTTCTCTTTCCTATTTACCTTTTCATATTTCTCTTGATGCTTATATTTGAAAGTCAAATTTTCTATTCAGCTCTGGTCTTTTCATCAAGAATGATCAAAAATCCTCTATTTCATTGAATGTCCATTTTTCCCTGGAAAGATTCTACTCAGTTTTGCAAGGTAGATGATTCTTGGTTTTAATCCTAGCTCTTCTGACCTCTGGAATATCATATTCCAAGCCCTTCAATTCTTTCATGTAGAAGCTGCTGAATCGTGTTAATCTCATGGCATTTTCACAATACTTGAATTATTTCTTTCTGGTTGCTTGCAATGTTTTCTCCTTGACCTGGGAACTCTGGAATTTGACTATAATATTCCTAGGAGTTTTCCTTTTAGGATCTCTTTCAGGAGGTGATTGGTGAATTTTTTCAATTTCTATTTTATCCTATGGTTCTAGAATATCAGGACAGTTTTCCTTGATAATTTCTTGAAAGATGCAGAGGCTCTTTTCTTGATCATGGCTTTCAGACAGTCCAATAACTTTTAAATTATCTTTTCTGGATATATTTTCTAGGTCAGTTGTTTTTCCAGTGATTTATTTCACATTGTCTTCTGCTTGTTCATTCTTTTGGTTCTGTTTTATAATTTCTTGATTTCTCATAAAGTCATTAGCTTCCATTTGCTCCATTCTGATTTTGAAGGAATTATTTTCTTCAGTGAGCTTTTGGACTACCTTTTCCAATAGGCCAATTCTGCTTCTTAAAGCATACTGTTCTTCATTGGTTTTTTGAACTTCTTTTGCCATTTGGGTTAGTCTAATTTTTAAGATGTTATTTTTTTCAGTATTTTGGGGGGAATCTCCTTTAACAAGCTGTTGACTCGATTTTCATAATTTTATTCCATCACTCTCATTTCTCTTCCCAATTTTTCTCTTATTTGATTTTCTTTTTGAGCTCTTCCATGGTCTGAGACCAATTCATATTTTTCTTAAAGGATTTTGATTTAGGAGCCTTGACTTGGTTGCCATCTTCTGGTTGTATGTTTTGATCTTCTTTGTCACCAAAGTAAGATTTTATAGTCTGAGTTCTTTTACAGTGTTTAGTCATCTTCCCAGTCAAATATTTGACTTGCTAACTCTTTGTAAACATAAGACTCTGCTTCTAGTGGGGGTGGGTATACTTTCCCAGGCTTCAGGAATTTTGTATCAGCTGCTTGATCCCCCACTGTCTGTGGACTCAGAGCTACAGAAGCAGCCTCTGCTGGTGCTACTGCTGCTACTTCAGGCTGCTGCCACCACCGCCCCCACTACCTTGGGGCTGGGAACTGATGTCGCCAGACACAGAACTCCTCTTTCACCCAGATCCCACAGAGTTTTCCCACTGACCTTTTTGGGGTTTGTGGGTTGGTAAGTCTGGAAACTGCCACAGCTCCCAATCATTCAGTCATCTGAGTTCTGTTCCAGCTAGTCTAGGCTAGTGTGACCAGCACCAGACTGTGCTCTGCTCCTTCCCTGTGCAATAGACTCTTCCTGCCAACTTTCTGGGTTGTCTTGGGCTGAGAATTTGTTTCACTCTGTTATTTTGTGAGTTCTGTAGCTCTAGAATTTGTTTACAGTAATTTTCTATAGGTATTTGGAGGATTTGGGGGAGAGCTCAAGGAAGTCCCTGTTTTTACTCTACCATCTTGCCTCTGACACCCTCAAAATAGCTTATTCTGGTAATCACAAATACAGAGATACTCACATACACAATCATATCCCGTTTATCAGAGGGCAGTTATCATTAAACTTGGATCTGGAAACAATCTTACAGTATATCTACTCCAGTGTAGAAGTGGGAAAGGAACTTGACTTAAGTTCCGTGAGTGGGATGTAGGTCTTAAAGTTGGAAGGGTTGAAGAGATAATTTAGCCTGTTCCTCTCATTTCCCCAGGAGGAAATCAAAGCACAGAGAAAAGAAATGCCTTGTCTAAAGTCATTCAGGTAATAAGAAGCATGTCTGTGTTTCAGATTCTGAAACACATGCAGTATTTTTTTTCTCATAGCATCTGATGGAAGGGAGAAGAGGCAAGAGACCAAATTTAGATATAATCCACTCATCCCGATATCATTCTCAGTCTCTCTTACCTTTTCCATTTACTGAATTAAAACTACTGATGGATTAGGAAAAGATCACAAAACTCAAGATCATATCACGATCAACAGGCATTTACTAAGGATTTTACAATATGTTAGGCATTGTACTAAGCACTGGAAATATAAAGATAGGCAAAAAGAGCCCATCTTTTTGAAGAGCTCACATTAGAATGGGGGAAACAACATGTAAACAACAAACATGTGTCTATATACAACACATATGGGGATGCTTAGGGAAGACTAGTACCTCTGCTGTGAGGGTTGCTTATCCACTTTTGGTGTCTATCTTCACCCAACTCTCACCTCTGTCTCCAAGAAACTGTAGCATGTACAACAGCCACACTCTGGTAAAACTATCTCAGCAGATGGCTAAATTAGGTTGAGAGTAACTGACTGTAACTCTCAAATCTCTTGGTGAGTGGGGGCAGGGGGGTAATCTACCCCAATCATGTGAAGACATTCCCCAACAGAATAAGTGAATGAAAACAGTTTATTCCAGTGGCTATGAAGGTGGCTGAAGCAGATACTATGAAGTACTTAGAGTTTGGTCAGACTCTGAAGACACCAAGGCACTGCATCCTATGCCATTGTCTGTCATCTTGACTTTTGTCTTGGCACTGGACTTCAATGACCCTGAAGGAGAGAGTGAGACTGATGACTTTGTGCACCTCTGATTCACTTAAATCCAATTTACATTTGAGCCAAGGGCATTACCATCATGGTGTCATTGGTCCTCTTCATAAAGGAAGGCTCAGCAACAACAAAATATAGATATATACATACATACGTGTATATGTATGTGGTATTTGTCCTTTGTTCCAAAAGAGAATCATGACATCATGAAGATGATGCCATGACTTTCAAGTAAATTGAATTTAAATGAGAGAGGACCATGCAAGGTTACCAGCCTCACTTTCTCCTCTGCAGCCATTTGAGTCCAGTGGCAAAATATAGATCAAGATGACTGGAGATGGCCCCCATATGCATATATGTATGTATATGTGTGTGTGTATGTATGTGTGTGTGTTTGTGTGTGTGTGTCTGTATGTATATATTTGGAGGTAGCAATGTATGAAAGTCTTCCAAGTTGTGTGGGTATGTATGTATTAACACATAGATATGTGTATATACAAATGTATATATCCATATATATTTCTATGTATATGTGCATATATGCATAAGTACATTTTGTAAATTAGAAGTTAATCTGTGAAGGAAGGCACTTGGGTACTAGAAATTTGAAAGAGATTCTGGTGAGCACAAAAGAAGTGAAGGGAAAAATAGAGGGAAGTATGTTATCTCTGGGTGGACTTTGCTTTAAGAAGTTATCCCCACATCTAATCCCAACCCGTTACCTTAACTTGCCTTCTATTTCACTTCCCTTAGGGTTTTAGAGAATCAGGAATTCTGTTTTACAGGGACAAAGTTGATGAAACAAAACCAAACATGAGTGTACCTGGAAAAATTGTTACGTAACAGTCTCTTATGCAACCTCACAAACCCCACCAAAAAAAAAAGAAAGAAAGAAAGAAAAGAATTTTCTCCATGCACTAACAATTCCTACTTCTGTCCCTGGTGGCTATAAAAACACAAAAAATTCCTAGTTCCGGCCCTGATGGTAATAAAAGCATTTTTTAAATAAATATTACTTGAACTCATAAATTTGAGGGATCATAACCATTGCAGGAAGAAAAATCACCTGTGTATGTGTCTGGACCACACTGTACACTTATATTTTGGATTTTTCCTCTGTTCAGATAAAAGAACCTGATGCTGTGGGACCCAAGAAGGACAAACATGGTCTTATCTCAAGACGGAACCACAATCCTAACTCCATACAGAGAAGGCTGGCGTTACACTTCACTGGATTGCACATATTTGGATCTGTAGGAAACGTGAACAGATTTCATGGAGCGGTGCCAACCTCCACAAAATTATTTTGAATTGCCATCTTTCTGAACATGGGCAGGATAATTTGGCATTCAAGCTTCCGACAAATAAGCACATTTATTTTACTGTGATCAGCAGTGGCCTATCTTGACTCACTAAGACCCCAAAGAGGGTCTCCAAACTATAGCAGCACTCCCTCTCACAGTCCTCTCCACATCAAAAATCATCAGGCAGCTCTTTATATAGTAACCCCATCAGCAGAGCACACTAGGATAAAGATTTTAGACAGTGATGAAACCTGTTTCTTCCTAACTCTACACTTTTAAGGTAAGGAAACCACTCACCATGTAGTCATGCTGCTTTGCATTTCAGTGAACCATGCATCCATGGAGGGAGTGTGGGGGTGGTTCTGGGCTCATGGGAAGTTCTGTAATTAGACAGGGTTCCATTGATGGATATCATAAGGAAGCAACTACCAAAGATGTTCATTCAGTTCATCAAGCAAATCAAGCATCTTTGGTATGCAAAGTCCTGTGATAGTTACTAGAGATATGAAGATACAAAAATGTAATCAGTCACTGTTCTCCTGTATCTTGCTTTTGGCATATGGTAGGGGAGAGACAGAGTAATAGAAAATGTCTATAAAATAAGTCTGCATGTGAATAAGCAGTATTCTTATCAACTGAAATTCCTGGCTATATTAGTATATTAACAAGTGAAGACAAAGCTTTTTATTATATATGTACATTTTATATACATGCAATATATACCTATATGTATCGAGTAATTTTACACACACACATACACATATATTATATATGTATATATATACATATACATATACACCTATTTGTGTCTAATAGTAGTTATCTCTAGGTTTGGGGGGAGGGAATGAAAAAAAATTTCCATAATAACTATTATATGTTTAAAAGGAATAACAAGTTATACATAATAGATTTGTAGTTTCATGCTCAATCATCTTTTTATTATACTGCTATTAAAATGTTTCTTTCCTTCCATAAATTAAAAATAAAATATACATGTGTATGTATACATATATATAAATGTGTGTATATACATGCATACACATATATATGTGTGTATACCACATTTCTATAATGGATGGAAAGATGACTGGTTATGGAGTCAGAAGACTTGAAGTTCCTTTGCCACCTCAGATGAGTTATTCCTCCAGCTGGAAAAATGTAGGAATAGATAGTTCTTGAGACCCTTGTCATAGAAGGACATCATAGAGTCTCAGTGCTAGAAAGGATCAAAAAGGTTCTAAAAGCATCTAGTCTGATGACACATGAAAAGGAATTCCCTCTGACAAGTTATCATCCAGACTCTGTTTGAAATAATCAATCAATCATCTTTTAATGTTGAGAAATTCCTCCCAAGGCAGACTATTTTAACTTTGGCTAAATCTTATTCTTAGGATGAAAGGTAACTTGGCCCTTGGGAGGGACAGCCTGTCTTGGATCCATGAAGACCTGGGTTCAGGTTCTACCTCAGACACATACTAGCCATTTGAGCTGAGGCAAGGTATTTTAACTGCTTAGTGGTCCTTCTAACTCTAGGACTAAGTTACAGACTAATTGCTGATCAATATGTAGATGAAATTTCTTCTCCAGGAAATGTGACATAGATTTAATCTCTTGTCAGAATATCTACTCCAATTCAGTTGATTTTTTTATTAAGTACTAGCTACATGCCAAGCACTTTCTAGGTTGGAAATGGAAAGAAAAAATTAATTCTTCCTTCAAGAAGTTTGCAGTCTATTAGGGACAAAAATGTGTGCATAGGAAATTAAATACCACTTTATTAGGAAATATTTTCCTAGAAAGCACCAGAATTTATAATGTTACCACAACATACACTAACTGTATGTTCTTTTGTTCCTAGTTTCTCTAAATACAAGAAATTATATGATTATCTCTTTCCCATATGCTAAATCTTCAAATGCTTGAAGACATCAATTTCATCCCACTCCCACAAGCCTTCTGTTTTCCACTCTAAACATACCCCTTTTCTTGAACTAATCCTTGAATGGTATGACTAAAGATGTTTTGCCTTCCAATGACAATACTAAAATGTTGCCTAAACTTGAACAAAATACTCCCCACATGATCTGGAAAGGGCAGAAGAAAATGGGGTTATTTCCTAGATAGAAAGATACCATTTGCCTTTTGCTTTCCTCTTCAAAAGTCTTGCATCATAATGTATTTGAGGGCTTCCTGTGGCTTTCCTGTGGTTTTCTGTGACCCCACACTTAACCATCCTACATGTCTGCCATAAGCCTCATAAAAGCTTCAGGTCTGACAGCTTACTTGGTATGTGCATGAATAAAATTCTCCTATGCTAAAGGACTTCAGTTTTATGACATCTTTCCATATTATACTCATTTAGATAGAATGCAATCAAGCAGGCCTATTTAAAAAATTAAAAAAAAAGACAATCTATAACAAAACTTTTTTTTCATATTAAAGGAACACAATTCCCATTCTGTTAAGGAAGATGAGCATACACATCCACACCCAACTCTCCCCCACCCAACACACACACACACACATATATTTTTACGGGCTATAGACTTTCTCTGAAATTGAACACATTTTTGTAAGAAGTTTAAACTCTTATAAGATTATTACAAATGGCAAAATTGTTTTCTGGGTCATGGAGTATGAATATCAAATGCCCAATCTACATTTGATCTATAGTCTGAGATCAGGACAATTGAGAACTGGAGTTGGAGTTACGGAAAATAACAACCTTTGAGGGAAGAACTCTTTGTCCTCAAGCTATGATTTCTTCTGGCTTGTTTGAAGAAAATCAAGCCACTTTGGTGTTATTGTCGTCAATATTAGCTTCATCCTTTGGAAGTATTTAATAATTTCTAGTAGGTTGCATTACATAGGCTGCCTACTTCAGTTTTATTTAAGCATTCTATATTGGTCAAAAGCATATGTCAATCCTGATAGAGGGTGCATTCCTAATATAATTTCTCTTCAAAGGAAAAAAAACTATTGATACATTTTTAAAAATCTCTCATTTTAAACCATATTCAAGTTTTACATAGGTCACATTTCAGGGGAGAGAGAAATATGTAGCCTATATTTGGAAAAATAGAATATCTCAAATAAAAACTATACTTTTACTACCTCTATTATCTTCCATTAAAAATAAATTTGCCATGCTTTCATACAGCCTAAAGAGCTAACAAGATCTATGTTTTCAGGGTAAAACAATTTCATTTATTTATTCTTACATCATCCCTGTGAGATAGGTGAGAGATAGTATTATTCTAATTTAAAGAAGAATGAAATGTTAGGACATCAAACTGGAAAGAAACCCTTCGAAATGGCCTATGTACTTTCTCACCTCTCCACTCTTTATCCAATCAGTTACTGAGTCTTATTACTTATTTCTTCCTTCATAACATCTCTTGTGTAAGTTCCTCTTCTTTTCTCTGCTGCTATCACCTCCTAAATCCAGGCCCTCATCACCAAATACTTGAGTTCTTGTGAAAACCTGCTGTTGGGTCTCCCTACGTTAAGTTTCTCCTCACTCCAGTTCCCAGTCCACTAAATTATGAGCTTAATATCTCAAAAGTATGGATCTAATCATAGAGCCTCCCCACTCCCAAGTCAATAAAATTCAAAGGCCCCCTTACTACTTCCAGGATAGACTATAACACTCTTTTTGACTTTTAAACTCTTTCATAAACTGACCACTGCTTACTTTTTCAGTCTTCTTATATCTTACACCCCTCCATGTACTCCATGAGTCAATGGCTTTGGCTTCCTTGATACAATTCTCCATCTCCCAGCTTGATACATTTTCACTGTTTCACATGTCTGAGACAAAGTCTGTGTCTGTCTCGCTGTCTCTGTATGCATCTCTTCACATACCTGCCTGTTGGCTTTCCTGGCTTCCTTTAGGTTTCATTTTAAATCTCACTTCCTGCAAGAAGTTTTTTCCCAGTCTTCCTTCAACATATGGGCTTCCTTCTGAAGTTATCTTCAAGTTATCCCACACAGACCTTGTTTGTACAGTTACTTATCTGTTGTTTTCCCATTAGACTATGACCTCTTTGAGATTAGGGACTATTTTTTGTTTTGTTTTGTTTTGTATCCCTAGTGTTTAACACACACATAGTTAGTTGTTGTCCTTCGTTATTGAAGAAGACCAAAATGACATCACCATGATAAAGTCAAGTTTCAATATGTCTGACTGTGGTTCATCAGCCCAATATGAGCTCAGAGTGTTCTCCCACAGACTAGGCACAGATAGTCTGTGTGAACATTTGGGATAGGTACTCCAAATTTGTGCATCCTATGTTTCCTTTGTGCTGTTTCAATTCTGCTTTGCTCATAAAGCATTATTGTGGGCATGCCATGCTGAGTGGTCCTGTGACAGTGCCTCCCATGTTGCAAAATCAAATTCAAAGTTCTTGAGAGAGACCTTGAGAGTGTCCTTGTATCACTTCTTCTGACCACCATGTGACTGCCTGCCACATGCAAGTTCTCCATAAAAGAGTCTTTTTGGCAAGCATACATTTCTCATTTGAACAACATGTCTAGCCCATTGGAGTTGCACTCTCTGAAGCACAGTTTGAATGCCTGGCAGTTTAGTTCAAGCAAGGACAGTAGTGTCTGGTACTTATCCTGCCAGCTGGTTTTCAGAATCTTCCTAAGACAGTTTGAATGGGAACAATTCAGTTTCCTGGCATAGTGCTGGTAGACTGTCCATGTTTCACAGGCATACAACAATGAAGTCAGTACAAAGACTTTGTAGACTTTCAATTTGGCAGTCAGTTTAATACCTCTTCTGTCCCATACTTTTCTTTGGAATCTTCCAAACACTTGAGCGAGCTCTGGCAATGTATGCATCAACCTCTTTGTCAATGTTTACATCTGTGGAAAGTACACATAGTAGGCACTTAGCAAATCATTGTATACTTGACTGGTCCAATCTTCTCAGTTTACAGAAGAAGAAACTGAAAAGTAGAGAGAAGAACTTTCAAAGACCTTAGGATTATGCATCTGAATCTGAAAGGGACCTGAGATGTCATCTTCTTGAACCCTTTCATTTTATAAATGAGGAAACTAGAAGTCTGAGAGGTTAACTAATCCATATTTACAAAGGGTAGCAAGTATCAGAGGTGAGATTTGGAACTTGGCCTTTTGATTATAGATGCTTTTTCCATTGTACCACACTACTTTTGCCAAGGTAAAAAATATTATTAAATGAAAAAGCCAGATTAGATGCATAGATAGATGGTCGGATAGCCAGATATATGTAATAGAATCCTAATCTCTTGACTCTCAGTTCAGGGCATATTACCACAGTTAAAATGAAGCTACATACCTAGATCAAAGGATAAATGTTTGACTTTTTCATTGATGTGTGAGTTTCCCTGGAGACTTATGTAAGAGGTGGCTCCATATGTAGATGTGAGGCTGTTACTGGGTAGCTCAAAGGGAAGCAGAATAGTCATCTCTAGCTTCTTCTCTTCTCAACATTTGTCCAAGGGAGATTTTAATTCCTTCCAGGAGAAGAAGCAAAATGTTGGGCCCAGAGGCAATCACTCTATGCCTCTCAGAGAAGCGTATGCCAGGCTAGAATTATATTTGTCTGTTCATTTAAATGTAATTAGTCTAGGGGAGATAATTGAGCTTAATCTTACTTAAGATCCATGTCATCATTTGGGGAAAAGGGAACCCCAAGCTTTGCATATAAGATTTGAACTCTTTTCCATCAAATACCAGTTCAACAATGAGCATCTATCTAATAGAAATTATTAAAGAAAAGCCATTTATCCAAATCTGTGCAAAACAGAAATCAGAGAAGGGATACAGGTTTGGTTGGTTAGTGGATTGCTGTCCTTCATTGTTGAAGAGGACCCAAATGACATCATTATGCTAGAGACAAGTTGCAATGTGTCTGACTATGACTGAGCAAATCAATATATGCTCAGAATGCCCTACCAGAGGTCGAGCACTAATAGTGCATATGAACATTTGGGGTGAATTCTTTAAATCTGAGCATCTCACATTTAGTTTGGTCTATATTCATTTTGCTTTGTTCATAGAGCACAGCACCTTCTCTAATAAGTGATACATAGGAGGACAGATAGATTGATAGATAGATAGATGTATGTTTGTGTCTGTGCAGTTGTTTATGTTTACATCAGACAATGTAGAGTAAAGGTGCTCTCCCATTTGGACCAAATATCTCAGCTCAACTAAGTGAGAGAGCTCTAGATCTTATCCAAGGGGAAACTCCTTATAGAATCTAGAGTAGCAAGCTGTGGTCAGGGACTTGATAAGACACTGTCCACTCCACAATTTATCAGAGTCTTTTCTCTCTACAAACTCAAGTGGGCTTGGCCTCTTCTGTCTTCCTTCCCAAAGGTAGAATACAGAGTACACGAAATGACCTGAAAATTAAAGATTCCCAAATGCTAGATGAGAATTGAAGATTTATTCTCTATCATCAACTTCATCCCACCTGTCGAGCAGGATAGGGTGTTTATGCCCATCAGTTGGGAGAAAGTTCCATACCAAATGACTTTCAGACAGGGCTTAAACTTTCTTTCCTCAATGGCATTATTTTTGAACCAGAGAAGGTTAGATGGACCTGGGAAGAAATTTCTAGTTTTAATTTTAAAATGAGGAAACTGAGACTTAGAAATGAATGACTTGCTCTATAAACACATATACACATCAGCCAGTTAGTGAGTCAGTCAATAAACATTTTTTAAAGGTCTACTATGTGCCAGGCACATTATTTATGAATTATTAAATGCTAAGGATACAAAGAAAGGTCAAAGATAGTATTTTTTCCCCAAGGAACCTTGTAATCTAATGGAGAAGACAATAGAAAAAAATAACATGTAAACTATATACAGTATACACAGGAAATATTCAACAGAGGAAAGGCAATAGAAAGAAACATCTGACCTACAGAAACACACTCATAGTTAGTTAATTTAATCATTTATTAGTTGTGGATCTGGGACCTAGTTACATGGTACAGAGTTTAGAGAGCTCTGCCTATAGTCAGGGAGATCTGATTTCACATCTGGCCTTAGGTACTCACTAGCTTTGTGCTTAGACAAGTTAGACAAGTTACTTGCCTCAGTTTACTCATCTATAAAAGAAGATAAATAATTGCACTTGCATCCTCAGGTTGTTATGAGGATCAAATCAAATAATAAGTGTAAAATGCTTAGGACAGTGCCTGGCACATAGTAAGTGTTACATGAAGTTAACACTATTACTCAGCTTGCCTGACTCTCAAGTCATCACAGGATAACAGCTAGAAGTAGTCATTATCTAGATTCCTTAATTTGATTATTTATTTTAAATTTTATTATTTAATTTTGAAAGGAAAGACAGCATAATGGATAGAGACCTGGCCTCAGATTAAGGAAAATCTCATTATAAGTGTCTTTGACATGACATTTAACTTCTCAGTTCCTAAAGAAATTCTCTAAGCCTAGGAGTTGTAAATAAGTTTCCAGTCTACTCTAATAGAGGAAATCACTTAGTGAAAGCTCACTGTACAGATGAAATCTATTTCTTTTATTTTTTTTAAAGCTTTTAATGTAATATTCATTTCCTGAATCCTAAGTCATAGACCCCACCTTCCTCTGTAAGACCCTAAAGGCCTCAAACCACTTGCTTATCATTCCTGTGTAGGGTGATCATATTGCTACAGACGTAGACAGAGTGGAACAAAGTACATAAGATAACTAGTTCTTATCTATGTATGAATTCTGAGGTGTTGGTTTAAATGTAATTGATTTAATAATATTGCCCAATTTCCCTG
The DNA here is from genome assembly GCA_028658325.1 of Potorous gilbertii. Lineage (NCBI taxonomy): Eukaryota > Metazoa > Chordata > Mammalia > Diprotodontia > Potoroidae > Potorous > Potorous gilbertii. Next base: position 193,528,463 of record CM053769.1, read on the forward strand.
GCAGGTTTTGTGAAATAGCGAGTCATGTCAGCAACTAAGTTCTGTGTTTGTTGAATCCTAGTATTCTATATTCCAGCCCCCAACTTGGAAGTTATTTATGGCTTATTCAGTTTGTTTCTCTGAAATTGATCTGTATATAGTCTCCATGTCTTCTTCTGTTTTCTATTTTTATAAATATTAATTTGTTTTTAATGGCTTTGTTGGTATAAAATTGGACAAGGGTTTATGTTAATTTTTTTTATGTCTTCATTTGTTGTGGATTCTTTTTATTTTGATACTGGTAATCTGATATTCCTTTTTCTCTTTTTAATTAAATTAGATAATGGTTTATTTATTTTAATGTTATTTAAACCAGATCTAAATTTATTAATTTTACATTTTGTTTTCAATATTGCTAAAAATTTTTAGTTTCAAGATGCTTATTGTCTAAGTTTTTCAAATTGTTGGTTTTCTTGCTTTCAGTTATATTTCAAATTCATCTGCTCTTTATTTTTTTGTTAACAAGAATTTATTTTACAACTGACATGATTTTATTTAATGATTTGGCACATTTTGATCACTGAGAGCATGCACAGAGATTAGATTTTTTAAGTGATGAATTTATATGTTTTCTACAATCACTCCATAAATCTTAGACTTTCTTTCCCTCCCCATCCACTCCCTCCCCTATATGGCATGGAATTTTATATGAGTTCTACAGATACATTCTTACATTTTCACATTAGTCATGTTGTATAGAAGAATTAAAATGAATGGGAGAAACCATGAGAAAAACCAAACAAAACAAAACACAAGAGAAAATATTCTACTTTATTCTGTGTTCCAATTCCATAGTTCTTTCTGTGGTTGTGGATAGCATTTTGCCTCAAGTGTCCTTTGGGAATATTTTAGGTTCTTGCATTACTGTGAAGGTCTAAGTCTACCAGAAAAATTCCTTGTACATTATGGTTGTTACTGTATAACATGTTCTCCTGGTTCTACTCACTTCACTCAACATCAGTCCATATAACTCCTTCCAGGTCTCTCTGAAGTCTTCCTGTTCATCACTTCTTTTTTTTATAAAATTTATTTATTTTTAGTTATCAACATTCAGTTTCATGAGATTTTGAGTTGCAAACTTTCTCTCCATCTCTCCCTATCCCTCACTCCAAAGCACTATGCATTCTGATTATCCCTTCCCCTAATCTGTCCTCCCTTCTACCACACCCCTTCCTTCTCATATCCCCATCTCCTCTATTTCCTTGTAGGGCAAGATAGATTTCTATACCCCATTACCCATATTTCTTATTTTGCAGTTGCATATAAAAACAACTTTTAGCCCTTGTTTTTAAACTTTGAGTTCCAACTTCTTTCCCTTCCTTCCTCCCCTTCCATTCCCACTGAAAAGGCAAGTAGTTCCATATAGGTTGTACATGTGTAGTTATGCAAAAGACTTTCATAAAAGTCATGTTGTAGGAGACTAACTATATTTCCCTCCATCCTATCCTGGCCCCCATTTATCCTATTCTCTCTTTTGCCTTTGTTCCTCCCCAAGAGTGTTTACTTCTAATTAACTCCTCCTTCCATTTGCCCTCCCTTCAATCATCCCCCACACCTGACTTATCCCCTTCTCTGCTACTTTCCTGTAGTGTAAGATAGATTTTCATACCAAGTTGAGTGTGCACATTATTCCCTCCAAATATGATGAGAGTAAGCTTCACTTTTTCCCTCTCACCTCCCATCTTTTCCCCTCCAGTAAAATAAAAGCTTTTTTTGCCTCTTTTATGAGAGATAATTTGCCCCATTCCATTTCTCCCCTTCTCCTCCCAATATAATCCTCTATCACCCCTTAATTTTATTTTTTTATATAACATCCTATCCTATTCAACTCACCCTGTACCCTCTGTCTATATCTATATAATCCCTCCAACTGTGTTGGTACTGAGAAAAGTCTCAAGAATTACAAATATCTTTCCATGTAGGAATGTAAACAGTTCAACTTTATTAAGTCCCTTATTTTACCTGTTTACCTTTTCATGCTTCTCTTAGGGCATTCTTCTCATTGACTTTTTGGACCTCTTTTGCAATTTGGGTTAATCTATTTTTAAAGGTGTCATTTTCTTCAGCATTTTGGGGGTTTCCTTTAGCAAGCTGTTGACTTACTTTACATGATTTTCTTGCATCACTCTCATTTCTCTTCCCAATTTTTCCTCTACCTCTCTTACTTGATTTTCGAAATCTCTTTTGAGCACTTCCATTTCCTGAGACCATTTCATATTTATTTTGGAGGTTTTGGATGCAGAAGTCTTAACTTTTATGTATTCCTCTGATGGTATGCATTGTTCTTCCTCAACTGAAAGGATGTAAGAAAATACCTGTTCACGAAGAAAGCAACCTTCTGTAGTATTATTTTTTTCCCTTTTTGGGACTATTCCCAGGCAGTCACTTGACTTTTGACTCCTCTGTCAAGAAGAGGGTAGACTCTAGGGACCTGCAAGTTCTCAGTTCCTCCAAGGTGGTACAATCATGGAGAGGAGTTTACTCCTCCCCTGGCCTGAACTCTGGTCTGGGAGCAACCTCAAGCTTTTATGCCCAGGTACTACAAGTAGGATTCCCTGTCCAGAGCCTCTACCAGCTCTACCAGCCAGTGCTCCTCCTCACCCCAGGACCACCACTCAGGGCTGAGATCTAGATCAGCTGCTCAATTCTCCCAGGGTCTTTCAACTGAGGGCTCCAAAAATGGACTCTGCAGCAACCTGGGGCTGCCTTGGGCTAGGGATAGAGCAAGGCCCTGCTCCCTTCTCACCCAGGTGAAAGAGCTTTCTCACTGACCTTTGAAGGTGTCTTTGGCATTTTGGGGTTGAGTAATCTGGGAACTGCAGGTGCTTGCCCATGATTCCATGCCTTGAAGCCTGCTCTGGTCCTGTCCTGTCGCACTATGTGTCCAAGGATAGGCTGCCCTACACTCTGAGCCTGGTGAAATAGACCATTACTGTTAGCCTTCCATGCTGTCTTGGGTTGGAAATCTCTTTTACTCTGTCATCTTGTGACTGCTGCTGCTGCAGAATTTGTTTATAGTTACTTTTTACAGGTATCATATAGGTCCACCCTTCTACTTTTCCATCTTACCTCTGCCCTGCCAGGTTGGTCTATTTTTTAAAGTGTCATTTTCTTCAGCATTTTTCTGGGTCTCCTTTTGCAAGCAGTTGACTTGTTTTTAAGGATTTTCTTTCATCACTCTCATTTCTCTTCCAAATTTTTGCTTTACTTCTCTTACTTGATTTTCAAAATCTTTTTGAGCTCTTCCATGGCCTGAGACCAATTCATATTTTTCTTGGAGGCTTTAGATGATGGAGCTTTGACTTTGTTGTCTTCTGTTTGCATGCTTTGCTCTTTCTTGTCATCAAAATAAGATTCTATAGTCTGATTCTTTTTCCAGTTTTTTCTCTTTTCCCCAACCATTTATTTGACTTTTGAGCTCTTTGTCAAGATAGTTCTCTCCTTCTAGTACTGTCAGCTGCTTGACTCCCCTAAAATCTGTGGGCCCAGAGCTCCAGAAACAGTCTGTCTCTGTCCCCGCTGCTGCTGTGGCTGCTGAAAATTCCTCCATCCCCTTCCACTTTATCACCCTGGGGTTTGGGTCAATACACTCCACTCTCACATACTGGTCCCATAGGCTATTTCTACTGATCTTCTAATTTGTACTCAGTGTTTTGGGGTCCTTAAGTCTGCAAACTACAACAGATGTGAGAGACTCATTCTCCATGACGTCTGCTCAGGTCCTGTCTGTGACTACACAACCCATGCTGGAATGTACCTTGCCCCCTGTGGTGTGATAGATGCTTCCCAATGACCTTTCAGGCTGTCTTGAGCTGGAGATTTGCTTCACTTCATCATTCTGGGTGTTCTGCAGCTCCAGAATTTGTTTAGAGCCATTTTTTTACAGTTATTTGGCTGGGCTTGGTGGGAGCACTCTAGAAAGTCTGTGCTGTTACTCCACCATCTTGGCTGCATCCCTCTTCCTCCATTCATCAGTTCTTATAGCAAAATAGTATTCCAATTCATTCATATGCCACATCTTGTTTACCATTCCCCAACTGGTAGGCATTCCTTCAATTTCCAGTTCTTGACCACCACAAACAGAGTTGCTATAAATATTTTTGTACCTGTGGGACCCTTTCCCATTTTTATGATTTCTTTGGGATACAGTCCTAGAAGTAATATTGCTAGGTCAAAAGGTATGCATATTTTTGTCTCCCTTTGGGCATAGTTCCAAATTGCTCTCAAAATGGATGGATTAGCTCACAACTTCACCAACAATGAATTAGTGGGGGGTAGAGCCAAGATGGCGGAGTGAGAGCAACGACTCACGTAAGCTCTCCGACAAACTCCTTCAGGTACCTCCAAAAGGAGAATCTGACCAAATTTTGGAGGTGTGGAATCCAGGGGGAGACAAACAGTGACAGATTCGGAGTTCAGGTTGGACTGGAGGATCCACGGGAAAGGTCTGTCCCGTGGGGGTGAGCCCACAGCGCACAGCGCAGCGTGGCCAGCGCAGCAGAGCAGAGGGGAGCCGAGAAACTTGAGTGGCGGGTGGAACCAGAGGAGCAGCACCAAGGGCAGGAGACAAGTCAAACTGAGTCAGTGAGAGCCACGGAGTGCCAGATATCAGTGCAGCAGCTCCAGAAACCTTCAGCCAGAAGATCAAACTTCGGTAAGTCACCTACTTGAACTTCCAGGAGCCAGGATGGTGGAGAGATCAGTAAATTCTCTCTCCTCCCCCCTTGATGACCATGAAAGAACCATAAAATATTTCCTCAGAAAAATCCCAGATTAGCAGAAACAGCAGAAGGAGGCCAGTAGTCTCATAACACCTGAGACGAGGAAAATAGCTAAGAGGGATTCCTCCTACGGTGGCAGAGGCAAATTGGAAGGACAGAGGACCCAGGGCAGGGAAAACTTGCACTAGGACCCAGGCAAGCCTCAGCACCAGGATAGGAGCCCCAGGAGGGGTGGGAACACGCATTAGCATCTAGGCTTGCCTCAGCTGTCCAGGGGAATCAGAAAGACAATAGGGCAGCTGGGATTACCAGCCCCTGAGCTTGCCTTTGCCTCAGGTCAGCTGAGAAGATATCTCCTGTGACTAGACCACTCCACCCCCACACTTAACAAGCTAAACCTAAGGCTGATTGGGGAAACACCAA
>CM053769.1:193534145-193581505 GCA_028658325.1 Potorous gilbertii
GGTAAAATGCCTTCCACATTCAGAGAAAGAAATATGGAAGTCATTTGCAGAATGTAGCAGATCATGTTTGTGTGTGGTGGGGTTTTAGTGTATTATGTTTTGATTTGTTATATGATTTCTTCCACTTATGTTAGTGCGACTACATAGCATCACTATAGTGAGAATATGCTCAATAGGAAAGTATATGTAGAACCTATACAGAATTGTATGCTGTCATGGGGAGGAGGGGGGTAGTGGGGGTAAGGTGTGGGGGGGGGATAAAATCTTAATTTTAAGGAAGTGATTGTAGAACATTTATAAATAAAAAAATTATATAAAAAAACCAATGAATTAGTGTTCCAATTCTCCCACATCTTCAACTTTTATCATCTTCCTGTTTTGTCATGTTAGCCAATTTGATAGGTGTAATGTGGTACCTCAGAGTTGTTTTGATTTGCATCTCTCTAATCAATAGTGATTCAGAGCATTTTTTCATATAACTATAGATAGCTTTAATTTCTTCCTCTGAAAATTGCCTGTTCATATCCTTTGACCATTTGTCAATTGAGGAATGACTTATATTCTTGTAAATTTGACTCAGTTTTCCACATATTTTAGAAAGTTGGCCCTTATCACACATATTAATTGCAAAAATTATTTCCTAGTTTTCTGCTTCCCTCCTAATCTTTGTTTCATTGAGTTTGTGCAAAAATTTTTCAATTCAATGTAATCAAAGTTATACATTTTACAGTTCATAATGTTCGCTATCTCTTGTTTGGCTATAAATTTCTCCATTCTTTATATATCTGACAAATACACTATTCCTTGCTCCCCTAATTTGTTTATAGTATCAGTCCTTTTAGTTAGATCTTTTATCCATTTGTATTTATTCTTGTGTACAGTGTCAGGCATTGGTCTATACCCAGTTTCCATCCCTGCTACTCAGTTTTCTCAGCAGTTTTTATCATACAGCGAGTTTTTATCCCAGAGGCTGGGGTAAGTGGGTTTATCAAACAGTATATTGCATATTCATTGACCACAGTGTATTGAGTACCTAACCTATTCCACTGTTTCACCCCTCAATTTCTTAGCCAGTATCAAGTACATTTGATCATTGCTGCTTTATAATACAAATTGCGATCCAAGAGGGCTAGACCACCTTCCTTAGCATTTTTTTATTAATTCCCTTGATTAATTTCATTAATTCTAGACTGATTGTTCTTCCAGATGTTTGTTTTTTTGTTTTGTTTTGTTTTTTAGCTAGCTCTAGAAAATAATTTTCTGGTAGTTTGACTTATATGGCTCTGAATAAGTAAATTAATTTAGGTAGAATTGCTATTTTTATTATATTAGATCGGTCTACCCATGAGCAACTGATATTTTTCCACTTACTTAAATATGATTTTATTTCTGTGAAAAATGTTTTGTAACTGTGTTCATATAGTTGCTGGGTTTGTTTTGGCAAGTAGACTGCCAGATATTTTACAATGTCTACTGTAGTTTTAAAAGGGATTTCTCTTTCTATCTCTTGCTGTTAGGCTTTGTTAGTAATATATAGAAATGCAGATGAAAGTAAATGTCAAACAATGCTCATCACCCTCCCCTCTTTCCCTCTCCTGTAATATGTTTTTGTACCTTTTTCTGTAACTTAATTTACCTTTTTCTGCCTCCTCTTTTTCACATCTCCCATTAAAATTCTCTGCAGAGTTGAATCACTTTTTTTTTATCATAACATCATTTAATTTATATCTACTCTCTCTATGTAAATCTCTTTTAAATATCATAATTAATATACAATTCTCAAGATATAAGTGGATAAATATTAACTATAAGTTAAGGATAAAATCCTGCAAACAACCAGAAAAAAACAATTCAAATAACAAGGAACTAGAGCCCAGATCACACAAGACCTTGCATATTCTACATTAAAAGATCAGAAAGATTGGAATATGATATTTTGTAACTCAAAGGATCATGGACTACAACCAAGGAGCAATTACCCATCAAAATTGAGCATAATATTTCAGAAAAGGAGATGGAATATGACAACAATTTTCCTTGGTGTTTTGCATTTGGAATCTCTTTCAGGAGATGAAGAGTGGATTCTTTCAATGACTATTTTGCCCTCTGGATCTAGGACCTCTAGGCAGTTTCCTTGATGATTTCTTGGAAGATATTGTCCAGAATCTTTTTTGCATCATTGCTTTCTGGTAGACAAATAATTCTTAGATTTTATCTCCTGCATCTATTTTCCAGGTTGGTTGTTTTTCCAATGAGATATTTCATGTTTTCTTCTATTTTTTCATTCTTTACATTTTATTTGACTCATTATTGATGTCTCATAGAGCCATTAGCTTCTACTTGTTCAATTCTAATTTTTAGTAGATTGTTTTCTTCAGTTTACTCTTGTGTCTCCTTTTCCATTTGTACAATTGTTCCAGTTAGGTTTTGTTTCTCTTTATCCATCTGTCCAATTTTCTTTTTAAATTCTTCTGTGAATTAATTATTCATATTTTTAAAATCATTGCCCAATTTTTCTTCTACCTTTCTAATTTGGCTTTTAAAATCCTCCTTGGCTTTTTCCAGGACTGCTCTTTGGTCTTAAGACCAGTTTCTATTCTTTTCTGAAGTTTCAGATAGGGGTACAGTCTCAATGCTGACCTCTTCTGTCTTCGTGCTTTGGTCTTTGTCCCCATAGTATGTTTCTATGATCTTTTCTGATTTGCTTTCTGCTCATGATACTGCCTTTTTCCAGCTTTTAAAGTAGATTTCTGTTTCTGAGGCACAGGGGACTATGTCTCATGGTTCTTATGCTTAGAACTTAAGGCTTTGTGTATTGTGGTCTCTGGTTCTTTCAGCTAGAAGCTAAAATGCTGCACCTTTTCTGGTGCCGAGTTGGCTGGTGTACCAAAGCAGAGACCAGTTGAAGCCTTTCTGAATTTTCATGGAGTTACCTTGGAGCTCACTGCATGAGGTATGTGTCGGGGCAGGGTGGGGGGGGGGGGTTCTGACAGCAGGAGGTTTTCTCTCCTGAGCTAGAGCACAGACAGGTTCAGGTGTTTGTGAACCCCCATCTGCAATAGTGTCTTCCCAATTCCCTGGCTGTGATAAGGCATGCCTGGGGTCCTCGTTTGGGTGCTTATGAGCTCTACCCCTATGGGACTCAGGATCTCCTCCTGGTTTGCTGAAGTTGGGCTGTCTGGGACAGCTCTGGTTCTGCACTGGTCCCCTTCAGCAACAGCAAGATGGTCTCTCCTTAATGATTTTCATAGCCTTTTGAGGTAAGAGACTGTTGACTCCTTCGACTGATCCCACTTTTCCAGAATTTTTCATGGGGAAATATTCTTTGGGTTTTTCAAGGTCAACAAAGGGAGAAGGAGAGCACTTACAGATCACTCTGCCATCATGGCTCCTGGGAGTTCAAGTGGGTCACTCACAGATATTTAATCTGCTGGTTGGTAGTCTCAGACATGGATACTATTGTTACCCAGGGCTCTGTGCTTTTCTCTCACTGAGTTCCACTGGACTCCTATCCAGTGCTGATATCTTTGAGAATCTGCACTGCTGCTTCTACTTCAAACCACCCAGCACTTCCTGCTTGGCTTTGTCATGGTGGGGTCCATGCTTGTACATCCTGTGTGCTCTGTGCTCCCCCAGGCCATGCAACAGATCCTTCCCATTGACCTTCCAGGCTGCCCTGGGCTAGAATTCTGCCGCACTCTGTCTCCTAGTAGATTCTGCCACTATAAAATTTCTTCACATTCTCCTTTTAGATGTATCTGAAGGAGTTTGTCATAGAGCTTAGGTGAGTACGTGCTCTCACTCTGCCATCTTGGCTAGCCTCCAAGAATGTTTAAAGATATAAATTTTTGTTCAAGGACTGATTTGTCTAGATCCCCAAAATTATGGAATGTTTTAAACTATTGATATTAATTTTAATGACATTTTCTTATTATTTCAATAACTTGTTCTTTGACCCCAAAATTGTTGATTGAATTGTTTAGTCACTAAATGATTTAAATGCTTTTAGTGGCATTTTATGTAATATAATTTTATTATATTTGATCAGGAAATGATGTGTATAATATTTCTGCTTTTCTCTGTTTCTTTGTGAGTTTTTTTATCCTAGAATGTGATCAATTTTTGTAAAGTTGCCATGCTATGCATAAGTAATACATATTACTAGTTTCATTCAATAATTAACAGATATCTATCATTTCTAATTTTTCTAAAATTCTGCTTGTTCCTTAACTTCTATTATATTTAGGTTTTAGGGATAAATTGAAGTCCCCAATTAATATAGATATATTGTCTGTTTCTTCTTTTAATCCGTTTATTTTTTCCTTTTAAGTATTTTGAAGTTATGTCAATGAATTAAGTATTAAAATCAATTCATTATCTTTTACCTTTTGACAAAATATAGTTTCCCCTTGCATCTTTTTTTTACTTAAGTCTATATTTACTTCTGTCTTACCTGAAATCATAATTGCTACTTCAAATTTTTGTGTTCAGCTGAAGCTGAAACATTTTGCTCCATTTTGCATTTTAATACACTTGCTAATCTTTTCTGCTTATTGGGTGAATTCTTCATTTACTATTATAATTGCTAATTGTTTATTTGCTTCCATTCTGTTCTATTATGCATCTTTTCTAGACTCTTCTCTGCTTGTTTATGAAACCTAGATACGAAAGGTCACAGCATAAAAAAAAAGAACCATCAACAAAATTCTATTCATATCTATGGATATGCAAAAATTGCATGACCAAATAAGGAATAGAAAGTATCATGCATGATAAAAGAGATAATTTTGAATCAAAATATAAAACTCCAAAAGCAAACAGCTTTGAAAACTTTAAAGACCATGATCAATACAATAACTTCATTATTCCAGAGGACTAATGATGAAATATTCCAGAATACTCTCCTCTGCTCATTCCACTTTCCATCCATGTGTTTTTCCATGCACTCATTTGGTTTCAGCTCCCCTGAACATAATGCCCCTCAAAAGATAAACTAATCATCAGAAATTTCTTCATCATGTTGTCAAACTCAGCCTTGGACATACTTAGCACTTTCCCAATCCTCTCAGCTCCCCTCTTATTGGAAAACTAAGGGGTGAAATGAACATTAAACTCCACATAAAACATTACTTTATAGTCAGCAGAACCTGTAATTGTGGCACACTCTACTTTCCATCTGCAGCTTTGTTTGGTTTCAACTCTGGGGACACAAGACACCCATTAGTATTCCACAACCACCACGACCCACGCGTTTTAGCTTCCTTTTGTGTGTTTTCTTTCCCCTTTAGAGAGTAAACTCTTGAACTTAGAAATCATCTTTTATTCTTAGTTATATCCCCTGAACTTAGCACAGACCATGGCACATAGTAGGTGTATAATAATTTTTTACTGAATTGAAACATGTTATCCATTACAAGAAGTGATAGATTTAGGGTGGAGAATGAACTCTATATATTTTTGTATATAACAATTGAAGGAATTTGTTTTTCTTGACTATGCATATTTGTTATAATAAATTTATTTTTATTGTCAGGAGAGATGTGGAAGCAAGAGAAAATAGATCCTTGTTCATTTAAAAAAATAGAGAGAAGGTGCTATAGTTAAGAAATGTTGCAAACACTTTCAAATAATGTCACTGTAATATTAGTTTACTTATTGTTATTGTTTTGTTATTGTTAACTTATTATTGTTTTACTATGGTAGAAGAGTGGAAATTACTTTTCTCATGAAATGTAAAAGCAAAACATATCTATAAAACTTAAAAATAAAAAAAAAATACTAGCTGATATACTGCTTTTTTAAAACTTTCAAATTGCTGTCTTGATTTTTAATACATAGGGTTCCTGAAGTAGAAGGTAATTTTCAGTGTCTGGTGATGGTCTCCAGGGCTGATGCATCATAGCATGCAGTCCTTTCCCTCTATTTTGTGGCCTCAGCTTTGGTCTGCCAATACTTCTTCCCAAGTTAGAACTTGGTCTAGGGCTTATCTGATGCAGTGTCACAGGTTCCAGAGCAACCCCATAACTCCTGACTCCCAGGGTCAGAGAATCCTAGGAGCACAAATTTATTTCTGTAAGACATTTCAGGAGCCATCTAATCCAACTGCCACATTTTGAAGAAGAAATTAGGTTCCAGGGAGTTGATGTGACTTGCTTTAGATTACATAGGTGTCTATTAGAAGAGATGATTTTCTCAGTATCAATGGAGAAAGATCCAAATTTTCTTAATATCAATAAATGAGCTTTTATTAAAATACTTCCTATATGACAGCTATATGTGAGGTGCTAGGGATCCAAAGTGAAAAATGAAAGAGCCTCTGCCCTTATGAGTTTATATTCTAATAAGGATACAGTGTTGATAGAGGTTATGCCAGAGTATTGCTCTGGATGAGAGGATGAGATTTCTCCTCATACAGACACAGTACTTTGAGGCTCAAATAATTAACTTAATGGCTTATAAAGATGTATTCAAGTCATTTAAGAAGTGAACAAAAGGAAACCTACAAAAAATGGGGTTAGAGGTAAGTCTTGAAGAAAACTGGATATTATAAGAGGCAGAAGGGAGAAGGGAGAATATTCCAGATGTGAAGCATAGTCATTGCAGAGACATGAAGAAGCAACAAGGATGATCAGGTAAGAGGGACAGTAAGGAGGCAGGTATGCTGGACCATAGAGCATGTGAAGAAGTTTCCTAGATAAGGGAATCCTTAAGCTGGCTCATGAAAGAGGATTTTCCCTAGGTAAAAAACAGAAAAGGATCATTCCAAGTAGACTGAACGGTGTGAATTTGGCATCAAGCATGGTGTATACTCATGAGAGAGATAGAAAAGCAGTCTTTAGGATGCATGGAGGTTGTGGAATAACTGGGGAAAGTAGTCTTTTGGTGTATGATAAGACATAGGGGTTTCTTGGGGAAGAGTAGAGTCCAGATTTGGCTTTCTCACTTTTCATCAGAGGCCATTGGGGCCTCCAGATGTGCTAAAATCATTCAGTTAGAAAAAGAACATAGAGGAAGGGCATTCTATGGACAAGGGGCTTAACTAGCTACCGAAGATAGTGCTGACAATACATACAGTACCAAAATAATTTCTGCTTCAGGAGATTACATTTTACGGAGGGTGACAAAATGTATCTGCATATACAAAACCAAGGTTATCTGAAGAGAGAAAATTAACAACTGATAGTGCAGATTGGGACCATTGCTGCAACTTTTCATCTTGGAAATTTGCCAGAGGTACAAAGAAGTTAATCACACAAGTGCGTGGGGCCATGGAGAGACTTAATCCCAGGTGTTTCTTTCCTTCAGGCTACCTACCTAGTCACTGCACCTCTCCACCTTTCATAAGTCTTTTCTTACCGAGGGTTAAATCTCCTTCAACCATTCTTTAGGTTTTTTACCATCGTGGTCATCTCCTTTTATGTGCATTTTTATTTGTGTTGGAGCTTGTGTTAGATTTGCTTTCCAGATATCTAGTGTTTCCCCTTCTAGAAAGTTTAAAGCTGTCAGAGAGGTAGCAGAATTGTGATTATGGAGTAGACTATGAAAGAAAGTTTAGCCCCCATCTTGAGACCTTCTTCACAGTCTGAAATTCCCATTGGCCCACTCCCCAAAGTACAGAGGGGAAATGGAATGAAATTCTTAGTGAACCAGCAAGGGAATTAACTGAATACTAGAACACCAGGTCTGAATATCAGGAGAAATTCCAATCTCCCTGGAAAAGCAGTCCTGTAGTCCAGCCTCGTTAAATCCCCCAGAGCAGTGAGAGCCTAGGGCCTTGCAAGTGTTTGGACCATCTTGAACCTGAAGGGAAAAGTCCTGGAACTGGAGTTTTCACCACCATCTATAATTATGCCCTGCTGTCTCTCAGGTCAGGCTGACTTTTCTCCGAGCTCAGGAAATGGTAGGGCATTGAGGGAGAGAAGTAAATTTAGAAGCTCAGTTGTGTCTCTAGCACATTCTGAGGCAAAGGTAGAAATGGATTAAGCTTTATGTCTCCCCCCATGCCTTCTTCATTCCAAACCTGGCCAAGGGAATCATGGATGAATCCATAATGCATTCCTCAGACGAGCGCTGATGTTCTCTGCTTAAAAATGTTTTTAATTTAATCACTGCTCTCACTGGCTTCGCTTCAGGCCTCATAATAAACGAAAATTTTTCCACAGTTGGATTAAACCTGACACCCAACGCTAGCCAATCCACTCACCATCCTCCTGAAAGAAGTAAATGCTGTCTAGAGAGCTCAGAGGAATATTAGTCAGACTGTCATTACCATATTGTTTCCCATTTGTAGAAAATGAAAATTGAAAAGGCAGTTCATGTTTAGAAATACTAATATGACCAACATGGCCCAGCTGTTGTTTTAGGCTTATTTGGGGGGGAAAGAGGGACTTTTTTTGACTCTCACCCCTGGCCCAACTGCTCTGGCAATTCCCACCTACTTGTTATCAATCCCCAGAGGTCTATGATTGTGTGATACAATGATAGCGTCAGCACCTATAGATGTAGACACCAAAGACTGAGGGGGATATGGTAAAATTTGAGGTCAAAACAACTGTATTTGAGGCTCTATTTTACTACAAGCTGGGCAAGTGTTGATGATTTAATCTTCTGCAAAAGTTGGAGATTGGACTGGATAACCTCTAGGGTCTATTCCAGTTTTAAAGGTCTCCTATTCTAATCTTAATATAGATTGTTGTTCGATGGTTTCAGTTATATCTTACTCTTCTTGACTCCATTTAGGGTTTTCTTGATAAAGACACCAGAGTAGTTTGCCAATTCCTTCTCCAGTTCATTTTACAGATGAGGAAACTAAGGGAAACAGGGCTAAGTGATTTGCCCAGGCAAACACAACTACTAAGTGTCTGAAGTTGGTTTTGAACTCAGAAAGAGGAGTCTTTTTGACTCTAGACCCAGCACTTTACCATCTAACTTCCCCATTAATATAAATTAAACCCCTCTAAAGAAATGACTTATATGAAACTAGAGTACAGCTAATGCACCTTTAGTTTTCCACCATACTCTTGAAAGTCCATCAGTGTGTGTGTGTGTGTGTGTGTGTGTGTGTGTGTGTGTATGTGTGTGTGTGTGTGTGTGTATGTGTGTTGGTCTCTTTTTCCCCAACACAGAATGAAATCCTTCAGTATTTTAAATGATGATTATTAGGAGTTGTTCAACCTACCCTGCACATACACACATCCACACACACACACACACACACGCACGCACGCACGCACACGGGCATTGCCTACTCTTGTCATCTACAATTGTATGGTGACAAGTCTTGTAGAACTTAATGAGGATGATCATTAGACAACAAATGTATATTGCATCCATGAATCTATACTTTTCCACTGTGGTAGGATCTGCCAGGGCTTGGAATTTTTAAGCATAGATTTCAAGTAACTGAACTTAACCTTTATCTCTCAGTGAGGTAACAGATCAGGACTTCAATTGAAATTTTGTTTGCTAGTTTTGTTTTCCCCAAAGAGATCCTATCTACAGAGAAGGGCATCACATATTTGAGCATGATTGATACTCAGAACAATAGAGTATGTATGCAGATTAATACATTCAAGGATAAACTATGCAAGGTACATATAGTGACTAATGGAATGTAAAAGCCCTTGGAACTATAGCATATCAGCAATGTGTTTTGACAGTCAACAGAAATGAGGGCAGAAACTGCCCATTAGTCGTTTTTGCAATTGCTGACATCTCCCTGGCAATTTAAAGGGGCTTTTCATTTCCTTAGTCATTTTACATAGGTGTACACACACACACACACACACACACACACACACACACCACAGACAATGGCAAGGGCAGGTGAACCCTTGTTTTCCTAACTCCATCCAACTGTGACATTGAAAGCTAAGTAGAAACATGAAAAAATCAACTTTGAAAAGAATATACCCCAGCCATTTATTGCTTCAGATGTGGTCTGTTAGATGGTCAACTGAAGTAATTGGTTGTTTGAGTCAAGTAGCTTGGCCTGATGGATTTCTTTTTCACTGCCACAATTGCCTGATGGTTTGTTAGGAGTGACCAAATCAAGAGACAGCATGGTATTATAGAACAAACAGCAAATCTGCAGAGAGGGCATCCCAGCGCTGCTTCTTACAGTGTGATTTTGGCAAGTAGTTTTTACTGTTCAGGGTAACAGTTTCCTTAATGGTAATGGGAGTGAGCCTTAGTAGACAATCTCCTAGGTCTTTTTAGCCTTATAACTTATAGTTCTATAAACAAGTTTGGGGAAGCTTAGGGACCACTTTCCAGAATGATTTTAAAAGCATAAAATACATAGAATTACAAAAGTAATAAATTATATTAAAATAAGTTATCATACATGTGTGTATGTGTATTTAAACCATAGATCCAATGCAGGGCCGATATGATGGAGAAGAGGCAGAAATATCACATTCTTCTCTAAGCGACTTTAAAATAATGCTTCAAATTGAACCCTGGAGTAGCAGAGCCAGCAAAATATCAAGGTGAGACATTTTTCCAGCCCAATACAATTATTAGGTCAGCAGGAGAGGTCTATGACGCTGGACTGGGGGCCAGCTTGAACTGCCTGTGGTGACAGCACCAACAGTAGGCCTTGGAGTCAGCCACAGTGGCATCAACAGCTTTGGAAGCTCTCCTCTTAGAGTTGGTAAGGAGGTTGGGACCAGTAATCAGAAAGAGATTACAGGGGACTCTTTGCTGACACTGGGTGCAGGATTTGGTCCTGTTTGGCAATTCTAATGTCTATAAACAGTTATAGGTCACTGTTTCAGGAGGAACACTTGTGCTTGGTCATAAGGAATCAGAGACCATGGTCACAGTTCCAAAGCAGAGAGGAGCACTAATGCTTGTGGCTGCAGAAGAGTGGTACCCTTCCTGGGTAAAGACCAGAGCATAGATCAAGAAAGCAGTGACTCTACCTCTCCCTGGATCACACCACTTTGGAAGCACTGAAAACTTGTACACCCCCCAGAACTAATTTTGAAAACAGCATCAGGAAAAATATCTGAAGTTTGGTACAGTGTCTCTTCACTTCCACATGAACAAAGCCCAATTTTCACAGAAAGTCAAAAGTCAAGAAATTGACTTGAAAAGATTGTAAACACCGAAAAAGGTACTTGACCAAGGCAGGGAAGGTCAAGACACAAATTCAGAAGACAATCTGAAAATAGTTACAAGCAATACCTCAAAGGAAAAAAAAAATACAGTTTGGATACAAGTCCAGCAAGAATTCCTAGAAGAGATTCAAGAGTAAGATGAGAGTGATTGAGGAAAAATTGGGGAAATAAATGAGTGATATAAAAAAATATGAAAAGAGAATTCACATCTAGGAAATAGAGGCACAAAAAAAATGCTGACAAAGATAGCACCTTAAAGGAAAAGGAAAAGAATCAGCCTAATGGTAAACGTGGGACAATAATTCACCAAATCAAAAAAAAAAAACCTACTTAAAAAGCAGAATTGCCCAATTAGAAAAAGATGCACAATAGCTCACTGAAGATAATTCCTTAAAAATTAGAATTGGGCAAGGGGAGGCTAATGAATTCATTAGACATCAAGAAACAATAGAACAAAGCCAAAAGAGTAAAAAATAGAAGAAAATGTGAAATATCTCATTGGAAAAGCAACTGATCTAGAAAATAGATTAAGGAGAGAATTTAAGAATGGTTGGACAACTGAAAAGCCAAAATCAAAGAAGGAGCCTAGATATCATATTTCAACAAATTATCCAGCAAATTGCCCTGATAACTTAGATTCAGTGGATAAAAATAGAAATTAAAGGAATCTACCAACCTCCTCCTGAAAGAGACTACAAAATGAAAATTCCCAACAAAATTATGGCCAGATTTCAGATTTCCCAGATCAGGGAGAACATAGCCACACTTAAAATCATACAAAATTTAGCAGTTTCCATACTGAAGGAGCAAAAGGCTTGGAATAAGTCCCAGAATGCAAAAGACCTTGTATTACAATCAATGTTAATATACCCAGGAAAACTGAGTACAATTCTTTCAGGAGAAAAATGAATATTTAATGAAATGGAGGATTTTCAAATATTCTTGATGAAGAAGATCAGTCCTAAAAAGGAAATTTTACTTTCAAATAAAAAAATCAAGAGAAGCATAAAAAGGTACACAGGAAAGAGACATCATAAGAAATTCAATAATGGTAAACTGTTTACATTACTATATGGAAAGAAGATACTTGTAACTCCTAAGAGCTTTCTCACTATTGGAACAGTTAGAAGAAGTCTACATTGCGGGCTGGGATGATATTAAAAAAAATGAAGAAACCTGAAAGCAGGATTCACTGAGAGAAGGGAAAGGAAGAATGAGTAAAATGATCTCTTATAAAAGAGGCATACATACATACATACAAACACAGTTGAGTACAGGAATCTATCTTAGTCAAAAGGGAAGTGGGATGGCAAGGAAATAAGATAAAAGTGATGGTGATAAAAATGAGAGAGGCAATGGCCTGAAATAACACAGACTTTCAAGGAGGAATGGTAAGGGGGGAGGGAGAGAGAGAGAGAGAGAGAGAGAGAGAGAGAGAGAGAGAGAGAGAGAGAAAGAGGGAGGGAGGGAGAGAGAGGGAGAGAGAGAAAGAGAGAGAGAGATTTAATGGAGGGAAATGCGTAGTTAGTAATCATAACTGTGAAAGTGAAGCAGATAACAAAATTAGAAATCAGAGCCTAACAATATGTTGTTTACAAGAGACAGAAACAGAAAGAAACACATAGTTAAAATATGGAACTGAAGAAGAGTCTATTACACTTCAACAAAAGCAGAAGTAACAACTATGATGGCACACAAAGCAAAAGCAAAAATAGACCTATTTAAAAAGAGATAATCAGATAAAATACATTTTACTAAAAGGTACCATAGATAGTGAAATGATATCAATTTTTTCATAGCAAGTTTCTTTGACAAAGGCCTCAATTTTCAAATATATAGAGTATAAAACCAAATGAAATTTATAAAAATAAGGACCATTCTCCAAATGATAAATGTTAAAAGGATATAAAGAGACAGTTTTCAGAAGAACAAATCAAAGTTATCAAAAGTCATTTGAAAAAATGCTCTAAATGCCTATTGATTAGAGAAATGCAAATCAAGCAAATCTGAGGTACCAACTCACAACAATCAGAAATGGCAAATGCTGGAGGACATTAGGGAAAAATAGGTATATTAAAGAACTGCTGGTGAAGTAGGGAAGTGGTCCAATTATTCTAAAGAACAATTAGGAACTATACCTAAAGTTCTATAAAACTGTGACCTTTTGGCCCAGCAATACCACTAATTGTATATCTCAAAGAGATCAAAATAAAAGGACAATGACTAATATGTACTAAAATATTTTTAGCTTCTCTTTTCTTGTTGGCAAAGAAGTGGAAATTAAGGGGATTTCCATCAATTCAGGAATGACTAAAGAAATTGTGCCATGTAATTGTGATGTAATACTATTTTGCAATAAAGAATGATGAACCGATGCAAAGTGAAATGAGCAAAACCAGGAGAGTGTAGTATAAAGTAACATGAATATTTTCATGGTAATCAACTGGGAAAGACAACCTATTCTGATTAATGCAATGATCCAAGGCAGTTCTGGAGGACTCATGATGAAAAATACTGTCCACTTTCAGAAAGAGAATTGATGAACTCAGTATAAATCAGACAAAAATTTTCTTTATTTTTTACTTTTTTATGACATGACTAATATGAAAATATGATTTCACATTCATAATTGACATCATAGTTGATATCACTTCTCAGTGGAAGTGTAACAGGGAAGGAGAGATTTTCTAACTCAAAAATAAAAAATGCAGTATTAGTCATATTTTTAAAAAATGTACAAAAGATGAAAAAGTGAGAAAATTATATTTCACTTTTTACACAATACTATTATGCCATATCATAATCACATTATATCATAATCATAAGCTACCACGTGTTCAAACATCCCAAAACTAATTAGCATCCTTTCTATTTCCAGTTCTTTGCAACCACAGAGATGCAAAAATATTTTTGTATGATAGGACATTTCCTTTTTCTTTAATCTCTCTGGGATACAGACCTAATAATGGTATTGCTGGGTCAAAGGGTGTGCAAAGTTTTATAATGCTTTTGGTATAGCTTCAATTGTTCTCCAGAATGGTTGAACGAGTGCACAACTCCACTCCAAGTTCATTAGTGAGCCTATTTTTCCTTCATTTCCTCCAGCATTTGCCATTTCTGATAAGAGTTAGCTGATAAGTCAGAGTTGTTTTAATGTACACTTGTCTAATCAATAGTGATTTAGAACATTTTTATGACTGTAGATAGCTTTGATTTTTTCTTCTGAAACCTGTCTGTTAATATGTTTTGACCATTTATCAATTGGGGAATGGCTCTTATTTTTATAAATTCAGCCCAATTCTATACTCAGTATATATTTGAGAAATGAACTATGTGAAAAATTTTTATCTTCATTGTTTATGGTACCTTTTAGCATAATGTATTTTCCCTGATTATCTCTTTTAATTAATCCTATTTTTGCTTTTGCTTTCTCTGAGATCATAATTGCTACCCCTGCTTTTTTACTTCAGTTTAAACAAATTAGAATCTGCTGCAGCCTTTTATTTTAACTCTGTGTGTTTCTCTTTCTGTTTCAAGTGTGGTTCTTGTAAAAGATATATTGTTGGATTCTGGCATTGATTCTGCCATCTGCTTCTGTTTTATGGGTGAGCTTATCCCATTCAAATTTACAGTTATCATGATTAACTGTGTATTTCTCTTAACTCCAAATTCTTCTGTTTCTTCCTCTTTTCCTTTATAATCTTGCTTCTCCTAAAAAGTCTACTTTGTTTCTAACCACTGTCTCTGTTAATCCACCTTTATTTTTATCATCCCTCTCTCTACATATCCTTCACCAACTATTTCTCTATCAGGTAAGTTATATTTCTATGCACAACTGATTATGTGGCAGGCAGGGGGAAGGTTTGGGTATATATTCTTCCCTCTGAATGAATTCTAATGAAAATTAGATCTAAGCATCTCCTGCAATTCCTCCTCCTCTTCCATTTTAAAATCTTTTCCTTTTGTGTTTCTTTTACATGGGTAAATTTTTCCCATTCTACTTTCCCCCTCCTCTTTCTTCCACTGCATCCCTCTTTCACTCCCCTCCATTTATTTTTTGGAGAACGTTCCAACACAATCAACTCACACCCATGGCCTCTGTCTATGTAAATTCCTTTTAACTGTCCTAATAATGATAAAGCTTATACAAGTTGCATGTATCATTTTCCCATATAGGAATGTTAACTGTTTAACTTTACTTAGTCCATTATGATTATTCTTTCAAGTTTACTTTTTATGCTTTTTTTTGAGTCTTCTGCTTGAATGTCAGTGTTTCCATTCATCTTTGATCTTTTTAAAATCACGAATGCTTGAAAGTATTCTATTTCATTAAATATCTATTGTTTATCCTGAAGGATTACACTCAGTTTTACTGGGTAAGTGATTCTTGATTGCAATCCTAGCTCCTTTGCTTTCCTAAATTTCTTAAGCCCTCTGCTCCTTTCCAATGGGTAAATTGTTAAATTTTGTATGGATTGTGGCTCCATGAATGTAGGGAACCGTAGAAGTCCATAATGGTTTCAGGAGCACATGATGGCCTGATAAGCCCACTCGATTGTGCAAATGGAGCAAAGGTTGTTAGTTCGGCCCTCGGGAACCCTACACAATAGCCCCAAGTTCTCTCAGTCTTGAGTAAACATTCTGGTACTTATGAAGACATTCCAAGGCAGTCATGAGGACTTGTATCTGTACCTTAAGGAGGAGTGGAAAAAGTAAATGTATCACTAGCTTGCCGCAAGTATGGAACTTATGACTGAACAGTATATAAGGCTTGTACTTGCTAATAATAAACGGAGCTGGCTACATTTCTGTCTCCCACCTCATCACTGCGTGCCTGAGATTCAAGACGTCCTGCTGGTCAGGGGTCTCTTCACTGAGCCGGCTGTTACCCCAACACATGATAATTGAATTGTTTCTTGCTGTCTGCTTGAAGAATTTTTTCTTTGACCTGGAAACAATATTATTTTGAGGAGTTTTCATTTTGGGATCTCTTTCAGGAGGTGCTTTGTAGGCTTTTTAAAAAAATTTCCATTTTACCCTCTGGATCTAAGATATTAGGACAGTCTGCCCTGATAATTTGTTTAAATATAATATCTAGGCTCCTTTATTTAGTCATGGCTTTCAGGTGGTTCAATTATGCTTAAATTATCTCTTCTCAATCTATTTTCCTGGTTAGTTGTTTTTCTGATGAAATATTTCACATTCTCTTCTATTTTTAATTGTTTTGACTGTTTTATTATTCCTTGATATCTAATGGGTTCATGAGCCTTCATTTGAGCAATTCTAATATTTAAGAAATTATTTTCTTCAGTGAGCTTTTGTGCCTCTTTATCCATTTGGCCAATTTTGCTTTCTAAGCAATATTTTTTGGGGTGGGGGTAATTTTTTAACCTCTTTTTCCATTTGACCAATCCTATTTTTAAAGCATTTTCTCCAGCATTTTTATTTGTCCCTCTTTTTTCATGTTGTTAATTCTCTTTTCATAATTTTCTTGCATGACTCTCACTGCGTTTCCCAATTTTTTTCTCTATCATTTATCTCTTTACTCCTTCTAGGAATTTTTATTGGGTTTGATCTAATTAGCATTTTTCTTTGAGGCTTTTTTTTTTAGCTGTTTTCACATTGTCACCCTTCTTGTGAGTTTATGTCTTGATCTTCTCTGCAATCATAGCAACCTTTTATTGTTTTTTTATTTGCTCCTTATTCCGGCCTATTTCTTGACCTTGCACTTTCTATTAAAGTTGGACTCTGCTCATCTGTTGGTTTGAGGTCACTATCCCAAGCTTTAGGCTTTTTCATGATGCTGTTTTTCAAAGCTAGTTAAGGGGGTCTTTAAACTATATGAGCAGTATAGTTGCCAATCAGCACCAGCTGTACCCACTGCCTACAAAGAACTCCCAGTACTCTCTGATAAATTGATTACCCTTCTTGCCATTTCTGGGCTGAGAGTTCCCAAAGCTGCTGCTGCTACAGTGGCTGTGGCCACCACCAGACAAGCCTTCATCCCAGTGTCAAAAACAATTCCTTCTGACCTCATGAGTTTCTTAGGCTGGAAAAAAATTGCTCACTCCAACTATTTGTTGGCTGTAAAATTCCAAATTTGATTTGAGGTGTTATTTTAATTTTGTTTGGAGAGAAATGTTGCCTCTGCCATAATAATTTTTTAAAAAGGCAAAGAAACATCTTATTTGAAGAAGTAATCTTGATCAATGGCCCTACACTTAAACCACCCCCTTCCCATTTTATAAGGGAGAAAACTGAGATTTAGAGCCAAGTCATGGAATGAGAATGGAAAATGAGGTCTAGATCCAGATCTCATTAAGAAATGATAAAGTGATCTTTGCTTGCCTTAAGCAGTCACTCAAAGTATAGAAAGATCCTTGGTCTGATTGAAACAATAGAAAAAGGTAAGAAAACAACGAAATACCAAAACCTCTAATGAACATTAATGATGTGTGTACCAAAATGTTTCTTTCTCAATTATAACCCATATTGTAGATTCCTCTACTTAGTGTTGTTCCCTGATAAGTTATTACTATGAGTTAGGAGACCGCCATGTTCCCAAATCTATTTAGGCATAGTTTCAATCTTTGTAATAGCTTTATTAATCAATATTTAAATAATGAACCATGTGTTGATTGTTAGCAAAAGAACTCTCATCCTTCCTCATCTAAAACCCTTACCTCTGGAAACACTCTTATTAAATGTTTTTGTTTAAAGTTACCCTTAAGAAGGCACCTTACTGTAATACAAAGGTGATTAATGTGGAATCTGAGAAGATTAACTCTACTTCCAGCTTTGTCATTTACCAGCCCCTTGACCATAGGTTAATTATTTTGCTTCTCAAAGTTGAAGTACTTCATCTGTATTTTGATACTTCAAGCATCCATTACTTTCATGTGTGTGGGAATTATTATCTACTGAGGTAGATGTGACCCCTTTGGATATTACTATGTGACCTTTATGGGGTGCCATGACCAAAACCTCTATCAACTAGAAGTCAACATTTGTCTGAGTTGTTACTCAGATGACAGGTGCATAGACTCTCATTAGGCCTAGATTAAAAGCCATTCACAATTGATTAACCTACTACACTGCATTTTGTGGGTCACAAAACCTTTGAGAATATAAGGTCAGAATAAAATAGTGGAGTAGGAATTGCACAAAGGTTCCTCATGCTTAAAGTGAGGGAAGCAATATTAGCCTGATGACTTCCACTCTTGGAATTCTTTTCTCCACACAATGGTCAGGCCATTACTACCTCCTCCTGTAGAGGGAGGTTCTCCCAGTTCATCTATTTGTTAGTGTTCCTCCTCAGACCCTTCCTGAAACCATTTTGGATTTTACTTAATCCATATTTTGTATTGACTTATCTATATGCATTTTCCCCTTTAAAAAAAAAACATACAACTGTAAACTCTTTGAGGACAGTACTGATTTCAGTTTTTACTTTGTATGGCCAGAAACTAGAACATTTTCTAATTAATTGAATTTAATTGAATGAACTTACAGAATTGTTTGAAAAAAGCACTCCAGACCTAAAAAGAATGGTGAGAAAATGAGCTTTGGATATTTGTAGAGTTTTTGTGCTACAAGTCAGAGTTCTATTGCTTCCTTGCTCTCAAACTCAGTGAAATGGCTGAATTGTTAATAGGAGCAAAATTAATTATCGAATTGGAGACACACTTGGTTCTTCTTTAAAAGGGGAAACGGGGTCAAACAATTAATATAGTTTTCTATTTCATTAAATGTGAAGCATGAAATCAAACCTTCCACTGAAGTCTTGTCCCAATGCCTCATCATGGTATAAAAGTGACCTTGAGCTCTTGAAGGCTATACCAGCAGAACAGGTCCTACCAAATAGACAAATGTCTAAGTGTGGACCCAGGGAGTGAATGTATGTATGTGATTTGATGGTCTTTCATAAAATGTGATATACTCTCCCTTTCCCTATATTCTCCCTCTGACACACACACACACACACACACACACACACACACACACACACACACACACACACACAAAATTTCTTTTGCTATAACAATCCTTGCTTTATTTACATCCTGGGAATTGTTTTTAAAATGACAGTGTCAGCTAATAAAAAAGCTACTCTTTCCACTATCGAGGGTACCATAGCAACCCTCACTCTATTCCTCAACCAGATTTGACACATATTTCTTCATATTTACTACACATATTTCTCTGTTACCTACTATGTGAAGGTTACAGTATGGTATTGTTTATTCATTTCAGTCATGTTCAACTCTTCCTGACTACACTGAGGTTTTCTTGGTAAAGACACTGGAGTTGTTTGCCATTTCCTTTTCTAACTTTTATGTTGTTTGTTTGCTTGGTTGTTTATTTACATATGAGAAACTAAAGCAAAGAAGGTTAAGTGACTTGCCCAGTCATACAACTAGTGAGTATCTGAGGCCAAGTTTGAGCTCAGAAAGATGAATCTTCCTGACTTCAGGCCCCGCACTTTATTCACTGTGCCATCCACTTGTCCATTATGGTATGGTATTAGGGATGCAATGATCCTTCTTCTGACCCTTAGCCACAAACTATAAGCTCCTTGTTGATAGGGCCTGGCACACACACAAAAAAACCTATAATGCCAAATTACAATGTAGTAAGTAGGTGGGGACAGGCCTAGAGAGAAGGATGGAAAAGTCATTGAGCTTGAGAAATTTAAGAAAATAATATTGAGGAGCTGGCATTTGAGCAGAGGCCTTGAAAAGAATAATTTCTATTGTCTGTGAAAACTAGACAGACTGACTTGGGGGAGAGAGGTGAAGATGATGATACAAACGTCACTCTTGGTTTAAAATAAAAAGGATGATCCTTGTGCTAGGAGCAGCCTATTTTCTTTTTAGGGATACATATTTTAAAAAAATTATTGTTCAACTTTGTTCCACCTCTAATCAAAGTTAAGAGAGGAGCAAGAAAACAAGGCCTTGGTGTAATGTTATGCCCCCTCTGGGAACATTTTAAAGATTTGCTGGCTGGCTGATTTATGCCATTTGGAGCCTGCTGACTTCTCAGCTCAGAGCTGAATCAATTAACAATGAACAAGCATTTATTAAATGCCTACTACATGTTAAATACTGTGGGAGATAAAGTAGAATACATATGCTTGAGGTACAGAAAAAAAAAAAAGGTTCTGGCTGCAAGTAGCTTATAGTCTACCAAGGGAAACCACATGTTTACATGGTAATAGTGTCCATGTAATAGTGGGGGAGGAGAGAGTACTTATGGCTAAGCAGAGCAGAAAAGGGTTTCGGTAGGAAGTGATGCTTGAGATGAGTTTTGAAGGAAACTGGCTATTCTGAGTGCTGAGAGTAAGAGGGAGTACAAATCTCCTTACTGTCCTAATTTCTCTTATTTGGATATACTTTAGGAGGAGAAGATGAAGCTTCAAGGGTGAATGTCAGGTTCAAGTATTTGTGCAGTAAATCCAGTACATCAGCAAGCATTTATTAAATACCTGTTATATACAAGACCATAGGATTAGTGTTAGGGATATTCATGTAAGAATAATAATAAACCCAAACAATCCCTAACCTTGAAAAGGCTACAAGCCAAGAATAAAGTTGAAGGAGAGTTGGTGTGTGACTCTTCATTTACAAACGAGTGTGCCTCACAACAGCCTCTGAGTTTGAGATGCCCCTAAGTATGGATCAATTACTTGTGCAAATACTCTAGCATATAAACTACCATATTTAAACCACTTTAAGACAAAAACTGATTTTCATATTGTACACTCAGGGCCTAGCAAGGTGCTGTGCACATACTGCATGCTTAACCCATGCTTGTTGAATTTGTTATTTCCTAAAAATAAATTTAAAAATATTTACATATCTATGGCACTTCAAGGTTTCCAGAACCTTTTATATCTCACCCCTAGGCAATAAGATTACAGACAGGGGAGTTCAGTCATCAGAGAGATACTGCAGTAAAATCAATCTGACAGCAGTTTACTGGAGGGATTGAAGAGATTAAAATCATGGAGACCAATAGGTAAGCTATTGAAGTAATCCTGGGGCAAAGGAATGTGGGGGACTTGGATTAGAGATGTTAATCCCCCCCAAAAATATCACAAATCCATGAGCTGTGACATGTTGCAAGTGCATTTATTATAAGAGAAATGAACAAGCATGTGGCACTTCTGGTGCAAGGAATTCAGCTGTGCAAGGGGAGTCTTGGATGTTTATTTTACAGGGAGAAAAGGAAGTCATAGGGGAGAGGAAAAATGCTAATCCTTTCCAAAGGGCAAGAGAAAGGTGATGGCAAAAGGGGCGTTCTTTTCCCTTGAGAATTGCTACACAGAAGATAGCATGATCTGTTTATCATAATAGTGCCCCAGCTGCAACAACACTTTCTCTGTCTGGTACAGATTGACGGGCACTTGTCTTGGTAGCTGGTTCAATTCCCAAGGACACCCGGAGAGTCCAGCTGGATATGCAAACAACAAATTATGTCACCTTAGGGTGGGAGTGTGCTTTGACATGTTCAGGGCCTCCTACATGTTCTAGGTTCAATGTTGCTGAAAAATATGACAATTTGAGAAGACTCATTAACAGGGAAAAGAGAGTATCATTGTTACTGACTTTTCTCAGTCATGTCTGACTCTTCGTGACCCCATTTAGGGTTCTCTTGGCAAAGATACTGCAATGTTTTGCCATTTCCTTGTCTAACTTATTTTACAGATGAAGAAACTGAGGCAAACTGAGTTAATGGTTACAGACAGTAAGAGTCAAAGGCCAAATTTTATAGATTAAAGAATTCCAAAGGAAAGGCCTACAGAATTCCATTCTTGTTAGTTGGAATTTCTTTGTACGTAGTTTTTTTATTGTAAGTAAAATGAAATAATTCTAGCCTTTGTTTTTCTCAAAGAGAAACTATGGAGACTCACTTTAATTTGCTGCTGAAGTGTCTGAATCACTTTGTGTTGCTCAGAAAAAAAGGGTGTATGTAAATTTTAAAAAATAGAAAATCCAAACCCTTTCATAGTCTCGACTGCATATTTGCTAAAATAGAATTGTTGCTTCCTGAATTATTGACATCTCTCTTAACCAACTTTGATGACTATGTTTTAACTGTTTAGAAGATGCATGTCAGGCATTTGTAAGCACATTCCTCCATATGTGTATACATGTACAGTCACTGTAATTTAAGGTGTCATGCCAATTCTCCCTTCAGTTAAACCCCGTGTCACAATTGTGGATTGGCAACCTCCCTTTTACTCTAGCAATTTGAAGTACAATTTTCAGGCAGATAGGTTAAAATTTACATGAATATACTATATTGAAACCTGTTATTAGGAACAGGGAAGAATGATACAGAATTATAGGGAAAGAAATAAGAACACTGGCAATTTAAAAGATTCATGGGGTTATGGAATATAGAGATAAAATGACCTTAGAGATCATTAATTCAAACTCCTCGTTTCATACATTGAAGAAACAGCCTCAGAGAGGATATATAACTTGGGACCATAGGATTTTAAATTAAAAAAAATTGTACAAAATAGCTCCTCCTTTTTACAGATGGAAAAACAAGGGCCCTTAGAAGCAAAGTGGTTCCCCAAAACTCAGAGGCCTTACATGGAAGATCTTGGATTTGGACACTAGCCCTCAATTCAAAATGCAGTATTCCTTTCCCCCCACATGGAACACAGAATGATAAAATTGTAAAAAGTGGTAACAGCTTTTACAAGGCAGCTCTCCTGGGACCTAGAACTCATGTTACTGATTATCCTCATTTAGGCTTATTTTTAAGACAACTACTGATGGAAATCAACTTACATTTGGATCCAAGCAATGAGATTATATGAAACTCTGTCCACTGAATATTTAACAGTGTAAAGGACACACAAATCTATTTCATACATGTCATAGGATCATCTGCCCTGCATTATAACCCAGTATGTATTTTAAAAAAAATCAATGTACTGTAGCTAAAGCTTAATCCTAGGCAAAATTGTGAAATGGGAGGAGTTCATTTTCAGAATACCTCCACACTGTGAGTGGGCCCCACCTTTTTTCTTGGTGAACTTCTTGTTCAGTCCCCTTATAGCCTCTTGTTGTCTCCTGGATATTTTTGACGCTGGATTAGGACACCTGACTTGATAGTGATTATGTATGGAAGCACTTAATCCCATGGACAATGTTTCTTCACCAAATCAAAGTTGACTTGTCCTGTACACTCTTTCCTTTAATGTATAGGATCATAGAGCTGGAACCTTCATATTTCTTCCTTACATAGAAACTGACTTGAACTGTGTTCCATTGTCTCTTGCCCTTCATTTTATAGAGCTGGAAGGGACCTTAGAGTTATCTAGTCCAATCTTCTAATTTTATAGAGGAGGAAGTTAGATAAAACAAATGTGACTTGCTAGAACTCACTTAGGTAGCAAGTTACCAAGCTGAAATTCATGATATAGATTTCCTGACTCCAAATATAATGTCCTCGCCACAACCCCAGTGCTGGCTAGGTGACTAATTATTGTAATATGTTAATTTAACTGACTTTATTTTCTACCCATGCTAGCACTTTCATTTTAACTATGATTTTTTGAAAAGTTTTAAAAGAAGTTATTTTTGTAGGAATTTGCCATGGAATAGTACTGCAGTAAGAAAAAGAAGTGTTTGTTGTTTGTTTCTATTTTTGTTTTGTATTTGTTGTATGTTTGTTTCTATTTAGACCTTTTGAAGACCCTCTAATATCTATCTATTCTACATGGGTAACTGCTTAATGGGCAATGTGTAGGGTCAGTCTTTTTATAAGGATTCCCCCCGCCTTGATTCCTTTGAGGTATACACACCCTTTACAAAAAAAAAATTGTGTTCCCCAGGAGTAAAATCATCTTCTGATGAATTTCACTCTGTAGGATTCTGAAGATTCTACACTTAATGCTATTTTTTTTTCTTGTCGAATTTACTTCAAGGCAAATGCAGAACAAAAACTGAGAATAAATCAGCCATTTTTTATCACAGCTGTGACTACCACTAAAAAGCAAAAGTCTATGAGATATAACCTTGATTCATAATACTATGCATACTGGGTGAATTGCTCAATAAAACCCAATATTTCAGATGGATTGCAAGGCCAAGATGACATCATAAGTGTGGGAGAACAGCACGATAGTCTTCTATACATCACTATATCTAGAATATCCACAGACTGATGAGGCCTGTTTGCAGTATGCTATCTTTATGTTCATTATGTCTTAATTAATGAAAATACCCTCTGAGACATGTGGACTGGAAGCATATACACAGAGGAACATAAATGAATAGCTTTGTGGTTGCCACAAGTTACACCTTTAAAAAAATATATTGAAAAAAGTAATTGAAAGTCCATCTGAAGCCCAGAGTATGTAATACTCACAGTCAAATTTGACAACAACAAATATGCAACATTTCATGCAAGGGAAGACAATATGATGAATCACTTTGGTTTGCAGTTTCTAGAAGAGAATGAACTACTTAAGTGTCATGCCTACAATCTTGCAAAGACTGTACTTTGAAGGGTTCATGAACTTATCAGACTTTGTATTCCTCTTCATTGCCTCAGAACACAACCTTTCTATATCTTCTTGTCCTGTGAAATTTTTCTGTTTTCCTATAATCCTTCGGTAAATAATTTACTCTAAAACTGACTACTTTCTTGGGGCAGCAAAGTGGTGCAGTGAATAGAGCACCAGCCAAGAAGTTGTGAGGACCTGAGTTCAAATCCAGCCTCAGATAGTTTACACTTAACTGGCTGTGTGACCTCAGGCAAGTTAGTTTACCCTTATTGCCTTGCTTTTCTCCCCCCTTCAAAAAAAGTGGCTACCTTCCTCTGGTTCTTTTAATATCCTAGAGACATCAACGAAGCATTCAAATTGTCTATCTCATTCTCATTACTGGAATAATTTCTTTTTGTTGATACATATATTACATCCTTCATAACATGCTTTCTCACATTACTAATATGCTGAAGCCTGCTTACATGAAGCATGTGCCCTTTCACTTTTAGCTTAGTTATAATATAGTTCATGAAATGAATCTGAAAGGGGATTCTTTGAATTATATTTAAGCTTTGACTTGGGAATTTCTACCTGTACTCAAACTTCTAGGTATTTACTGTGTTAGGCATGTCAGTGATTTTCCCCTTACTTGTAAACAATGAAAGGATGCTGATGTTGCTTACTAGTATTGACTTCAGAGTGATTTGTGACTTCATTTAGGATGAGAAAATGACTAGAGTACTATAAGGGAGTATCTCTATACGTTGAACCTTAGGGTATAGATTACTACTAGATTTGGAAACAGATAACAGGTTGGGACCAACTGGGGGCAGATAAAGGGTACATTCAAGTGACGGTGAGTTCCTTGGGATTGTAAAGTGCAACCTAAACAAAATCCTTATGGAATGAAATTAGAATTTGGAAGCTTATTGATCCTCATGCTTTGGCACATGGAGATGACTGATTTTAATAATTCTCTGTCCTAGCAGAACTCATGTATTAGAAGCTGGGTGTGTGGTAGAGCTTGAGAGTGCTCATATCTTGTTCTGTGTCACTTGTCAAGCTTAAGTTGATTCAAATCATAAACTACAATTCAGGACTTACTAGTTTACTAGATTATGTCATTAGTCATTAGTGCCAGACTCAGGATGTCCCAGACTATTGAAGTCTACTTAAAACAGATGGCTGCTCTTTCTGGGCTTCCAAGTCACACTAAAGCTGATCCTGCAGTTTTTGTTCCTTAAATGGAATACTCCATCATCTGTTTCTATTCATTGGAGTAGTATTCCCACGTGTGGCCCGTACTTGCTTCATACTGCTTTCTTACAAAGTTCTTCCTTTAAGATGTAGTTCGGATGTTATCTTCTATAAAATTTTTTCTCTGATGTCCACCAAATACTACTGCCCTCCTTCCAGTCAAACTTATATTTAGCTAATGTGTATATTTGCTTTTATTTCCTTTATATTTGTTCTGTTTGTTTGCCTGTTGAGTCCTTAATTGGAATATAAGTTCCTTGCAAATAGGCATTGTTTCATTTTTATCCACACCCCATCTCCACTTAGCACAGTTTCAGGCACCTAAAAGTCATTTAGTGTCTTTTGATTAAATAGTCATTAAGGTTTATAGACTAATTAGTGATTATTAATTTGGAAATTCTACTGAAGTCCACCTCTAATGGCTAATTATTATATAGAGGTAACTTGGATTCTTGAAGTTTAGGCCAGTAGAACAGAAGTTCAGACAGCTACTTCCAAGAATAAAGATTTTGAATATGGACCTATTAATGGACTGAATGTTTATCATTTAAGAAAATTTTATATAGTAAACATAGAGGTTCATTATCAAATTGTCTGCTCATCAGGATATGTTGTCATGCACAACAGCAAAATAAGACCACCTGGTAAATGGACAAGATATTATGATCTGCTTCTGTGGAAGGAATATATGTATTTATGTGTGTGTATCTACACACATACACACACATGCATATATAAACATACACATATATACAACTTACATGTACACATGCATATATGTGTATGTATTAACATGTACATATGCATATCCATACACATTTCTGTGTATGTGTATATACACACATATATACATGCACACATATACACATATGTATATGTGTGTATATACACACATGTATGTCTACACATACACACGTGTGTATGTATATGTGTATTATGCATACATATGTATGATATTATATCCTTGGGATATTGAGCTCCTACTTGCCTATTATCTGTGACCTCTTTGAGGGAATCAGTACAATCCAGATGCTAGAGTATCTAGAGTTTCCCTAGAGGACAGACCAGGGAGACTCAAGTGAAAAAAGACTTGTAAAATTACAACTGGAAGGTAATAACTGAGAATAATGTAACAATACAATCAGAAAATAAATTATTGGTCATGTAACTAAAACCAATGATAATTGTATCCATGTGAAATCTCATCTTTTTTATGGAGTATTTATGAGAAGATATGGACAAGAACAGAATGGAATGAAAAATCCTGAATCAATTGCATTCTGCCCATTGAAAGGATTACATACTTGGATGTCTCCTTTCACACTCAAAAAATTGACAATAGTGACAAAAAAAGGCAATAGTCAATATTGGAAGTGTTGTGGTATGGCAAATATAGAGATGGTAGAGGTGTGAATTGATCTAACTCTTCTGAAGAGCAAGTGTCCTATGACAGTTATTAGAATGGTCATAGCTCTTGCTGAGAGTCACGACAGCCAGGTTATGTCATGGAGGGTATGTCTTCTGTCATGTCACAAGGTCAAAGATAGAAGGAAAGATCCTATATATATATATATAGATAGATAGATAGATAGATAGATATAGATATAGATATAGATATACCAACATGTTTATAGCAGTGCCTTATTTTTTTTGCAGCAAAGACCTAGAAACAGTAGATTCTAAGAAATTGGGGAATGTAATAAACATATAGAATACTAATGTGTCATAAGAAATGATTACTATGAAGAATACAGAGAAACATGGAACAGAGAAACATAAGAAGCCTCAAATTGATTGAATTGATTTAAGGTGAAGAAATCAGAACTATAGAAACTATATATATATATAGACTGCTATAATTTAAGTTGGAATAACAATAAACAATAAAAATTGAAAGTGAATAATGTGAAATTCTCATTACACTTATTTTTGTAAAGATAGATTTTAATTATTTTTAATTTTTAATTTATTTTATTTAGTATTTTATTTTCACAAGTTACATGAAAAAACAATTTTAAGTTTTGTTTTTAAAACTTTGAGTTCCAAATTTTCTCCCTCCTTACCCCTACACTCCAAATAAGAAGGCAAACAATTGATTTAGGTTATACATGTGTAGTCATGCAAAGGATATACATAATAGTTATGCTGTAAAAGGAAACATACGCCAAAAAAAACCCTCAAGAAAAATAAAGTAAAAAAATGTATCTTTCAATCTTTATTCTGATACCATCAATTATTTCTCTTGGGATGGATAGCATTCTTTATCATAAGTACTTCAGAGTTGTCATCTTTGTATTGCTGGCAATAGCTGAGTCGTTCACAGCTAATCCTCTTACAATAATGCTATTATTGTGTACACAGTACATTTCATTTTGCATCAGCCCATGGAAGTCTGTCTAGAATTTTCTGAGAGCATCCTACTCATTATTTCTTATAGCAAAGCAATATTCCATCATTATCATATACCACAATTTGTTCAGTCATTCCCCAACTGATGGGTATCCCTTCAATTTCTAATTCTTTACTCCCAGAAAAGAGCTGCTATAAATATTTTTGTATATGTAGGTCCTTTTCCTTTTTGTTTTTTATTTTTTTTTCAGATACAGACCTACTAGCTAGGTCAAAGGACATGCATAATTTTATAGCCCTTTGTGCATAGTACCAAAATGTTCTACAGAATAGTTCAATCAGTTTGCAATTCCACCAACAGTGCATTACTGTCTCATTTCCCCATATGCCCTCCAACATTTGTCATTATCTCTTTCTGTCATATTAATCAATATGATAGTTGTGAGGTAGTAACTCAGAGTTGTTTTAATTTGCATTTCTCCAACCAATAGTGCGTTAGAGGATATTTTCATATGACTATAGAAAACTTTGATTACTTCATGTGAAAACATCATATCTTTTGATCATTTATAAATTGGGAAATGGCTCTAATTTTTATAAATTTGACTCTGTTCTCTGTATATTTGAGAAATGAGACCTCCATGAGAGAAATTTGCTTCAAAACTTTTTTTCACAGTTACTGTTGCTAATCATTTTTTCTTACATCCTATCCCTGCCTCCATTTATTCTATTCTCTCCTTTCACCCTGTCCCTCCTCAAAATTGTTTTGCTTCTGACTGCCCCCTCTGCCAACCTGGCCTCCCTTCAATCACCTTCCCCCTTCTGTTATTCATTTCCTCTCCTATATTTCTGTAGGGTAAGATAGATTTCAATATCCAGTTGAGTGTGTTTGTTATTACCTCTTTGAGTCAATTCTGATGAGAATAAGGTTCCCTCACCCCAATCTCATCTCCTCCCTCTTCCTGTAAAAGCTTTTTCTTGCCTTTTTTAGTGAGATAATTTGCCTTTCTCCCAGAAAATTTTTTCTCTCACTCCTTACTGGTTTTTTTAGATATAATCCCTTCATTTTCAACTCACACCTGTGTCCCCTGCCTATATATACTCCTAACTACCTTAATAATGAGAAAGTTCTTATGAGTTACAAGTATTATCTTTCCATATAGGAATGTAAACAGTTTGTGTATTAATTCCCTTATAATTTACCTTTCCTGTTTACCTTTTTATGCTTCTCTTGAGTCTTGCATTTAAAAATCAAATTTTCCATTCAATTCTGGCCTTTTCATTAAGAATGCTTGAAAGTCCACTATCTCATTTAATATCCTTTTTTACCACTGAAGAATTATACTCAGTTATGTTGGGTAGGTTATCTTTGGTTGCCATCCTAGTTCTCCTGCCCTCTGGAATTTCATATTACAAGTCTTCTGATGGTTTAAGGTAGAAGCTACTAAATCTCATGTTATCCCAACTGTGACTCCATGATACTTAAATTATTTCTTTCTGGGTGCTTGCAATATTTTCTCCTTGATTTTGGAACTCTGAAATTTGACTTTAATATTCCTGGCAGTATACATTTTGGGATCTGCTTCAGGAAGTAACATGTGGATTCTCTCCATTTCTATTTTATGCTCTGCTTCTAGACTATCAGGGCAGGTTTTTTTTTTACAATTTCTTGAAAGATGATGTCTAGGCTTTCTTTTTATCATGATATTCAGGTAGTACAATAAGTTTTAAATTATCTCTCCTGCATCTCTTTTCCAGGTCAGTTGTTTTTCCAATGAGATATTTCACATTATTTGCTTTTTATTTATTTCTTTGGTTTTGTTTAATAATTTCTTGATTTTTTCATAAAGTTATTAGTTTCCTCTGCTCCATTCTAATCTTTAAGCAATTATTTTCTTTAGTGAGCTTTTAGACTTCCTTTTCTATTTGGTCAATTCTGTTTTTTAAGGCGTTCTTTTCACTGGTTTTTTAGACCTCTTTTACCATTTAGTCTAGTCTCCTAGTCTGTTTGTTAAGATGTTAATTTCTTCAGTATTTTTTTGTGTCTACTTAACCAAGCTATGGACTCATTTTTCATGATTTTCTTGCATCAGTCTCATTTCTCTTCCTAATTTTTCTTTTACCTATCTTATTTGATTTTTAAAATATATTTCGAATTCTTCCATGACCTGAGACCAATTCATATTATTTTGGAGGCTTTGGAGGTAGGAGCTTTGACTTTGTTGTCCTCTGCTGAGTTTTGATCTTCCTTGTCATCATATTAACTTTCTATAGTCAGAGTTTTTGTTGTTTGCTCATTTTCCCAGCCTATTACTTAATTTTTAATGCTTTGTGAAAGTAGGGCTCTGCTTCCAAGGTAGAGGGGACACCATCCCAAACTTCAGGAATTTTGTGCAATTGTTTTCAAGATACTTAGAGGGACCTGTAAGTTTTCAGTTCTTCCAAGGTGATATGATCTAAGCAGAGGTGTTAACTCCTCTCCTGCTCTGTGCTCTTGTCTGTGAATGACTGCTAGTGTATTTTTCTGCCCAGGAACTGTGACGAGGTTACCCTCTCCACTACTGCCATAAACTATGCTATACTAGTGTTATTTTTTGCCCCAGGACTGCCACCCAGGACCAGGACCCAGATGAGAATATGCACAGATCAACAAAGTCCTCACTCAGTGCCAGCAAAGAGACACCTGTAAACTCCTTTTGACCAATTTTTGATCCCATTACCTTTAGTGGGCTGAGAGTTCTGGAAGCAACCGCTGTTGCTGCCACTACCATTGCTGATTTAGTCACTCCCAAGGCCTGCTCCTTGTTTGCTAGGGTTGGGTCTGTGCTGGTGCAGTCTGTGCTAGACTATGTTCCACTCTCTCTCAAATGTGCCAGACCTTTCTGGGCTGAGAGGTCTGGAAAACACCACAGCTGCCAATGATTCAGTCCCCCTGAGACCTGCTCTGGATTGGCTTGTGTGGCCTGTGCTGGACTGTGCTCCTCTCTCAGTCAGAAGCAATAGATCTTTCCTGGTGACCTTCAAAGTTGTCTTGGGCTATGAATTTGTTTAACTCCATCTTTAGTGGGTTCTGCTGTTCTAGAATTTGTTTGGAGTAATTTTTTAAGGTATTTGGAGGGGTTTGGTCTAGAGGTCAGTCCCTGCCTTTACTCTGCCATCTTGACTCTGCTTCCTATATTATATTACTTTCTCCAGAAGAAACTAGATTCATTTCCCTTTCTTCTTGACAGAGGTGGGACATTATACTAGTGAAATATTATATATAAGTCCATCTCGATATTAGTTGAATTGTTTTAGTTTTAATTTTATATTAATTTTAATGAACCATTTCTCTCTCTTTCTTATTGTCTTTTTGCCTCTTTCTCCATCAGTCTCTGTTTCCATCTTTCTGTCCCTCTCTCTTTCTCCTTCTACCATTATAAAAAGTGACTTTTTTATCTTTAGTTTCATTATCCATTAGGATCTTACGATAATGTACAGTTTAAGTTTCAGGTCTTAATCGAACTTCATTCTGCTTTTCCTTGATTTTTTTTTTTTTTGAATTCTTCCTCTAGTAATTTGTGTCATTTAGTTTATTGAATACTAGGCCATTGTCATGAATTGCCTCTTGTTATGGGCCTGCATTCCTAATATTTTACACTTTTTTAAATTTGATATTTAATCAGAACATGATAAGTTTGGTAATTACTTAATATATTTTGAAATCTTCTAATATTTTACATCCTTCATTTCTACTTGTTTTCATTATTCTTCTTAAGATTCTAGATTTTTGTTTTTCAACATGAATTTCATTATTATATTGCCAGTTTTGTAAAAAAAAAAAACAAACCATTTATTGTTTTATGTATTTCATACAAAATCTATACATTAATTTAATTAGGATCATATTTTTATTACATAGATGTTCCTCAATCATGGGCAATGATTTAATCTCTTATTTTCATAAAGATGATCTTTCTTTAATTCATATATAACTTGATTGTGTGTTGTTAGGTTTAATGTGGCTATTGAAAATGGAACACTTTTTTCTACCTCTTTCATTTAGATTTTGTTAATATTAAAGAGAAAAGTCAATGATTTTTGTCAATTTGTTTGATATCCTGCTACTCTAATAAAAATAATTATTTCATTTTATTGAATCTCAGGGGTTGTTTAAGTAAACCATCTTATCATCTGCAAATGGAAAAACATTTTTCCTTTTCTCTGCAATTATTTATTTCTTCAATTTCTTTTTTCTTAGCTTATTTTAATGCCTAGAATTTCTCAAACTATATCAAATAAGAGAAAAACAGTCAATATCCTTGTGCTCTCCATGTCCTGGTTAGAAAAATTTCTAGTACTTCTAGATTGCAAATAATATTAGCTCTTATTTTTAGAATAATATTCATTTATTATCTATTGCTGTAGTTTTCAGTGTATTTAGCATAAATGTGAACTATATTTTTGGTAGGCTTTTTTCAAGAACCACTGCTGTAACCAGAAAATAGAAAATATATTTTTTTCTATTAATAAGATCTATTGTGGCCATAGTGTTTCTAATATTGAACCATGTCTGTATTCCTGGTATAAATCCAACCTGGTCATAGCAAAATTTTAAAAATTTATTGCTGCAACCTCTCTTTTTATCTTTTATTCAGTACCTGTATTGACAGATGGAGATCTACAATTTTCTATCAGTGCTTTATCAGTCCCTGATTTGGGTGTCATGACCATATTTATCTGAAAGAAGATATTTGATAAGGTATCTTTAATCTTTTTTTTTCTCCAAGTAATAATTATAAGCTAAGATTAATCTCTAGCATTATAGATTCTGGAGAAACTGCCATTCTGCAAATTGCTATGTGTGTAATTGAAGGAAGACCATGAAGTAAAAAAAAGTTAAAAGTTACATAAAGTAATACACACACATACATGTATACATGTATGTTATTCTTGAAACATTTATCTGCTAATATAATTTGATCCATCTTTCCTTTTTCTCAGAAGTTCATTTATGACTTTTTCAATTAACTTTTGTGAAATATAGTTAGATTCTATATTTCTTTTTCTATTAAATTATATATTTTGCATTTTCGGGACATACATCCTTCCTTTTAGGTTCTTTAATTTAGGCCTCCTCTTTTTATTTTAAACTAATTCTTTTGGTGATCTTCTCTGCTCCCATGATTTCAATCATGTATATAAATGGTTCCTAGATCTCTAGATACAGTACCAGTTTCTCAGATGAGGTACAGTCACTCAGGTTGTCCTAGTTTAAGTACTTCACCTCTGAAGGATTTAATTTTTTATTCTATAATATAAGGGTAACTATGATTTAGGACAGCTGGGTGGTGCAGTGGAGAGAGTGTCAGCTGTAGAGTCAGGAAAACTACTCTTCTTGAGTTCAAATCCATTCTGAGACACTGACTAGCTATGTGACCCTGGGCAAGTTACTTAACCGTGTTAGTCTCAGTTTTTCTCATCTGAAAAATGATCTGGAGAAGGAAGTGGTAAGCCACTCCAGTGTCTTTGCCAGATTTTAATAACCAGAATTTCTTAAACAATATCAAATAAGAGAAAAAAGTAGATTTCCTTGTGCTCTCCATGTCCTTATTAGAAAAATTTCTAGTACTTCCAGATTGCAAATAATGTTAGTTCTTATTTTTAGAATAATGTTCATTAATTATCTATTCCTGTAGTTTTCAGTGTATGTATGTAACATAAATGGGATCTATATTTTGTTGTAGGCTTCAAAATGGGGTCATGAGACACAACTGAGAAATGACTGAACAAAGTGAGGAGGAAAGAACTACTTTAAGTTTCTTTTCATTCTTCTATTTCTAGATATTTAGCTTATTTTGGCATAGTCTCTCATTGTTCTAGAAGTGGTTTTAAGAAGAAATGCTTTTCAGGTGGAAGCTTTCACATTGCCATCTTTATTGGAAGTACCATATTCTTCGATCAAAATGATATTTATATGCATGTTTTTCTTCTTTTTTCACTGCCATTACCCCATTTCAGGCCTTTATAAAAACACATCAGAATTATTATAGTTACCTTGATAACTGTTTTCCCCTGTTGCCAGTGTTTTTCAGCTGTAATTCACATTCTCTATACTACACTTAAATTAATCTTCCCTACAGTTTCACTCAAATCATCCAAGGGTCTGACTATTTCCTTGCTTATAAACCTTCAGCAGTCCATCTTGTCTCTAGGACAAAATAAAAGTTCTTTAGCATGACATTTAAGGCCATTCACCATGTGGTTCCAC
The DNA here is from genome assembly GCA_028658325.1 of Potorous gilbertii. NCBI lineage: Eukaryota > Metazoa > Chordata > Mammalia > Diprotodontia > Potoroidae > Potorous > Potorous gilbertii. The sequence continues at coordinate 193,568,638 of CM053769.1, forward strand.
TTGACTTTTTGAGCCTTAGCTCATAGCACTCTCTATTTCTTCTATTCTGTTCTTCAGAATATCTACTAATTTGGTAAGATTTTCTATCTCTTCTCCTAAGCTCTTAATTTACCTTCTGAGATTTTCCTCAAGAGTTCTAATTTCTCATTCACCTCTCCCTGTATTTCTTTAGTTGGTTTTCTGGTCAAATCTTTCTTTTTATGAGAACAAGTATAAATAGTCATAGTAGATTGTTAAATACACACATTGTAATATTTCAGCAAACCTGGGATCCAGACATTCCTCAATCTTTTAGTGCCTTTCTTTCTTCCTCTCTATATTAGTTCAGACAGCCTTCTCCCAAAATCTGGAATGTGATTTCATTTTTAACTTCTCTTAGGGTATGATAATTGTATCATATCCTCCACAAAGTGAAATGATAATCACCTCTCCCTGCTTCTCAAATTTTCTTAGAACACTTTGCCTGACTTTAACCTTTGCCCTAACCACATTCTGACTTGTCGTACTTATTTGTGTCTCTTTTTCATGCCCCAGTCCCCAAGTAGAATATGAGAGTCCTTGAGTTCAGAACCTTTGCCATTTTCCATCATCTCCTCTCCAGTGGCTAACATCATTCCTTCAGCACAGGAAATTGGTGAATTGAACTGAATGGAATGTCACTTACCTACTTAGTGGCTCCCTGTTGCCCACTTTATCACTGCTACGTTCTCTTTTTGTATCCGAATTTCAGTATTTTCAAAGATCTCCTTCTATTCTTTCCTCTCATTTTTTTGGCTTCCTTTTTCCATCTAACCAACTACCTCCAACTTTTTTGCTCTTTATTTTAAGTTAAAATATCTGGAGGTCCTAATTTAGTCATAGAGATTTGCATTCTGTGATCCAGTGTTCATTCTGATGGTAAAGCAAAAATATGTCCAGAGAAACTAGAGATATTGCGCCAGGCAAATGTATTTGGTAGTCTGAATTAAAGGTACATTGCACAGAACACTGGATTGAGAATCAGAAGACCTGCATTTTATTTCTGGTCTAGATGTTCATTGTATTGTAAGAAAGGGTGCCTAGACCAAGTGTCAGGAAAGGAGATACTGACTTAAATCATCTTTAAGGTTCCATTTGTTTTTAGATATGAATTGATGAATTCTCAGGAAGCAGAGTATGCAAGAGAGAAAACATTAACCAAAACAACAACAGCTACTACCACCAAATTGGAAATGGAGTATAGCTTTTTAGCAATACATGTACTCCATTGGAGACTACTTTATTTATTTATATATGTATTATTTGTTTTGTAGGATTGACTTGAACAAGATCCCAAAGGTTCTTGGGCTTGGCATATATATATTTTGCTGGTTACAAAGAAAAAAAATCCTGAAGATTTTGCCCTTGGTTGATGTGGGAGGAGGGGAATTGAATATCTTTTTATTTATTTATTTTTAAACTATTAAGGTTCCAATTTGTTGTAAACACCAAAGGATGCCCAGGGCATGAAGTTACCCTCTCCCTCCTTCCACCCATTCTAGTTCTAAACAAGCAGAGAGAAAAATCAATAATGTACAGGCCTCATTCTTCCAGCTCCTGGAACCTGCTGAGCTCTGTGCATCCATCAGCACACACACAAACACACACACCTGTTCACATACCCTCGATGTTTCATCTAATCAGTTTCAAACAGTGAGATACTCACCCAACCTATATTTCAGCCAAATGGATTAGTACTATCTATTCTACATGCTAGCAGTCTCATGTTCAAAAAGAACTTTTGAAGTACAACCCAGAACTGAACAAGAATCCTCTTGGGAAAATCTATTTTCCCACCTTCTTCCTCCACAATGATCATTTAACAGGTATTTAAAGAATTCATTGACTAAACATTTATCACTTTTAAATACAGTCCATTTTTCCTTTGGAAAACTATTCATTATATCATATTTCCCTAAATCCAACAGCAATTTGACTCCAACTTCTATTCATTCCATTTGCAACCTCTGGAGTTCAAAGAAAAGAACTTTAATGTTTGTGCATGTTCTCCCATCAAATTGTAAGCTCCTCTAAGGCTGGGACTGTTTTTGATCTTTCTTTTTTTATCCTCAGAACCATATCTTGTCACTGGACCCAAATAGCTTTATAGGAGAAAGTGAGGCTGGTGACTTTTGCACATCCCTCCCTCATTTAATTCCAATACACTTGCATGTCATGGCATCACCTCCTTGATCTCATGGTGCTCTTTGAGAAGGAAGGACAAACAGCAACCTCTGTGAGTAGAGAAGGAGTTGCCCACTGAGGACCAAATTGAAGATGGCCTGTTGACAAGATATTTTCCTCTCTTTCTTTTTTCTTTCTTTCTTTCCTTCCTTCCTTCCTTCCTTCCTTCCTTTCTTTCTTTCTTTCTTCTTTCCCTCTTTCCACATAGGGTATGACACCCTTACCTGGGGGAGCTATGCACAAAGAGAATGTAAATTTTAATATCTGAAATTTTTTTTGATTGTTTTTGTTTTTCTTTAAATACCAACGTTAATCCCAATTCACTCCAGTTCTCATTGATTGGTCAACAATAAGTCCCAGGCCAAGCCTGGGAATGAAATACAAAAAACATCAGCAATCCTCCCAGTTTAGCACATTAGCACATTGGCTAGCACCTAGTAGGTGCTTGATAAATGTTTGTGGATTTGACTCTTCTAAATGATAGCTTTTCCAAATATTTGAAGACAGCTAAGAATATGGTTTCTAACTCTTTTTCAGACTAGTTCATTCAGGTTATTCTCAGACAGTATGGTCTCCAATTTTTCCACCATTATGAGTATCTTCATTTGGCAGTCCATTTTCTAATTCATCTGTATCATTCCTAAAACATGGTACCCAGATACAAATTTAATACTCCCAATGTGATAATAGCCAAGCCAGAGGAGATTAGGGCGAATCACTGACCATGCTCCAGACAATATATCTCTATTAACTATTCTGAAGAACACAGTCATTTTGGGAGACCACTATGTCATATTAGTTACTCACATTGAGTATGTAAATAAATAAAACTTCCAGATCTTTTTCACAAAAGCTACAATCTAATCTTTTTTTCCCCCATAAACAAACATAAATGTTATATTCTTGAGGTAACCAGTAGTACAGTGAAGAGAAATCTCAGCCTGGAGTCAGGATGACCTGAGTTCAAATCTGGTCTCAGGTATTTACCAGTTGTGTTATTCTAAAGAAGTCACTTATCTTCTGTTTGCCTTGGTTTCCTCAGCTGTAAAATATGGATAGTAATGGCAGCTCCACATGACTCTTATGAGGATTAAATGAGGTAGTTATGAAAAGTTCTTTGTATGGGGCCTAGCATACAATGTCACACACATGCATGTAGAAATGTGTGTATACATGTCTATGTATGTATTCATAGATATGTATATGTACATATGTGTGTTCACTCATATATGTATATATATATATATATATATATATATATATATACATATTCCATCTTTGTATATACGTTCATGTGGATAGATAGATGAATGAATTGGTAGATAAATATATTCATACCTACATATATTTATATATACATACACACATACATACATACATATATAACTCTAATCATTAAAGAGTATTTTTTTCTGAAGTCATAGCTCAAATGCGCCCATTTGTTAATATGCCCATTGCTCCTCATTTTGTCCTCTGGGTTCAAGGAAGAGTCTAATTCTATTTCAATCACCAACTAACTATTCAAATACATGAATTCGATGTACCCTGCAGTCTTCTCCCCAGATGATACTTTGACCTTTTCCTGCACCCAGGCATCTTACAGTATGAAGTGAAGACCCTTGAACTTCTTTTACATTATTTATCAGGCCTTGGTCAGATGCTGCCATTATCTTTATCACACCATGTCTTTTTACAGTGCTTATTTGTGTATGTGTATATGTAATATGTGGATTTTAAGTGTTTGTTTCAATTATTTTCATCTCTGCATCTCTGCTACTGAAAACAGTGCCTTCCACATAGAAGGCATTTAAAATATATTTGTTGAATTAAATTAATTGAATTGAACAACTCAGTCTCAGAAGCTAAACTGGTTTCTTCTTCTTCCCTCCTCCTCAACCCCTCAGTTTCCATTCCTTTTATCTATGTCCCATGCAGAGTCTGATTAAATGCCACTGCCTTCTCCACTTTCATTTTGGCCCAGGCACTCAAATTCTGTCTAGAGAAGCCAAGAAAGGAGAAAGGAGGGGGAGAGAGAGAGAAAACAGGAGCATGAAAAGACAGTGCAGGAAGGGACTGTGGTGTGGTGGGTAAGAGCAAGATTTATAGGCCCTATATCATAGATGAAAGGCTGGAGGTGGTAAAGAAAGAGCATTGGCAATAATTTATAGAGACTTGTTATGACAGACTTCTCGATTGAGGATGAAAGAGATGCTGTGAAAACAAAACCCAAATATCTGGGATGCTGCTGTAAACAACAGGCTTTGCATCACAGAGCCAGCATCATGCTAATCTGTGAAGTCTATGGGAATTGAGAGAGGGGAATGACCCTCATTTGTAAGATTTTGCCTTTTTATGTGCAGAGAAAATGGGAATCAGCATTAAGAGAAAGTCTAGATCAGAGAAGACTGATCATGTTAAGGAATGTGTAGAAAAAGATCTCAGTATCCTATAGCAGCTTGATTCCCTCCTCTAAACCTCAGATACCTTGCCCTCTATGACACTCCAGGAGTTTGTGGTGAGAATAGATGCCTGCAGGAGATCCCAGCTGCCCTGGTCATGTTCCATCTCAGATGTTAATTTTCCATGCCTGATATTCAGCTGCAGGGACTCATTTATTTTCCTGTAAATGCTGGCTTTGATCTTTACTTCTCTCTGTCAGTGGTCTCTGAGTACTGCTTAGGGAACCAATGTCAAAAGATGTCCTCACTGTGATGCTAAGGTAACAGGAGTGGCTCTTAATATGCAATACTTGAGATTAAAGAAATACATTCACCCCTCATTTGGCATATCAGTTGCCTTTCACTGCCAGAGTTATGGTGCAGGAGAAGGGACAATGAGTTTTGAAATCAGAGGATCTGGTTTCAAAGTCCAGCTCCATCATTTTATTGCCCATAGAACCTTATAATTATGCTTGGCATTTTTATTATAATTATATGGATAGCTAGCATTTTTATGCTAGTTTTGAGATTCGCATAGAATTTTACTGCATCATGTCCCTTCATTCTTATAACCAATCAGAATTCTTTACAAATATCAGCTCATTCGATCCTCACAACAACATTAGATTATAGGTGTTACTGTTTGCATTTTAGATATGGAAACTGAAGCTCAGTAGGTTAGGTGAACTCACTACAATTTAGATGCCTGCGTCTTCCAGACTTTTACTATTTTGTTGGTGTGCTTTCCCAAAAGTGAACACAATGCTCAAGATGTCCCCTGACCAGGACAGAACATAGCTAGAGTATTACTTCTCCAATCTTATTTTTTTACTTCTTCAGCATATTGTTGAATTATACTGAGTTTTCAGTCTACTAACTTTCCCATTCCTCCCTCCCTCAATCTTTGCCCAACTTTTGCCTAGTCATGTCTCTCATTTCATTCTTGGGAATTTGATATTTTAAACACAATCATTATAAGAATTGAAATTGATTCCTATTAAACTTTATCTTGCTACATTTGACCAACCTAGTGTCCTGTCAAGATTCTGTTTGATACTGTCTATACTATTCAGTCTGTTAGAGATCATTGCTAGCTTTGTGTTATCTGCAAATTATGTTTACATCATGCCATTTAATATTAAGGAGATAGGAGTCTTCATTGTGGAAACCAATTAGTACATTATTACAACATTACAGGTGAGACCTGATAATATCCTTAACTAGGCTGTGGGTGTGTGGGTGAGGAGAAGAGAGCATATTTGAGAGATGTTGTACAGGTAAAGTCAACAAGATATATCAACTGGTTGGATGAAGGGAAAGGTGGGGTATGAAGGGAGAGTGAAGAAGGAGAGCATAAAGAGTAACTCTGTGATTTTAATTCTAGGTGACTTCTATCAGCCAGAGGAGATGACAGAAATAGAGAACAACTTCGATTTTAGACATGTTGATTGAGGGATATCTAATTGAATATGTCAAACAAGCAAATAGTGATTCAGGAAGGAACTCAGAAGAGAGCTTTGAGTTGGGTATAAAGTTCTGGAATCATCTGTATAAGATGGAATAACTAAATTCATGGGAGCTTTATCCACAAGGAGGGTGTATAGAGGAAAAGGAAAAGGACCCACAACACTGCTTTTGGGGATGTTCATGATCATGGATAAGGAATATGATGATGATCTAAAAGGGAGACTGAAAGGGGTTGTCAGACATGTAGGAGGAGTACCAAGGGAATGAGGGTCACAAAAATCCAACAAGGGGGTGATCACTCCATTTTGATAATCTCCAATCTTCTATTATCTATGTCCTTTCAGCTGATTCACAAGATAAATAGAGAAAATAGTAAGACAGTAACCAGGACAACAGACATTATATCTCATGGTACTCATTCTCATTATTAGCTGTTTTTGGCTTTCTGTAACCAAATACAAAAAATGTGCTCCATGCTCCCCAACCAAAAATAAGTAAGAGTTGAGCAATTCCACTTTCTGTACTCTGATTCTCCTCTTTTCTCTGGCTTCCCTTTGAGGTTTACTCTCTAAAAGTCTAGAGATGATATGTAACTTTCCTTGCATTCTCAATCATAAAGAGACCCATAATCCTCATGCCAATAACTAGTCACTCCCCACTGGCGACAATGAGAACAAGTATAGAAATTCTCTTTAACGACCTCGTATGGTTTGAAGAATGACACTATGATTAAAGTGTGTGTGTTGTGTGGGGGAGCAATCTGTGTTTAGCATAGACAGTAAAGGATTACACAGCTGCAAGAGCCCATCATTGTTGTGCATCTATGCCAGGATTGCCATGTGTTTTCCAAGCACCAAAATTCAATTCTAGAGTTTTGTGCTAAAGGGGTCCCAGTAGTAACTCTGCGGCACACGTATGTCATTGCCTAATAAAATTGTCAATCACCATCACACCAGTCAGCATCCTTTTTAATTGCTTGTCATGCCAACATTGTTTGGCCCGGTCTGATGCTGATAGGTTCCTGAACAACTTAGTGATTGGGGATAAAGGGAAGCTAGACTTATCTAAGTATCTATCAACTGGAAATATTATTGCCCTCAAAAACAAAATGAATATGTAGAATTCAGAGAAGTAAGAGAAGGCTTATTGTAATGGATATAGTGTGAGGTAAGTAAAACAAGGAAAAAATACACACAATGACTAGGAAAGGATAAATGGAAAGAATAAAACTACAGAAATGGAAAGAATAAAACTACAGAAATGAAATTTCTCTAATTATAATGGACAAACTTAACTTGAAAGAATACAGACTAGAAGCAAGCACTTCCCCTTGTACCTTAAAGAGATGGTACATGAAGGGTGTAAAACATTGCATATATTGTCAAATTTGGTTAACATGTAGTTTGTTTTGCTGAATTTTTTCCTCCTCTTTTTATGCTTGTTCCAATGGATAAATCACCTAGGGAGGTAGTGAGAAATGACATTTAAAATAAATGTGAAGTGAAACAAAAATCAACAAAATTTTAAAATGAAATGTATACCTGGGAAGTGACTATAGTTGTCCCAATGCCCAAATGTTTTTATGGTTCTGTTCAACTACTACCATAGGAATACCAGAAGCATAAGAAAAAACATATTTCAACAAAAGATTAGTGTCCAGTTGGAGAGATAAGATATTTACCTATGAAAAATAAATAATTATTTTATCATAGATGCTAAATATTTAGAAAAGTTTTCAGAGTTCATTTAATCTCTTGCTACTTTTTAGTTGCTTCCCTTCATGACCCCCATTTAGGGTTTTCTTGGCAGAGATACTGGAGTGTTTTGCTATTTCCTTCTCCAGCTCATTTTACAGATGAGAAAACTGAGGCAAACAGGGTTAATTGAGGTCAGATTTGGACTAAGAAAAATGAGTCTTCCTGACTCTAAGCCAGGCATTCTATCTATTGTGTCACCCAACAGACTATTTATGAATTACCTTTCTAACTCCTCCAAAAGTGTTGATCAAGCCTCGGGTTTGAGAACAACAACAAAAACCCTATAGCTATGGAGAAGAAACTTTCTCACAAGGAAGCCCATTCTGGTTTAAAGAAAGTACATATACTGGGAAATAATTTCGTATATTAGACTTCAGTATACTGCCCTTTAATTTTCACCCATTGGTCCTAGTGCTGACTTCTGGAACTACAGAGAAACAGGCTTCATTCATTTTTCTCATGACCAACTTTCAGTTCTTTGAAGATAAGTTATCATGCCCTTCTGAAGAATTCTCTTCTCCCATCTAAACATCTGCACTTCATCTGCACTTCCTTCCCCTGATCCTCACGGTATTGTTCCCAGTACCCTCCCCTTTCTGGTCACCCTTCTCCATGACATTGTCCTTACTTGTCAATGTTGCTTCACTCCAGATGTGTTCTTAAAGAGCACACATTAAAGCAGGTCGATTACTTCTATGATTCTATGTATTTTACTTCTTTGTATATAGTTTAAGATCTCAATGCCTCTTCTTAACAAGGAAGAAAGGAAAGGAGTTTCTTAAACACCTTATATATGCCAGCAACTGTACTAAGCACTTCACAAATATTATCTCATTTGATCCTCATAACTAACCTGAGAAGCAAGGGCTACTTTGAGCCCCATTCTACAGTTGAGAAAACTAAGGCAGACAGAAATTAAGTGACTTACCTTGGATCACTCATATCTTCTTGATTCCAGGCCCAGTGCTCTATTTACTATGTTACCATACTAGAGGTACCCCATACCTCTCCAAGGTCACAATACTGGGTCATATGGAGCTTATAGTTCACTAAACCTTTAAGTCTCTTTCCACATGATCTGATGTATAGCTGTGCCTCCTCCCTTGTGCCCTGCATGTGCAGTTGAGTGCTTCATATTTGATTCTTTCATGCAATAAGGACTTGATTCTTTCATGCAATAAGGATTTGATTCAATGGATTAGGTATTCTTACACCACGGCAGATCTGTAGCTTAGTAGATGATCTTTGAGAATTATTGTGGCTAAAAACACTCATTACCCAGTTGAACATCTCTGCTACTTTTCAAACAAACATGCAGTTCATCAACAGTTGCCTACTTGACACTTTCCTAGTTTGGTAGAATTTGAAAGAACTTTCCCTGTACTAGTTTAGACTATGACAGGGTTATTTCCATATCACAGTATAGCACTAGAAAATTTTTGCACTTTTTTAAAAGTAGTATTTTTCCCCATTTATATCAAGACTAATTTTAGCATTTGTTTTTACAAGGTTTTGAGTTCCAAGTTTTTCTCCCTCACTCCCTCCCATCCCTTATTTCTAAAATGGTAGGCAATTTGATATAGGTTATACATGTGTTATCATGTAAAACATATTTCCATATTAGTCATAGCTGTTAAAGAAGAAACAGAACCAAAGAAAAAGAACACAAAAAGCAAGTGAAAAAAGTATGCTTCAATGTGCATTCAGAGCCCATCAGTTATTTGTCTCGATGTGGAAAGCATTTTCTTCTATGAGTCCTTTGAATTTGTCTTAAACCGTGGTGTTGCTGGGAAGAACTGAGTCATTCATAATTGATCATTACACAGTGTTGCCGATACCACGTACAATGTTTTCCTGGTTCTGCTTATTTCACTTGGCATCAGTTCGTACAAATGTTTCCAGGCTTTTCTGAAATCTGAATGCTCATCATTCTTATTGCACAATACTATTCCGTTATATTCACACACAAAAGTTTATTCAGTCATTTCCCAATGGATGGGCATCCCCTCAGTTTCCAGTATTTTGCCACCATGGAAAGAGCAGCTAAAATATTTTTGTATATGTAGGTCCTTTTCCTTTTTTTATGATTTTTTGGGATACAGGTCTAGTAATTGATGATTACTATTGATGAACTGATGAATAGATATTGATGGATTAAAGAGAATATACAGTTTGGTTACCTTTTAGGCAGTTCCAAATTTCTCTCCAGAACATTTGGATTAGTTCACAACTCCACCAACAGTGCATTAGTGTCCCAATTTTCCTACAGCCTCTCCAACATTAATCATTTTCATTTTTTGTCATATTAGCCAATCTGATAGGTATGAGGTGGTATCTCAGAGTTGTTTTAATTTATGTTTCTCTAATCAAAAAAATGATTTAGAGCACTTTTGCACTGATAGCTTTGATTTCTTCTTCTGAAAACTGCCTATTCATATCCTTTGGTATTTATCAATTGAAGAATGACTTGTATTCTTACCAGTTTGGCTCAGTTCTTTATATATTTCTACATATTTGAGAAATGAGGTCTTTCTCAGAGATACTTGCTGTAAAAAATTATTCTTAGCTTTCTGCTTCCCTTCTAATCTTGGTTGCATTGGTTTTGTTTCTACAAAAGCTTTTTAATTCAAAATAATCAAAATGATCTCTTCTATATTTCATAATGTTCTGTATCTCTTGTTTGGTGATGAATTCTATCTTTTTCCATAGATCTGAGAGGCACACTAGTCCTTGCTCTGCTAATTTTCTTATGATGTCACCCTTTCTTTCCTAACCATGTACCCATTTTGACCTTATTGTGGTATGTAGTGTGAGATGTTGGTCTATACCCAGTTTGCACCCAATTATTTTCCAATTTTTCCAGAGGTTTTTGTCAAATAGTGAGTTCTCATTTCAAAGCCTGTAGTCTTCGGGTTTATCAAACCCTAGTTTACTATGGTCATTTATTACTGTCGTCTTGATTACTGTGCCATTTATTACTGTACCTAATTTATTCCACTGACCCAGCACTTTCTTTCTTAGTGAGTACCAGAAAATTTGATGATTATGCCTTTATAATATAGTTTGCAATTTGGTATCACTAGGCCACCCTCCTTTGCATTTATTTTCTTTTATTAATTCCCTCGATGTTCTTGAACATTTTTTCTGCCACATAAATTTTATTGTTATTTTTCTAGCTCTATAAAATGTTTTTGGTAGTTTGATTGGTATGGCACTGAACAAATAAATTAACTTATGCAAAATTATCATTTTTATTATATTAGACAGCCTGACCATGAGTAATTGATATTTTTCTAACTGTATAGATCTGAATTTATTTGCATGAAAAATATTTTGTCAGAGGAGCCAAGATGGCAGAGTAGAAAGATTCACATATGCTAGCTCCAAAACCTTAGCCCATAAATTACCTGTAAAAAGGAACCCCCAACAAATTCTGGAGCAGTGGAAGCTGTGCAGCAACTGAGTAGAGGAGATTTCTGTTCCAGAGAGCCCTGAAAAACCAACACCAAAGGTCCGTTGTGCACCGAACCAGAATGAAGCCCAGCCCTTCCCCAAGAGAAGCAGATCCAAGCAGGTTCTGAGATGGAATCTCTGGCAACTGGGAAGGTCCCTTCACCCACAGGTGCTACAGCTCAATGAGAGAGACTTCGGGGCTGGCTGAGAAGGGAGCAGGGTGTGTCCATAACTTGGGCCCCCTTGGGAGGCAGTGGCAGAGGCCCTGGTGGCCAGGGGCTCCCAGAGCAGGCAAGACCTCAGATCCCTTACTGCAGGTCTCTGCATAAAACCCCTGAGGGAACTGAGCTCTGTGAGGCAGCCCTGCCCCCACCTGAGCACCAGAACTTAAGCTCATATTGAATAGCAGCCCCGTCCCCCACTGAAAGCCCTGAGGCTGGGGAGCAGCATTTGAATCTCAGATCCAAAGCACTAGCTGGGCGAATCTGGAGGTGAGATGGGTGTGGAAAGGAATCTCAGAAGTCAAGTAACTGTCTGGGAAAATGCCCAAAAAAGGGAAAAAATATAAGATCAAAAAGGTTACTTTCTTGGTGACCAGATGTTTCCTCCTTTCCTTTCTGATGAGGAAGAACAATGCTTACCATCAGGGAAAGACATACAAGTCAAAGCCCCTGTATCCCAAACATCTGAAATAGATATTCAATGGGCTCAGGCCTTGGAAGAGCTCAAAAAGGATTTTGAAAATCAAGTTAGACAGGTAGAGGAAACACTGGGAAAAGAAATGAGAGAGATGCAAGAAAAGCATGAAAAATGGGTCAATACCTTGCTAAAGGAGACCCAAAAAAATGCTGAAGAAAATAACACATTGAGAAATAGGCTAACTCAATTGGCAAAAGAGGTTCAAAAAGCCAATGAAGAGAAGAATGCTTTCAAAAGCAGAATTAGCCAAAAGGAAAAAGAAGTTCAAAAGCTCACCGAAGAAAATAGTTCTCTCAAAATTAGAATGAAACAGATGGAGGGTAATGACTTTCTGAGAAGTCAAGAAATCACAAAACAGAACCTAAAGAATGAAAAAATGGAAGGTAATGTGAAATATCTCATTGGAAAAACAACTGACTTGGAAAATAGATCCAGGAGAGACAATTTAAAAATTATGGGACTACCTGAAAACTATGATCAAAAAGAGAGCCTAGACACCATCTTTCATGAAATTATCAAGGAAAACCGCCCTGATATTCTAGAACTAGAAGGCAAAATAAGTATTCAAGGAATCCACCAATCACCACCTGAAAGAGATCCAAAAAGAGAAACTCCTAGGAACATTGTGGCCAAATTCCAGAGTTTCCAGGTCAAGGAGAAAATATTGCAAGCAGCTAGAAAAAACACTTCCAGTATTGTGGAAATACAATCAGGATAACACAAGATCTAGCAGCTTCTACATTAAGGGATTGAAGGGCATGGAATAGGATATTCCAGAAGTCAAAGGAACAAGGACTAAAACCAAGAATCACCTACCCAGCAAAACTGAATATACTACTTCAGGGGAAAAAC
>CM053769.1:193582005-193608688 GCA_028658325.1 Potorous gilbertii
CACAAAAGAGAAGATGGGGACAAGGGAAGGAAGGGATGATAGAAGAGAGGGCAGATTGGAGATAGGAGAAATTAGAATGCTCAGTGTATTGGGTTTGGGGGAGGGGACAAATGGGGAGAAAATTTGGAACCCAAAATTTTTTGAAAATAAATGTAAAAAGTTAAATAAATAAATACATACATACACACACACACACACACATATGTGTGTGTGTGTGTGTGTGTGTTTTGTCATTGGGTTGTTATGTGGATTCCCAAGTACTTTATATTGTTTACATTTATTTTAACTGAAATTTCTCTTTCTATCTCTTCTGCTGGATTTTGTTAGTCATATAAAGAAATGTTGATGATTTATGTGTGTTTATCTTATATCCTACAACTTTGCCAAAGTTGTTAATTATTTAAAGTATTTTTTTATTTGATCCTCTAGAGTCCTCTAAGTACACGATCATATCATATCATCTACAAAGACTGATAGCTTTGTTTCCTTAATGTCTATGCTAATTCCTTTGACCTTTTTCTTTTCTTATTGCTATAACTAAAATTTCTAATACTATATTGAATAATAGTGGTGATAATGAGCATCCTTGCTTCACCCCTGATCTTACTGGGTAGGTTTCTAGTTTATCTGCATTACAATAATGTTTGCTAATGGTTTCACATAGATGCTGCTTATCATTTTAAGGAATACTCCCTTTATTCCTATTCTGTCTAATGTTTTTAATAGAAATGGGTGTTGTGTTTTGTCAAAAAGCTTTTTCAGCACCTGTTGATATAATCATGTGATTTCTGTTGCTTTTGTTATTAATGTCATTAGTTATGTTGATAGTTTTCCTAATATTGAGCCAAGCCTGCATTCCTGTTATAATTCCCCCTGACCTCCAGCCATAGCATATAATTCTTGTGATATATTGCTGTAATCACCTTGCTAGTATTTTGTTCAGTTTTTTTGCATTGATATTTACTGGGGCATTTCGTCTATAATTTTTTATCTGTTTTAGTTCTTCTTCGTTTAGGTATAAGTGCCATATTTATGTCATAAAAGTAGTTTGGAGGACTCCTTTCCCTATTTTTTTTTCAAAATAATTTACATAATATTGGAATTAATTGTTCTTTAATTGTTTGGTGGAACTCTCTTGTGAATCCATCTGCTACTAGGGTTTTTTTCTTTGGGAGTTCATTAATGGCTAGTTCAACTTCTTTTTCTGAGATGGAGTTATTCAGTCATTCTATTTCCTGATCTGTAAATTTAGGTAGTTTATATTTTCATAAATATTCATCTATTTCACTCAAATTGTCAGATTAATTGGCATAAAACTGGGCAAAATATTACCTAATGACTTAAATTTCTTCTTTATTGGTGGTGATTTCACCTTTTTCATTTTTTGATACTGGATATCTTGCATATTTGGTTTCTCTCTCTCTCTCTCTCTCTCTCTTTCCCTCCCTCCCTTCCTCCTTCCCTCTCTTTCTCATCAAATTAACCAATGGTTTATCTAACTTATTGGTTCTTTCATAAACCCAGCTCCTAGTTTTATGTATTAGCTCCATTTTTTAACTTTCAGTTTTATTAATCTCATTTTCATTTTCAGGATTTCTAATCTGGTGCTTAATTGGGGATTTTTAATTTGTTCTTTTTTTCTAGTTTTTTTTTTTTAGTTAAATGTCCAACTAATTTATCTTCTCTTTCTCTATTTTGTTGATATAAGAATTTAGAGGAATAAAATTTCCCCAAAGAACTATTTTATCTGCATCCTATAAATTCGGGGATGTTGTCTCATTGTTGTCATTCTCTTTAATGAAATTATTGACTATTTCTATGATTTGTTCTCTGAACCACTTATTCTTTAGAACTAGATTATTTAGTTTTAATATTTCTGCCTTTCTACACTTGATATTTGCAGTTTTTAATGCCCTAATACATGGTCAATTTTTGTGTGGGTACCATATGCAACTGAGAAAATGGTATATTCTTTTCTGTTCCCATCCAATTTTCTCAAAAGGTCTTCCCGTGTAGGGATGTAAACAAATCAGCTCCATTGAGTCCCTTATATTTTCTTTTCCCTTTTTGGACTTCTGTTGTGTCTTGATATTGGAGATTTTATTGTTGTTTTTGTTCGGTTCTGGTCTTTTCTTTATGAAAGATTGAAATACTTTCATTTCATTGAATGATCTTTTTTTTTCCCTTGAAGCATTGTGCTTAATTTCACCAGGTATGTGATTCTTGGTTATAACCTTTCCCTTCTGGAATATCATGTTCTCTGATCTCTGATCCTTTAATGTTACATTCTCTAATCCTGATTATGACTCCCTGATATTTGAATTCTTTCTTTCTGGACACTTGTAATATTTTCCCTTGACTCAACAGATTTGAAATTTTTCTATAATGTTCCATGGAGTTTTTATATTGAAATCTCTTTCCTGAGTTGAGTAGTGAATTCTTTCAATGCATATTTTGCTCTCTAGTTCCAGGGTATCAGGGCAGTTTTCTCTGACAATTTCTTTAAAGATATTGCGCAGGTCCTCCTTTTGATTATGACTTTCAGCTAGTGTAATGCTTCTGATATTGTCTTGCCTATATCAATTTTTCAGTTGTGTTTCCAATCAGATGTTTTACATTTTTTTCTCTTTTTATTCTTTTGAAATTTTTCAATTGACTCGTGATATCACATAGTCATTAGCTTCCACTTGCCCAATTTTAACTTTTAAGGATTGCTTTCTTCAGTATTTCCCTTTTCATTTGACCAATTCTACTTTTAAGTACTTGTTTTCTTTTTCCAAAGGGTCAATTATTTTTTCACAATTTTCTTGCATCATTCATATGTCGTTTCCTTATTTTTCTTCTATATCTCTTACATGATTTTCAAGGTCCCCTTTGAGCTCTTCCATGAGTTTTTTTCTGCTTTTCTGTTTTCCTTTGGGAGTTTTTGCCCAGAGGTGTTTTTATATCGTCTTCTTCTGAGTTTGTGTCTTGACCTTCCTTGTCACCATAGTAACTCTTTATAGTTTGATTCTTTTTGTTGTTGTTGTCATTTGCTCATCTTTTTTTTTTTTTGGCATTTTTCCTTTCTTTTAAATTTGATCTCTATTCCTGAGGTGGAAAATACACTGTCTCGGGATTCTTGTGCTAGGGGACTGCAGACTCTAGCTGTTAACCTGATGCTACATTGATGTTGCCCTGAGGCCCAAGGCAGATCTTAGTTTCTGGTGCTGTGCTGAGGGAATAGGGTGAAGGGTAGCTAGAATTTTTGGAGGCCATAGGTATCTGGCAGCTTACCTGGTGCTGAGCCAAGATCCTAGTGTTGGTGTCTGGCAGATGCTGAGGCTGGTGGGGGTATTTCTGTGTTTCCCTAGGGCTACAGTGAAGCACATGGTGGTCTGACTTATGGAGGCTGTTTTTCTGAATCTACACTGAAGCACAAGGTGGTTCTTAAAGCTGTCTGTTTTCCTAGCTATGCTGAGGCACATGAGAGGTCCTGGTGTTGGTGTTTGCCTATTCTACCACACTGGGCTGGTTTGCTAAGGTGAGGCTTGCTTCTGGTTAGCTGGGATATTTCCTGTCCTGGAGTGTGCTCCTCTTTTACTTGAGTGAAAGAAGCCTTTCCTGATGATCTTCCAAGTTTTTGGGGCTAAAAGATTATTTCATCGCATCTTTTTCCTCATTTTGCTGTTTCAGGATTTGTTTAGGGGAACTACTTTATGGTTATTTGCAGATGAACATGAGAGAGTTATGGTGATTTACTGCTAACTATCATCTTGACTCCTAGAAATCTCTGTATTTCTTTTTATGTATTAAATACAATCTTGATATTACTAGTCAACATTTAAATGATATAACAATTCTAATTTACAAAGTGCTTTCATTTTTTTTCTCACAATAAAGTCATATAGTAGCGTGGAAAAAGTACTGGATTTGGCATCAAAGAAATTAGGTTTGAGTAGGCAGTCTCCTACTGTGAGTTGGGGCAAGTAATTTGCCTTCTCTGGGTCTCAGTTTCTTTATCTATAAAATGAGAATGTAAACACCCATGTCTCCTGAGTTCCCTTTCAGCACAAGATCAGTGATTCCATGCATCTTCTAAGGTCAATAATGCAAGTGTTATTGCTGTTATGATTCAGGATAATGCTAGCTTTTTGAACACAGCTAAATGACAAACTCACTAAGCTTGTGTTGTATCGGCCATAAAGCTATTATGAGTTGTAACAATTATTAATACTAACAAATATTATTAATATTTCTGCTATCATGATTAGTGAATTAGAATACAGAGAAGCTGAGGTTTGAACCCAGGTCTTCATTTTCCAAGTCTCTTACTTTTCAAAATAGAAGGTGACAATGCAAGTTTCCTGCTCTATAACTACATCACATCATTGGATGCTATCCTTTCTTGGATTCACCAGCCATCCCTTTACTGCTACTCATACTTGCTCCCTCTATTGCCATTGCAGTGACTTTGTCTGACTAACAGCAAGTGATTGTTAATGCTGAGTAACATTCTCTTGGTTGCCACTGGTCTAAGCCTTGGAATCCCCTGAAGTGTCCTTTGTTCTCACAGAGTGTATCTGTGGCAAAAACTATATTGTGGTGGGAATGATTTCATGGGTGTCCACAGCCAAAATGTAAGCCAAGGTTCAGATTTCTGATGATGTATCTCTTTTTAATTTGCTAGATTTGTTTTTAAGATTCCAGCAGAGTCCTTTGTCAAAAAAAAAAAAACAAACCAACTTGTAGATTTTCTACTATGGTAAGACCCCTCCCCCCACCTTTACTGTTTGAGCTTCATTTGCAGACTCCATGTTGAGGCATTAGAGTAGCATGATATCGTTGAGGAGGAGGTGGGTGCTGTATTCAAGGTATTCTTATATACATACATAAACAGATATATATGAACTATTTGTGTTCTGGTGGAGAGATAGGGGAGGGAAAGAGAAAAATGAATGGAATTTTCTTATATTCCCTTCCTTTTTTTGTTATTCATTTTTCAGTTGTATCCAACTCTCCATGACCCTACTTGGGGTTTTCTTGGCAAAGATCCTGAAGTAGTTTGCCACTTTCTCCTCCAGTTCATGTTACAGATGAAGAACTGAGGTGAAAAGGGGTAAGTGGCTTGCTCAGGGTCAAACAGCTAGTAAGTGTCTGAGGCCAGATTTATAGATGTCTTCTCCTTTTCTTTTAGCCATGGGTAGAAGTCTAAGACCTCTAATATTCCACTAATTACTGACTTCTTGGATTCTGTGGTGATAGTGATTCTATGGAGATATTAGTAAATAAATAAACATTTGAACATTATGAACTCTTACATCTGCTGTGAATTTGGGAATAACCTTGTATTTTTTTCCTAAATGAAAAAACTGAGGCCAGAGAGGATAAAAGGTCATACAAGTTAGCACAAATCAAGGTGAAGCACAAAAGTTAGGTCCCTTTACTCCCAGACCATTTTTTTTCTTTCCATACTTTGTAATGCCAGTGTTCGGGCTGAAAGGGGAGTTAAGGCATTTAGTTGAATGAAATCCCATAATATCAGTGAATGCAATCATCATAGGTTATTCTTAGTGCTATTATCCTACATTACAAGTTAACTCAACCATCTTTCTGGTAAACCTTGTTTTCTTTCAATATATATGAAAGGTTAACTGCTTTCTGAAAGATGTAGAAGTTCTGACTTTTCAAAATTAAATGATTAACCCACATTCCCATAGATAATAAATAATTAAAGCTCAGGCCTCCATGTTCTATTTTTTTTAACTACATCAAATTGCCTCTATGAAATACACAACTTTGGCCAGCACAGTAAGGTTAAAAGTAATTAGAGGTTGTTCTTTTGGGAAGTAGATAGCATCAAATGAATTGAAAACGTGGATAGGATGGATGTATTACATAAATATAAACAATGCTTGATCAATTACATACTATGGTGAAGTCACGTGAGAAGATGGCAGAGTGAGAGCAACAACAATATCTTCCAGGAAATCATCAAGGAAAACTGCCCAGAAGTCCTAGATTCAGAGGGCAAAAGAGTCCTCAAAAGAATCCACCGTTCCCCTCCTGAAAGGGATCCCAAACTCAAAACCCTCAATTACCTACTATGTACCAGACTATACTACAAATACTATCTCATTTGATCCTCATACTAACCCTGTAAAGTAAGTGCTATTTTACATATGAGGAACTGAGGCAGACAGAAGTTAAGTGATTTACACAGGGTCATGCATGGTGTCAGTTTATGTGGCTAAATTTGAATTCAGATCTTCTGATTTCAGGACTACTAGTGCTCTATGCACCGTACCACCTAGGAGAAGTGCATTTATATACTATATGATGATGATGATATGACATTTTATATAACACAAAATGATTAGTGTTTCAAATTTTATAACTAGTTACTCCCAAATACCACATGAAGTAAGAAGCCAAGTACTATTACTTTCATTTTGAAGTGACAGTAGCAATGGCTCCCAGAAAAGACCTGATCTGGCCAACATCACAAGTTAACTCAGCCATCTTTCCGGTAAACCTTGTTTTCTCTCAATATATATGAAAGAAAAGCATGATATAGCAGAATGTTCTCTTTGGATGGGTGGGGGGAGGAAGGAGCTTCGTTTTTTTCTTTTCTTTCTTTTTCCCCTTTTAATTAGAGAAGTTGAAATATAAAAACTGAACTATTAGAGTCCAGTGAAGAAATTCATGCTGCATCTTACGCTGACTGGTGGCTCACATTGATCTATGTTGTCCCAATGTCCTCCCTCTCCCATAGCCCCTAAATCTTGGATCCCCTGTACAGTCTCTACCCACCTTTCAATATCTATCAGTGCCTTATGCTCCTTCTTCCCTCTCCCTCCCCCTTCCACCCTACACCATCAATACATGCTCTCAGGGAAAAATCCATTATCAGTCACTTACACAGCAGTGTGAACATAAATCAATCTTTTGTTTCTCCCAGCAGTATTTACCTTTTAAGCTTTATCTCAAGGATTTTAGGATCATAGATTTAGAGCGGAAGGGACCTTAAGGTCATCTTATCCAACTCTTTCATACAGAAGTGAAAATGAGGCCTAGAGCAATTCTGTGACTTGCCCAAGGTCACATAGCAAAAATAATAATTGCTTAATATAATATTTAGTTACTTTATGCATTTATCAATTAAAATAAATAGTTTATTTAATGATGGTGATGATGATGATGATACACATTTGTTAAGCACTTCTTATGTGCCAGGAATTGCCCCAAGTGCTATAGATACAAAGGAAGGCAACAATTGTCCTTCAGGCCTACATGCTAAAGGTTAATACAACATGTAAATAATTGGATACATACAAATATATGCAGAATAAATGAAAGGAAATCTATGAGGTGAAGGTATTAGCAGCTGTGTGAACTGGGAAAGACTTGTTACAGAAGGATAGGATTTGAGTTTAGTTTTGAAGGAAGTAAGACAGGGAAACTACAAAATGTAGGTGGAGGGGGAGATCATTCAGAGAAAGCCAGTGCAATAACATGGAAATGGAAGGTGCAAAAGAATATTTTAGAGAAACTAGATTCTTTCTGCAAAGACTTGGTCAAAACAATATGTGAATAAACTGTTTGGAAGATGCAAGGGATGGGTCAGCTAGAGTCAGTCACTTTTGTGGCTCTCAGCAGACAGAATGCTTCATTCTCCACTGTCTTGCTCTTCTCTTTCTCCTTCTGGAAAATCCACATTGACAGAGGCAACTATAGCAGCAGCTTTTATCTAGCTGCTGTACTATGAGACAGCTGGATCCCTTATCCATTCTTCTAGTACCTTGCACTACTGTTGGGAGGTAACATTCTCCCCTAAAAGTATTGCTCAATTCACATCTCAGATTTTAGTTTCCCTGTCTCAGGGTGAAAGGCAGGCTTTCTCTTCATGTACTAGGATATAGTTTCCATGTCTCCAGTGGCTCACACAGATGGAAATTCAGGACTTTATATTTCACCATGGACTTTGTCTTTAAAAAATCACTACAAGAGAATGAGAAACCTTGTCCCTGACTGAAGGAATCTGAGGCTTCACTAAGCAGCAAGGGGACACTATGCAAGGGAGGAGTCAGCAGGACCTGAAGTCACAGTAGCAAGACAGCCACCTACTTTCCTTATACCAGTGGTAGATAACTACTTCAGGAGCCAAAGGAGTCCCTTAAAGATGGATGTAAGGCCTTTTACATACATACAAAAGGCTTAAAAAAAAATCTGTGAGAAAGACATGAGTCTATTCACTCAAATCATCAATTGCAAGTTAATATCTCATTGAATCTTTATTGCCATGATAATGAAAGAAACTCACGCCTCAGACAGCTTTATGGCTCTAAGAACTGCCCACAGCTTAGAGTTTCCCTTGGTGACACCATTGGAGTCCTCTCTCTAGCCAAGGCTCGCATTTGACATTTCTATTGCTAAAATTCACCCTCTACTCCCACTCCCTATTGTCAACACAGCTCAGCAGGGCTTTTTGAAGCATGTTTCCAGGTTCCTTCTCCTTCCTCCCTTTCCTAATATATGTATTTTATCTCCTTTTTGATAATGCTTTCTTTGTTTTCAGATATAATGGTAAATTAATCTCAAAAATGCCTGTCCTTATTCCCAGCTTTGATCTGGGAGTTTAGGCCCGTTGATTATCTCCCTCTTTAACTGATTTTCAACCTTTATTTATCTATTGGCTTTTTTTCTTTTTTGGCTAACTAACCAAATCTCTTACATAAGAAAGAAAGAAAGAAAGAAAGAAAGAAAGAAAGAAAAGAAAGAAAGAAAGAAAGAAAAGAAAGAAAAAAGGAAGGGAGAAGGAAAAAAGAAAAAAGGAAGGAAGGAAAGGAAGAAGGAAGAAAGGGAGGAAGGAAAGAAAAGAGAGAAAAAGGAGGCTTTCTGTTCTTTCATAGTCAAATGCTTATAAAAAGCCATCTCCACTATTTGCTTGTACCACTCACCTCCCACTGACTTCTCAGTTCTTGGCAATCTGGCTTCTGATTCTGCTGAAACTTGTGCCTACAAACCAATGATCTCTTAAATGGTACATCTTATGACTTGTTCTCAGGCCTTATGCCTTGACTTCTCTGCTACACTTGGCACTATTGAATATACTTGCCTCCTAGATACTCTCTCTGCTGGTGTGTGTATGTGTAGGTGGGTGAGTGTGAGTATGAGTGTGTGTGGGTGTGTGTGTGTGTGTGTGTGTGTGTAGGGGGTGAAACTATTGCTCTTCTAAGTTTTCAGATTACTTTTTCTCATTCATCTCTATTACTATCCAAATTCTATCCAGTATATGCAAGTGCATGCAAAGTTTCTCTACTGAGCCATATACTCTTTATTCCTCTATGTTGAACATCTGGTCAGCTTCCATGAATTTAGCCATCATTATGAATCCCATGCAAGGGATTCCCACATTCATATATCTAATACCTTATTTCTTTTTGGGATTCAGGGCCATATACATTAAAAACAACAACCAAAGAAAACTATTTGCTAGATATCTCTGTTGAGGTTTGGGGTGCTGGGGGATCCCAAAATACCAACATGCTCGATAGAATTCAACACAAGCCTTCTTAAAGCCAAAGAAAAACAAAGTTTATTAAAGATTCACATAATGAGCTGACTTTTAAGGAGCCTAAGCATTTGTAATACTAATATTCACAAATGGGCCAGATAGAATCTCAGCTAGATAGAGTCTGAGCTGGATTGAATCTGAGAGCCTTCATGGAGGCGAGATGGAACTAAATGCAGGAAAAGATTGAAGGAAGAATCCAGGTGTATCCAAGTAATCTAGAGTTCCAAGGATGGTCTTGATAGATTAAACCCAAGGAGAATCCTAATGGGAGTGGCCAGTAGTTCAGACAATCCACAATCCTGTCTGGGTGACTTGAACCTCTAGAGAAGGCCCAAAGGGAGGAATATCAAAAGAATGCTAAATAGTCTGAACAACAGGATTTTGATAAGATAGGGAGTATCTGGGCTGGGAGAAATGGAAGGGGAATCCAAGGAGCCCTGTCCCCCCGGGCCATACTTTCTGAGGTCCTTCAGACAAATGGGGCAAAAGCCCTCTCGATCCAAGGGGAAAAGGTCTTGGCTTGGGCTTGTACCCCATCATCTCCACTTGAATGTCCATTAACAATCCTAAAGCAGAATTTGTTGTCATTTCTTTAAAACCCCTCCTTCTTTCTACATTTCCTATTTCTTTTGAGAACAACCATATAGTTTCACTCATCCAGAATTATCTGACTCTCCACACCCTCTCACATATTCTACTCACCAATATCTGATCAGTTGCCAACTCTTACTGATTTCTTCCCATGATGTCTCTTACATCCATTCCCTTTTCTCTACTTCTTTGGCTACCAACTCAATCAAAACTCTCATCCCTACTCCCCTAGATTAATACAGTGACTTCTAAATTGTTTTTCCCTTCTCATGTCTCTTCTCCATACGTGCCTGGCACTGTTTACTAAAGGTTGTTGCTGTTCAGTCATTTCAGTCATGTCTGACTCATCATGATCCCAGCTGGGGTTTTCTTGGCAAAAGTACTGGAATGGTTTGGCATTTCATTCTCCAGTTCATTTTACAGAGGAGGAAACTGAGGCCAACGTTGCCAAAGATCATAGGCTGGATTTGAATTTGTGAAGATGAGTCTTCCTGACTACAGGTCCAGCACTCTAGCCACTGCTCCACTTCACTAAGCACTTTATAATTATTCTCTCAATTGATCCCCACAACAACCCTGGGAGGTAGCTTCTGTTATCATACCCATTTTACAGATAAAAAAACAAAACGAAAACCAAAAACAACAAAGATCCATGGAAGGCAAATGACCTGTCCCAGATGGAACAGATAATCAGCATCCTGGGTGGGAGGTGAATAAAAATCTCCTGATTGCAGGGGCAGTGATCTTTCGGATATACTATAGGATTTTCTCTGGTCCTACCAATCTTCCCTAATTGCTCTTTCTTATACGTGGCATTCCATTGCCTTCATCACTCACCGCACTTTGGCACAGGATATCCACCATGTCTAGAACACTCTTCCCCCTCAGCTCTATCTATTGAAATTTCTGACTCCATCAAAGCGATAGTGAAAGTGCATCCTCCTGTTTGAGGTCTTCCTTGACTCCCTCTTCCTTGTTTCCACCCTCTACCAAAATTATTTTGTGTCTTTTTATCTTTGTTAATATAGCCCGCCTTTCCAAGGTAAGCTCCATGATGGCAGAGATTTTTTTTTCCCTTTATATCCTGAATATCTAGGATGATGCCAGGCATAAAGTAAAGCCAAATTAATAATGTTGTTGAATTGAATTATTAACATTATAATAGAATATGATGAGAAGAGTCCCTTGGGTCCTATTCTCTAGTTCCTAGGCCATACATATGAAAGTACCTTCTGGAGGCAATTTATAATTATTATTTTACCTTTCTATTGTATGATAGGTTTTAAAAGTTAAATAATTCAAAGAAATTAGTGATTTAATGGTGTTCCTTCCTCTAATACAAATCACCTTACCTAATCTTCACCAAATGTTCCCATGAGTTGTTGTGACTAAAAAAAAAAAAATACAGTTTCCTTGAGGCCAGTTTTCTGTTCCTGATCCTCACACGTGGTAAAGATACCATGGAGTCTCACAAGAGGCCTATACTTGAATTTGTATCAATGAAGTAAGACTTGGCAAAGCAAGTGTTTCACATTGTAACCTTTTGAGAATCTAGTATCATCTCTTCCTATAACTCAGAATAGCACTTGATGAGTTTATTAACTTGTTAATATATGTATAAGAGATAATGTTGCCTAGTGGATAATGCTGGCCTTGAAACTAAACTGGCTGTGTAAACTAAGGGTAAGTCACTTGACTGCCATAGTCCATAATAAATAAACATTTATTAAGCTTACATTACTTCCCAGGCACTGTTCTAAGGGCTGGTGATACAAATATAAAAAAGGAGCCCCTGCCAACAAGATACTTACAATCTAATGGGGTAAGACAGCCCACAAAAGAATGCTGAAAAAGCATGTGAGGGAAAGAAAGTCCTTAGTGTGGAGGTATGATAGAGAAGTCAAAGAAATTAAAGCGGGAGCTGCTGGGGAATTCAAAGAGGTCCAAAGTGAGTGGGAAATGAGGAGTGGGAAATGAGATATCTGAGGAGATAGCAAACCAATCCCCTCTCCTTAAACTGAGGAGTTTATGGCTCCACCCCCCCACCCCACCCCCCAATCAGAGAGGTAAAATATATTGATGAGGTATGAGTAGCACCACTGACTGGATCCTGAAAGATGGTAAGAATTCAGATGATGAGTTTGTTGTTTTTCTCCTTCATTCAAAGAGGACTAATAACATCAGGAGGGTGATGTCTTGACTTGAGTTAATTGGATTTAATTGAAGCAAGGCTGTGCAAAGTCAACAGCTTCATTCAGAGTTCAGTGGCCAGACATAAGTCAGGACTACTGACAGTAGCCCCAAAGAGTTTATTAGGGGCTTGGTAGAGAAATCAAAGGAGTCTAAAATGAGTATTGATAGGTTGGAAATGAAGATATGTACTTTAGTCACTTGCATAAGACTATAATAAGTTAAAAAAAATGCTAGCCTATGTCAGTATTTGAAGATTCTTTATCTGGTTATTTTCTATACCAATGAAGTCACAAGTACAGATGCAATTCTTATCACTTATTAAAAATATATAAAGCCATACAAATAAAGTAGCTATAAAATCTCTCTCATTTCACCATCTCCTTTCCTCTCTCCTGTCTTTCTCCATTTTCTCTCTCTCTCTCTCTTTCTCTTTCTTTCTCTCTCTCATACACACAGTCATACACACATACAAAAATATTACTCTTCAAAAGCTATATTTTAAAAGTATTTCCATATGTCAATCATAAATGGCTGCCAACTTACTGGTCATGGAAATGGGAAATGGTGTCTGAAGAAGATATGGGAGTTCTGGTGGACTTGGAATCTGGGTCATATAAGATGTAGCAAATAAATTTTCAAAATACTTTAAGTAATTTTCATATAAACTTAGTATACCATAAACAAAACCAAATACAATTTTTAAAATGAAACCACACATAAAACCATAAATTCTAAGCTGTAATTTTAAATGTGTATATTAACTTTAACAAAATAATAACAAACTTTTTTTATTCTTCTGCGTTCCCTCCCACTCTCTTTTTCATCTGTGTACTTTATTGGATTTTGTTATAACCATTTTTTATACGATCGTAGTCATTTTCTATATTATTGTTCTGATTCTTCTTTTTTCACATAGCATCCCTTCATATAAGTCCATAATTCTTTGTCTTCTTCATGTTTGTCATTTCTTATGACTCAATAATATTCCATTATGTTGATATGCCACAATTTATTCAACCATTCCCCAATCATTTTCATATGGGTAGTTTCTACTTTTTGTAGCAGTAAAGCTGCTATAAATATTTCTGCACATAGTTCTTTTTTTTTCTTCTTTTTAATAACAATGCTGAACATAGAATCCTTGCAGTGAAACCAGTGGGTCAAAGGATAGAATAGATTCTGTAGCTCATTTTATATTGCAAGTGTTTTTCCCCCAAAATAGAGACATCTAAGAAATAAATTCGAGGGGTAGTTCTGTAGCCAATCTTCTGAAATTAACATTAAGATGGCGTTTTCTTTATTTATGTGACCAAGGCTTCCCAAGTTGAAAGAAGATGGACACAGCAATAACAACTGTACACACTATTTTCAAGCTGATGAATTGCAGTAATACTTTGCTTTCTGTCTATTGTGATTCCTCTGTATGTTCAGAAAACCTGAATATACCTAGAATGTCTGATAGGAATGAATATATTATCAGAGGGACAGCTTACATTTTAAAAAGGACATTGACACATTAGATTCTGGCCAGAGATGGCCACATATAGTGACCAGTATAGTAAGGAGACTTGAGAGTGTACTCCAAAATGATTGGTCATAACATCAGAATTTCTGAATGAATTGCTAATTAATTTTTGAAATAAAGGAATGGGAGTACAAGGAGGTCTTTTTGGGACAAGTGAGGGGTGTAGGCACAGTTCTTTGAATATTTGCTGGCAGTAACAAGATCACAGTGGCAGCAAGTAGGGAGTAATGCTTCAATCACACTCTAGTAAAGCACAGAGCCCAGAGATAAATGGTGTGGTGAATACTGGTATGGAGACATGATGCCCATAGCAGAAAACTACCTAAAACTAAGCACTAGGAAATGAAGAGGGGAACTGAGGGGAATTGGAGGTGTTTTTTTACTGGAGGAGGAAGAATCCATTTGACCACTGTAGTGAACTTTCTCTTTTACTGAACATCAAAAACCACAAAACAAGTGAAAACGAATGGTATAAAATTATAATGAATAAGCTTGGTCTCAGAGAAGACATGAAAAGGTGCTACCTTCACTTCCTTTCAAATTATAGGGAATATGGTTGTGAAACACTAGGTAATATCAGACTCTTCACATGCATTGGTTTTGCTGAACAATATATTGTTTTTCATTTTTATTCTTTGCTATATGATATGACTCTGAGAGGGGAGGAAATCACTGAGAAATACAGGTAATATAAAAATAATATTTATCAATACAATTTTTTTATAAAAATAAAGAAAATGAATGGGAGAAAATTACAACTTTTCATTCTACTTTTCCATTCAAAATAACCAAGAATCATGCACTGTGGTTGCCTCCCTTTGTTGACACATCTACAAAGAACAGGCAGATTTGAGCCTTGTGAGGAAAATCACATGAATCAGAATCAGTATGCCTAAGACATAAAAAAGACAAAACTCTCATTTTAAAGAGTAAAGAAGGGAAGAGCTCATATTCAATCTGACTGATTACCTACCTCACTAGGTTGAGAATCAAAATGAGATAATACACAGAAAAAGCTTTGTAAACTCTCAAACAATATATAAATGTCAACTATTATCATTGCCTAACATCTTTAGGCTCAAAGACATTTTTCTCCTTCTCAGGTGAATATGATGCTTCTGACTTTACACTGGGCGCAGGCTTTGAGATGTCTTGCTTTCATGTTCATCCAGCACTCATGTATGTAGGTGGCACAGTGGATTAAATATTGGACTTGGGAGTCAAGAAGACATAAGTTCCAGTCCTATCTCAGACAATTCCTAGTTCTGTGACCCTGGGCAAGTAAGTTAACTCAGATTCAATTTCCTCATCTGTAAAATGGAGATAATAGCAACAGAATTTTTGCAAGTATCAAGTGAGATCAGACATATAAAATGCTTTGTAACTTTTAAAGTACTCCATACAATTCTCCTCTTCCTCCTCTTCTTCCTCTTTTCTTCTTGTTTTTCTTTTCTTCATCTTCTTCTTCTAGTAGTTATATTTGTAGTAGTAGTACAAGCCTGCACAGGCTCAAAGATCTTGCTGTCTGTGTGAGGGTCAACTTGGTTCTCAAAGCTGTCACAGCTTGATAGAATCAAGGTTAGGCAAATGTCATTTCTAGAGAAGTATAAAATAAAGAAGCAAACTCTTAAGTGGAAAACCAGTGCCTATGGTCAATAAGGGTCAAAAATTCATCAAAGGATTAATTTGAATTCATTAAGTTTTTATCAAGCAGCTGTTATTTACAAGACACTCTATGTCACACATTAGGAATACAAAGGCAGAAAAAAAATTCCTTACATTCAATAAGTTAATATTCCTTCAGGGGAAAATGATGTATATACTCATAACTAAATATTATATATATATATATATATATGTGTGTGTGTGTATGTGTATGTATGTATATGCATATACATGTATGTATGTGTATGTGCATGTATAAAACAATGAGTGGGGGGAGCACTTAGATAGGGATTGGATGGGAATAAAGAAATAGAAGAGGCCTGTGCAAAGGATGGCACTTCAATTCAGCCTCTAATGGGACTAGAGATTCCAAGAGATAAAATGATAATTTTCAAATCATGGGAGAAAGTGTATGCATAGAATCATAGGCATAAATCTGGAAGAGACCTCAGAGAGCATCCATTTCAATTCTTTCATATTACAGATGAAGAAACTGAGGACTAAGGTTTCATGTAAGAAAATCCTTATAAGGCAGCTAGATTGCTAGCTGTCAGAGGATAGAGCACAGGACTTGGAGTCCGGAAAACCCAAGTTCAAATCCTGCCTTGGATTCTTTCTTGTTTCCTAGGAAAGTCATCTAACTACTGTTTGCCTCAGTTGCTTCAACTATAAAAAAAGAGAAAACAATAGCACCTATCTCCCAAGTTTACTGTGAGGACCAAATAAGATAATTATTTGTAAAGTGTTTAGTACTTGGTATATAATAGGAGCTTAATACATGCTTGTTTTCTTTCATCCTATACAATAAGAGCTGTATGAGAAATTGGAGGAGGCTGTGGGGAGGTTGGGAGGGATGAATAAATTAATGAGTTCCCTATCAACAGAGATTTCAGAGCCTTGGCTAGATGATCATTTTATAGAGGACCCTGTAGAGATAATACCTTTGCTAGTACAAGGGGCCCTATATAACTTCTGAGGTCACTCCAAGGTCTAAAGATCCTATCTGTCTAACTTCTTTTATAACCATCATCTCCATATTTCCACTGCAAATTCCAACTTGCCCTGAAACAAGTGAAGTCTAAGGATGATGGCTCTTGGGTCAATAGTGTAGCTGCAGTGATTCAGAAAGTGCTGGTAATCCCTTGGAAAGGGCTGTAGGCTAATTTTTCATCCTGGGGGTGGGAGTAGAGGGAGGGTTTCAATAGAGAAACCTGCAGTCTTTCAGGGCCATTTTATTGCCCTCCCATTCATACCCAGTGGCACAAATATTCATCTTCAGCATTTTAGATTAAGCAATAATAAACATTCTAGGCTTCAGAGATTCATTTATCAAAAGCTAATATATTTTTAGACTTCCCCAACATAATTTTTTCCCCCAAGAACTGTAAGTCTGAGTTTCTATTAAAAAGAAAAATGTTGAGAGTAGGGATGTTTGATCCTACCTCGAATACAGTGCTTATGCAGCTGTTAAGGTCTGTATTATTTACAGTCAGTTCAAACACAGAGACAAATGTCAGAATGGAAGATAGAGACAAATGTGAATTCCTTAAGAAGAAGGAAAAAAAGAGAAAAACTCACATATCAAGAAATGGAATTTAGATCTATGAAGGCGCCTTATGGAGATTATGAGTTGTAAATAACCGCTTCATCACTCCCACCCAGGAAATACTGTTCTCTTGGGGGAAGTACCGAAGGGCAGCAATAGGCATTAGTGTACCATCCAGCATGATTTACCTCTGGTATTACGAAGATGGCAACATGCACGGTGCTAGGGGCTTCTTTACCAATAAGTTCAAGGCACTCCAGGAGGTCAGAATTCTTAAGTTTTCTGAGATCAAAGCTGTAGCAGGAACTATTTTCCACAAAATAGGACAAGTTCCCTCTGGCTCCTTCTGATCACAAGGATAAGTTCAACAGGACTTTCTGTGATTGGTCCAAGTTTGTGATCATACTGCTTCCCCCTAGTCTTGGTAACATTATTCCTTCTAGCTCATATCACATCACTCTTCTGCTCAAAAATCTTCAGTGACTCCCTATTAAAGTCCAGGATGGGCAAGAATTCAAGAACATCCCCAGTCAGTTACCAACATACTTTTGCAGCACAATCTTATATTAGTTCACCCCCATCCTTCACCTGTGCCTCCAAAAAGTTGAAGAATGTATAGCAGTCACACCTCAGTAAAACCGTCACAGCATCTGAGCTAACCCAAGTTGAGGGTAACTGACAGGCTTCAAAACCCATTGTTAAGTTAGGGAGATGTCTACCCCAAGTAGGTGAAGACTTCCCCCATCAGAATGGATAGAAGGAAATAATTTAGGCAGTAAGAGGGGAAAGGGGGGGTTGGTTAGAAGGAAGGGAGGAAGCTGTAAGGGAAAAGGGAAATAAAAGGGAAGAGAACTTCTAGAAGGGAAGGAAAATTGAAGGAGGCAGTGGTCAAAAGGAAACAATTTGTTACAATTGCCATGAAAGCATTTGTGGAGCCCTTAGAGTTTTATCGAACTCATCAGACTTCTTGACTGTTTTCTTGCCACTGGACTTTGCTGATTCTGGAAGAGAAAGTGAGGCTATGATTTTGTGCCATTCTGCCTCACTTAAATTCTATTCATGTGCAAGTCAAGACATCACTTGTGGTGTCATTGATCCTCTTCAGAAAGAAAGTTGAATAACATGATATTCCTCCCACCCTCAGTGCAAACCACACTGCATGCAAATCTTCTTTCCCCAGATTATGCTATGTGCCTTCCATAACCAGGATTTTACTGAGACATGGAATACCCTCCATGGTCCTCTTTCCTTGTTAATTTCCTAGTCAGAGCCTGACTCAAAGAACCCTTCCGCAATAACCCTAGAACACAGGGCCAAGAGTTAGGAGACTTTGCTTCAATCCTTCACACACTTAGCAGCTCCCCATGATCATGAAGAAGTTACTTAACCTCTCATATCCTTAGATTTCTCATCTTTACAATGGGGATGTTGAAATTTATGCCTTCTACTTTAGAATGTGGTTGTGAAGAAAACACATTGTAAAACTTGGAATATTATATAAATATGAGCTATTAGAGTCACTATTAGTAAAAACTCAACATATAATATTATACATTTTATCTATCTCAATGTGTGTTTGGGTTATAAACTCTCTCAGGACAGGAAATACAGAGGTGAGCAACCCTTACGGAGAAAGATTCCACCATACCTGCTACCACTAATGCCAAGCAAAGACGTGTCAGCCCAATAAGAACCTCAACAAAAACAGCAGTATCCCTCAGACAACCAACTCTGCTTGCAGCCTGGCTCCACAGCTATAATCCCAATAGAACAAATCCTGTGGAGAAGTCCATCATCCCTGCAATCACTACCACCAATTATCAGTTACCTGCCACTGACGGGGCAGGCAAGTCATCCTAGTGGCATTAAGGCATCTTGGGAGATATAGTTTTACCAGTGGAAATAACAACATCATTATCCTCATCATAAAGAGTATTATATAATATTCATTGTGTGCCAAGCATTGTGCTAAGCACTTTACAAATATTATCTCATTTTGCCTTCAAAAATCCTGAGAGGTCTGATGCTCACAACAACCATTGAAGGTAAATGTCATTATCATCCCCATTTTATAGTTCAGGAAACTGAGGCAAAGTTTGCGTGATTTGTCCAAGATCACATAGCTATTAAGTATCTACAGCTGGATTTAAACTCAGCTCTTCCTAATTCCAGGCCAAGTGATCTATTCATTAGGCCCTAAAGTTTGCTAGGTTTTCCATCTGACTTGCATTGAAAATTTCCTATATATGTTTTCCCAATAAAAAGATGAGTTCCCTTAAGAGCAGGGACTGTCTTGATTTTTTATTTGCATCCCCACTTAGTATAGCACTTTGTACATAGAAAATAGCACTTAAAATGCACTTTTTATCCATCCATTAATTCATATATTTTTTAAACTTTGTATTTCCCCAGTCTCCAGCTTAGAGCACTAAATATAGAAAGTGTTTAACAAATATTTGCTAGATGAATTAAAGTATGAATGAGGATCACTACGAACATTTCCATAGGCAAATAACCAACAGATCGTAGATGATCACCTGCCAGTTATGATATGTTGGTGATTGCTTTCATGCATGGGCTGGACTAGATGACTTCTGAGGTCTCTTCTGATTCTCAAATTCTGTGATGCTCTGCATGAAGAAAGTGCTAGAGGTTCACGAGCCGACTCTATGAAAGCTATTCTGTAGTAGGTTCAAGACAAAAATTCTCTGAATAAATGACTAGAACATCAAAGTCGGTTAATCAACAAGTATTTATTAAATAATTACTATGTACCAGGCATTATACTAAATACTGAGGCTTCAAAGAAGGGGGGAACACTCTCTGTCTTCCAACAGGGGAGACAATGTGGAAATAACTAGGTGCATACAAGATTAATAAAGAGTGCATGGAAGGTAGGAAAATCAGTAGCATTGGTGGAAGCTGAAATTGCCTACTGCAGAGGGTAGTATTGAGCTAATAGTTATTGATTAATGAAAGTGTATGACAGATGTTGTAAATGTAGAAACATATATTTGGCTATATATTGGACATGTGTAATGAGGTAGAACGAGAATTTGGGAGCATGATGATGTCATTGAGAAGAAGAGGGAATTTCAGAAGGTGGGAAGGCTGGAGGAGAGGAGGTGATAACTGATTACAATCAGATGATGGAACTCCAGAGTGCCTGAAAATGGAAATGTAACTTTCATGTGAAGAACAAGGGTATGACCAGCTCTGTGTGCAGCTAAAGTGGAACACAGGAGCAGTGCAGGCATTGAGGAACTAAAGTTAGTATTGGAGGGAGCATAAATGTGTTAACATCCCTGATTGTAATCGCAGGAGATGGAGAGGATAGAAAGACTGTGAGCAATGAACTATGGTTATTGAGGAAGAAAACAGAATGAATTCCCTGGGAATTAATAGATAATAGTCACGAGAGTTTGGATTGGGTGATCAACTTGAATAGCATGAACTTCAAAGAAAAGATTGCTAAGTAATTGTAGCACGGGAGGAGTCTGGATGAGGCAATGGACAACAATGACTATTTTGGTTTTGACACTGAGATGAGGGAACGGGGGTATATGAGGTAAAATCTAACCAGGACTGGAGAGGGATGTGAAGGAAGCAGTTGTAAAAGGGAGACCTAGGCTTCGATGAATACATTCTGGGATATGGAAGGAGAAAAGAAGAAAGAACTTTGCTATTTATAGAGTAGGCATTCCAGAGGGTATCAGGTAGCTTCAGGAAAATCTGAGGAGGGACTTAGAAAGGATAGGGTTGAAGTAGATCAGAGTAAGGGCTCAGATAGTGGGGAATGAAGAATGAGGGTTGTATCTCAGCTGCAGAAGATTCAGAAACACTGGGACGGAGAGAATATACAGGGATGGGAGTAAGTTAGCCACTGAATAAGTCCAGTCAGAGTATCAGCAGTTGGAGAGAGGTCCACTGAGGAAGGCAGATGACTACTGTTCAAAGTCCAAGCTCATGGCAGGTAGTGTGCAAGAGGGTAATATGTCCTGTGAGTCTCCCTTCACAGAAGGCATGATCAGGGGGAGGTAGAGAAGATGAAGGTGTACAGATTTGTCTGTGCTAGAGAAGGAGCTAGGTGGCAGAAGATGGAGGGGACCCTGCCTCAGAGTAGCCGTGTCGTTCAGGAGGCCAGAATCCAGTATAATAATGAGTACTACTACTACCACCAACAATGTCATATAGTGCTTACTTTGCATCAAGTACTGTGCTAAGTATAGTGTTGGAGCCTCACTTAGAAGGTAGGTGCTATTATCATTCTCATTTTACAGATTAAAGAAACTGAGGCAAACAGAGGTCATGTGACTGGACTAGGGTCATACAGCTAAGTATCTGAGGCTAGATTTGAACCCAGTTCTTCCTGACTCCAGATCAGTGCTCTAGGTGTATGGCAGTTTTTTATAGATTATGGAAGTATTTGTTTTGGATTTATTTGGATATATTTGGAATCATGGAGGTAGCCCTTGGCTGCAGCTCATAGAAGCTGGGGGTGAATAGTTGGGAATCTTTATTCTGGATGACAGTACTCTAGAGAGCACTCTGGAGGAAGGATGCTTAAAGGCTACTATTTTATGTGGAAGTCTGACCAGGAAAGTTTATAGCAACTAGGAAAATATTTCCCACATTATTTGCTCTGGACATGAAAGCAATTATGGAAAGACAATGGGAATGGAAAATACGACCAAAATGAATGTAATATGCCTAGCCTTTCTTTTAAGTTTCTTATCTTTGGGTTTTCCTGGGAGACAAGGAAGAAGCTCTGAGTTACGTGGTTATGTGAAGCATGTATGTTCTCTGGTCTGGTCATGTAGAAACTGGTCAATAGAAAAGCACGTGATGGAGAGGGCGAAATTAACCCTAGTACATGTAGGTTAGGGTCAACGTTAATGTTACTGGATGAATAGATCATTTCTTTGTTAATCTTTACGGTGACACAGATTGCAGTCAACCTATAATTTTGAAAAGAAGTATTTCAGCTATATTTATCGATATCTATATTTCTCCTCTATTTATCTAAATCTATTCTTGAGTCTGAGTCTCAGGGAGTTTAACCAACTTGCTTATAGTCACACAACTATTGCCCAAGGTAGAACTGAATCTTCCTGCCTCCAGGCACCATAGCTATTATCGCCTGTCTTGCTAGAATTCTCAATTATATAAGATCATAGATTTAAACCTGAAGAATCTTCACCCATTCTCCATGAGGAAATTAAGATCCAGTGTTTAACCTTGGACAATCACTTGCTTAAGTTTATAGATGTGATAAATATAAAAACAGGATTTAAACCCAAGCCCTCTGATACCAGAATTTGGATGCTCCTCTTCCCCACTTTGCCCCCAAATTGACTGAAGATGACTCAAAAAGCAAACATTCAGGTGTTGTTTGAAAATTTCTCTTGTAATAAATTTTGAATTGTTGGAAAATTCCCCAAATATATGTGGTTGAAATAAAGGGCATGAATAAAGGGCATAGTTTCTTAGTATATCTAAGAATATTTATATTTATTTATATACATTTATATAATATATGATAAATAAATATAATAAATATGGTTATATAAATCGAAAATAAAGAGGTCCCTCTGTGTAGAATTAGGTCCATTTGTGGAGAGACATCTCTCTTTGTATGGCTCAAATGGAGGCAGAGTATAATCTCCAGCCTCTTCTTTCCCTCACCCTTCTCCAAGGGAGCTTTCCATTTCTGCTCAGAGTGGGTACAGGAAGTTAGGGCTGAAGCCATACTACTCTCTTCAGAGAGACAGAATGTTAGGCATTATATCTTTCTGCTCTCTTAAATATTGGTAGTTTAGGGGAAATCATCAGGTTAGAACTAACTTCAGATCTCTGTCATTTTTTTAGGGAAAGGTATCCCAAATTCTATATCCCATGACTTGCTCTCTTTCCTATCTAATACCAGTTCCAGAATGAACACACATAGAGAATAGCAAATAATCCTATATGTTCAAATAGTAGCAAAACAGAAATGAGAGAAAATTTTCATAGGAAAATATATGCCAGATAACAGAGACTGAAGAAGCTCTCCGTTTGGGATTGAGATAACTCAACTCAGCTGTTAGAGAGTCCTGGCTCTCACCCAAGGAGAAACTTCTTATGATCTCCGATGTAGCAATCTGGATATAGAGACATGATGGAGACTTCCAACTCCTCTCATTTCTTCTTAGAGTCTTTTTCTTCAGCAACCTGAAGTGGGATTGGCATCTTCCATCTTCTTTCTTGAATGTAGAAGGGAGAAGTACCCAAAGTGACTCAATGTCCAAAAAGACTTCAAGCTTGACCAGTCACAAAGGGGACAGGCCCTGAAGAATCCTTAAGGGAGATTGAGGAAGACTGGAAGTCTCTTATTGCTTGCCAACTTCACCCTCCCTTGCTTCTTTCTCTGTTTTAGAAGTAAATTTTCAGAGCTCTGAGCTCTGGGCTGTTGCCTAAATTCTTGTGCTACCATTGATGACAAAACAATAGACAAGATATTTCTGAAATGGGGAAGCAAAATTCTCAAAACAAAGCAAAAAGAAGCCAGAAGTGAATATAAAACACTTTCAAAGCATCAGAAGTTACTTGATCAAAATCTAAGATCTCGGAAGCTAGGCTTACTGGGAAAGCTTGCCATGGGCCTGCTGCTTTCACTTTTTTCTGTTTCTTTTCTTTGGGGCTTCTCATGTGTGACAGAGCAGCAGAGGCCAGCCAGGTGCTGGGGCTCCCCTGCCCAGATATTCTCTCTGTGGCAGAGCCCCACGCTGAGTTCCAAATTAAAAATCAGCATTCTCCAAATGAATCTGACAACTGTGAGCAGGGACCTCTCTGGCATCTGAGGCTATATGTAACTAGTGTGCATATGTGCCCACATTGGCTCAGCAAGCAGGAAGAGTAGATTTGGATCAAGCCTTTAAAAAAATTAAATCTCTGCTTCCCTTTTATATACACAGATTTGAAAAGTCCTGCCTTTCATATACACATATTTGAAAAATTACCCCCTCAGGATTATCAACTTCGATAAGCAACAATCTTAAATAACTCCATCTGAAGACTGATTTTTAAAAAACCTCACAGCAACAAAGTATTTTAGAATATAAAAAAACCTATATTTTTTCTTCCAGACCTAATAGTCTCAAAGACATTCATGAAGAAAACTGCCAGAGACACATTTTGAGTGACATTTTCCTCATGAAAAGTCTTGCTTCTCGCCAAAGGATGCAGTTGAGACACGGAGGTCCAAATCCTTCCCTATCCTAACACAAAGTTATAGACTGAAAGGGCAATAGCTATTGATCATCCATGGTGCCTCTCTTGCTTAAGCAGAGAATTTCATCTAAAAGGCAATCTTCTCATTATTACTCTAATTTACAGTAACTCTTGACTTTTGACTGGGAGGGAATTGCCAGGCTTGAATCAGAAGAGAGAATTTTATGAAGTCTTTGAGTCTGTAGGAATATTAGCCATCAACTATGACTTCAGAGATCAATTTATTGGATTAGTTAAGATGTTGGACTTAGATCCAAGAAGAGAAAGGTCCAAGTTCTACTTCTGATTCTTGATAGATGTATAACCATGAACACATCATATGACTTTTCTGAACTTGTTTACTTATATCAAATGGGGATTACAAGACTTGGACTTACAGTATTATCTTACAGAACTGTTCTTAAATCGCTTAATCCTATTTGCCAAGAAATCTCAAATAGGGTCACAAAGAGTTAGACATGACTAGAATGACTCAACAACTACATATACATGTATATAGAGATAAAGACATACATATACATATATGTGTGTCTATATATATATATATATATATATATATATATATATACATATGTTTATCTATATATACACATGCATGTAGGTAGATATGGATTATTTATTCCATTTGTGTCCAAGTCTTCACAACTTCTTTTGGGGTTTTCTTGGCCAAGATACTGGAGTGCTTTTGCCATTTCTTTCTCCAGCTCATTTTACAGATGAGAAACTAAGACAAAGCAGGTTAAGTGTTTTGCCCAGAGTCACCCAACTACTTAGTATCTGAATCCAGATTTAAACTGGCATCTTCCAGACTCCAGGCCCAGTGCTCTATCCATTGCATAACCGAGCTGCCCCATATATTTGTGTGTACATGTATATGTGTATGTAGTTTCAGACAAGATAATATTTGAATTTGTTGTTCAGTTGTCTTCCTGCTCTTTGCTAGCCTTGCACTTGATGTGTTTTGCCTGGAAAACTCCAAAGTATTTGCAGGTATCTTCTTCAACTCTTGTCTCAATGTGACTTTCAGATTCAAATTTGAGACTTCAGCCTCTGTCTTTCTTTGTAATAAATTAAAAATGCTTCAGTTATTCACTCAATATTATTTTATATGAAAAATTCCACAAAATTAAGAACATATTTAATGCATTTTTTCAAATAAGCCATATTTTTGCTATCTATGTACATAAAGCATTTTGGTCTGACACCCTCCTGAATTTGAAAAATATTTCTATATCTATACACATACATACACATATACACACATGCTTGCATGCATATATATGTATGTACATATGTACACATGTACATAATATATGCATATCTACACAGACATATAGATTATTTTATTTGAGAGAGATGATAATGTAATTAACTCTAGATAGAACTTAAAGTCTTAAACTGCTGCCCTAAAAAAAATTAGTCTCTATGAATGATTATTGGCTTATTCTGTTAGTGATATGTTTTACACAGAAAACAACTTATCATGTGAACATTGAATATTTCAACTTTCTCAGCAAATATATTTGCCCTGCATTGTAAGTTCAGGCAGAAATAAAATAGGGTTTAAATTTCCACCTAAAGAAAGCTCTTCAAAGTTGAAATTTTTAAGTATATTTATATTGCATTTATTGATTAAAAGTGTACAAAAACAAAGCCAGTGCAACCAAAATTAGAAGAGAAACAGAAAGAGGGGAAACATTTTTTGCAGCCAGTGTCTCTGGTAAAGGCCTTCTTTCTAAAATATACAGAGAATTAAGTCAAATTTACAAGACTGCAAGTCATTCCCCAATTGATAAATAGTCAAAGGATACAAACAGGAAGTTTTCAGGTAAAGAAATGAAAGCTATCTATAATCATATGAAAAAATGCTCTAAATCATTTTTGATTAGAGAAATGCAAATCAAAACAACAGTGAGGTACCACATTGCATCTATAGGATTGATAAAACAGGAAAATGATACATGTTGAAGAAGATATGGGAAAATTGGAACACTAATTCATTCTTGATGGAGTGGTAAATTGATCTAATAATATTGGAGAGCAGTTTGGAACCACATCCAAAAAGCTATAAAAATGTGCATGCCCTTTGACCCAGTAATACCACTTCTAGGTCTCTATCCCAAAGAGATCATGAAAATGGGGAAAAGGAATTTCAGAAAAACCTAGAAAGACTTTCATGAACTGATTCTGAGTGAAGTGAACAGTACCAGAAGACCACTGTACACAGTACCAGCCACAATGTGCTATGATTAACTTTTTTTAAAAAAATAAATTTATTTATTTAACTTTTTACATTCATTTTCAAAAAATTTTGGGTTCCAAATTTTCTCCCCATTTG
>CM053769.1:193609188-193662029 GCA_028658325.1 Potorous gilbertii
CCTTTTCTGGGCATTTTCCCAGCCAGTTACTTGACTTCTGAGATTCCTTTCAACACCCACCTGGCCTCCGAATTCACCCAGCTAGTGCTTGGGGTCTGAGATTCAAATGCTGCTCCACAGCCTCAAGGCTTTCAGCAGGGGGGGAGGGCTGCTATTCAATGTGAACTTAAGTTCTAGTGCTCAGGTGGGGGCAGGGCTGCCTCGCAGGGTTCAGTTCCCTCAGGGGGTATATGCAGAGAGCTTCAATAATGTATCTGAGATCCTGCCTGCTTTTGGAGCCCCTGTCAGCTGCTGCCTCCCAAGGGGGTCCAAGTTATGGAGACACTCCGCTCCCCTATCAGCCATCCAAACAGGCCCTCTCACTGACCTTTGCTCCCATGGGTGGAAGGAACCACGCGGCTGCTGGAGATTCCGTCCCAGAATGTCCAGGGGCCACGTGGCCAGGGCATCCGGGTCTGGTGCACGATGGACCCCCAGTGCCAGTTTTTCTGGTCTCTCTGGAATAGAAATCTCCTCCACTCCGTTGTTCTGTGGCTTCCTCTGCTTCAGAACTTGTCTGAAGTTCCTCCTTACAGGTATTTTATAGGCTGTGGTTTCAGGAGCAAGCATATGTGTGCTAGCATATATATGTGAGCTAGCGTACTCCTCCATCTTGTCTCCTCCCCCAATGACTAACTTTAATAGTCTTACCTTAGCAATGCAAGAATCTAAGAACTCCAAAAGACTCATGATGGAAAATACCATCCACATCAAGAGAAATAACTATGGAGTGTGAATACAGATTGAAGAATACTGTTTACTCTCTGTCTGTCTGTCTGTCTGTCTGTCTCTCTCTATCTCTGTGTCTCTCATTTCTTTTTTCTCCTAGTTCCTCCCATTGGTTCTAATTCTTCTTTACAACAAAATAACTTAGAAAAAGTTTTAAAAATATATATATATGCAGAACCTGTGTCAGACTGTACACTGTCTTGGGGTGGAGAGAGTGGAGTTGGGGGAGAAAATTTGGAATTCAAAATCTCATGGAAGTGAATGCTGAAAACTAAAAATAAATAATTTTTAATAAAAGTGTGCAAGTTGAATATTCTCATTTGATCCAACCAGCACTTATTGTGACCATATAGACAACTAGAAATTTTCTATATTCTCCTCCTTAAGGCTTTTCTGTCACCTCTGATTTTTTTTTTTTGCTTCTTAATACTAGACTTTAACATACCATATAAATATTGTGGTATTTTCTGGCAGCTTATTAGTTTTGAAATCGTGAATATGTTATACCGTACAGCCTAGAATATTATATTTTTCATTACTTACTTTTCCCCTCAGACAATATAGTTTTCTTATAAGTGCATTTGTTTGCTTGTTTAGTA
This sequence comes from Potorous gilbertii, assembly GCA_028658325.1. Lineage (NCBI taxonomy): Eukaryota > Metazoa > Chordata > Mammalia > Diprotodontia > Potoroidae > Potorous > Potorous gilbertii. The sequence continues at coordinate 193,610,556 of CM053769.1, forward strand.
ATACAAACTGTGAATTCTTTATATAAAGTTCATAAACACCTATTAGAAAGATAATTAGCATTTTCCTCTTTGGGTGATACATTCAGAGCTGAAAGAAATCTTATAATTACCAAGTCCAATCCCTTCACTTTACAGTTAAGGAAAGTAAAGCTAAAGGTGGATAGAAGACTTGCTCAAGGTGATGTTTCAGTTCAAGAAAAGTGCCATTAGTATTTAATCTTTTCAAAAAATTATTGAATCCCTTGTAAGAAATTCACGTCTCCCTGAAGTATCAGAGCCAATCAATAATTACAGAATTTAACTGATAGAGAAGCTTTCTAGTTTTACAGAGAGGTTAGAGATGTTTAATTGCCTCTCTTAATATTTATTGTTCTGGCAATCATATTAATGCTGTGCAATCTTTCTCCTCTCATTTAAGTCATCTTCCATTTTCTTTGTGTTGGGTTTCTTGTAACTGTATACACAACTAGAACTTTTCTGCATTATCCTTCCGAAGAGGTTTTCCTTTAAGCTCTGATTTCTTTTCAAATCACTTTAATAAAAGTTTTCATTAAGGAAGAAATACTTATTCTGTTCTCTGCACTGATTTGACTCCTTGCATTGCCTTACTCTTTCGACCTTCATTTTAAATTAGTGTTTAAAGGAATAATAGGATTTTTGGTTTCTAAAACTCTTTTTTGCTGATTTCTTTCTGTTTCTTTTTTGTTGACTATAATTGGACAAGCTATAGTTCAAGTTTTCCATGTCAAGTACCAGTAAGATATTGACATAACCTTCTTATATCTTGTAGCAGAATTTCAATAGCTCTTTAAAGTAGCTTCTGCCATGGTGTTTTTGATGCCTGTTTTTAAATGTAATCCTTGATAGATCTACCTTTCCTTTTAAGGTTTTTTCCATAGCAACCCCTAGGACAAACAGTTTTTTACAGGTCATGAAATGTTTTTATACTTCATATCAAATATAAAAAGAATCATTCATATTAGACACTAGCTTTTAAAGAATTGAACTTTTTTTGTATAATTGATTTCATGTCAATCGATTAAAAAAGAGAGGACTTTTTGGAATTCTAGTTTAAGTGTAACTATCCCCTTTTCAAAATCATGTGAGATGCTTTTCCTGTCTTTCATTTGCTTTATTATTAAGTATAATTTGTGAAAGTTTCATTAAAAGTGAATATTTCAATTGCTACTATCTTTATATTTTTCCCCTCCAGATTTTGGTAGATCTTTATCTTTTATCCCATTTCATCTAATTTGTAATTATTGTGTTCACTTTCCTCCCATTCACTGCTCAACCTCTTACAATTTGCTTGTGACCTTATCAATGAACTAAAATTGACCACTTCAAAGCTACCAAAGATCTCTTAATTGCTGAATCCAGGGGTGGTTGTTTCCTCTCATTCTTTTTCCTTCTTTGGAATATTTAACATTCATGAACTTTTTCTCTTCTTAGATCCTCTGTCTTCTCTGAGTTTTCATGGCATTACTTTTGCATGTTTTTCCTTCTACCTATGTGATCACTTCTTCCTTTGTGGTACCATCATTCATATGCCCCCTTTTAACTTTGAGTATCTTCCAAGGCTCAATCCTGAGTCCTCTTGTTTATCTGCATTCTCTCATGGCACTCTCATCAGAGACTAGGGGATCAATTATTTTCTCTGTGAAAATAACTCCCAGATATTTAAGGTCAACTTTAGGCTCTCCTCCAAACCCCAGTTGAGGATTATTAGCTGCCTATTAGATATTTCAAACTGGCTGTTTAATAGGCATCTCAAATTCAACATATGAAAAACAAAACTCATATTTCCTCTCCACCCCTTCAAAAATACTTCCTTATCCAAACTTGTCTGTTTCTATCAGTGACATATTTGACCTCCCATTTGCTTAGAAAAAATCCTCAGTGTCATACTCAATTCCTCATTCTTTTCACCCCTAAAATCTAATTGTGTGCTAAGATTTGTCAAGTCACCATCTATACCATATGTGATATCTAGACCCTTCTTTCCACTCACACACCTCACACCATGGTTCAGGCATAATTTAAGCAATACTATATCTAAAATCATAAGATATGAGTTAAGATCCCACCACTGATGCTTATAACCCGTGTACCTGGGTCACTTAACCACAAGTTAGATGTACTGGTCTAGATCTATTATATATAACCCTTGACCTGAACTGCTTCAATAGCCTCCTTTATTTCCCCCCATTGCTTACATTCTGATTACTTCCCTTTTGATAGCATTTTCCTTGAGGGCTTGATCTCAACCACCTCCCACATTGGGTTATTTGAAGTTTACTAGACTAGGTCTCAGTCCAAATGAATTCAGTGGGTGGGGGGTGGGGAATAGAACTAGCTCCAGCTGGACAGTAGAGTCTTTCCTTCAGGTTTAGTGGAGTTCCATACTGCCATATGCATGTATTTTATGACAGTTCCAGGACTGTGCTGGATTCAGATCTAATTGGCTAATCAGAGCTGATTGTAAAAATTTCACGGTGTGCAGTTATATCTCAAAATTTTGCAAACAATACAAATCAAGGCTTTATATATTGTTTCACTGATTATTTAGACTTAAGGAAAAGATGGATAAAATATTAGTATTGAAGTAATTAGTAATACAGATGTACATATATACACAAACATATACATATTCACACACAAATATACACACATAGATCATACATGTGTTTATGTGTAGGTATGTGTGTATATATGTATATACTTATACATATATTCACACATAGATGCATACACACACGGGTGTGTGTGTGTGTGTGTGTGTGTGTGTGTGTGTGTGTGTGTGTGTGTGTTTTCTGGAAAGTCAATTGTTAAACATTTACCAGAATATCCTTGTCCACTTCCTTTTCTTCCTCTGTTCTCTGGGTCAGCTCTGTTTAGGCACAGAAAGCTACATCAATCCTTGTTATCATTACCTGAGCAAATTTCTGTCCTTTGGATATCCAAGTTGGAAGAGAGAGAGGGAGAGTTGTGTTGTAAATCCATGGGTGAACTTATGCAGCCCTATTGCATTGGTATGGTGGGTAGTATGGGAAGGATTGCTGAGTGTTTAATTAGTTAGGGAATACTGTGTTAGTTCATCAGGTTTTTAACCTGATCATGTTCTGGACCATGTAGATAGGTGAATTTTTTCATCTATCATAGATCTATTTATCTATATTTTTTTCATAATTCCTATTTTGGAAAGGTTTGAAAAGTTGTGAGGATAACAGAAAATATCTTGTCCTCAATATAGCTTGCTCCTCACATGACCCAGAAACTTGCAATAGTCTCTTGATTGATCTCCCTTCCTCAGTTCTCTTTCCTCTCTAATCTATCTTCAATAAAGTTTCCAAGATGATATTCATAGGGGAAAAGCCTTACCCTATTGCTCTTCTGAAAAATAAATTCTATATTAACTCTAAGATAAAATAGAAAATACTCTCTTTAGCATTTTAAAACCTTCAAGACTGTAAACTACCTTTCTAGGGTGATTATATATTATTCCTCTTCAGTCACTACTAGCCAAACAAAATTCCATAACTATAGAATTTGGAGGAGACATCACTGACTATATAGTTCGATCCATCCTGGAAAGAAATTCTCACTCTAATATATCCCAACACAACATTCTATGGAGTTAAATATTTTTTCTGGCCCCTTTCAATGAGCTGCATGCTCTGGTTTTCCAGCTGATCCTTACATGTTCCTGTGATTGGAGGTATTTCAAAGGTGATTATCAGTTGAGCCATGAAGATCTATCCTCTTAGAAGGCTTTAAGAATTGTAGCAAGGCTCTGCTTCCATCCCTACCTAGTTTGATCTATATATCTCCCATGGATATTCAACAATGGAGTAGAAAGACTATTTTTCTTCCTTCTACTCCCAGCAGAATAGCAACGATGTGCCTGTGGCAGCAAGGATATGGGCTTGCCTGGGCAAATCTGAGACTAGACTACACATTTCATATTCTTCTTGGTTTTTTCTGTATGTTGTTCTCCTCTCCCCTCCCTATACCCTCTGCCAAGCCATAGTGACCAAAAGGCAATCCTCAGAATTGGACATTTTCAGCCTCATATGTAACATCATCAGTTCTATAGGTTAGCAGTTCCTGAGACCTGTTGCTATTTATTTAATATGTTTTATATATGTATATATATATATATATATATATATATGTTATATATGATATGATATTTGTTTATGTGATATCTGCCACAACTTCTTGGAGAAAGTGACCATCATCAGTATGATGATACAACTTAAAGGACTAAAAAGCCCGTCAGATCTTGATTACATTTTTTAAAACTTTTTAAAATTTATAGTATTTTCCCCAGTTACATGTATAACCAATCTTAACATTCATTTTTAAAACTTTGAGTTCCAAATTCTCTCCCTTCCATTCTTCCTATACTCCCTCATTAAGAAGGCAAGCAATTAAACATAAATCACACATGTGTAGTAAACAAAACATGTCCATAATAGTCATGTTGTGAATATAACATAGACCAAAAAAACCCTCAAGAAAAAGAAAGAAAGCCAGTAAGTATGCTTCAATTTGTATTCAGACACCAAAAGTTCTTTCTCTGGGGATGGATAGCATTTTTCATCATAAGTCCTTCAGAGTTGTCTTGGATCATTGGATTGCTGAGAATAGCTAAGTCATTCACAGCTGATCATCTTACAATATTACTGTAACTTGGTACACAGTACATTTCACTTTGCATCACCTCATGCAAGTCTTTCTGGGTTTTTCTAAGAGCATCCTACTCATCATTTCTTATAGCACAATAATATTCCATCATAATCAAATACCATAATTTGTTCAGCCATTCCCTAAATTGATGGGCATTCCCTCAGTTTACAATTCTTTGCCACTAGAAAAGACCTGCTATAAATATTTTTGTGCATACAGGTCCTTTTATAGATAAATAGATAGATAGATAGATAGACAGATAGATACATAGATACATAGATAGATAGACAGATAGATATCTTTTGGAATACAGACCTAGTAGTGGTATTGCTAGGTCAAAGGGAAGGCATGGTTCTATAGCCCTTTGGGCATAGTTCCAAACTGCTCTACAGAATGGTTGAATCAGTTCACAAATCCCCGAACAGTGCATTAATGTCTCATTTCCTCCACATCCCCTCTAATATCTCTCAGTTTTCTTTTCTGTCCTTTAGTCAACCTTAACAGGTATGACTTAGTACCTCAGAATTATTTTAATTTGCATTTCTCCAATCAATAGTGAGTTGGGGCACTTTTTTCTTCATATGGCTAGAGAGCTTTGATTACTTCTGAAAATTGTTCATATCTTTTTATTATTTATCAGTGGGGAATAGCTTGTTTTTTATAAATTTGATTCAGTTCTCTGTATGTTTGAGAAATGAGGTCTGTATCAGAGAAATTTGCTTAAATATTTTTCATAGATACTATTGCATTTCCCTCCATTCTATCTCCTCAACCCCTATTATTCTATTTAACCTTGTCTTTCTTCAAATGTGTTTGTTTCTGACTACATCCTGGCCCAATCAGCCCTCCCTTCTATCACCCAGCCCCTTTTCTTATTATCTTCCTCTCCTACTTTCCTGTAGGGTAAGAACAATTTCTAGACCCAGTTGAACATTATGACTCTTTGAGCCAGTTCTCCTTACCTCTCCTTTCCTCCTCCTAGTTGTAGAGTGGGGTTCGCTCAGTCCTCCTCATAGCTGTAGAGTGGGGTTCGCTCAGTCCTCCTCACCTCTCCTTTATTCTTCCTCATAGCTGTAGACTGGGGTTCGCTCAGTCCTCCTCACCTCTCCTTTCTTCCTCAGTGCTGTAGAGTGGGGTTCACTCAGTCCTCCTTACCTCTCCTTTCCTCCTCATAGCTGTAGAAGTCTTGTTTCTTTTATGTGAGGTAATTTATCCCCATTCTGCCTCTCCCTTTCCTTTCTCCCAGTCCATTACACTCTTATACTTGAATTTTATTCTTTTAGATATCATCCTTTCATATTCAACTCAAACCTGTGCCCTCTCCCTGTGTATACTCCTGACAGTTCTAATAATGAGAAAGTTTTTATAAATTACAAGTATCATCTTCCCATGTAGGAATGTCAAATTTAACCTTATTATGTCCCTTCTGGTTTCCCTTTCCTGTTTACATTTTTAATGCTTCTCTGGAATCTTGTATTTGATAATCAAATTTTCTATTCATCTCTGGTTTTTTCATCAAAAATGCTTGAAAGTCTTCTATTTCATTAAATGTCCATTTCCTCTCCCCACCCCCAACCCCCACCTTGAGGGGTTATATATATTCAGTGTTGCTGGGTAGGTGATTCTTGGTTGTAATCCTAGCTCTGTTGCTTTCTGGAATACTGTATTCCAAGACTTCTGATCACGTAATGTAAAATTTGCTAAATCTTTTTGTTATCCTGTCTGTCGATCCATGATACTTAAATTGTTTTTTTCTGGATGCTTGAAATATTTTCTCCTTGACCTGGGAGCTCTGGAATTTGGCTATCATATGCTTGGGAGTTATCACTATGGGATCTCCTTCAGGAGGTGATTTGTGGATTCTCTCCATTTCTAGTTTATGCTCTGATTCTAGAATATCAAAGCAGTTCTCCTTGATAATTTCTTAAAATATGATGTCTAAGTCTCTTTTTGATCATGGTTTTTGGGTAGTCCAATAATTCTTACATTATCTCTCCTGAATCTATTTTCCAGGTCAATTGTTTTGCTGATAAGATATTTCACATTGTCTTCTAGCTTTTTTTATCCTTTTGGTTTTGTTTTAGTGTTTCTTGATTTCTCATAAAGTCAGTAAGCTTCCATTTACTCAATTCTCATTTTTAAATAATCTTTTTTTTTTCAGTAAGTTTTTATATCTCCTTTTCCATTTGGCCCAATTCTATTTTTTTAAGGAGTTTACTTCAGTGAATTTTTTGTGCCTCTGTTTCCATTTGGCCTAGTCTGGTTCTTAAGGTATTATTTTCCTCGGGGTGTGTGTGTGTGTGTGAAGCTGTTGACTCATTTTTCATTATTTTCTTGTGTCATTCTCTTTTCTCTTCCCGATTTTTCCTCCACCTCTCTTCCTTGATTTTCAAAATCTGTTTTGTGCTCTCCGATGATCCGAGACTGTCATATTTTTCTTGGAGGCTTTGGATGGAGGAGCTTTGACTTTGTTATCTTCTTTTGAATGTGTGATTTTGATTTTTCTAGTCACCATGGTAACTTTCTATGGTTAGAATTTTTTCTGTTGTTTGCTCATTTTCCCAACCTCTTACTTGATTTTTAACTATTTATTAAAGTCAGGCTTTGCTTCCAGGTTGGAGGGTCCACGGTGCCAAGCTTCAGGGGTTTGTGAAGCTGTTTTCAGAGATTCTTACCTAGGTATCTCGGTAAGTTTTCAGTTCTTCCAAGGTGGAATGATCTAAGGAGAAGTGTTTACTCCTCTCCTCCTAGAGCTCTGGTCTGTGAGTGACCACAATCTTTTCTGCCCTGGAACTGTGACAAGGGTCCATGCATGCTCCACTGTGGCCCTTAAACTCTGTTGTGCTAGTGCTCCACCTTGACCTGGGACTTCCTCCCACAACTGTGATCCTGATCTGAGTATTAGCAAAGTAACAGAGTTCTGTTTCAGTGCTGGCAAAGAAACAGAGACAGAGTAATCTGTCTGTAATCTCTTTCGGACCAGTTGTTCCACCCCTTTACTATCTAGGGCTGAGAGCTCTAGAAGCAGCTGCTGCAGGGCAGGCAGGGGAAGAGATATTCAACTTGTTTTGTTTTCACCAAGTGAGTAGTAACGGGAGCACTGGGTAAAATTATAGTGAAGGAGAATTTAGCTAAACACAAGGGGAAAAAAAACTTCCTAACAATCACAGATCTGAAAGGGAAACGGACTGCCTCAGGAAGTAGTGAACCACTAATTACTTGAAATTTTCTGCTCAGATATAGGAAAGCATAGATGACCTCTAAAGGTCCAACCAACTATAAGAAGTTAGGGTCCTATGATGTTATGTAAGGTCCTTGAACAAACGAAACCTTCAAGAAATAGGGCTTCAGGAGTCCATTTCCAGTTCTGCCCCATGAAATACAGATTTTGTAAATAAAAACAAATAAAAAATTTCCTCCTTACTCTCTCTGATGATTCATTACTTAGAAATAAGATTATTAGGATTTCCATCACTTGGGCCTGCACTTGACAATTTCTTGGTTAGAACATTTTAATAGGTGTGCTCAACCGTGGAATTTAGAAGACTGAGTGTGACTATATTGAAAATATGAGCCAAACATTTGTTTGGTTAGCTCTTTTGAATAAAAAAAATACTAAACTTTATTCTGTATGCTTTCTTCCTGTTCTCAGGCCCCCCTTTTTTCCCCTCTCCATCTCTGTTATTCCTTGGCATTCTGCTGAATATGCACCTCAGAAGGAATTCAACCCTTCATTGGCATGATTTTGATGAATAAGAACCTATGAGGCTTAATAAGAGGCAGAAAATGGGCAGGCACCTAAGGGGAAAAATAGGTCTGTGTTGATGGATGACTTTCCCGGGGGAGCCAGTGTACTGCTGGGAGGCCGCTTTTCTAGTGAATGGTAAAAACGGAGGGATAATTCAACGCAGCACAAGAGAAAGGACTGCTATGTATTTCAGAGGTAGCAACCTTTCATTCAGAGGGAATCAGATAAATAGCTGCCTCACAGGGAATCCAGGAACCAACTGCACAGAAGAAATGGGACTACCCAGAAGGGACCCCATGCAACTACAAGGATGTAGTGAAATGCATCCTTGCCAATCAAGCAAATTGTGAATTATTACCCCATGAGTTAGTACACTGTAAGCATTATCCACTTATTTATTATATTATTAGAATTCCCACAGGGAATGGACTTTGGACTTTTCAGTTGTGGTTCTTGCCTGCCCCTCCCCCCCAATAAAGAACAAGATATTGTAGTCATTTCAGTCACTGGAAACAATTCTAAAATAAAAGGTGTGAGATATCTAAACCCATTTTTTGCCCGAAAAACAAAATCCCTCACACAAAGCCGTAACTAATCTCATGTGCTATGTATTAGCTGAAGGGACCTGTCACTGTCTTTGTTCAGAAACTGGCACTAATTTTTATATCAGGTGAACCTGCTGCTATGTTTTGTTCTAACCTTCATCAAAAACTGGAAAGCTATTTAATCTTATGCTGGAATGTTTCTTTCTCTCTGTCTCTCTCTCTCTCTCTCTCCTGTCTCTCTCTTCCTCTCTCTCTCTCTTCCATCTTCCACTCTGTCTCTCTGTCTCTGTCTCTCTCATTTCTCTATCTCTCTCCTTCTGTTCCTTTTCTCTCTATCTTCCTCTCTCTCTGTGTGTGTCTCCCTGTCTGTCTCTCTCCCTCCACATGTGTGAGTTCTTTTCCCTTCTTGGCCACATCCATTGGTAAGTGGAGTTAAATCTACATGTGGGGTGAACTTGCTGTGTTAAATCCTGCAGTGGCAGATATTCTCTGATTTAACGTGTAATGAGTAATAACAAGAAAGTGAAGGATCTGTAATCATAGCAAATGCTCTTTACCAGTTTTGATCAGACCAATGAAAACAGAAGCTTCTTATACCCAGAACTTCCAACTGGTTTGTCAAAGAGCTCCATTACCTCTGCTATTGTCAGAGTAGAAGATATTCCAGGAGTTACAGAGTGTCTTTTTAATAGCTGAATGGTAGAATTGGAAAATCACTGAAGAGAATGGACATGAGAGGTCATTGGATTATATATTAAGAACTGAAAGACACCTTAGAGGCCATCTAGTGTCAACTGTACCTGAACAGAAATATTTCCCTCCATATCCCTAAAATAATTCCCAAATTCCCTTCATGTATTCACTCAAGAGCAGTCTTAAGAATGTCTAAGGGAGACAGAATATGCCAAACTTAGCAGAGGCTAATTTTGATTGCTCCTACATTACACTGAAGGCAAGAAAATCCCCAAATGAAACAGACCTGTAATTCTACATCAATGGCCCTAAGGGTATATTTTGCCCCTAAATACAAGGCCTTATGCATGAGTTATGAGTAACCCTTCTATAAAAAGTGACTGCTTTATCTACTGCATTAATACCATCTACATACAGAATGTAAAGGGTGTTCATGACTTGTTATCATAGGGAATATTAAGTTAACAAAGGTTTTATTGGTGTAAGAGTGTTAATAATTTATTCTAAGTAGAAGGCAATGAAGATTTAAAATGATTGTGAATATGTGGCCCAAAAGAACATTGATTTGGGAATCATAGGACAAGTGTCAAATTCTGGTTCCACTTCTTATCTCTTGAGGGATTTTGGTAAATCATGAAACTTTACTGGTCCTTACTTTCTTGAATTGTAAAATGAAGGCTTTGGACTTCATCAAGGACTGGCAAACTACAGCCAGAGGGACAAATGTACATGATTGTCTTCACATCTTGAAATAAAGCTTTATTTTATTTTTAAATGTTTTAGAAAGAAAATTTGTGTTTCAAAATGTAAAAACTTTTCTTAGCTCTGGTTGTACAAAAACAGAAGGCCATCTTAATTTGGTCCTTGAATTATGATTGGCTGACCCTTGGTCTAGATGTGAGGTCAGTGAGGTCTAAGCCTATGCTGTCAATCCAGTGATCTAACCTAAAAATGACTGGGAGAAGGGAAATTAGATGTTTAGAATATCTTGCAGTATAATGTTGTCCTGAGGAGAAGGGGGGTAGTAGATAAGATGCCCTTCTTAATTAGTCAAGTTCTTCATTAACTCTATAAAAGTTCATTCATCTGTGAGACAACAGGGCATAATGGAAAGAATATCTGATCTTGGGTCAAAAGAGACCTAAGACCTGGATCTTCAATTTAACATCTAAGTTGTCCTGGTTTAGTCATTTCACCTCTGAAGGACTTAATTTTTATTCTTTAATATAAGGATGATAATGACTGTGTATAGTTAAGTGGCACAATAGGTAGAACATTGGGCCTGGGGTCAAGAAGCCACCTCTTTTTGAGTTCAATTCTGGCCTTAGAGACTTACAAACTGGGTGACCCTGGGAAAATCACTTAAACCTATTTGCTTTAGTTGTCTCATCTATAAAATGAGCTGGAGAAGGAAATGGCAAACCACTCCAGTACCTTTGCCAAGAAAGTCCCAACTGTGGACAAAAAGAGTCGGACACGACTGAGAAACATCTGAGCAAAAATAAGGATTGTACTGCATACTCCACAGGGTTGTTATGTAAGTAAAGTGCTTTGCAAAGCTTCACAGACCTATAGAAGTATGAGCTATATTTATGTGAAGGCATAGAATTTTCATGGTTAGTTTGAGTCGTAAAATCCTATGAGTGACTCATTGGATGTAATGGTTTTTGGCAAAGATGCTGAAAATAAATAAAAAGTTCACATTGATATGACTTTTTTATATGTTACCTCATCTGAGTAAAGATGAGTAAAACTCTCTAAAGATGGATGGAGATCTACAAGACCTATTTTCTAGCTCCCTCTCCGCCACCAGAAGAGACCAGGCTGGACAGGGAGTACAGTAGACTGGGCTTAGACACAAAAAAAACTGAGTTCAAATATGGTCTTAGACACGACCTTGGGTAAGTCACTTCTATTTGCCTAAGCTCCCTCAACTATACAATGGAGATGATAATGCTGCCTTGTAGCACTGTGGCAGTGTCGTAAGGAGAAAATGAGGTAATATTTATAAAGTCCTTAGCACAGGGCCTGACACACAGTAGATACATGAAAGTGGCTTGTTCCCATCTCCACTGTCTCACAAAAGTTTACTGGATGATATTGGACAATTCATCAGCTTCCTTTGGTCTTTACTTCACAGGATCATCGAATCATAGATTTGGAATTGGAAGGGACCTTAGAGGTGATTAAGTCCAACCTCCACCTTCTATGGATTAGGAAACTGAGGCCCAGGAAGGAGAGGCACTTGGATGAATATCATATAACTAACATATGTCTATGGCAGGATTTAAAGTCAGGTCTTCCTGACTCCAAATAGAATGTTCTATCATCCAGTACATTGCACTGTATCAAATTTCTTTAACTTGAAATGCTGAAATTGTATTAGAATCATTTTTAATGCCCATCTGAGGAAATTAAAAGAAATGTGTATGCACATGTGTGTGTGTATATATATATGTATATGTATTAATGTATGTACATATGTATATAATTATTACCCTATATCTAATGGATGGGTAATGGCTTCCCATGCTCAAACAGTTAGGAAGTACCATAGCCTGGATACAGTCTTTGGACTCCAAGTTCAGAGCTCCAAGTTCAGGTGCCATGTGCCACCTTCCTAGGCAAGAGAATATTAGAACCATGTTTTGCTTTACATAATTTGCCTTTTCCTCCTCAAACTTCAGATCTTATTAAAATATCATTAACTAAAAATATTTCAGAACCAAAACTAATTATGATAAGGCAACTATGCTTTCATCAAGTGCTTTCCTGACATAAAAGCTGGAGGCGCCCAGGGCCTTCCAGAAACAACTGAGCAGGAAGGAAGGGCACTGAACTGAACCCGAAATGATCAGTACATATCTGTGCTGGACACCTCGACTCTCCTCCCCAGTTGTCCCTAAGCCTATTAGTATAGATAATCTCTGTGTCAAGGCCTCGGTGCTGAACGTCCTGACTGGACCTACTCAGGCATGGATTCAATAGAGAAATTTCAATTAGTTCCTCTCCAAGGATTAAATGCTACTGTTCCACAGTGGATGCTCGCATCTTTAACAGGTGATTAGGGTCCTAATGGACTCATAGAGAATTTCAGTCTGCTCCAACCAATTATAACAGAGAAAAAGAAGTCAAAAGAGAAAAGGAAAAAAGGAAGAAAGAAAAAAAGAAAAGAGAATAAAGAGTAAGGAGGGAGAAAAGTGGAGCTTTGGGGAAACTGGGTGAGACAAATCAAACTCTCAAGGTGAAAAATGTCATTTATTAGTACTCTTATGTTAGGGGAACTCTCATCCTTCATACCTATGGAGCATTGGACCCAAAGGACTCTCTTTACCCTTCTCCATCAATCATGTTTCTCCCTTCTCCAGGCTCAGGTGGGATTTACAGTGCACACTGATGCATGCCCACATATCACCTTCGTGGGTGGAACAAGATCTGGCTCACCACTTCTTTGCCCTTTTATCTTTACTTCCAAGGACAAAGTCATTCACTTCGATATCAGGAGAAAGGGATCATGTGCTCCCAGGGGTTTTGAATGCTAACAATTCAATGCAACAATATGTATTAAATTCCTTATAGGTGCAGAGGATGATGATGGGGTAAAAGGATTTGATATATCAAAATGTATACTATGAAATCATATAGGATAGGTATTTAGCAAGTTACAAGATTGGGGGAATGGTGGCATAGTGGATAGAATGCCAGGCCTGGATTCAGGAAATTCATTTTCCTGAGTTCAAATGTGACCTCAGACATTTACTATCTACGTGACACTGGGAAAGTCACTTAACCCTATTTGCCTTAGTTGAGTTTTGTTTTTTTACCTCCATAAGATGTGCTAGAGAAGGAAATGGAAAGCCACTCCAGTATCTTTGCCAAGAAAACTCCCAATGGGGTCACAAAGAATCAGACATGAAACAACTGAACAGCAAAAACAACCAAAAATTGAAGGAAGTTCCCTCATTGACAATATCATGGATCTATTAAAGCAAAAACAAAATTATACATAATACAGCTGTCTAAAGGTGCAAATCAAAGTACTGAGGGCTGAGGAGGAAAAGGTTAATAATAAGTAGAGAGCCTCAGGGAAGGCTTCATGGAGGAGTGACATTGAAGATGGGATTAGATAGGAATTAAATGGTGGCAGTGGTGGAAATAGAGGGACATTCTATATCAAATAGTATGATCAAAGGCACAGAGGGAGGCAAGCAATGCAGGATATTTAAGAGGGGCAGCCAGCAGTTTAGTTTGATTGGAACATAGGGAGCTGAGCTCTATGAAGTAAAACTAGAGATAAGGAAGTAGAATAGTGTAATGTGAACAACTTTGAATGCCAAGCAGAAAAGTTTGAAGTTTCCTCATTTGCCAATACAATAACAAGTCATTAAATGATTTGGGACAGAGGAGAATTGTAAGCAATCAAAGTATAAAGAAAATATATCTGGTAGTATTAGGGAGAATGAGTGAAAAGGGTTAAAAGGTGACTAAAGGGCAGAGATCAGAAGCTACAAGTGCTGAATGAAGCAGAAAATAATGGAATTTTGCTCTTATCCTCTGCCAATCAAAAAAGGCAGTAGGATGAAGTTCTCCTATAGAATGGTATGGTTCTTCTTCTCCTATAGAATGGTATCAGGAAGCTCCCCAGTATTTCTAGACATACAAAAGTAACTTCATTCATGAAAATGAGGCTCATATCTACATGCTATTCTTTCTTTTGAATCCAGGTCCAAATACGGACTATTTGAAATCATTTGTAAAGACTGGGGAATGTATACTGTAGCTATCTTCAAAGAATATCATGGCTTTTACTAAGTACATGCAAAAAGAAAGATACTTTCCACCAGCTTTGCCTTGTATGGGGTGTTCAGGGAGGACCAGTACCTCTGTTGTGAGGGCTTACACAGTCGCTTTTCAGGACTGCTCATCCATCTTTGTTGCCTACCAGTCACCCAACTCTCACCTGTAGCTCCAAGAAGCTGTAGCATGTGCAGCAACCACAGCCTTGTGAAACCATCTTGGCACATGGCTAAACCAGACTGAAGGTAACTCAAAGAAGACTAAGTACATCACAGGATAATGTCTTGACTTGCACATGAATTGGATTTAAGTGAGGCAGTTACACAGTTATCAGCCTCACTTTCTCTTCCAGAATCCTCAAAGTCCAGTGGCAAGACAAATGTCAAGAGGATTGTCAACAGGATGCAGTGGATGATCTTGGAATCTTTGATGTCTGACTAAGCTTGTTGATGTCTAGCTAAACTTCAGATACCTATGAAGGTCATTGGAACAAATTATTTTCATCTGCCCATTCTTCACATGTTTGGCATTCACATCACCTTAACTTACTTGTTGGTTACCCTCAAACTGGTTTAACCATCTACCAAGATGGTTTTTACAGTGTGTGAGCACTAAAAATGCTATAGCTTCTTGGAGGGATTGTGAAGTAGTAGGAAAAAGCCAACAAATATAAGGCTTGGACCTGGGTTTGAAATCTTACTTATTTTCTGACCTTCATCAAGTCACAACTCACAAAAAGCAGAGGTAAAAATAACTATAGGGAAAAATGTTCTTTATCAGTGAAATTGATAATACCACCTGTGTTACCTGACTGGGCTCAAATCATGTATATAAAGCCATACATCTGATTTCTCTCCATATGAGTTGCATGCAGCCTCCAGAGGTTACATTCCTTAGCACATAAAAGATACCTGATGAAGAGGGAAGCTGTTTCCTCTTTAGGTTCTATAAATAGCATTTATTTCAGAGTTCTTTGCGGTTAATATAATTTAGGTGTTTGCATATAGCACAAACCCTTGAAAAAATTATAAATGGCTTGAGTTTCAGGCATATTCCTTTTCTTTTTTCAACTTGTTCTTTGTTGGCAGGCACCTGCCCTACTAGGTACAGCATATTCAGCTATTTTTACCCTCATCCAGGACTTGTCCATCTCCTCTTTGCTGGAATTTATTGGCTATGTCAGGACCCAAGTTACAAAAAAATCATCAGATAAATTAAACTATCATATTGTGATAATTGGAGGGAGCTAGGATACTATTTCTTCAGATATTCTGTATATTCTTATTAGGAAATGCTTGGGTCAATATTTCTACAGTTATCCAACTCAAGAATGACTATGCTATGGAGAACTTTAGGCCAGACAAGGAGAAAAAATTGAGGTGAGTAGGAATTCTTCAAATCATTTACTGTAGGCAACTGGAATCCACACCATGGAGCTATATAGCTCGCGATTCTTTCTCTTCCAGTGGGAAGCTTCAGTCTTTGAATGATGTTTCCTATTGGTGTCTAGCTGTACTGAGCTCTCCTTCCTAAACATGGTTCCCCTCAACACCTGGCTTGTCAAGCTTGTAATAGCATAGAATTTAAAGCTATAATGGACCAAAGGGATTGACTATGGCCAATGGAGGATAGTGACATGAAATTTTGCTATAAAAACTTCTATAAGGTAAATGGTTTCTATTGGACCAACGCTGTCTATGTTGTCAGCAACTTGCTCCAACTTGTATCTGACATATTATTAACAATTCATGTCAGTGTACCTGTGAGATTGCATGCATTAAATAATCATTTTAGAGCTGAGGAAACTGAAGTTCCAAGAAGCTTTTCTCATGATGGTGAAGTCATAAATACTTCTGAGACTTGGGGACATATATATTCTGATTCCAATTCACCTATCCTTTCACCTAGATACACTTAAGTTTAGTAATTAAAGGATGAACTGAAGCACTGAGCAGAACCATGAAAGCAGTTTATATGACATGAATATTACAGAGACAAGCAAACTGGAAAAATCTAAGAACTCTGATTAATACCACAGTATAAAATGTTTCCTCCTGACTCAAGGTGAAGATTGAAACATGTATTTTTTTGGTAGAACCAAAAGGAAAAATTTGTTTTCCTTGACCACATATTTGTTATAAGGTTTTTTTATTATTTTTTTTTCAAGTAGGGCTGGGAGAGAAAGAAAATAAATTATTAAATGCAAAAAATATTTAAGAAAAAATAAAGAGTAAACTATATTTCTTTGTAGAGATGGTGACTAAAGGTGTACAACAGTTCAGATACACTCAGACTTAGTTGATGGGTTGGTTAGTTTACTGAACAGCTGTATTTACTATCTTTTATTTTTTTAAAAAAATGTTATAGGTTATGGTATAGTAGTTGCCAGAGGGAGATATTTGGAAATGAAGGTGATATTAAAACAAAAGATAACACTGATTTTTCAAGTTCAGTGTGTTTGTTTCATTTTATAAATCTTTTGTTTTTGTGTACTTATTTATATCTTAGGTACTCTCACCAATAGAAGTTAAAATTAAATGTATTGTTTGAATTTAAAATAAATTTATAACAGTCACTAACATTACCTCACTGCTGGAGAGCTATGTCACATGTCCTACTCAGTCTTGCACCTAAAAAACAAGTGCAGCCTATAGTGATTTTGCAGCTAATGAAAATGTAGCTATTCATGCAGTAGCGGAATTCTGTTGGTCTTCTTCCAAAAGAAGGGTGTCTCCATGCTACATAACAGCAAGGTCTTCTTTACAAATGAATAAAATTATTTTAAGTGCATTATAGGGAACTACAGACATGTACTAATTCTTTCAAGTTTAGTCTCCTTTTCTTCGACAAGGTCACAGCTCTGTTTTAGTAGTTTGTAACGCATCTAGCTATCTTACTCATAGTGAATTAATAATACACTTGTGTGATATTTGGTTTTGTCAGAAATTCTTAACCTCTTGGGAGAGATCCTACTCTTTTGTTTTTGATGTGGTTTGGTTTTCATTTTATGACATTACAAAAATGTAATACCTGACATTTATTTTTAATGGAAGAGAATTTAATTTCATTTTGATTTTAGATTTCCTTTAAACTCCTTTGAAATTCAAATCCCAGATATTTGTGTATCTTTGGACAAGACACCCTTATATGCAAAAAAAAGGTTAGACAAGTTGGTCTCTATGGTTCCTTTTAGCTCTAGAACCTATACTGTGACTATTAATGAAGACTCCACCTCTCAGGTCACCAAAAATAACAAACTTCAAAGATTTAATTCTGATTTCTCAGTGCCACTTATCACTCCCCTACTTAAGACCTCTTCCAAAGCCACATCATGGCATAGAGGTGAACCTAAGTGTTCAAAGACTTTGCCTTTGCTATGTACAAGTTCCAAGAAATATTACCAACTTGGAAATGCTTTTAGTGTGGGAGTGGCAATTACTTGTGTGAACTTTATTGCCCAAAGTTCAGAGAAGCTAAGTATCATAAGTCTGGATAACAAGTAATTAATCTTTCTAGAAAGAAACTCAGGACACCTGCTACTAAAATGAGGAAGGGTTGAGATCTCCATGAGAGAAGGAGTTACTCACACTGTGGTGATCATGAATTGTTGAGACCTTGAATGACTTATCAGATAGATTTTTATATGCAAAGGATGCCGCGACTACGTACTATGATAGTAATTATCCTCCATGTCCTTTGAATATGTATGTGACATTGATAATGCAACATATGGTTCCTTATGCAAGATACATATGCCTAAACTCCGTTAATAGTAAAAACTTATAGATATTTTCAACCTATTTTCATGGTTAATTCAGAATTTTGTAAAAAGAAAAAAAAAACTCTTGGGTTGCCACTTAGTCATAGTACAAACCTGACCAGAGTGAGAAAGGTGATAGTTCTGTTGGTCAGATTCCATCTAGCAGATTATTGCAGTTGTTTGGTTTTTTTTTTTTTGGAATAGCATTTTAAAATAGAAATTGACCTGCTGTAGGATGTTAAAAGAATGGCAAGGGAACCTGAGACCCTACTATAGCCAGTTCAGTTGAAATAACTCAGGGATGTTTATCCTGGAGAAAAAAAGATTTATCGGGAAAGGTTTATGATTGGAAAGTTTGCAATGTTAAAAGAGGAATTACACAAGCAATAGGTCAGAATTTTAGTGAGATGTATTTCAGATCCAAGGAAAAATTTCCCACAAATTTAAATCATGAAATAACAGAATGAACTGAGTTCATCTAGAGAGGAAGTCTTCAAGTTTTGGATAACAACTTGTCAGGGATGTAGTTGTGAGATTCCTTGTTAGGTACAGACCAGGTGACCTTGAAGGCAGTTTGGTCTAATGGAAAAAACCATAAGACTGAGATTTGATTATCAAAAGACCGGATCTCAACCATACCTCTGCCACTTTCTACACATATGATGCTGAGTAAGGCACTTAACTTTTGTAGACTTCAGTTTCATAATCTTTAAAATGATTTAAAAGTAAATTATTTCTAACATTCCTATTAGCTCTGTCTATAATCCTATACTCCTTTTTATGACTTTACATGATCTATTTTAATTTCTGGGTATCAGTGTCTTTATCTATATAAAAGTGGTTGGAATAGTTTCTCATGGTAGTCCCATGAAACATTCCACCTAAAACAGTGGGGACTTCAAATATCTGGATTCAGAAGATGTAGGTTCAAGTCTTATTTCTCTTATAGCCTATGCAATCTTGGTCCAGTTTCCTAACCTACCTGAGCTTGTTTCCTAATCTGTAAAATGAGAGGGTTGGCCCCTAGATAATTTTTAAGATCACTTCCATTTCTCAATATAAGTTCTGATGAACTAGATTTTATAATTCTCTGAGCTCTGAGGTCTTGTTCATCTTTGTGATTTGCTATCCCATCCAACTCAACACAGTACTCCTAAACAATTCTACTTCCAGTAAACTCAAAGGAAAGTTCTATTGCTATGAGAAGTACAGAGCCCAAAGTAAGATTGATGCATTCAGTGACGCTCTTTTGCTTTTACTCCTTTCATTTTTCCTCTAAAATCTTTAGAATGTCCAATAGAAATAATTGTTGCATCTTAACATTTTTTCTATTTTTAGCTGGAACTTAAAATAAATAACTTTATTTCTTTTTTTCCCCTCTCTGTCCTCTGTTCAGTGGATTGGTCTGTTGTTCTTTTTTCCTCCTTTTTTCTTTTTCTCCTCTGCAGATAACAAAGTCCAAGTCCCCAGTCATTGTAATTATTAGCATATTCCTAGAGAAAATTGCAACAGTCTACATTAAAGGACTCCCTGCAGAAATCTACACAGTAGGTATCCAATTTCTCTTTAAATAAAAGGCACTCAGAACAGTAAGGGGTTTAAAACAAGAGAAGAAATGGGGAACAAACAGAGCTTTGAGGAACAGCAGGGAGATTTGCAGTGGTCAGGAGCAGATAGTCACACTGAATTATTTGGATAATTAGTCTTCGTTAGCAAATTGGAGCAAATTATAATGCTGTAGCAAAATTTTCTAACAGGGCTCTGGACTAGCAGAGTTAGGGGCTGTACCTGACCCAATTCCAAAATGGTTTGGTCTTAGTTAGGTAATACCCTGTATGTAGGCATTGGATTCTAAAGACCTTGAGCACTCTCCAGGCAAGTTACTGAATTGAAACAGGTATAATTCAGGAGGAAAGGAGTGGAGCTGTCATTTTCCCCCTCCATGATAGGAAGGACTTTAATGTCAAGACTGCTCTCAGGAGATCTCCAAATTAAGGAAAAGAAAAGAAAAGGGCAGATGTAAGACTTGCTTTTGATATTTTCAAACTCAAAAGAAATGGAGGGGGGAAAAAAAGAAAATGTGTTTTTCTTCCCCATCCTTTCCAGAAAATTAAAGGAACAAATCAGTGAACAGCAACTGATTTAGAAAAATGAGAAACTATGTTTCCTCCCCACCCTCATTCCAATGTTGTGTAGTATGATCACCATTTCCAAAATTCCACACCTTTCATTCACATTCAGGTCCCCTATAAAGAAGATAGAAATGCAGTCACAAATCACCAAAAAAAGGTAGCATCCAGTTAAAGATGAGGCATCTTCCTTATCCCACTCCACAAATACTCCCCTCTTCCAGATGTTCCACCATTCATCTAGTCAATCCAGGTGTATAATATGAGAATCATCCTGGATTCTTTCTTTTCTTTCCTCACCCTACTTCCCTCACATCATCCATCAGTTGCTAAATCTTAACATTTACCTCTGCAACATGCGGTGATAGCATGGCATAGAGGGAAGAACACTGGCTTTAGAGACAGATAACCCAGGTTTAAATCTTGCCTCAGTCACTTCCTATGGGACCTTAGGTACCTCTTTGCATGCCTTAGTTTCTTCGTTTGTAAAATGAAGGGTTTGATCCAGATGAGTTTGAAGGTTTCTTTCAGCTCTATATCTCTGATATCATATTTAAACCTCCTTCTGTGGAGGTTCAAGTCAGTTAGTATAAGACCTACTATGTTCAAGTAATTATGCTAGATTCTGAGGGTGAAATAGTCAATAAGCATTTATTAAGTGCCTACTATGTGCCAGGCACTGTGCTAAATGCTGGGGATACAGAGAAAAGCAAGACAGTCTCTGCCGTTGAGTAGCTCAAATAACAGCAACAAGAACAACAACAAAAAACACACAAACAAACAAAAAAAACCAATCCTGTACTGCTGTTTTTCTATAGAGGAAGGAAACCTCTCTGTAGACATGGAAATTAATATTTTTTTTTAAATTCAATATCCACAGGCCTTGCATATAGTAGGGACTTAAAGGTTCATTAAATTGAACTGGAGAATGAGGTAATGAAGGGTGTGGGAGAAAAAATGATACAAAAACAGACAGATAAAAGAAATGAAAATAAAGATCATAAGTAGGACTGGCTACAAAATGATTAAAGCTGTTAAGGAAGTGGTGCCAATTTTTCCAAGGGAGTCTCAGGTCACCTAGACAGTCACTGCTTCATCAAAAGTTCCACTCAGATTTTAAAATGTGAAAAAGTGTAACGACATAGTACGGACAGCATTTGAAAGAAAAACTGAATGGATTTCTTAACAGCCCTTGACAAGTCTCAGCTGTTCTCTTAACATGTTGATTTATAATTGTTAGAGATACCTAATTTTAAAGCCATTGATTCTCCTGGGATGGTGAGAACAAAAAAAAAGGGAAGAAGTACAGTGTTCAAAGTCCACGTACGATCACCATTGCTTAAAATACTACTGATGACTTTGGCAGCTGGATTCCCTCTCCCACCCCCTTTTCTTCTTTTAGGATATTACATTTTAATGAGGCATGTTCTCCACTATATTTGCAGCACAATTCCCTGAAACTCAGTGCCACTGTAACAGGGCATAGACATTCTCTTTGACACAGTTACTTATATAACATCTTATCCCCTCCAAAAAATATGTCAAGGACTCAAAAGCCAGGTGCAGCAGAAACTGAAATGATTAAGGAAAGAGATGGTGTGATTGGTGGTGGCCAACCCTGTCTGGCATGAATTTTTGCGTTCTGGAGCACAGCCAGTCCTAATTAACAGCCTTGGTAATGAAAATAAAACAATTCTTCAAATATAGATTGATGAAGGCCCTGGAGTTTATGCCACATGAGAATCAGCTGAAAGAACAGGGGACACAACATAGTCTATAGAATTGAAGGCAGTTGGGACATGATCGTTGTGTGCAATTATTTGAAGAGACATCACCTACAAGAGGGATTAGGCTTACTCTGTTTTACCTCAGAGGACTGAATGAGGATTCATCAGTGAAATTTTCAAAAATGTAGATTTAGATATGAGGTAGGGAACAAGTTCTTAATAATCAAAACTATCTCAAAGTGGAATGGGTTGCTAGGAAAAGAGACTCCTCTTCATTTGGCAATCGTCAAACAAAAGTCGGTATCTAATTATCAGGCATATTGTAGCAGGGATTTTGTATAGGAGATTTTTTTTTCTCAGATATGGGAAGTACTTCATGGACATTCAGACCCCTTCCAACTCTTAACAATTTGAAATTATGAACCTGTGATGACTTATCAATCAACCTACCATTATTATTAAATATCTTTTGTATCAAGCACTGGTGCCTTGCACTATATATGCAAATTCAATACAGTCTCTCACTTCAAAATGCTGTTTTACAAATGTATAGTTAGAAGAAACTTTGGAGATCATCTGATTCCTTTTCTTAAAAAAAAAAAAATATCAGCATAGAGAGTTGAAATTCCTTGCCCAAAGTTGCCCACACAGTTGAAAGCTGAGCTGGAATTTGAGCCCTCTCCTCCAGTTCCAAAACTCCAGTGTTCTAGTGACTCCAGCATGCAGCATTCTGATCCCCCTGGATTCACCTCCAGAAACAAGATGCCCCTCCCTGGTTAAATGCATTACCTCTAAACTCTTCACCATTTTGTCAACTCAAGCCTTAATGACAGCTCCTCTTCCCTTTGATTGGAGCACCACGGGTAGAGTGTCAAATTTTTCTCGATGCCTTATTTTGTACAGGGCAGAAACTGAATTTTTATTTCACTCCACTCTGCATCTGCTGTCCTGCATAGTGTCAATTCCATGGAACAAGATGCTTCTGTGCCAGGAATACTCTAGTTTCCTCCCCCATCCTTCCTGTTTCTTTTTGTATGTTGTCTCACCTTTTAGATTGTGAGCTCATTGAAGGTAATTCTTTTTATTAATTGCATCCCTAGTTCTTGGCATAGTGCCTGGCAAGAGTAGGCACTTGTTTATTAGATTGGATACAAATAATTCATGTCACTCCTTTTCTAAGTTCCTTCTGGACAGCTCATTGGTATCCAAGACAATATTCATAGCTTAGTGGAGAGATCATTTGATTGGGAATTTTAAGACTCAGGTAGGAGCCTCCACTTCTCTAGTTAACTAGATATGGATATTTGAGCGTTTATCTTCTAGCCTGACTCTGAACCCCACCATAGTGATACTGATTTCAGTCTCCACCTCCAGTCTGACACTAAACTTCTGTGCTGGTGCTCTAGGTTTCTGACTGGTATTCATCCTATTGTGCCAATCCAGATCCATCACACTGGATAGATATCACCATGCATTGGCACTCCAGAAGCCAATGGTACCCCTGCCCTGTTTCCCCTTTTCCCCTTTTTACCCACCATCTCTGTGACTTTCCTGACCAAAAAAACAAAAAAGACAAAAAAAAAAAAAAACCCGCCCATGAAGGCCAAGTCTCAAAATATGATATCTTCCCTTATTATAATCTAAGCTCCCTGAGGGCAGGGACTGATTTGATTTTTGTGTTTGTATTCCCAGAACTTATAAAAAATACCTAGCATGTAATACAAATTAAAGAAATGGTTTTATTCATACCATTTATGTACAGAGCCTTGATTCCTTCATATTTAAAATAAGGATAATGAAAGTTTTACTACTTATTTCATAGAGTTGGTACAAAAGATCAGATGATAAATGATGAATATAGGGATTCATAAACTCTAAAGGACTATGGAAATGTCAAATATTATTTTTATTGCTGCTACTACTAATAGTATTCACTATTTTGATAAAAATGAAAGGAAGAAGAAACTTTTGCTGTTTTATCTGTTGTGATACTTCTGTTTTAATTTGTTGGTGAGGAAAGATGAACAAATTTTATAATTAGGTGTTTTTTCTCAGGATTCTTATAGTGTGAGGGCATTAGGAAACAGTAAAACCATGCAGAAACAGGAACTAGACAACTTCATTAACAACACAAATTTTCTCTGTGTGGGATTCACTGAAAATCTTAATTATGATATTTTTTTAAATGTCATGTTCATAGATGAGATAATAGTTAGCTATCAGTGGGAATAGGGGGGATGTGCTTATTTAGATTTGAGCAATTAGTTAAGTGTCTAGTAAATGAACTGCTCCTAGAATTTGGAAAGAGAAAAGCCTACTGGCTCATAAGCTGCTGTCATGGCTTAAATACTGAAAGATCCTGTGGCCATTTCTGGTTGTAGTCATTAAATAAATCCTTAAATAAGAGGCAGCTGATGCTTTCTGGCAATTCCTGAATTTTCTTCCTCTTTTCACTTACTGTTTTCTCCTCACTTTGGGAGCCTACAATTCTTTGTCACTTATCTTTCTTACATTTGTATCCATTAAGAGCACAATGCCTCAGAGGGATGGGAATTATTTTGGGTACAAGCATCAACTCTGTAAAGCTTCTTCAATTATCAAAGATCCTTATGGTTTAAGGAACATGCAAAATTAATGCCATATTGCCCAAGTCCTTGATAACAATATTAGTAACAAAGGTAAGAACCGTCCACATTTCTGTGATATTTTAATGTTTACAAAGTGCTTGCCTCATAACCTTATGAAGGAGGTAGCTAGGGAAGGCATCATTCTTACCATTTCATAGATGCAAATTGAGACAAAGCAAGTGATTTGCCCCAACTCACAAATCTAGCTAATGTCTATCAATCAAATCAATCAAGAAATAAACATGTATTAACATCTACTATGTGCCAGACACTCTGCTAAGGGCTGGGTCATAACTAGGACTCAAATTTAGGCCTTCTGACTGTATAATACAGAAAATGGAAGCTCCTGCCAATCCTGACAAAGGCAGCTTACTTTTCTAAAGTCTACCATTAAATTGTGTTTTACAGTGTACAGAAAATATCACCTCATTTTATTTTTACAAGAACCCTGTGGGGGAAGTATTATAGGTATTAATGTTTACATATCTAGAGTTGAGGAAATTGAAACCAAGAGGTTAATTGACTTGTCCAAGATCACACAGCTAATAAATGGTAGAGTAGGGCTCAACCTAGGCCTTCTTACTAGATTCAGTGCTCATTTCATGACACAAAGAATTTTCATTTGTAACAAGTCTATGAGGTAGATAGTACAAACCTTACTATCATCAACCCTATTTTCTAGACAAGGAAACTGAGTCTCAGAGGTGATGTCCACCGTTCAGTTGTATCCAACTCTTCATGACCCCCTTTGGGAATTTCCTGGTAAAGATATTGGAGTGGTTTGCCATTTCCTTCTCTAGCTCATTTTTACAGATGAGAAACTGAGCTAGACAAAGTTAAGTGACTTGCACAGAGTTATAGAGTTAGAAAGTGTCTGAGGTCAGATTAGAATAGAGAAAATGAGTTTTCTTGTTTCCAAGCCTGGTGCTATATCCATAGGGCCACCCAGCTGTCCCGAAGAACCTTGTGAAAAGTAGGATTTGCGGGGCAGCTAGGTGGTATAGTGAACAGAACACTGACCCTGGAGTCAAGAGGATCTGAGTTCAAATTGACACTAGCTGTGTGACCTTGGGCAAGTTACTTAACTCCATTTTCTGTGCCTTTCCTCTTCCAAAAAAGACAAAGAAGAAGCAAGATTTCAACCCATGCCTCCAGGAGAGACTACAACTAGAAAATAACATTTTAGACTGCCTGGCCATCCTAACCACCATCTCTGATGCCTGTATTGCACATGTAAGAAATGTCAATATTAGGGCCAGATCTTCTGATATTTTAGGGTCATAGATCCAGAATCAGAGAAATGGAAACCTACAAACCAATTACATCCCATGTCTGCATTTCTTATAAGAAAAATGACTTTTTTTGCTTGTTTTCATTCTGTGACTAGACACTTTTTTGAGTTGTGAAGTTGCCTACTTAACAATACAAATTAGTATCCCAGATGATCACAGCTGTACTATAAGTATCTGGATTTTATTTATCATTGCATAGTATCTACACACATTTGAAAAAATAATTCATCAGTGCTTAAGACATTTATGTAGTGTACAGAAGGGATAGTTGCTTGTTTATTATAATGTCACCTTGCCTTCCTCATTGGAGCTAAGGAAAGATCAAAATGACAGTGCTTGGAGATCCATATGGATTCAAAACCTCCTTGGACTAACTCCTTTCAACCCTCTTCCACTTCCTCACACACAAGTAAGGTCTTTTGCCCAGAGGGTAGGAACCATTGATTTAAAAGGAAGCTTGAACTAATTGAAATCATCAAAATCCAATTGAGTTTGTGATGTTTTTTGGTTGCCTCTGGTGTTCTTAATTTTTTGAACTTTCTCCAACCAGCCTTCGGAATGAAATTTTTTTTCACTTTGGGGAGGGGAAAGAAAACCATCCATTGAAAATCTGAATATTAATTTCTACTCTTCATCTTCATATTCCCCATACTTTTACCCCAATTCTGAATCAAGATCTCTGTAATTTTCACATTTCAATGGAAGGCAGGAAAAGGTATGGGAAAGGGAGTTTTGTGACATTGTTGTTTTAAGTGTAAAAATTCGATTCAGTCACATTTAATGAACTTCTACTATGTGTGAGGATCTATGCTAGAAGACAGGGCTATTCAGTCCTAGATAGCATGATTTAGGTCCACAAACTTTGTCTACTGGCATTATACCAAGGATCATAGAGACTTTGGAGAACTCTCCTCAAAGGATAGAGAATTCTTGGTCTTTACTATCAATGGCTGTTATGAGGAGAGCTACATTGTTAAAGGACAGTCTGAATTCAGTCAAAGTTATTCAGGAGAGAGTTTATTCTGATATTCAAGGGACCTTAAGGAAGAGACACTCAGGTTTGAGGGCAACAGACCAAGAAGACAGAGAAGGGAGACTGAGACACAAGCAGATGAGCCTTGAGGGAAGAGTAAAAGTAAGAGTCAATGACAAATAAGCATCAGAAGTAGACTGGAGCTGAGACCAGGCTGAGAATCAGGTGCCTCAGGTAAGAGAAATTCTGGTCAACAGCTCCTTCCTTTTCCTTACATGACAATACCCAAGCTGGGAGTCTCATTGCAGCCTTTCATATACAATTGAAATCTTTGACTTTCTTCATTATTTGGAAATGCTAGTAAGTTATTTTGATCATTAATAACGATTTTTTTAAATCTGACTGAGGAAAAGGAAGTTATCCTATGGAAGAAGAGATTTCCCTTATTTTACTTTGATGTTAGGGATAAATTGATTAGAATTTTCCATGATCTTGATAATTAATGAGGATATTCCAGTAATACCCACTAGACTCTCTTTGAACACATATAGGTAAAGAATTAATTAGGTGATGCTTGGGACAGGGTGGTGGAGTTGTGGTTGTCCTTAAAGTGAGCTGAAGCACTGAGCATCACAAGCCCATACCAGAATACAAAGGTCAAAAGCAAAGTATGCCCTGAAGGAATTGATAATAAAATCAGAAAGGACATGAGATCAGGTGTAGTGGAAGAGGACTGAATTTGGAACCAGAGGACCCAGGTTTAAATCCTGACTCTTCAGTTCTACCTTGGCAAACTGCTCCCCCTCTCTCTTATTCGTAAAATGATAAAGCAGTATCAGATGATCTCTAAAGTCCCTCCTAGATAAAGCCACGAGCTGTAATTATTGAAAAGGAGAACAGTGTTCCATACTCAGGGGATCATGGAAAGGGGAGGGGGAAATAGAGTGAAATAAGTCAACAGTTCCAGTTTTGTTGGAGCCTACAGTGTGTGAAGGGAAGTCATGGGAAGTTTGTATCAAAAGGTAGATTGAGACCAGATTGTAGCAGGACTGAAATGCCATGTTAAAAAAGGGAAGGATGCCAGGGCTCTCACCACATGGCACCTTAAAAGGTCCCAGTAAGCCCAGAATACACAGTGCTTGTAATTAATGACTTCACTATACCAGTAAAAATCAAGGGAGACTTTGAGATTCCAGACTTCATTAGCAGTTAAAGGAAGAGAAAAAATCCCAATTGCCAGCAGGTTAGAAGTTAATTAGGAACAGTGCTAGGAGACTTGCTGCCTGACACCAAAGCTTATGGGGTAGTTTCAGGCTCTTTATTGCCTCTATAAAAAGTTCCCTTCTTGGCTTGCTACCAAGGAGAGGAAAGAGCAAATCCCCATGGCTTCTCCAAAGAGGGATGCCTTGAGCCTACAGCACCCATGGGCCCTATGCCCTGACCTGGAACTGGTGCTCAGGGGTGCCTTTGTCGGTTTGTTTTTCCAAAGCCAACTTCATCATGAATTAAATAGATATAATTGGCTAGGGTAGCAGAAACATTGAAGTGAAATTTCTATTCTAAACCAAGGAGGAAAATAGGAGAGGGAAGAAGGAACTGGAATTCCTTGCTGAAGAAATATACACTCAAGGTTAAGATACTTTTAGGAGGGGAATAAGACAATTAGCTGCATAGACTAAAGCTGCAATGTATCATGCTCTCCCTTCCTTCTATCCAACCGTCCTTCTGTATACTGAAAAGTAAAAGATAAGGTTTTTGGAGCTGGAAAGGACCTTAGGGATCATCTGGTCCAAACCCCTTCTCTTGCCTACAAGGAAACTGAAGCACCAATATGTGCAATGCTATAGCCCAGGTCTTCTGATTCCAGGCACGGTGCTCTTTCCTCTACAGCATACCACCTTGCCACACTGAGTTGGGAAGTCAAAAGACCAGAGTTCAAGTTGAGCAAGTTATATAACCTCAGTAGGTGTTAGTTTCCTTATGTATGAAATTAAGCTAATAGTTATCCTGCTTTTTGAAGGGGGAAAAGCAAAGACACAAATGAAAGAGCCCCCACCTTCAAGGAGTTTACATTCTACTCAGACTAGGGTAAAATATACATATAGATAATGCATTGGAGTAAAAACAAAGCAATTATTAGTGAATGGAGCTAGAGATTCTAAGAAGTATAAGGGAGTGTGTAAGCTATTCCTGAAATGGAGAAAAGCCTCTATAAAGGCAGAGGTAAGAGATGGACTGTCCCACAGAGTGGGTATAGGAAATGAGAAGAGGCTGTCAGAAACAGGTAGGTCAGTTTGACTCCATCATTATGGAACATACAGAGATGGCTCAAGATGGGAAACCTGTCTCTAGAGATTTACAGCCAGTAAGCTTGTCTATAATCTCTAGGTCATTCTCTACGGGGTTGAGAGTGGGGCTATTGGTGGAGTTTTGTTAGCTTTTCCTCTGCTAAAGTTATATAAATCTGTTGGGGACTGGGGGGTCATAAATAAAGTTGGGATAGTCACAATCTAAACAATTGAAACAGATTTAATTACCTCACAGTATAAAATCCTCTGAGGGAGTCAGGTGTAATTTTGATTCTTCTCAGATTATGATGTCCACAAATTCAAAACCTGTAAAATCACTTGGAGGGTATTAGTATTTAAAAGGTGCGCTTTGATAGCAGGAAACACCTGGGGATCCCTGAAAGCACCATATAATTGTCCAACAATCATGATTCAGTCAAATCTCCTCTTTCTACTAGATTATGAGCTGAGTTAATTGTCCATAGGTCCTTGTACCTGGCACATAGTAGGTACTTAGCACAGTACCTATTAGGATTTAATAATGCTTGTTGACAGGGTTTGCATTGTCTGTCCAGTAAATGCCTACTTGATTGGACTTACTCCAATCCAGCTGTGTGCCAAAATACATTTTTTCTTTTCCTCATCCACTTTGGTTTTCCAATGGCAGTGATTAGAATATCTTTCAAATGACTAGAGTTTTTATTTTGAAATTGTCAAATTAATAAATTGTCATATTCAAATAAAATCTCCAGGAAATTTTTGCCACTAATATTGCATAATTTTGAAATCATGCTTTAATTTTTATTGTAGTAGGTATTATAGATATCTGTTACAGGCTCTTACCTCCCCTATTAAATTATAAGGTCTTTCGGGACAGGGTTTGTGTCCTAGCTGAGGTATCTTCCTCCTCACTATCATTCTCTTTATATAGCATATGCTTATTTAAAATTATGTGTTTATATCTATATATGCATATATATGCATGTGTATAATATATAGGTATGTATATATATATACAAATACATATATGTGTATATATGTATAAAACATAGATATAGATCTATATACATATGTGTATAGATATAGATCTACCATTCCTTTTACTGGTTGACTAAGTGCATCAGCTTTTTCTTTGTCATAAATGACAGTTGATTAGAGTGGAAAGTGTTCTGAACTTACACATATATATTCATATACACATACATACATAGATGCCTATGTGTTTACATACTTATATATGTGTCTATATCTATCTATCTATCTATCTCTAAGATTACATTCTCCATTCTCCCTGGCACTTGGGAACACCGTAGTTTGATCTCTCTTTCTGTGATATCTTTATGTAGATGATACATGAAGTATTATCCACAGTTTAAAAAATTACAGAAAAAACAAAAACAAAGAATGAATATGACGGTATTAGAATGCTCTTCTTCCCAGACATTTAAAATCCTAAACAGCAAGACCTAGATGATTTCCTCTCCAATTCCTGATCAGGTCTCCCAGCAGGGCTTAGAGCATCTGGATAAGGGCAAGAGATTTCGGACTACATGCAGCCTTGTTGCAGATCTCAAACTAGGAGCATTTCTCATTTTTGGTTTTCCTTGCTATTTATTTTCTTCACCTTGGGTTTCTGAAAACCCAAAACAGATGGACTATTCCAAACTCCTCAGAGCAGCCAGTGCACACAGCTTCCCACATTGAGGCATCAGGGCTCTCCTGCAGAGTGCAGCATCCACAAAATAATTCTCTCATTGTAATGCTTAGAAACATGAGGAACCATAGCTAATTACAACTCACATCCAATTGTCGGCAATTGCCTACTCCAGCAACTCAGAATAATAGCTTGTGTTATCGCACTTAAGTATTAATTTTCCTTATAACAAATACTCTCATGAAGCAGGAAATATAAACATTATTATTCCCCATTTTATAGAGGAGAAAATTGGGGCTCAGAAAGTTTAGAGTGACATGCCTATGGTTACAAAAGTTAATGCCAAAATGGTAATTTGAACCAGCTTCTGATCTATGACCAGGACGCTTTCTATTCCAATCTGTTTTCATTTCTGACTCATAAGAGCCACTGCACTCACCCACCCTGTAGTAGGGGTGATAGCCTTCAAAACACAAAGAAATGATCTGGGGAATGATAATGCCACGTGAGAATTAATTACAAGAACTTAAAAGAAAGCAATAAAGTTCAGCAGTTGAGAATGTTGGATAATGGGTGAGTTTAAGGATTTGGGGGATTTCTCCTGTGGGAAAAAAATTAGCCCAAGAGGACAGGACTACTTTAATAAAAGGTACAAAGAGGAACTTTTAGTCTTCATATAAGGAAAACCTTAATAGATTGGTCTAGACTTGGATTAAGCAGCCTTCGGAAGTTGTGTTTGTCCTTTGTTTTTGAAGAAAACCATGACATCAGAGAAATGATGACATGACTTGCACTTGACTTTGTTTTGAGGCAGGGCTGTGCAAGGTCATCAGCCTCAGTCTCTCCTCCTGAGCCATCTGGATCCAGGGACAGCCCCACCTTAGGAAGTAGCACACTTTGAAGTGTTACTTCAATGAATAGTATTGCTATGACTCTTATGAAAACTTATAAAGGGAGATCCCTTCCAACTCTGACATTCTGTGATTCTGTGATGCTGAGGTCAACTTGGAAGGCCCAGAAGCAAAGATATGTTGGCATCAGGAGATGGGTAAATGATCAGATGGATCTGTGTGGATGTCATATTTTCAGGTGCTTCACCTAATGACAAAGGTCACCTATTAGTGACCACCCATTCTGGGATACTTTTATCCATATACTCTCATGTTACAAAACAAAGGATGCAATGAACTCACAGTCTTTTTCAGCTTTGATTGCCATCAGGAAGATACCAGTGCAGTACTCTGGATGTCCACCTCCCATCCTCTGCCCTTGCCATTCGTTCAGTGCATCTTCTGTTTCTTTCATGTTTCCTTAAAGATATTTTATATTTTTGTTCTTCCAAACTTTAGCCTCTCACACCCACCTTGTAGAAGCATAGACAGGCACAGTGACACATGGGCATTAAGAATAGCCATTAAGCTACTCAATAACCTTAAAAATGTAAATTCAGCCTATCTGTTGGCAAGGCCCCATATTATGTTCCTGACCACAACTAATTTTTCGCATCTGATTCCTTAGGACCATTTCTTAGGTATCGTTTCATGGATATCTCTCAATAGAAAATCCTACTCTTTTTTTAATATTGTTTCCCTTTAGATTGAGCTCCTCTGTCACCAAGCTAGAGGAGCCAGACTATAGCTATATTTCTGGTACCTTCCTTGTAACCTCCTACCGTAGGTGTGTGTAGGATTACTATAGGCTACAGTTTGGAATACTGATTGTATATGCAAGGTATTGGGTATGTCTATTAACAATATCATTCAAATGACCAAGGATATCTTCTGGGCATAAGAGTTGATTCAGTTATCTAAAGTGATTGTGTTTAGGTGTCACTCCTTTATGATAAGGCACCCATTACCAGCTGTGGAAGAAGTGGGTCTGATAATGCATAGGGAAATTTTCCCCTGGTTGCTGGCCACTCTCCTTTTGTTCTATTGATCTCTCTTCCTCACAAAAATGAATGAATGAATGAATGAATAGGTCAACTCTGCCATGAAAACTCCATTTTATAGTCTTAGTACAAGGGGGTGACTCCTACATCAAATAACTTGAACTATCCAACTCATTAATCTTCCTTAATTTCTTATATTTCCCCATAATTCAATACCCCCCTCAATTCTTCTCAGTATTAATGGAAATAACCCATATTATCCATAGGTCAATGAAATCAAAGTTGAAAATAAAAGCTTACTTCTCCAAGGTGGTCAGGGAACTCCTCTATAAACTTGCAACATAAGACTTAAATACAGAAGATATAAAGCTCTAAGTGACATTTCAGACATCTGCTTTCTGAAAGGACATGATATAAGATAATAGGGGATAGTTCACTGCAGTCTTATTAGAGCCCCTCAAATCTTAGGGACGTAGCCCCAAATTATTTATTAATGAGGTTAGCTATAAGATAAATCTTTGAGAGAGAGAATACAACCTAAGAGGATTAATGTTCCATCCAAAACCGTGGGGGTCAAGGTGGATTATATATATATATATATATGTATATGTATATGTATATGTTTGGGTAGGTGGTACACCTTACACGATTCACAGGTTTTTATTTCACAGAGCAAAACTTAGCATGACTCTCCTTGCCTTTTAAATATGGCAACATATGAGGGTGAGTTTTTAAATGAAAAACATAATCAAACCTTCATGAATCTGAATCCAAGCTAATTGGAACCTTCAATTAACTTAATTTAGAGAGGCTGCACATGGTTTTTGAGATAATGAGATAAAGGACTAACTATCTAGGAAATTCAGTAAAACAGTATCTTCTGGAAAAAATCCTGGGGATCAGTCCATATTCAGTATAGTCTCCTATACCTGTAACAGCAGTATCTGCACCTATATGTCTAGGCCTAGTCAAAGAGAACTCATTTTGGAAATGATCAATAACTCCTCCTGCCACTTAGCCTGCAAAATCTTCATGAAGTCCCTGAAAGAAATATTGACTTAAACTCTGGATACTATACTTACTAAGGCAGGAAAATAGACCCTTTCTCTTTGCCCAAAGAAAAAAGGCTAGGAAGGTCCATTGTCAACATGAATGAAACAAACAAAAAATATTTTCTGCTTAACCCTCAGTTAATACCCATATTTAAGTAACTATTACTAGAGAAATTAAGTTAATTTTTTATGCAGCTGGATTATTGACTTCTTAAAGGAACAAGTTTTACCCACAGGCAAACAAAGTCAAAATCTCAAATTTTGTCTGGAGTTTTATTTCTGAATTGTTTGTCTCTATTGATTGGGACTATTTTTCTGTCTCTTGTCCTTATATTGTGGTCTTCTCTCCCTTTCACAAGGGAAAGCTGATGGTTCTATGTCCCAAGCTACAGTTTCTGAGATTACACCTACAGCAGGCTGGAACTAGATTAGGTGGAAAGGAAATGCTCAGTCATAGACGCAGAAGCATAACTCCTCAATCAATAATAAATATCTTTCTTATTTATTAAAACTACCTCCCACCTCATGCCACAGATGCCTAGAGAACTGAGAGAACTCAATACTCCAGCAGGTCTTAGGCAAAGAAAGCTTTCTGGGAAAAGAGCAGATAAATGATAATGCCAAGTCTATTTTGTCTCTAGAAGTGGGTAAAGGAAATGTGAGATGTGAAAATCTAGAGCTATCTCCATTCCAAATGTTCTAATGGACTATCTTTTGCCTGACCTGTGGTAAAAACTCATGAGCTTATGTTGGACTGATCAACTACAGTCAAACACAATGTACCTAGGTCCCAACATAATGATGTCTGAGAATGGACAAACAAGAAGAGAGAAGAAGGAGGGAAGAAGGAAGAAAAAAAAGTGGTCAAAAGTACTGCGGTCTTGAAACAGCTGGAGTTCCATAGGACACATTAAGGAATAGGTGCTTTCACCATGAATACAAAACAAATAAAATCTTACCACCTTTAGGATCCTAGGTCTAGAGCTGGCAGGGATCCCAGAGACCATCTAATCCAAACTCCGTATTTTACTGATGAAACAATTAAGGCTCAGGGAGGTTAGGTGACTTGTGCAAAGAAACACAGATGATTAGAGCCTAGTCCATTTAACATTAGGATTAAATGGCACATGCTTCCCAGAGCAGTCTCATTTTCCTGTCTCTGTCTCTGCTTCTGTCTGCCTTTCTCCATTATGTCTTAAAGGACAAAAATATTACAAAGAAGAGCAAGTTAGAGTGCTCTCCCGTTGATGTTAATGTGCCTATTCTTGTGGTCTATTTTAAAGTCTCTCCTAAGTTTAAAGGTCCTTCCACCTGGTCCCTGATCCCGTCTTTTTCTGTGGAAGGGTTAATAAAAAGTGAAGGCAAAGTTAACAAGGGATAGGCCATAAATGGCTCCAGCTGTGTATAATTAACTGTAATACTGCAGAGTAAATGACTTTTATTGGCAACCATGTCATAACTTCATTAAAAGTCATATTTACAGCCCTCTCACATGAAATGAGTCCTCATGTATTCTGGAAATTAATGAGCATTCATTTTCACCTTGTTCAATTATCTTCTATCCCCCTTTCCCACTCCCTACTTTTACCCCCTCTATAGCTCAGGAAGCATGAAGCCGAAATACAATAGGAGTGTAATTAGGACCTGGCAGAGATTCCCCATCTTCTAGGCAGCATTACCTAAACCACAATAAAACTGTTTCTTCTTGTTTTCAATTATAAGTAAGTAACTTCCTTACACAAAAACATTAAATAACAATCATAGAAGAAATTTGATGGAGAGCTTTCAAAGACTGTTCTCAGAAAAGATGTGGCATCTTATCAAATCAGGTAATGGGACCTGTTTTACTAAATATAATTGTGACAGAATTGAAATTGTAGGTAAAAGAAAATAAATGAGGTTAAAAATCTTGTTTACAGCTCCTAAGATCTTGAAATACATTTGATTAGCCTAAATATAAAACAAAAATTTCCCCTAAATATGGCATTTATGTAAACTTTATATATCTTACGAACTAGGATTTTTTGGTATATGTTTTCTTCCTAAAGCCATCACTCTTTAGGTTTTGCCTGGTATTCAGAGGAAGCCTATATCCTACCCCAATAGTAGTTTCTTTATCTCTTGGTTCTGCAATTTTTTTTTATTTGAGTATATACTTCATTGAGTAGGATAGTTATATGGTTAGACCTTTGCTTTAGGAAGCTCACTTTAGTATGGATTACAGTGAAGAGTGACTTGAGGTAGGGAGACCAATAGTCCAGAAAAAATGTAATAAGGAAATAATTAAGTGATTGGAGTGAAGGTGATATGTGCAAGAGATGTGAAGAAATGAATTTTGAGATTTTTCAAGTGATTGGATGTATGGGGTAAGGGATGATGTGGATTTGAGGATGCCACTGATTTTATTAATCTGAGTGACTGGAAGGAAGGTAAAATAAAGAGGAAATAGAAGTGAAGAAATTAGGAGGTTCAAAGAAGTGATGGGCTTTGAAAAGGAAAGGATAATGATGAGTTTTGTTTTAGATATATTTTCCTATCAGACATCTAGTTCAAATGGACAATGAATCATGTAGGACTAGAACTTAGGAAAGTGACTAAGGCTGGATATTTATATCTGTAGGTCCTCTACAGGAAGTTGATAATTAAACCAATGGGTATTGATGAGATCTTCAAGAGTGAGAGTGTGGATAGAGAAAAGAAAGTACAGCATAAATCCTAGCAATGTAGTATACTTTGTATGATGATCCCACAAATGAGACTGAGAAAGAATCATCAGACAGGTTGGGGAGAGCCAAGAGAAAACAGTGCAATTAAATCCCCAGAGAGTAAAGAGTTTTCATGTGGAGAAGAGTCAAGAAAGTTAAGGCTTTGAAAAGCAAGAAAAGCAAATGTTATTAGTAGAAATTTAGGGTCCCAAACACAGTAGCTGAAAGTTGCATTGGATTGTACTTTGTTGTACCAACTTTAGAGAATTTTCTCCACCCTCTGGGTGCTATATATTAAAAAGAACATTTGCAATCCATAGTACTTCTAGAAGTCCAGAGAAAGGTGATTGAAATGGTAAGAGTACCTTAAACATTCCATGAGATGAAGGATTAAATTAAGTGGAGGATAGTTAACATGGAAAAGAAAAAATTTAGGAGGGAATAATCACAATTTTCAAATATTTAAAGAACAGTCATGTGGAAGGGTTCTCCTCCTTAGTCCCAAAGAGCCTATGGGTGAGATAGAGTGTAAGCCAATAGAGCAATTAAAGCTGTCACAAAATACAAAAGATTGCCTTGTAAGATAGTTAGGACCCCCAGAGGTGGGGAAGGGAGGAGGTAGGTATCTCCATACAGGAATTGGATAACTATTTATCAGAAATGTTGTCAAAGGCCTTCCTAAGAATTCAGGAATGCATTAGAATAAATGATCCCTGAGGTCCCTGTCAACTCTGAGCTTTTGTTATTTTAAGGCAACTTTATCCTTTGTAATCCTACTTGCAAGCCTTCTCTTTGATTTTTCTGTCACTGAGGAATGCTATAGAGGTTGTCTTTATGTAGGGTTTCCATATGAGGGCTTCTGTCTATAGCAGAAGATGGCCAGCCAGCCTGCAAACTATTCAACCAAATACTTGACAATGAAATGGTGTCAAAGACAAGTGATTTCTAGTTAGATATTGTTATGGATACAAATGAAAGAGATAGTAGCCATGTATTGTTCAGAACAAGAGGGCATCTTGAGAAGAGTCCCCTGGCAGAGTAGAACATTGGGAGGGGCAGCTTCAGAAAGCCATTAGAGAACAGCAATTCATCTAATTTTGAAAGTGAAATATATTAGAAAATTGACATTTCTTCAGACATAATGCAGCACCACACACTAGGGGAATACCTCACATTGTCAAGTTCTTTGTTTTTGGCAAATTCTATTGCATGCTTGTGCAAGATTATGCTATTTTACTGGATTTTTCACTGACCATTTATAATCAATATTTTGGGTCAAGGGTGATTCTGGGAAACATTCTTTTTAGTGACATGTCCAAGATCATAGGGATTTCATGGTAGCACCATAAATCATAAAGTGGTCAAACATGAGGTAGATGAAAGTCAGATGTCCTCTGCCCTGGTCACTCTAGAATGAAGGATATTTCCCTCTGTTCTAGGTGACATGTTGATAGAAAAAAAGAAAAAAAGATACTCACAAACTCCAGCTTAAGAATATTTACCAATATAGCAAAAGAGTAGGACATCTGACATAACAGGGTTAGTTAAAAGAGTTGGTGAAGCTTAGTTTAGCCTGGAAGAAGAAAAGACTCTGATAACTATCTGGCAATATGCAAAGGGTACTCATGTGAGAGAACAAATAAAGGAATGAATGAATTGAGGAAGAGATTTTGTTTTCTTTATGGCTGGATACATAATTAGGAACAATGGATAGAAATTACAATTTTAAATAGTTTAAATATACCATAGCTTACAATTAGAGTGAATGGAGGGGGGGAGAGTTGAATGGATAATAAGCTACATTTCATTGAAGATCTTTGTTAGATCTTGGGATCATAGTTTTAGAGCTGGAGACATAGATTTAGAACTAGATAACCTTAGTAGTTAGTTATCTTGTCCAATTCTCCCATTTTATAGTCAAGGAGAGCCTGGATTATGACTTCTCAAGAATTTTATAGAGGTGAATTTTGCTAAGTTATGGCTCAATTTTTAATGCTTGAGATAGTGAAAGACAATAATCTCAAGGCAGAATTATAATAGCTTTCTTGTATGTAATTTCACATACATAGATTTAGGGCTAGAATACCTCCCTTCCCACCTCTCATTGAATACAGTTACAGAAACTAAGGCTCAGAGGATTTGGCTTCCCATATTCTAATTTCTATTATATGTCTAGTAGACAGCAGATTTTGTGCATTGGTTTTTCCAAAACATGGTACGCATAACTCAACGCAACAAAGTAAATGTGATCTGAACAGACCAAAATACAGAGATATTGTCACTTATTTCTCATTAGGCTGCTTTCCAGATTTCTCTCTCATGCCTCAGAAACCTTTTCATCCTGGAAAATCACTTCAGTCCTGGAATTCACACCTTGGGAGTGCCTTACACCCATGTATACCTCCATCTGATTGAATGGCTTTTTCTAGAGTCTCCATTTAAAGAAGGTTCCCTGGCCAGTCATCTCTTCATTTTCCAGTAAGCTGCAATCTAGACTTCTCCCTTATGCCCCAAATGCCAGTACTTACTCCCTCTCCAGCCTTCTTTTATGTACTGTATTTTCCCTTAGAACATAAGCTCCTTGAAAAAAGGGACTGTCATTCTTTTTGCTTGTATTAGCATTCTCAGAAATAGTACCTGACACATAGTAAGTGCTTAATGAATGTTTGTAGATTAACTGACTCACTGACCTTCCTCCCCTTTTTAGGATACCATGAAACCCTTGATGCTACCTCATATTATGTTATGTTGGGTTGTTTGTTTCTTGCCACATCACATTCTTGGCTCATATTCCACTTGGAATCTATCTACTAAGCTGTATTCCATTTCCTTATAATGCTATAGATGTGTCTGTTGACTCAATGGATGAGCCAGTACAACTTGTGGAACAGAAAAAAGATTAGGATAAAAGAACTTGAGTTTAAACCCTATCTCTATAGCTATTTGTGTGGCATTGGGAAAGTCACTTAAATTTCCCTTGGCCTCAGTTTTCTCAAGGAAAAGATCTGTAGTATAAATATTAAGTGTACTTAATTTACAAATTGGGAACCTGAGGCTCAGAGAGGATAAGGAACTTACCATGGATCACACAGCTAGAACATGCTAGAACTGGGACTTTAACAACCACTGCCTCTAAACCTGATGCACCACATCCATCTCCTGTGAAAATACTTTGAGAAACAGAATATTTTGGCCTACCTTGTAAAGAAATCCAGGAAAGGTTTTAGCATGAACCATTTCCCAGTCTAAATTCCCTTTCAGTGTGCAGTAGCAAACATTGCATTTATTTCTATCAATTTCAATAAAAATCTCAAATGTAAAAATTAGCATTTAGATGTGGAGAACTACTGTGTATTCTTAACATGATAATTAAGCACAAGTATGCACTGACTGGCATTTAATTGCTCCGTACCGAGTGCGCCTGGTAGAGTCATTCCAAATGTTTTGAAACTGACATCCTCAAGAGAGTCGTGTTCAGGCTAACCTCCCTGAATACATTTCCATATTATTCTTCAATCTTTCAAGGATTCATATTTTCACCATTATAAGGGCTTCCTCTTTTCACACTGATCTCAGCCCTCCCATGACTTCACAGACAGCAAGATATGTGGTAGTCAAAATAAAACAAAGCACACAGAGAGAGAGAGACAGAGAAAAGGACAGAGAGAGAGACAGAGAAAAACCCATAATCATTCAGTGATCAATCTTCTCATAAGTCCTCTCAATAACCAGAACGTCAGACAATTTATGAAATTCTCTTAAATCCTGGAGAGGGTAGAAAGCAGTTAGACCATGTAAAAGTAAGAGACTATTTTAGAAATAAGGTTAGAACCCATACAGGTGTCTTCCTACTTCAACAGTTCCTGATTCAGACTCAGACTCATACTTTGTTAAGTGTTTAGCACAATTCTTGGCACATCACAGGCACAAACAATTATAAGTGTTTTTCCTCTTCTTTAATATGAAATTCTTTGTGGATTGTGGATTGATCCTGACCTTATAGAGACATTGTGCCCCTTCCCCTATTTCTCCTAGAAGATCCTTTGTAAAAGGAGCATGGCATCACTCACTACAGGGGCTTCCCTGTAGCCAGTTTTATAGAAGGTCTAAAGATGCCCACCTGAATAATTATATGGCATGAGGACTTGTGTGTTGTTTGCTTTAAAAGAGACTCTAGAAGAAGAAAAGGAAGCAAACAGGAAAGTAATGGGCTGATCCCTTGTAAACACTGGAATTTTGAAGACCCAATCTGGCAAACTACTGAAGCAGGCAAATAAAGCCTCACACAGAAACTGTCAGATGGCCCCGAGAATTTCTGAGCAGATGGCAGGCTGGCAGAGGCATCTGTTCCAATTTCAGCCAGGGTAGGGGCAACCAGACGGAGGGCATTGAACTCCTGGACAGTTTAGTGAAGACCCTCTTTACTTGCCAATATGCAATAGCTTCTTCTCGTTGTACATCTTTTGACTTTATTATCCTATTCCCAGAATGACTTAGCTAATTTGAGGCTTTGGAAAAAGAAAGAAGAACTGAAAGGGAAGAGGGAGGGAGAAAAAAATGAAAGGGAACGGTTGAGGGAAGATAGTTTCAGTGTTTCAATGATGAGAGTCCTTACTACCTTGTGAAGCAGCCCATTTCATTTTCAGACACATCTACTCTAGCTTAGTCTATAGAAATAAGAAGTTATTCCCTATTTGAACTGAAATCTATCACCCCTTGGAATACCTAACCAATGATCCCAATTCTGCCTTTGGCAGCTACATAGAATAAGCCTAAAATTTTCAAATTATTACTCTACAGGGCAGTTCTTCAGATATTTAAAGACAATGATGGTACACTCATACCACACCCTGATCTTCTGGGTGTAATATTTTCTGTGATACCTAAAATGCAGGAAAATAGACACTTATTTGGATGTGAGAAACCCAGAAATTATGCAAATCGTGACCACCAAAAGAGGCTGGCAATATATCTCTTCTACATAAAGAATAGAGAGAAAATTAAAATTGTGAAGACCCTGTTCTATTACTAGAGCATTCACCACAAAATTATTCACTGAGCCATAGGGTCAGGCTCCCTCCATCCTCCCTCAACCTGTTCTTATCCAACCTCCCGAAAAATCTATTAGCTGCTCATCTTGTTGCTCAT
Source organism: Potorous gilbertii (assembly GCA_028658325.1). NCBI lineage: Eukaryota > Metazoa > Chordata > Mammalia > Diprotodontia > Potoroidae > Potorous > Potorous gilbertii. The sequence goes on from CM053769.1 coordinate 193,652,277, forward strand.
CATTTTATGTGATTTCCAACAGTATTAACCAAGGGTTATTATTCATAACCAAGATGATTGGACCTGCCATGTGTATTTTATTCTAAGAAATTATTTGAAAATATTGATATACTGTCACCATTCAGTGAGGGAGGGAGAGTTACTCTGCAAATGAAAGCATTTGTCTTAAAGAGATGAAGGTAGCCGGAGCGGTAAGATAAAGCCAATGAGCTAATGGTCTGATTCTGATGCTACTGTACAAGGAATTATTGCAATATAAACAAACAGCTTTTAAAAAAAAAAGATAATCATTCATCGACTTACTCAACAAATACTGATTGAGCACATACCTTGTACTTTCTCCCTGGGCTAGGTGCTGGGGATACAAAGACCAATGAGCTCTGCTTGCTGCCCGGAAGGAGGTGATAATACCAGAATATACACATCCTGATGAAGGGTGGCCTTCCATAACCTTGTCGGCAATATTCTTATTTTAATTATTCTGTCCCTATTCAAAGTTCCTGTGTCTACCTGGAGGCTTTGGGGATGGTGCAGCATCAAACACTTAGCATCATCAGGTTTAACTTCTCTGTAGTTTTCTTCACAGATTATGGAAGACATGGTTGTTGCTAGTGCAGTAATAGCCATGTTGGTTCACAAGACAGCTGAGGCAGGAGGAGGATGGCTATGACTCGTGAACACTGATCCTCTGTGTGTCCTTGTCCTTATCTCTGTCAACACAAACACCAACCGAAGACCCATTGTCAACAATGGGTAAGTAAGCCCAAGAAACACGGGATCAACATTGCCCCCACCTCCAGACCTGCTTTATCTTATGCTAAGCAGTCATCATCAAGGGAACTCTTCTTTCTGAAGAGAGGGCCCACCATCAGCTGTGTCACTGACTTTGATTGTCCATGACAGGACTGGAAAGCCAGCCTTGCTGAAGTCACATAAGGGAGTCATGCTATAGGAGAGACAGGAGGTGGTATAATTTGAGTGGTTCAAAAAATTTTGGTCACCATTTTCCCTCACACACTGGTGGATATAATCCAGGGCCCTGAGTCTGGTGTCCTTCAGAATAGCAATGTCCCCAAGGCTACCAGCCCTATATCCAGCCATATGACCCTTGAAGACATCCTTGGGGGAAAGAATCCTTTTGGATAAGAAGTGCTGCCACTTCTGCCAGCACCAACCTTAGCTGCTTGCTGGTGATAGGCAGGTAAACCAAGAGCACTTGGAATAATTACAGCTGTCACCTCAAATCACCAGTCCTATTTCTAGACCATCAAATGGTTCAATATTAGAATACAATATGCTTTATTAATGGAAATGTTAAAAGAGATACATTGCCATCTGCTTTACTGCTATAACCTAAAAACTATGCGGCCTTTGATTTGCACCTGGAACTGGTATGTCTCTCATATTTGAAGAATAGTTTTTTGAGAGTAAAGGCTGCTATATACATATGTATACATGTACATATATGCATACATATATACATATTCTATCCCCAGTACTTAGCATGCCTTCCTCTTCATTCATTCATTCATTCATTCATTTTTAGAATTTTTGAAACTGGGGCACAATTTGGAATTGGTTTCAGTTAGTTAACTACAAGCATACAAGTCAGCATTTTTTCATAGTCTATTTTTTTGTTGTTTTTTGTTTAATTGTTTTTTTCAAATAATAGTTTTATTTAAGCTTAAAACTCTTAAAAAAAAAACAATCTATCCTAAAAGAATAACGATTTGTCACCACTAAGAAGCTTCAAAAGAATGACTTAGGATCTGAAAATCATGTCAAAAGAGGAGCGAGCTACATGGAAGCGTGCGAACATAATTGGAACACGCGTACATACATGTATACATGCATGTATATGTGTGTTTATAAATGTATGCATATGTGTATATATGTATATTTAAGTATACATTTACATATTTATATATGTGTATATATACGTATATATATACATATATGTATACACATACATATATACATCTATATGTGTGTATATATATGTCTTTATATATATAAACATATGTGCATGTGTGTGTGTGTGTGTATGTGTGTGTATCCTCCTGGCATGGGAAGAATGTGGTTTGAAAGGGACATTATTTCTTTCAATATATAAATTCTGGTATATTTATTTTAAAAATCAATCAAATTATGCTAAAGATCTGTTATTTCATTAGTTTTGTAGTCTTCCTTCTGCTGGTGTAGGTCATTGCCTCTATATACTTCAAAGTGAGAGTCATGAGTTGTTTTCAGTCAATGAGGTAACAGGCATTCATTAATCCCTTCCATGTCAAACTTGGAGGGAGTCTTTAGTTTCTAGAAATATAAAGAAAGACTAAAACAAGACCCCCTGCCCTCAAGGAGCTCATATTCCAATAGGAGAGATGACATTGAAGCAATCTACAAGCATATATGCACAATATAAATATGTATATATACATATATGTGTGTACATATTCATACATGTATATGGACATTATGTGTCCTAATATATGTACATACATGTGTACATATATTAGATAGGGTAGGGGAAGGTAATCTAAGATGGAACTCAACAGCCGTAGGGAGGACAAGAGGGACTGAAAAGGCCTATTGCAAAAGATGGGATTAAAATTGAGTTTTGAAAGAAGCCAAGAAGTCTAGAGGTCAAAATGAAGGCAAGTATTCTAGGCATGGGATATGGCAAGTAAAAAGGTAGACATGCCGTTAGAAGAAGGGCTCTCTTTTTTGAGAGATACTAAGGACATTGTTGCTGGATTGAAAAGTATGAGTGGGGAAAGGGGGAGTAGTTGTACTCAATAAATTAAACCACTGATGAGCAAATTTCTGATTATGATTTTTTAAAATTTAGCTACACTCTCTTCCCAGGTAAAAGGCATGCGATTCATCCATAGTCCATAGGCAAAGACTTTTCAACTTGGAAGCACCTGGTACAGCTTTTGTCCCCCTGACTTAGACTTTGAAAACCCTGGGCTACCTTCACATCATGATGAGTTGTTCAAGGAGAGCTTTAATGGAAATCCAACTCGTAATATGGTATGAAAAGATATTTGTCAAAGGGACTGATGTGCAAAAACCATATCTGTTCCCCTGATATGTGCAATTCAGAGTGCTAAGCAACAACTGGGAAAAGAAAATTGTCCTTACACTCCAGGAGTTTATGTGTCTCTAGTTAATACAACATGTGTACAGATATGTAAATATACAGTGGTTGGGTGGAGGAGGAGAGAATTAACATAAATAGTAGAATCAGGGAAGGCTCATGAAGCAGGGAGAAACTTAACTGAGCCTTGAACAAAGAAAGAAATTCTGGGAAATGTTGTTGAGAAGGGAGTGCACAACTGCCTTAAGTGGTTGCATAAGAAGAAGATGGAATGTCAGATTTAGGAAATAGCTTGTAGTTCAATTTGACTGTTGTAGAGAGTATGTAGACAGCTAGGTGGTGCAGAGAATAGAGTGCCAGGCCAGGAGTCAGGAAGACTCATCCTCTTGAGTTTAAATCTAACCTCAGACAGTTACTATCTGTATGACCCTGGGTAAATCACTTAACCCAGTCTGTCTCAGTGTCTTCATCTGCAAAAATAACCTGGAGAAGGAAATGACAAATCACTTCAGTATCTTTGTCAAGAAAATCTCAAATGTGGGGTCATGAAGAATCAGATGCAACTGAAAAGAAACTGAACAAGAACAAAAGAATATATAAAAATAGGCAGGACAGCTAGGTTGGAGTCCCAAGTAATCATTTCCCTTTCTGGGAAAGAATTCCCTAAGTGAGTTCTAAATGTGGGCACCTGTAAAGATCTGTAGAGTTTCACTGAATAGTTGGGAAAAAACTATGGATTTAAAAATGAGAGCCCAAGGATGAAATCCAAGACCTATTATTATCTAAACAATCTCATACAATGCATTTGTTCTTTCTTGCCTTCAGTTTCCTTATCTATAAAATGAGGGGAGAGATGCCCAACCATTTCTAGGTTCCCCTTGTTTAAAATTCGATTCTCTGTTCCCTTACTTAGAAAATAAGATCAGAAAGACTTGCTGCAATTGTTCCTGTGTTTTGTTATCCCTTCTCACTGCCTTACCAAATCTCATACTTGATCCTTCTTTCATGGCACTGGAAAAGGAAGGAAGAGGACATAAGCAGAAATAATCTGTTCTGTTCCAAATACTCTTCTGATTATAATCAATGACTCCTAGAATGATAAAATGTATTCATATAGTATATAGATCTCATAAGGCAAAATAGAAGATATCTCAAGAATGCTACCCACAGTAACTCCTACTTTCTAATCAGCTAGGCAGGTGACTAGGGGGTGAGGGATAGGAAAGGGTCTGATGGGAACAGAATTTTTAGTTGAATGCTATGAAAGATGGAATGTATAAAGAAGGAAAAAATACCATAATTGATAATTCTCCAGGAAACAAGCCTATGATAAATTCATATTGTAGAAGAGCAATCAATAGCGACGTGGTTTGCATTGAGCTGAAAAACTCATTATAAAATAAAAACACTTGGGATTGTTTGTTTCAATTCTCTGAAAGTTAACCTTATATGGGAGAGGAGTGATTTGAAGATTAATAAGGAACATGAATTACATCCTGCTTCTACAGAAATGCTTTAAGAGGCTTTGTAAATAACTTACCTCCAGAAAGGCTCAGTATTCTCTTAGTGATGGAAGGCATAGTACTGGGCATCCTATAAAATAAAGTAATAATTCTTTCAAGATAAATTAAGGCATATAATTTCTCTTCTTAGGTTTGAAGACTGAAGGCAAAAATGAGAGGTGACAAGTATAGCTGTTATCTGTCTAGGTCTGATTATATTAGGAGTATTATGTTCAGTTTTGGGTTCCACATATCACCTTTCTTGTCTAGAGAAGAGCAAGTAAACTGGTAAGGGCCATTGGTATATGGAAAGATAGCAGTGTCCTCAGGAGAAATAGGAAAGTTTAAAGGACAGGCCAATTTAGTGAGAAGTTTTGTTGTCTTTGTTTGTTTGTTTCAGTTTGAGATGGCATACGGGACATCAAGGCAGAGTTGTGTAGCAGGCAGTTGATAATTTAAGACTAGAGTTCAGGCAAGTATTTGCAGCAAGATACAGATTTGGGATGCATCTAGGTAGAGATGTCATTTGAATTCAAGGGATATTCATCATAAGTAAGCACATGGATGAAAAGAGAGCTCAGGACAGAGTCTTGAGATACACTCCCACTCAGTGGATAAGACTTAGCTGATGATCCATCTAAGGTCATCGAGAAGAAGGAATCAGACAGTTAAGAACAGCAGACATGATCAGTGATGAAGGGATGCTCAACAGTTTCTAAAGCTACATGATATAGGTCAGTTAGAATGAAGAATGGGAAAAAGCTTTTGGATTTAATAGAAATCACTGATATTTGGAGAGAACAATTTTGGTAGAGTGGTTGAGTCAAAATTAATATTGCAAAGGATTGAAAAGTGAGTAGAAAGTCAAATAGTTTGAGAGAAACTGTGAGAGGGAAAATATAGATCAGTAGCTTGATGAAATGAGAGGATCAAATGGTTCTTTCTAAGGGATGGTAATCTGAGCATATTTGAGAGCAATGGGGAAAGAGTCAAGAGAGAAAGGGAGGGTGACACAGAAATACACAGAGAGAGATACAGAGACACATATCCACTCAGAAAAGAGGGGCATAAAATAGAAAATTTTGGCTTTGGCAAAGAGAGGAGATGCACCTTCTTCAAAAAACTGTGGTAAGCAAAAGCAGAGAAAACAGAATGATAAAGAGTGGCCTTGCAATGTGGAATAGGGGAGAAGAGGGAATTCATGATGGATGGACTCTATTTTCACAGTGAAGGATGAAACAAAGGGTACTGTAGGCCACTTGAGTAGAGAAGAAAAGGTTTAGGATATCCATTGTGGAGAGAATGATAAGAGTCAATCAGGGATGAATTAAAGGTTCGCAACCGTGTGGAAGATGGATTGAAGAGAGGACAGACTAGAAGAGACTAATTAGGAGGCCATGGTATTAGTTCAGCCATCTTCTTGTCACATATGTTCCTTTCTCTCCACTCAGAAGGTCACTGCCCTAGTTCAGGCCCTCATCACCTCTGATCCAGAGAGTTAAAATGACCTCTTAATTTCTCTCAAAGATTTCAATTTATCCCCTCTCCTCCATACAACTTTCAAAATAATCTTGCTAAAGCACAGATCTTATGATATCACCTTGTTGCTCAAGAATATATAGTTCTTCCTAATTCTCGAAGGAAGACATCATACACACATACACACACATGTGTGGGGATGGATGGATACATGTATACACACACACACATATGTATATGTGTATACATGTATACACACATGTAGATAAGATGTTATATAATATATTAGAATATAGTTTACATATACATATATGTGTAAATGTGTGTTTATTCTTTCATTTGGCTTTTAATGTGCTTGATCATCTGGCTTCAGTCTACTTTTCCAAACAGGGACAGCTAGATGGTACAGTAGATAAAGCAACAGTGCAGGAGTCAGGAGGATCTGAGTTCAAATCTCGCCTCAGACACTTGACACTCACTAGCTGTGTGAACTTGGGCAAATCACTTAACTCCAATTGTCTCATCCTGGTCCATCTCCAATCATCCTGATGAAGATCTGGTGGCTCTGGAGGAGAAGTGAGGCTGGTGACCTGCACAGCCCTCCCTCACTCAAAACAAAGTGCAAGTCATGTCATGATTTCTCTGATGGCACGGTCTTCTCTGGCAATGAAGGATGAACACACACTTTTCCAAACATTTTTATAACAATCTCTTTTATATACTCTCCTTTAGTGCAAAACTGGTCTGCTTGCTATTTCCTAAACTGTTTACTTTATTCCCTTCTCTCATATGTTTGCATAGATTGTGTCTTTCATAGATGGAATCATTCCTTCTTGATCTTTGCCATTTAGTATCCTTAGCTTCATTTAAATTGAAGCTCACGTGTCAACACATTATGAGAGACTTCTGATATCTGTAGTTATTCTTATTATTTTCATCGTCAAATTATTATTGACTTAGTTATTTTCTTAAGTGAATGTTTTTGACTTGTGAAACACCCTATTTTCTTTTCATTTATATAACTGCATAAAACTTGCCACCCAAAATTTTTTTAAAAAACTGTGATTTGCATGACAAACAACTGGTTCAATGTGATATTGCCAATAACTCACTTGTAAGAAGTGAGTGAAAAACAGAATTGAGAGACAGAGGCTATGGTCTTGACATAATAATACCTTCCCCAGTGTTAAGTGTCAGGTGGATGGCAAGGGAAGGTTATGCATGAGTTCTCCTATATACTGTTTGGTTAGAAAACAAAGTCACAGACAGTTGCTGAATCAGAAATGTGGCCCTAACCTTGCCATTATTAGAAAACTGATTTTGAGTCAATGGGGAGGTGCCACAAGTGCTATCATGTGACCAAGATACCCAGGAAGGGATACACAGAGATAATGCATTCGCCAAGCTGATTGCCTGCTACTTAATAATCCAGACAAGAGGCACTGAGATGTGACCAAAAGGGGGAAATTCTCCTTAGAAGCCCCCAAATGAAGAGGCCACACCCTTCTTGAGCACATAACACTCACCTATGTCTGACCTTCACTGTATGAATGATATGAATATCTAAAGACACACCATGTAGGCAATCTTATTAGATGCCCTAAGCCTCTTGATACCACCCTTCCCACCTAACGGTTCCAGGCAATTTGGTCCTGCACAAAACTATGGAGGTAGACTCCCAAGTAGTCTATATAATCCATCTACATTTTATGTACAATTTCTCTTTCTATTTCTTCTGTGTTTTGTGGTTGATATACTGAAATAATGTTGATTTATGTAAAATTATTTTATATACGACAAACTTGCAAAATAATGTTTATATTAAATTTAGTTGACTCTATATCCCTCTAAGTAAATCATTACATTATTTACCAAAAAAGCTTTGTGTATTTCCTCTTTGCTTGTGCTTATTCCTTCAATTTCTTTTTTTGTATCTTAATGCTATAGCTAGTATTTCTATCCGTAAATAAAATAATAGCATAGATGCTGGATGTACTTGCTTTCCACCTAATCTTAATGGAAATGTCTCTAATTTATCCCCATTATATATATATGATATTTGATTTTATATATAATGATGACATTTGATTTTAGATAGGTCCCACTTAGCATATTAAGAAAGATCCATTTTTTCTTATGTTTTCTAGTGTTTTTTTAAACAGAAGCAAGTATAACATTTTGTCAAAGACAAGTTTCCATATTTATTGATATTATTATATAATTAATTTTTAAAAATTGAAAGAACCAATTTTGATTAGTGATCAACTGTGATTGTAGAGGAATAATGTAGAGGAGAATGTTATCTACCTCTTGACAGAGAGGTGATCAACTAAATATCCAGAATCAGAGAAATACTTTTGGACATGGACAATGCAGGAATTTATTTTACTTGGCTATGAATTTTTGTTACAAGATTTTCCTTTTCTTTCTTTTTCCTTGTAGTAGGGAGGGTAAGAGAAAGTTCTTGCTAATTTAAAAATAAGTAAATAATTTATATAGACAATTAAATATGGCTTGTGAATTAAAAAAAAAAAACTTTAAGGAGATCATTTCACCTGATCCTCAAAATTTCAAAGGGATTTTATAGGTAGATCTAGCCATTGGTAAAAGCAGGAAGTCTGAGAAGGTAATAATCGTGGTGCTACATTATGCATAAACTGTCAAACTATTGCAAGCTGCATATTTTAAATAAGTGGACCAATTATCTTGAGCCTCTTTTTGAATTTATAAAGTTAAAAGCTTAAGAGGGTGGAGCCAAGATGGTGGAGTAGAAAGATACACATACACTAGCTCTTCCCCACAGTCCATAAAATACCTATAAAGAAAGACTCTCAACAAATTCTAGAGCATCAGAAGCCATAGAACAATGGATCAGAGAAGATTTCTAGCCCAGGGTGACATGAAAGGCCAAAGGGAAAGGTCTCTCAGACCAGGGTTCCCAAGGCAGGCAGCAGGCTGCATCCATTGTTGAAGGCCTCATCATACAGCCCCTGGGGGAATTGAGAAGCTGATCTGAATCTCAGCCCCCAGTGCTGACTTGGCAGAACTGGAGGCCAGGTGGCTGTGGACAGAAAACTCTACTACTCACAGATTCTGGGCAAAAATGTTTCTGATTGTTCCTGGATCAGTGCACAGGCTTGATTGTGCCACCTTGGAGGAACTGAGATCTTACAGATCCTCAGAGTATACTCTACTCTATACAAAGGACGCAAAAGTCAAGGAACTGGTTGGGAAAATTGCCCAAAAAAGGGAAAAATATAAGCCTATATAAGGATACTTTCTTGGTGAACAGATCTTTTTGAATGAGGAAGAAAAATGCTTACCCCTAGGGAAAGATATAAAAGTTAAGGCATCTGTATCCCAAACATCTAAACTAAATATTCAATGATCTCAGGCCATGGAAGAGCTCAAAAAGAATTTTGAAAATCAAGTAAGAGAGGTGGAGGAAAAATTGGGAAGAGAAATGAGAGAGATGCAAGAAAATCATGAAAAGTGAGTCAACAAATTGATAAAGGAGACCCAAAAAAATGCTGAAGAAAATAACACCTTGAAAAATAGGCTAACTCAATTAGCAAAAGAGGTTCAAAAAGTCAATGAGGAGAAGAAGGCTTTAAAAAGCAGAATTATCCAAATGGAAAAGGAGGTTCAAAAGCTCACTGAAGAAAATAATTC
>CM053769.1:193662129-193702039 GCA_028658325.1 Potorous gilbertii
CAAAACCAAAAGATTGAAAAAATAGAAGATAATGTGAAGTATCTCACTGGAAAAATAACTGACCTGGAAAATAGATCCAGGAGAGACAATTTAAAAATTATGAGAGTACTTGAAAGCCATGATCAAAACAAGAGCCTAGATATCATCTTTCATGAAATTATCAAGGAAAACTGCCCTGATATTCTAGAACTAGAGGGCAAAATATATATTGAAAGAATCCACCCATCACCTCCTGAAAGAGATCCAGAAAGAGAAACTCCTAGGAACATTGTAGCCAAATTCCAGAGTTCCCAGGTCAAGGAGAAAATATTGCAAGCACTTAGAAAGAAACAATTCCAATACTTTGGAAATACAATCAGGATAACACAGGATCTGGCAGTTTCTATGTTAAGGGATCAAAGGGCATGGAATAAGATATTCCAGAAGTGAAGAAACTAGGATTAAAACCAAGAATCACGTACCCAGCAAAACTAAGTATAATACTTCAGGGGAAAGAATGTTTTTTCAATGAAACAGAGGACTTTCAAGCATTCTTGATGAAAAGACCAGAGCTGAAAAGAAAATTTGACTTTCAAAAAACACAAGAATCAAGAGAAGCATGAAAAGGTAAACAGGTAAACAGGAAAGAAAAATCATAAGGAACTTACTAAAGTTGAACTCTTTACATTCCTACATAGAAAGACAATATTTGTAACTCTTGAAACTTTTTTCAGTATCTGGATAGTTGGTGGGATTACACACACACACACACACACACACACACACACACACACACATATATATATATATATATAGAGAGAGAGAGAGAGAGAGAGAGAGACAGAGACAGAGAGACAGAGAGCACAGGGTAAGTTAAATAGGAAGGGATCATATCTAAAAAAATAAAATTAAGGGGTGAGAGAAGAATATATTGGGAAAAGAAAGGGAGAAATGAAATGGGACATATTATCTCTCATAAAAGAGGCAAGAAAATACTTTTCAATGGAGGGGGAAAAGTGGGGAGGAGAGAGGGAAAAAGTGAAACTTACTCTCATCACATTTCACTCAAAGAAAGAATAAAATGCACACTCATTTTGGTATGAAAACCTATCTTACAATATAGGAAAGTGAGGGAGAAGGGGATAAGCAGGGGGGCGATGATGAAAGGGACAGCAACGGGAGGAGGGAGCAATTAGAATTCAATACTCTTGGGGAGGGACGAGGTCAAAAGAGAGAATAGAAGAAAGGGGGGGCAGGATAAAACAAAGGGAAATATAGTCAGTCTTACACAACATGACTATTATGGAAGTCATTTGCAACACTATACATCTATAGCCTATATTGAATTGCTTGCCTTCTTAATGGGGATGGGTAGGGAGGGAGGAAGGAAGAGAAGTTGGAACTCAAAGTTTTAGGAAGAACTGTTGAGTATTGTTCTTGCATACAACTGGGAAACAAGAAATACAGATAATGAGATATAGAAATTTATCTTTTCCTATAGGACAAAAGAGAAGATGAGAATAAGGGAAGGGAAGGATGTTAGAAGGGAGGGCAGACTGGTATTAGGGGTAATTAGAATGCTTGCTGTTTTGGGATGGGGAGAGGGGTGAGATGGGGAGAAAATTTGGAACTCAAAATTTTGTGGAAATGAATGTTGAAAACTTAAAATAAATAAATTAATTTTAAAAATTAGAGCTTAAAGGGACCTTAAATATCAAGTAATTAATTCCCTTTATTATAATTTAATCAATGAATCAATAAAAGTTTATTAAATGACTCCTTTTTGCCAGATGCTAGAATAGCCACTGGACATACAAATACAGAAATGAGGCAGTTCCTTCCCTCAGGAAGTTTACATTGTAAAGCTTTATCTTTATCTACAGATAAAGGAAACAACATCCTAAGTCAAAATAATTTGCCAAAGGTTATATAGGTAATAAATAGAAGAAAAGGAACTTGGATGTAGGTCCCCTGTCTATAAACTAATTGGTCTTTTCTTGCCTCTTCTATCACTTCATATGTTTCCAAGTCTTAGGACTTTGAGTTTTATATTACGATTCTAGCTTTAAAGATAGTGACAGTTTGTTCCATCCACAAACGTTTTGGGGAACCTTCTTTCTTTAATACGATCCCAAAGGACTTGGATTATTTTGCTTCAGAGACGGAAAGGTTTTAGATAAAGGAAGAAGCATTTCCCTTGTTAGAACTTGGAGAGAACGTAGACCAAATATGTCTATACTCATTTTATTAATCCAAATGTTCTTGAATCAGTGCTAATTACTGGGTCACATAACTTTGCCATTAATTAATAGGCTTCAACAGAACTTTTTTTTCACAGCTCCCTGAATATTAGATTCTTTCTGTCATGTAAGCTTTAGGACCCCATGTTTATCTGACAAGGTAATCAAACAGATGGTGCTAGGAATTCCCTCGTCTTTATCCTAATCCTCATTTTCTACTAAGAAACTCAATGATTTTCAAATATCATATAGGAACCACATTATTTAATATGGTTCCATATTATTTAATGACAACAAGTAAACTACTACCTAACACTTTCCATGGAAGTCCACACAAATAATTTTGAAGCTTGCATTTTATTCAAATTCAAAATATTATATTTTATAATGACACAAATATATTTAAATCATGCAATAAAAGTAGCATAGTACCTGCAGATATTTATTTGTATACTTTACATTCAAATTCATCAAGTAGCACAACAGTACAATTCATCTGTATCTATCCTGGTTGTGACTGTCCTAGCCTGACCTGACTAAAGATGACAGAGGCAGTTTTCCTCCATGGAGATTCAGCATATCTTTACTCAGATATGACCTTTGTGCATATACTATATTAAATATTGACTGTTACGTTCACTGCACTAGAAACATGGGATCGTTGATTGAGAATTGGAAGGGATATTCTAGGCCCTGAAGTCTCACCATCTCACTTTACATGGCAGGAAACTGAGACTCAAAGATATTAAGTAACTTACTCAAGGTCAGAAAGTAAATAATAAAGCAAGGATTTGAATCCAATACTCTAACCCCATATCTACCCTTCTTTCCACTACAGTACACTACTCCCTTCCTATAGGTTGAAAGCAAAAGTTCAACAAGTAGCAGGTGCCCTATTCCCAATCTTTAAATATATACACTAGGGACGTATTTCTATATACTACAAATGAACACATTGTATCAGATATGGGCCCAAGTCAGAGAAGAAGCCCTACCCTGAGGGATGGACTTGAGTGTGGTCTTGGTTGTCTAGCAACCCTGTCCATCTTGGTATCTTATCCTTACCTATGAAACTCTTCTACATCTTTCGTATTTCATGTACACAAGGGGCAGCAAAGACTTTTGTCTCACCTCCCACAAAGCTGGACGGTGGAGTCATGATGATCTGATCGCTATAGTGCATAACCATCAAAAGCCCTCCATTCCTTCCCTCCATTCAAGGGCATCAGCTCTTTTCCCCTTATAACCAGGGACTCCACCAAGAGCAGGAGAGAGAACTATCTGCCCAGAATTAAGACTGCAGATTGCAGGTCAAGCAACCCGTTGTAGAGGGGAGGTGTAATAAAGAAGGTCCTGGGGAACAAGTTCCACACTTACTCTGGAGTCCACTGAACATGGCCTGTCAAGAGAAATTATACTGAAATTATGAAATAAATTTGACCATTCTTCCATGTCCACTCTGAAGGAATCTTTTGTATACATCTCTCCTCTTATATTCACATAGCTTGGAATACTCTATTCTCAAGTTCACTCTAGGAGCAAATCCAACTATGACTGCATATACAAATTTATAGAATTCATGATCCAGAAATGGAAGGAACCTTTAGTGATCATCAACTTTAGCCCCTTAATTTTACAAATGAGGAATCTAAGATTCAGAGAGACTGAATGATTCAACTCAGGTCAAACGAGGAGTGAGTGTCAGTTCTGGGATCTGGGCTCATCTAGGGACCATAATGTCCAAGCACACACTGCTCACTCACCAGTTGCTGAATTAAGTACTCCTAACTCACCCTCTTGTACCCAAGCATTCAGCCTTACATATTGCCCAACCTAACTCATAAGCAAGTTTTATATTCTATCCTCCTCTGACTCATCCCACTGAAATTTGCATCTATTCCATCACTGATTGCAATGCTCCCTGTCCCTGTAAGGTCTTTATGTTTTCAACTGCATTGCTCTAGATAAACTCCCTAGGGTCAGATCTCATAATATAACGCATGACATTCAATCACAAAAATTAAAATAGCCAACAAATACCCATTTCCCCTACTCATAAAGACATGCTTTTTGCTCCTGTGGTCCCCAGAATCAAACAAGCAAATCATAAGGAAGAGCCAAGACTGAAACTTCTATTTAGATCTTTTAACTTTGTGGCCAGTGTTCTTTTCAGCATACTGTGCCATGTCTTATGAATATAGATATGATGGTTAGAAATTAAATAAAATCAAATTTGGCATCAACTTAAGGGAAAAACTTCATAAAATTAAAGCTATTCAAAAATGGAATGAATTGCTTTGACTGCTCACCTTTGTAAACATTTTTGAAAAACGCTTTACAAACATCCTCTCGCTTAATCTCCACACTAAACCCATGAGCTATGTGCTATTATTATGTCTATTTTAAAAGGAGGAAATTGAGTAGAGATTAAGTAACTTGTCTGGGGTTCCATAGCTAGATGATGTCTCAGGCAGGATTTAAAACTCAGATATTACTGCTTCCAAGTTCAACACCCTATACATTTAAACCAGTGGGCTTCCCCTTAATGGAAATTTCACAATCACTTTTATTGTATTAGAAAATCCTGCTCAGGAAGTAGTTAGACCAAATTGTCTCTGGGTTCCCTTTAAGCTCTGACATTATGTAATCCTATGTATGAGTGAGTGAATGAATACAATAATGAATGAACTCATGACATTTAACTGTGGGTTTAAACATTATCTCTAGAGAGGTGACTCTCAGATCTGTATATGTAGTCTCCCTCTTCCCCTCTACCCTCTCCTTAGGTACTTTCCCAGATCTCCAATTTTCTAATAAATATAGTTGCCTCTGCTCCACTCCTACCCCCACATCCAATCAGTTGCCAACTGCTCTTATTTCTACATTTTTCACAACTGACCTTTTGCTCCATTCATACAGCTACCACCTAACCCTCCTTGATTCTTACCTAGACTATTGTAACAGAAATTGTCCACCCTGACTCAAATCTTTTCCTACTCCAGTCCATCCTATATATCACTTTCAAAGCAATTTACCTTAGACACAGAGGGCTTGTGACTCCTCAACCAACTCTAATGGTTTCCTTTTTCATCTAGGATAAAACATAAACTCTTCTGTTTAGCTTTTAAAGACCTTTGCAACTGGACCCACCCCATCTTTCCAGTCTCACTAAACATTATTCACATATGATCCTCCATTTCCCAACATGTTCCTTTTCTCCAACTACCCCACCCCCATGCCTGAAATGCATTCCATACTTATTTCTGCATCATTGATTCCCTTTCTTTCTTGCTGCTCACACCACCATTTTCTTAAGAAGCTTTTCATGATCTCCCAATTGCCAGAACCTTCACCACTGTTACGGAGTATCTTATATACTTCTATGTACCTCTCCATCTATACCTATACCTATATTTATCTATCTATCTAGATATATGTCTCTCTCTATATATAAATAGGAATTATATATATACATACAGCAATTATATATTTACACACATATACATATATGTATATACATATGTGTATGCAAGTGCATGTGTGTACATATATACATATATGTATGTATGCATATAAAGATGTGTATATATGCATTCATATACATACAAATATGTGTATATATGTATATCTATATATTTGTATTTATTAGCTTTCTTTTTATTCTGTATCTGTTTCATATACACTTTTGAGCAGTGACCGTTTTCTTTTTTTTTTTGTACTTATGTCCCCAGTGGCTAGCTCTTAATAGGAACTTAATAAATATTTGTCGATTGACTGATTAAAAAATACACTTCTCTGGTAATTTAAAAGGTGGAATTTTACTCACTTTGTCTAAATATTCATGCGTACTCATTCATATGGACACTAAGGAGGTTCACTGTAATCCACAAGTGCTTGATCATCTGTTGAATAGTATGACTAATAGCTGATATACACATTACCTTGATGTTTGCAAAGTGTATGACCTGGATGTGGATTCCATCTGATGAGAGAAGCCTAAGAAAAGCTGATTTTTATCTAGATTGTCTTATTTGATCCACACAACAATCCTGGAAGGTAAGTGCTACTACTATCTCCATTCTATAGATGAGGCCCCTGAAGTTGAAGGAAGTTCGTTAATTTGCCCAGTAAACATTCCAGGATGTCAGGATTCAAACCCAGATTTTTCTGTCTCCCAACTTCTATCTGCAATGCTACATTGCCTCGATGGAAGAAACTGTAGCCTCTAAAGGTAAAAGCTGTACAGCCTAGCAGACATTTTATCCACTAACTGAACACCATTTACTTTAAGAGTGAATGAAAGCTTAGACAATAGATTTAAAACTGAAAATTGTTCTAATTTGTAGCCTATTGAGCCCTCTTCAGTCCTTTTCTTTTCCTTCAAAGACAACTTCTACCTCTGAGCGGATTGGTGTTGTGACACGTAGGAAGGCAAAGGCTGCTTAATCCATCTTGGCTTGACAGTGGGAGATATGGATCCTCTCATACTGTCATCTCTACACATTTGTTCCATTTATTTCTTTCCTCCTTCCTTCCCCCTCCTCGACCCTCTGTTCTAGAATAACAACCACAGAGGCAATATGGTCCCCACTTAGGCAGCTCAGACACCTAACAGCAGTCAGTGCAGCATAAATATTACCGATAATTGTGCAGTACAGTAATTGCAAATAGCGGTGATTAATTCTTACAATAATGGCTGTCCTAAGAACAATTGATTTTCCTTCTAGTCATGCCACCTTCCCATGAGAATGCTTTAAAATGGTTGTTATTATTAGTTTAAGCTTTGGGGGACGTAGAAAAGATGAAAAGAATGGTGATTACTCTGGATTCCTCACCACTAATTTTTCATTAGTGCTGTAATACAAGAATGTCTTTGGCACTGCAAGTAGAAGCTAAATGTGGCCTCACCAGAGTAAACCACTAGGCTAGCGTTTTCCAAACTAAACTAAACTACAAAGCAGCAAACCATCTAATTTCTCGACCATGGACCTTCCCTAGCTTAATTCTGTGGTTCTTGGCAGCTCACAAGAGAAGACATGGAGAAAGATGGAAATGAATGGGAAGAAGAGAAACAGTTTTTTGGTAACACTTGTTAATCAAAATAGTATATTTTTTCCAATTAATACACATTTATTTTCTCTTCCTCCCAGTCAACTTGGTGGGAGGGAGGCTTGTAATAAATATGCATATTAAAGTAAGATTTACTTCACATATTAACAACTTCTAAAATATTGGTCTTATTCTGAATATAAGATTCATCGTATCTGTGTCTTATTGTGTATATTTAGTCTATCACTTCTCTGTGAGGAGGTAAATAGCAATCTTTATCATCAGTTTTCTAGAATAATAGTTGCTCATTCTGTTCATCGGAGTTTTAAGTCTTTCAAAATTGTTCTTTTTTGTTACATTGTTATTATAATATTAGTTACTCTGCTGGTTCTGTTCACTTTCCTCTGTATCAGGTCATATCAGTCTTCTCAGGTTTCTCTAACACGGTTTACTCCCTCGTCTCTTTTCATAGTAGTATTCCATTGCATTCATACAACATATTTTTTAAGCCCTTCCTCAAATGATGAACATATCTATAGTTTCCAGTTCTTTGTCCCCAGGAAATAAAAGCAGCTATAAAAACTTTTAAAAAATAATTAATAAGTTTCAAGCACTGAGGAACTGTGATAGTCAATAAAAATTTGACATGGAGTACTAGCAATCTATGTGTTTACATTGGAGAAACAGAAAAATAAAGAGTAAAATTTAGAGAAATAGTTCACATATTTCCTCATATACCTTTCTAAGCTAATTTTTTTTGTCCCTTTTTACTTTTATAAGAGCAGTGAATAAGTTGTCTCAAGAATTAATGGTCTTAAACTCGGTAGATTTATGTTTGAATCCTAGCATTCCTACTTACTATGTGCATGTTTCCTCATCTATAAAATGAGGATTACATTTTTTCACTCATTGCCTCTTATGATTGTTGTGAGAAAGATTGACTTGAAACTTTAAGACAATATACATACCCAAGTTTCCTTAATGAAATAGCACAGTGAATGAAGAAAATTTCTCTTGATTAATGTTTTTTTAACTGCATGTAACATACAGTATTTAATTCTGAAATATCTCTGAGAAATATGTACACTTGTCCCCATTTAACATAGGCAAAATACTTGAAATTGTTGGTCGGGAGTTTTCAATAGTCTGGATGGAAAACTTTGAACAGGTCATTGTCATAAATAGAACTGAAAATTAAATATTCTTGGTTTCTAGTTGGTTGCCTATATTTCAGTGCCTAATATCACTCTTCTTGATAGACTATGTGTGAACTAAACTGCCAAGGATTCAAATTATGTTTCAGAGAGCACAACTCTGATAGGCTGGCCACATTGTTCGAATGCAAAATGCATGTTTGCCAAAAGGACTATTTTATGAAGAACTCATATGAGGCAGCCTATCACCTGATGGTCAGAAGAAGTGATACAAGGACATTCTTAAGGTTTCTCTCAACAACTTTGGATTTGGTTGTGTGACATGGGAGACACTGACACAGGACTAATCAGCTTGGCATGCCCACATCAGAAAAGGTGCTGTGCTCTAGGAACAAAGCAGAATTGAAACAGCACAAAGTAAAAAAATAGGAGTATCCACCCCAAATATTAACATGGACTATCTGTGCCCAATCTGTGGCAGAGCATTCTGAGCTCATATTGGTGTGATCACCCACAGTGGAACACATTGAAGCTTCACTTTATCATGGTGAGGTCATTTTGGTCCTCTTAGAGAACAAAGGACAACAACCAATCATATGCATAAGTGAATATTTCACATTATTTATCAATACCATAATTAATGATTGAGACCAATTATTCATATGTAAATGTTGATTTAAAATACTAATCATGACTAAAGACTAAGCATGGCTGCTCACAGCATGAAAGAGAAATTATTAAATTAATTATTGGCACTTCCACTGTCCCAGTGAATCACTTGATTTAAATTAAAACTACATACACAGTCTTGAATATATCCATTATTATCTATAAACAAATGATACTCCAATATTTCAAGGATTTAATATTTCATTGGGGGGAATTTCCTCCAATAATGCAAATTGCAAGTCATCCATAATAGCCCATCCTGTGCAATTCTTCTTCATGTCCTATCACAGATTTGGAAATGAAAGTATTTAATTTCCACAAAATGTTTGTATAGCAAGAGTCTTGCATTCATAACAGAGCCTCAAGCTCAGGAAATGCGTGTTTCCTCCACAAATTGACAGTTCTAATTAATGTGTAATATACAATTTAAAGTAACAGATTTTTATACCTCCTGGTATAAACATTGTCAGAATCCTGGTTCTTATTTTCTAAGTGTACTTCCTTACTGTTAACATTACCATTGTTTCTGTCTCCATCTCTTTAATACATGTGCTATAAAGTCAGTCTTTTCTTTGTATCACCATAAATTTGCATTTGTGAATAACTTTCTAAATATAGCAGAGGTGTGTATGTGTGTGTGTGTGTGTGATATAGTCTTTTGGGAGTCTGGTGAAGCCTATGAATTCCTAAGAATACACATACACATATAAATACACATACAAACACACATATGTTCATCTATCTATATCAAAATTCATAATTGAAGGAAAGATATATTTTTTTTTAGAGATTAGTGAAAATACAGATATCTTCCCCCAACCAATTTCAAAGATCATTAGAAATTCCTCCATGGACCCACCATCCAAGTGAAGGTTAAGAACCCTAAATATATAGAAATTAACTGGTAACATGGCATCAGAAAATTAATCAGTACTTTTTGATGGTGATTATGTGATGATGATGACAGTGATTCACTGAGAGAAAACAAGACCATCTCTTATGTGGTATCAAATTCTTTTATGTTTCTACCAATATTTTTACCCCAATTTTCTTTATAGGAGGCAGAAAGACAATTTATAATACTTAAAAATGATCACAAACTTATTGATATAATTTTATTTGTAAGTTGTTTCAATGATTTAATTCTTATTATAAGGTTGAAATAGGAAAGCAACTGTATTGTGGTTCTTTTTATTGTTTTTATTAAGCATAGCAAGGATGTATATAATTTTATGAAAATATGTTTGAATCCTGCTTTTTGATGACCATATTTAGAAATAATTTTATTTAGTTTAAAACCATTTTCAGACTTGTCTTTTTGGCTATGCCATGTTGAGGGGAAAAAGCCCCCTTTTTGATGTGATAATTTGGGAACTAAAAGTATCTTTTGTCTAGTGAAGATTATTTCCCTCCCCATACCCAGAAATGATTGGGCTCTTGAACCATCTAAGGGCAGTCTCTTCTTTCCCTATTTCCTGAAGTTATTGTATGTAGTTATTTTTCTTTGCCTCATTAAAGGGGACATCCTCTGACTACTTCTTAAACAGACCTATTCACCAACTAGGCATTACTTCACCTTAAGTGAGTACCTGCAAAGACCTTGGCCTAAAGTGACCAAGGTCTCCCAGTGCATCTTTGGTTGTCTTCAGTCATCCTGATGAATATCTGGTCACTGGATTCAGATGGCTCTGGAGGAGAAGTGAGACTGGTGACCTGCACAGCCCTCTATCACTCAACATAAAGTCAAGTGCAAGTCATGCCATCACTTCTCTGATGTCATGGTCTTCTTCGACAATGAAGGATGAACCCAACAACAACCAAGAGGAGATAGTGATGTATGGTCTACCCTCTTCATTCTGAAAGAATTGATCCAAATAGGGATTGCATGACAATTACTGTTAGGAGACTATTCTGAAATGTTAACCCCAAACTGTCTTTTGATATTCTGTAATTTTTCTTTTGTGGCATTCCTATAGATGTTGCCTTAAGCCCTCTTTGGTGGGGATAGATGTCTAGTGATAGGGGTAGACTATGACAGTGTGGAAGCTTCTCTCCTAAGTTACAAAAACACAGATATGAAAAAGTGTTAAATTAAATTAAAAAAATTGTTTCAAGCAAATTTATGCCTAAAATTCAGCGTACAATGCTAATATATTTTTTCTTCTACAGTTGTAAAAGAAAAACTAGATTCAGAAAATGGGGAAAAAATATATTGATAATAAATTGAATGAAATCTTTAAAAATAGAAAATCACATAAACAGAATCATAGAAAAGTTGGCAATCATTGAATGAATTGAAGAGCCTTGAAAGGAACATATTTTTCCAAGTAACGTGAAAATAATGTTTCTATGTATTAATTCTAACAATACAAAAAGATAGTGAACAACTGGAAAAAATCTCCCCCCAAAAACATTGTAAATAAAACTATTTCATCAAGTGGTATTTTAACATTTTTGTCTTAAAATGAGAGTTGGTACATGGACAAAATTATAAATGATCAATTTGAATTTTCTAGAAAATTGCAAGCAAGGAAACAAAGAGAAGTTTATTAAATGATATTAATGTTTCCCTGTTTGATTACTAATAACAATTTTAGTTGTCACAGTCCAAGTATCAAAGTCCACAGCAATTAATCCAGTTACTTACTACTCATTCATGATAACAGATCAAAATATGATGATGGCAATGAGGACAGCTAATATTTATACAATCCTTTAAGTTTCAGAAGTCATTTTTCAGAAATGCCTTCTCATTCAACTCATACTATAGATCTAGAGGTATTATTGCTCACATTTTTACAGATGGATAAACTGAGAAGTTAAGTGACTTTCTCATGGACACTTGCAAGTCACAGATGTAGTTTAAACCTAGTTACCTACCTTCTCAAAATCGAGTACTTTCAACCATGCCATTCAATAAAGCAAGCAATATTTCAATGGAGAAATGTGAACAACATTTTGTCTATGGACTGTGAGATAAGTAAATAAAGTCGGGGTAACAAACAGAAGGGCCTATTGTCCACAGTGCTTAATGTACCAAAAATATTGCCAGCTGAAGAACTGCAAATCCTAATGTCTTTTTAATGCCATCTTCCCTCACCATGAGATGCTCTTCCAAATAGAAAATGGAGTGGAAGGTGTATATGACTTGAGGTTGAACAATATATGATGTGAAGATTGATTCCAATTCTGTTAGAAGCCTGTAGAACCATCAAGGCTTTTAAGAACAAAAGCCAGTTTGTCTAATGCTTATTAATTATTTGGCTAACTTCACCCTCTTATCCACATACTAACAGTAACCCACTAAAGCATGTCTCAAGTCTTTCTAGATGTGTGTTTATGCTATGTCCAGTGAAGTCACTGCTTGAAATATTACACTGATATCAGGACATTTTACTTGAAAATTGACTTTTGTTATGTACTTCCTGAAAAGTCAGTGCATAGAGAGATGCACTTAGATTCAGAAGAACATTAATTGAAATACTGAAATGTTGAGTTTCAGAGTGCTAAGGACCTCAAAATTCTGACACGCTGGGTCTTGCTCAAATGAATTCGACTCAAGCCTTCTTTAAGCCAAAGAAAAACTAAGTGTATTAAGAGTTCTCCACACTGGGTGGATTCTTAAGGATTCTAACTGTTTGTAATTCATGTTTTGACAAAGTGGGCTAGATAGAGTCTCAGCTAGAAAAAATCTGGGCTGAATTAAACCTGAGCCTCTTCATGGAGGTAGGATGGATCTTATATACAGAAAGACTGTGACAGGGATCTGGGGTGGTCTAGTAATCTGAGGATTCCAGGGATGATTCTAATGGGAATGGTCAGTAGCCTGGGGTATTTAGAGATCTTGATGGGAATACACTGGTATGAATAAATCTTGATGGGAGTGGCAGTAGCCTGGAGAATGAGATTTTGATAGGATCAACAATGGGAAGTACTACAGAGATTTGGGTATCGTGATATGGAAAAGCCCATGGGGTTTTGGAGACTGCCTGATCAAGTGGGAAGATTCAAGGAGAGTTCAAGGAGGTTCCCAGAGTCTGTACCCATCAGTTTCTAACACTTTCTGAGTGACCTTGGTAAAGTCACTTAACCTCTTTGGGTCTCAGTTTCTAAATTAGTAATGAACATTCATAGCTAAATTGGATTAAATTGCCTCTTAGGACGCTTACAGTTCTAAATCTGAGATCCTATGAACCTATTATCCCTATGAAAGTTTCTAGGAGAAATTAATTGAGTGAAAACCCAACAGCACCAAGTTTCCTGATCTAAAACAGATTCACAGGGAGGAGCTGGTTTGCAAGGAATTCAAGTCCTTCACAATTCAATTACTAACCTTTAGGGATTTAAGCAAAGTTGTTTCTTCTGTTTCCCTCCAATCAGTTGCAAATGGAAGTTCTGTTTAATTTTGCAAATTTTCTTTTCATATGCATCTAATTAAAGTATCTGTAGAGTCCATCATGTTGTGCTCAAGTTAATTTAATGGTTGGGGGAAAAAAAGCTAATAGTCCACAATTAGATTTTCCTGGTAAATGTCACAGACATCTATTGATTTTTTTTTTAATTAGACATTTTTGTTAATGGATCTGCACAAATTAAAATCTGACTAATAACTAGTGCTTCTCCGGCAGCCTTCAGGATACTTGCTGGGAATTTGGCAAAGCCCCTTGATAGAAATGTTGAGAAGTTTGTGCTTTCAATAACAGATTCCATAGAATTGTAAAATGAGATGAGAAGTCCCACTGGTAAACTTTACAGTTGAATGCATTCCACTCCCTCCCTTTCTTTAAAAAAAAAAAAGTTTCACGAGGCTTTTAGGAGGAACTGAATCCCTATAAATAGTATAGACACAGTTTCATCCAGACTTAAAATAATGAGCATAACAACATTCTTGTCAGCTACTCAAAGGAAGAGAGCCCTAAACTGTGGGTCTGCTCTTGTCCCAGTAGATAACAGAATGTTTGAGCTGAAAGAATATTAAATAATAGCTCTTTCAGACCTCTAAATTTGCAGATGGAGAGAAGCCTGGGAAGTAAAATGACTTATCTAATATCATAGAGGTAGTAAGAAAGAGTCAAACGTAACACAACTCTCTTGATTCTAATGCAAAGCTCCTTGCTTTACAGTACAGTGCCATCTCTCTCCCCTAAAAGGTAGAGTTGGAACTAGTGTTTTTCCACGGGAGGCAAAAATCTTTGAAGGGGTGAAGGTAATGTTTGAGATTGCTAGTGATTTTTCAACTATAGGTGTTTTAGCATTGGGAAAAGGTATGGTTTGATTCTTGTACCATTTTAGGGTTTGGGGCAAGGTAGGTCTGGGAGACAGATGTTATAGCTATTGAATCCTAGAGGAAGTGGAAGAAAATCTATGGAGAATGGTCAGAAGGGTAAGAAATGTGCCCTCTCCAGAGAGGGGTATGTGGCGGCAGAGTACTGTTATCCCCAAGCTAGTTACAGGATGTATTAATAGGGTGACAAGTCACTGAGGGGTGTCTTTAAATTTTAAACACCCCTGAAATTAGATTAAATAATTATAAGGAAAAATAACAGTTCCAAAATGTTTCATTTGAGAGAGAGAGAGAGAGAGAGAGAGAGAGAGAGAGAGAGAGAGAGAGAGAAAGAGAAACATTGCCTAGAGAGGTAAAATTAGTGTGAGAGAGATGATTTCCTTTTCTTTTTTTTTTAAATTTTACAGAAGTAATGTTCACTTTTAGAATGGCTACATTATGGTCTTTAGTGACTAAGAAGGGGTCTGGGGTCACAGAGCTGCTTTGTCTTTAGCAGAGCTTATTTGTGCAAAGTGAAACAGTTTAAATTCATTTTGGACTCAAGGCTGAAGTTAAACAAAGCATAGATAGAAAGAAGCTCAAAGGTTTGACCAGAGGCCTTCAAGGTCAGTTTCTGGTCTTAGAGGAAGATGAAGAGGTCAGAAAATAGGGGAAGGAGAAAGCCTTGGTAGTCAGCATGCTTTGTTTGAAGCAGGTATACATTTCTGAAGTAGCTCAGGGCATGCTTTCTTTTTCCCACCAGTCTCTTTAAAAAAAGGGGAAAAAAAGTTTGCTGCTTTTTAATTTTGTCAGTTTTATCTGCACTACTTCTGATGAAAAAAAGAGTCAGATATTGCCTAGGCATCCTTTAGGCTTTTCCCATCCCATCAGGTGACATACAGGAGAAGCCAAGGATAGTCAAGAATTCTCTCCACCTACATAAATTGGCAGAGAATTCCATGGCCTTCTTCTTTCGTTACATCAATATACCCTAAAGATAAGGTCCTGAAAACCAAGGTAGCAGAAGATTGTTTTCTCCTCAACAGACTCAACAGCAAAAGTTATCTTTTGTATATAGGGGATTTTGGAAGTTGTACATGTTTATTAAAAAAACAACAACGAAACTCCTAAGTGATTCTGTTATCAGAACATCCTGCTTCAAGAACATCCTGCTTCAGATATTATCTATCTATAGGACCTTGGACAAGTCACTCTCTGGACCTTGGCTTCTTCAACCATAAAAGGAGGGAGCTATACAAAACATTTTCTGATGTTGCTTCTGCTTCTCAATCTGTGATTCTATTATCTCTGTTCCAGTTATTTTCTTGACCAGGAACAGTCTTCTCTATTCCTTATTCAAGGGCAGCTATGTGGTTCAGTGGATAGAGTGCCAGGCCTGTGTTAGGAAGACCTGAGTTCAAATTTGGCTTCAGACATAACCTGTGTAACCCTGAGTAAGTCACTTATCGCTGTTAAGTTCCTCAGTTTCCTCTTCTGTAAAATGAGCTGGACAAAAAAATGGTAAACCAATACAGCATCTGCCAAGAAAACCTCAAATGGGGCCGTGAAGAGTCAGATATGACAAAAAAAAAATGACTGAACAACAACACATTTTTTATGCAGATCTTAACAGTATCACAACATGGGAGATGGCATGATTCAATGGAAAGGGTGTTGGATTTGGAATCAGTGCACCTAGGTTAAAATTTTAGCTGTTTCTTATTAGCCAGATGATTTGGGAAAGTCGTTTAAATTTTTTCTGGGCCTCAGTTTCCCCATCTGTAAAATGGGTTGGATTAGATGACCTTTGAGGTTCCTTTTAATTCTAAATCTGTGTGTATAGCCATCCTTTAAGATCTGGTTCACTTTCTACTTTCCCTATGAAGTCTTTCCTGACTACTCCAGTTCACATTCATCCAAACATAAGATTTAGAGCTCAAAGTGGGCACACTTTTCATTTTACAGTATCCAAGTAGGGAGAAGTCACTCGAGTAAGGTCATACAAGTAGTACATATTAAAGATTTAAACCATTGCTCTCTAATAGTAGATCTAACATTCTCTTTTTTATGCTATATTAGAGCTAGAAGGAAACTTAGAGATTATCTAGTCCAATTCACCTGACTTTACAAGTGAGGAAATTGAGTCTCCAAGAGGATAAATGACTTAAAATGGTCTAGATCATATAGCTAGCTAATAAAGGACTTAAGCCCAGGTCAAAAGTGGTCAAATAGCACAGTGTATAGAATGCTGAGCCTGGAATGGGGAATGCTTGGATTCAGACCCAGTTGTATGACCTTAGGCTAGTCACTTAAGCTCCCTCTGCCTCAGTTTCCTCAACTGTAAAATGGTGATAAATCATTTATCCTACAGAGATGTGAGGTATCTCAAATGAGATACCATTTCTGAATTCTCAGCAAAGTGCATGGTACATAGTAAATGCTTAATAAATGCTTGCCCCCTCCCAAGCTCCAGTGTTTATTTGACTACATCAATGGATTAACCCTTCCTCTGCATTCCTTCAGCACTAAAATTGAGCAGCATGTAATTTAGCACTTAACTATCTTTAGTCTGGTTTTGCTATGAGTCTATCTCACTCCCCTCATGAATAAATTTACTAGTATTCTAGTGGATTATAAAATCAGTTCCTTGGGGCCAGAAATCATGTTTTTGCTTGTTTCTCCCACAATGCACAAGAATAAGCCTACAATAAGCATTCTGTAAATAGTTTTGTATTGATTGATTTACGTTGTGTCAAATAGAAATGTCTCTGTTGTGTATTTTCTCCGTCAATTAAAAGGAAGAAAATTCCACCAAGGATATTTTTGTTTCCAAAGTGATCTCATCTTCCACCCATCTCACTAACTCTTGGGTAAGCATCAGTGTGAGGAAAGAAAGCTGGCCTTGTTACAGTTTTTCTTTAGTTTGAACACAGGGAGCAGTTCCCAAAATAAGGCAGGCCAATTAACTGCACATCTAATTTTTTTGTTGTAATTTCCTAACACTTTCCACTGTGACAAAGCTACCACCTTGAAATTAACCTCTTCCAACTAAAACTACTCAGTGTGGAATGTGGCAAGAGGCAGGGATTAACACTGAGAGATGTGCCCACAGGAAGCAATAAACTTCTTTTACGTCAACGTGCAATGAGGTCAGCCTAGTCAAGGATGTCCTGCTCAGAAACTTTTCATTTTCCATTGACAGCCCAATTCTTGACTCTTTGTGCAGTGGAAAGAACTTTGGAGTCAGAAACAAGATTTGTTCCTTGTTTCTACCACTTGTTAACTGTATGATCACAGGCAGGACACCAAACCTCTGTGAGCCACAGATTCCTAATATATAAAATGGGAATTATATAATCATACAATCTCACTGTTGTATGAAACCTCATTTTGAGCTCACAGTCTACCAAAATCCCTAAGTCTTTTTTACATGAATTACTCTGTATTTATTTCTTGTATTTGTAGTTATTTCTTGTATTTGTTTCTCTATTTTTTTATATCCCAACCACAAAGCTTTTCATTTATTACTATTAAGTTTCATTTTCTTTGAAATGATCAGTTATTCTATTCCGTTTTGAGGTTTGATATTTTTAGTTCACTATCACTATCTTGTTGCTGTTCAAACTCCAGCCATGTCTCTATTTTGTCATCTCTTCTGTTTTTGATTTCTCAAGGGCCACCGCATTCCCATGCTATTTCGCCTTCTTTTACCAACTTTGTAGTCTGTTTTTTTAAACATTTCTAAATGCACATAATACATTCTTTCTTCCTCTCATACTTAATATATATCCCTCTCTCTGCATGCACACACACACCACCCACACCCACACCCACACACACGCACACACATACACACACACACACACAAAGAAAGTTGAAAATATTTCATTTATTCATATGTGTTCATTCATTCATTCAACAAAATTTAACTTAGTCAAATACTTTCTTGAAACCTACCCACATTTCCAAACATGAGGTTTCCTTTCTCTCCCTGTCTTGTAAACCGATGAAAAAGGAAATGTAGTTATTCTGACATGACTTATTCCTAATGAATCCATGCCATGTTATAATGACCACTACTTCCCTCAAAGTACTCCCAAATCA
Source organism: Potorous gilbertii (assembly GCA_028658325.1). Classification (NCBI taxonomy): domain Eukaryota; kingdom Metazoa; phylum Chordata; class Mammalia; order Diprotodontia; family Potoroidae; genus Potorous; species Potorous gilbertii. The sequence continues at coordinate 193,680,588 of CM053769.1, forward strand.
ACCCTTTAATACTATCTTCCAGAATTTTGCTAACAATTGATGTCAAGCTGCTCTGGCATAGAGTTCAAAATGGAACAACCATTTAACATTTTCCATCTCATTCTTGATTGCTCAAACATAATTGATAGAGGCTCTACTCATATCTCAAATTCTTTTAGTATCCTGAGAAACTATTTGTCTGGGTCTGGTAATTTCAATTCATTGAAGGCTGAGGTCTCTTATCATTTACTCAAACTTGTTGCTACTGACTTTTAGAGAAAATGCCCACATTTTCTTCTCCTACACAGTTATTGTAACCCTATTAAAATTTCTTTAATGGGATAACACACTTTAATTGAGTAAATTGTCAATGCCTTTTTTGTAGAGCACTATATTAGGCACTAGGGTATGTGTGTGTGTGTGTGTGTGTGTGGTGTGTGTGTGTGTGTGCGCACGCACATGTGTGTATGTTATGAAATTTAGATGAATAATTCCTTTCATCATTGAGCATAAAGTCCAGTGTGACCAAGGGTGAATGAATATGTGAACATGTGAACATACATGTATATGTAAATATATGCATTGAATACATACATCATACATATATATACAAGATATATGTATAAGTGTGTGATCTTATATTTCAATCATATCTACATATGATTGAAATATAAAATCATACTTAGGGGAATTTTTCATATGTGAGGTCTGGCACATAGTAAGCATTTAAGAAAAGTCTTGTTGACTGAAATAAAACAGTTCTAGAAGAACTAATTAATTTCTCATAAACTTATCATTAGGCAAGGAGAAATATAATGAATAATAAAGAGGGAAATTTGTCCTTTCTGTTATAGTTTGGGATGGGGAAAAAAGATACAGGTTTATAGTTACATTAAATCAGAATTTTATTCCAGGATATTTGTACGTCAATAGAATTTTTTCAATATAAATTCATACCTCAAAGGACCTGGAAGAACTTACAGAATAAAGGGATCTTCCACGTTTAGCTATATAGAGAAATACTTTATTTTGTAATGGTCACCCTCTGATGATTTTGTTTCCAAGTGTGAATTTTTGTTTTGAGCAGACTCAAACTTGGGAACTCCGGAATTAGCAAACCATTTTGACATAGAGTAGAACACTGTATTGACAGCCTCTACCATTAGGCAGGAGACCATGAAATGGATCCTCTTGGATCATTCTCCCTCTCAGACTGCATCTTATAAAGCACCATCTTTGGAGACAGAGATGCAGAAAGCCATCAACTACCTTCCCATTAGCGGGCCTGTATAATCCATCTATTTTAAAGGGCACTTAATACTAGGTTAGGGTTTGGGGGAGCTGTTCATCTGAGAATACAATCTTAAGGGCTGGAGTATATTTCTTCAGCAAGTAAATCTGGTTGGAAATACTTTTAACTACAAGAGTATTAAACTGAAACCAATTATTTACTGAGTCAGTGGAATGAAGCTTCCATCAATTCAGTAATAAAGGCACCTGCAGGGTGTTAAGGCTGTTATTGGCCCTGTCAGAACTTTGTTCCAGAATGTAAATTTATCACCACTTATGCATAGCTGGCCAGTGGGGTCTTGTGGCTAATCAATATTGTGTTGATGATCAGCTGCAGATTAACTATAACCCTCAAGAAAACAGAATGGTAATGTGTCTGCGCATACATTGCTCATGACTTTTACTCATGTGAGGCTCCAGTGCTCATCACAAAAACAGGTATTCATAGGACCAGAAAACAGGGTCCCAGAGTAGCTGACAGAAGAAGGAAGCGGAAAGACCACGTCTTTCTATTTTCTCTCTAATGTTTTTTAATCCTCATAAAGGATAGCCAAAAACAAAGAAAAACAGCAACATTCTCTTTGTGAACAACTGCATTTGGAGGTAGATTTCAGGGATACCAGGGCTGGGATATCTAATATGTAGATGTATATGTTTTTGTATCAAGCACATGTTCCTGCAGACATTATTTCTGAAAATAAATAGTACAGAATTACAAGATCAAAAATCTGCTCCAGAGTAGCCAACCATTTGATTTCCAGAACCACTTTTGAAATATAGTCGAAAAAAAATAACTCTGAGGTCAGTAGCAATCAACTGCGCTAAAATGGAATTGTATCATAAAAAGGTTACTTTCAATAAAGTCTTTCCATTTAAAAAAATCTAGTAATCTCTCAAGGGTTATTTCTCCAATTTCCACTTGCATTAACAGTCTCAGTACTCAGAGGAAGTCTTCTATAAGGTAATAGTGAAGGACTGGAATTTCTAGTATTTTCATTAATGAACCTCCATCTATGTGCTTTCTAATGATTATCACTTAGTAGCCTCCTTGGCTTTAAAAAAGAAAACAGTATTTATTAAAGCAACTCAATAAGAATAAATAGTATGAAACATTCCCCACAAACTGAAGAACATTGTCCCTTTGAGTATACAAGGTCCCTGGGGAGAGTGGAATCATGCTTAAAAACAAATGGTAGTAAGGCACTGATATAGATAGCATCTGTAGTAAAGGCAGACCTAATAGTTCCTAGTTATTAGAAGTCCTCTTCTCCTCAGCAATCATCATTCTATAATGCTCCTAGGGTCAGTACCTCTGCTGAGTCCAAGGGCATACGATAAATCCACTTTTCCCTGATACAGGGAGGATGATGTATTCAATGGACGGGGATGAAAGGAAAGAAGAAACTCCCTCTTTTATTTCAGAGCAGATACATCTTATGGGCTTGGTTGGTCCTGGAATTCTAGTTCCCATAATGTTATGTTCTGCCACTGAAGTAGACTCAGTTGGCCTAGGGGATTGCTGAAATGGTTCTATTAAATGCTCCCAGTGTCACAATAAGTTTGTTTAGTTACTTAGCCCAATCTCACATTTTTTTTTCCTTCTTGACCTTTTCAAAGAGATTTTACCTCAATGTGTAGACAATCTTTTTACACATCATTTCAGTTGATTGAATGACTTATTGATTCTGTAAATCAATCAAAGAAGTGTTCTTACATGATAAGATTTCAGAGGTTAGATCAAGGGTTCTTAACTGGCGTGTGTGTGTGTGTGTGTGTGTGTGTGTGTGTGTGTGTGTGTGTGTTATAGATCCTCTAACCTTTTGGTAATCTGGTAAAGCCTATGTAAACCTTCTAAGAATATTTTTTTAAGATGTATAAAATAAAATACAAAGGACTACATAAGAAACTAATTATATTGAAATGGAGATGTATGTTTTTTTCTCCTTCAAGTACATTGACTTTTTGAAATAAATCTGCATAGCCCTTTTAGGAACTTTGGACCCTAGTTTAAAGGATCATCTTAATTGAAAAAAATATAGCATTTGATAGTTCTACATTTAAAGGTTCATGAATTCCTTCAGGGTGCCCAAGAAAAATAAATATCTATGTACTGAATTATGTGGAGATGTGTGCTGGCAAATATTTAACAACTAGTTTTCTGGGGAAAAAAATACACATGACACACTTTAGTTTAATCTACAGTGTTAACATTTTTTTCTATAACTTCCTTAGGTGAGACAATCAACACAAGAATACCATACTCTGATTTGTAGAGTTTGTCACTTTCTGAGGCACAAATTGCTCAGAGTGAAAATTGCACGTTCAACTCTCATGGAATGTTTGGAGCTGGCTTCACCATACCCTTGAATGAATACCTTTGAAAAAAATTGTTATAAATGGAATACTGACTTCAAAAGATGTTTAATGATCTAGGCAGGCTGACAGAAGAACTAGTAAGGAGATCTAGCTTTCTATGTTCTCATTAATCTAATTTGTACCCAAGTAAGTAAGATAATGTATTGTAAGGGAAAGAATTCCAGATTGGGAGGGGAAGAAAAGGGAAATAAGCATGAATTAAGAGGCTAGGACATGTGCTAAATGCTTGCAAATATTAACTCATTTAATCAATTGACTTCAGATCTAATCCTCACTCTGCTATTGATAAGTTCTTAGACCAGGTGGTCACAAAAACCTATATAAGGACACTCTTGAGGTCTCTCTTAAGAACTTTTCAATTGATTGAATGACTTGGGAGATGCTGGCACAGAACCGCACAGTATGGTATACCCTCATGAGAGAAGGTGCTATGCTCTATGAATGAAGCAGAACTGAAGTAGCTCAAAAGAAATATGAGATGAGCAAATTTAGAGAATCCACTCCAAATGTTCATAGGGACTGTTTGTACCTGACATGTGGTAAAGCATTCCAAGCTCATATGAGTCTGACCAGCCACAGCTGGACACACTATAACCTGACTCTAGTTTTGGATCTCTGTGAGAATGAAGGGCCACCATATATAGACCTTGGCAAGTAGCTAATATTCTCTTAATGCTGGTTTATGTAAAATATAGAAATTAGAGTAGATTAGATTTCTATGGGTGGAGCAGTAGATAGAATGTCTGGCCTAGAGTTAGGAAGACTCATCTACCTGAGTCCCAATATGGCCTCAGACACTTACTGACTGTGTGACCCTAGGCAAGTCACTTAGCCCTGTTTACCTTAGTCTCTTCATCTATAAAATGAGCTGGAACAGGAAATAGCAGACCACTCCAGTATCTTTGCCAAGGAAACCTCAAATGGGGTCACAAAGAGTTAGACGCAACTGAAAAAATGACTGAACGGCAGCAATAAGAGTTCCCTACGACATTACATCTGTGATCAAAGTATGTTAATAGATTAGGTGAGGGGAGAGGGAGTAAGTAATACAGAAGAAAATATGGATAATGTTAAAAAAAAATAAAGATATTAGTCAAATTTATTTAAAAGTCCATTTAAAAACAACATATTGATGGAACCAAGTTCAGTCAAGCCAGAGATCTCAGAGAAAACAATGTGGGTTTTACTAAAGGAGGGGAGAGAAATGGGGGAAATCCATGGAGAGAAGGATAAATTAGAAGACTAAGGTCCATAGGCTGTGTAAAATGTCTGTCTTATCTATGGTATTTAACATAGTATCCTTCATTTAGATAGTGCTCAAGAAATATTTGATCGTCAATGTCTAGGGTTTATTTTCCTAGGAGTAGTAATGGCTTAATGGCTGCTTGTGTTTATAATGTATTTAAGGGTTACAAAGTGCTTCATATATATTATTTCATTTTATCTTTATCACTATCCACTGAGGCAGGCAGTTATTATCTATTATCATCTTTTTACATGTGGAGAAACCATACTTCAGAGTTGATAAGTGATTTATTTGTGACAACAGATCTAGTAAATTTCAGAGACAGGACTCAAACCCAGATCTGTCTGAGTCTAGGTTCAAAGATCTTTCCACAAAGTCATCTTGTTGTGTCTTTCTCCACAACATGTTACTTGCAGAATACATATGTACTTCCTTAGAGAGACCCCTTATTTCTGAGTCTCAGCAGAATTAGTAATATCAGTCCTGTTTTAAGGAGTCTTTTGTCTCCATCCCTGTCAGCCTCCGTTCCTTTCCCCATCCCAGTATTCTTTCCAAATATTTCAGACTCTCTATTGACAAAATCTCTTTGTCCCAAACTGTTTTTCTTTTATCCAGGAAACTTGAGGGTCTTCCTCTCCCAGTTTGCTTCTTTTTTTTTTAATGAAAGGGGCCATCCCTTGAGTAACTACTTAAAGAAGTCTATTCACTGAATGAGTATATCTTACTCAAAGTGAGAATCTGATAAGATCTTAGCCTAAAATGGCCAGGGTCTCATATTACATCCTGGGTCAGCTCCAGTTGTCCTGATGAATATCTGGCCACTGGACCCAGATGGCCCTGGAGGAGAAAGAGAGGCTGGTGACCTTTCACAGCCCTCTCTCACTCAAATCAAAGACAACTACAAGTCATGTCATCATATTGATTTTTATGGTCCTTTTCGAGAATGAAGAACAAACAACATTTTTTCAATCATGTCTGATTCTCTGTGATCTCATTTGAGGATTTTCTTGGAAATGGTACCCAAGTAGTTTGCCATTTCCTCCTGCAGCTCATTTTACAGATGAAGAAACTGAAGCAGACAGGGTTAAGTGACTTGCCCAGGGGTCACACAGCTAGTAAGAGTCTGAGGCCAGATTTGAACTCATGAAGATGAGTCTTTCTGATTCCAAGCCCAGGGCTGTATCCACTGTGCTGCCTAGTTGCCCCAGTAGTACTTCCATGCCTATGTTAATAGAAGTCAATCATACCTTCCTTCCTACTTTCTGGGACTGGTTGTTCAAACAATTCAAAACGTAGTTATTCAGGCATTCAATTCACATTTCTATGTATTTTCAATAACAGTACCCTCTTTTTTGCCATCAGATTAGTGAAGATCTTCATATCCTCTGAAGGAGCTGTTAATATAAGGGCACCTGAGTTGGCTGTCTTCTGATAACATAAGAAATTATAAGGCATGAAAATGCTACCAATAAGAGCTAATGACTTCACTACTGTCAAAAATAATTCAATCCATCCTGTGGAGGGGCCCCCTATAACCTAAGGATTGATTAAGACCACAGGATAGAGAATGGCAGCTGAGTTCCTTACCCTCAGCCCCCTAAATGATTTCCATACAATGAAGATTAATTCTTTTTTGTTGGGCTGATGAAATAACAACCTGATCATAAAACATAAGAGAACAAGAAGTTGACAAACTATGTGTTTGATTAATTGCCTTAATAGATTGTAGGTGCTGACTGAAGAGGTTTCTCCAGTGCTCATTTTTCAGTGTTTAAATTCTTAATAGAGAAAAGCATACACAAACCCAGAACACCAACACATACCAAACTATACATACACCTAACAGATGGACGCCAAACATTGCAAGTGTCAAGGTGCAGAAGAAAGGATGTTTAGAATTATGTTCTTTTAATACCCAATTCCAAACTGGGTGATGAAGCATTGGGGTAAGAGAGGGGTGGTATTCATTAGGATTTATTAGCAAGCTAGGGTCAGGTCTACAGGGAGGTGCTAACAAACAGAGAGACAATAATTAGACATTCTTTCTCTCTTTTGGTGATTTTTCATTTTGTCACATCCTGGTTCAGCTTTTGAACCTAAGCAATGGAGTTTCTCTTGCTTCTCAGATTGGGAATGCATTGCTGACCCTGGCTTACTAACCAATTTACATCTTCTGTGTGTCTGAGGTTAGCTTGACAAGCTGACCTTGCTCCTAGGTTCTTGATCTTATTTCTGGAATGCTCCCCAATACTGATCTCTGTTTCAGATCCCATTCTGGCTATTTAACTGTTTGCTTGATCATTTGGTTTACTCTCTGCCATGTTGGTTGTTGAGTTTTTTAAGCTGTGTTTGATTCTTTTGACCCCATTTGGGGTTCTCTTGGCAAAGATACCAGAGTGGTTTGTCATTTCCTTCTCCAGTTCATTTTACAGATGAGGAAACTGAGACAAATAGGGTTAAGTGACTTGCTCAAGATCATGCAGCTAGTAAGTATGTGAGGCCAGATTTAAACTCAGGAAGATGAGTCCTCATGATTCCAGTGTGGGTACTCTCTCCACCATACTCTATCCACTATTTAGATGCTAGACCATGTCCTAATTTTAATTTACCCTACTATAAAAATTCATTGGAGAATCCCCAAACTTCTGTGTAGGGAGAATTCCTGCCCTCCCATCCCCCAAACCCTTGATCTCTGGTTTGAATGATGTCTTCACATCAGTGCTTTAAGGCTTTGGGCTTCTTCTGGTATGAGTATACTCATTAATGGTTCAAATCATAGCAACTCTATGCCCCCATAGATAGCTTCATAACATTCTATTTGGGTTTGGGAAGGAGGGAGAGGAATCATCTCATGGAGGTCACTACCTTGCTAATGACCTTCTCTGAACATAGATAGGCTGGTTTCAAGACAATAGAAAGTAGATAGCTGGTGTGATTTTTCCCCATTTTGGTAGGACCATGGTGCTTCAGGTATTGTGTTCTATTTCACTGCCTTATGTTGTGTTATGTTGTCTGAATGCAACAGGGTGACACTAAAAAACTGAATTGATAGTGTCTTTCTTCAGGCCTAACAAAGCAGAAGAATTTGAACAAATTAACTTTTCATTTCTCTATGACCACCACTATCCTCATTCAATTGGTTGCCAAATCTTGATGTAACTCCACAACTTCTTTCTAATCCATTCCCTTCTCTACGTACTCAAAATCTCTCTTCTTTAAGCTATTTCATTAACCTTTACAACAACTCTTCCCCTCCCATTTCCTATTCCCTTTGCTTAGATGTATGGCAAAAACACCTCCAGATAACCTGATATCCCAAACATTCCAGAGCTGTGTTTGTCCCTCCCCTTCTTCTGTAGTCCCCTTTCCCATAAAAACCGTATTTAAATCTGACCTTTAATCCGGTCAGTCTCTCTGTGTCCCTTAAGGGTGAAGCCTATGAACTATCTCTCTCATGTGTAGGCAGGTCCACTTGGGTGTGTTACCCCAATAAATGCCTTTCTTTAAGTTGGAGACTGTCCAAGTGAATTTGAGTTCTTTCAAGACAATAGTGTTAAGGTCAGAGTTGAGAGAGCTGGTTTAAATATGAAAGAATCCACTTAAACCTTCTCTTTAGCCAATGGGAACAAAAGCACATAGACCTAAAATGTAGCAAGGAGCTGAACAAAGGCACTGATGTAGGAAAAGAACCAAACTTACACAGACAGCAAGCTATACAGCCTGTAGGATGATGATGTGAGTTTTAGGTTTCTCATGGGTGTTGGAGATTTAGGGACAGGATAAATACAAACACAGTGAGGAAGGTGATTGCTTTCAAGATAAGGAAAAGTTGTCAAATCATAGGATAAGGAACATGAATGACAGGATAGGGAACACAAGATAAGGGGGACAAAGGCAATTCTTTTGGTACAAGTTGCATAGTTATTTTGAAATAAAGGAGGAAGGGCAATGGGATTCCATCAAGTTACAGGATGGGCTATCGAATAAGCCTCAAATCCCTTCAGAGAGCCTAGGAAAGTGACCTTTACTGACCGTTAGGGCACCATTTGTTTCCACATCAATAGGACTCACACGTCTTTACCCTCATCATTTCTAGTGTCACCCTGAGATTCTTGGGGTGTACCTTGAATTCATTACTACCACTGATTGCTTTGGATCCCAGGTCTTTCATTTTGTGCCACAGCTTCACTCTCCTAAATGGGCTGCTGAGTTCCTTGAAAGCAAGTGCTGTCTTGCTTCCCTATTTGTACCTTTTGCATTTAGCCCAGTACTTGGAACAGAGCAAGCATACAATAATTTTTTTTCCAATTTATTCATATACCATTAAAATATTAGTCCTTATTGCTTTCATTCATGTACTCTCTATCCTAGTAAAATTTGGTCTGGTAGCTATTTCCCATGTATGACATTCCATCTTCTGTGATTTTGCATAGGCTATTACTCATGCTAAAAGTGTATTCCTTCTTTACCTTGGTGTATCAGTAAGCACCCCAACATGCACAGAGGGACCTGCTATCACAAATTCTTAGATCTGCATTCATAAAAAGAAAACAACTTTTAAGGGGTTAACAATCACTTTAATCAAAAATGTATCATCCTAACCAAGTACATATATCATTCAATTAGTTCAGGGAGTCAGTTCCCTGAATTTCAAAGAAAATACAGAGAAATCAAAAGATCAACAGACATGGCTTCCTCTGCCTGAATTCAATAGACAACTGGACTCCAACTGCCTGACCGTAGTTACCAGAGAGGGAAGCATGACGTCTGGGTTCTTAAAGCCAGGGAGCTCCTTATTGGCTTCACAGAGTTCTCATCTGTCACTCAAACTTTCTTTCAAAAACTAAGCCCCAAAGTAAAACCTCAACTCAGAGTATTTATACCTTTTTTTGAGCCAGACATCATCACACCCTTTGACTCAATGCCTCAATAGAAAAAAAAAAACTAAAGGTACCTGGGACCCTCCTACAAAACAACTCCCCTAATCAAGCTTCCCACAATGGGCAGGTCCAACCGTGACTGGGAAATACCTTTAATCACATTAAAATAATTAATAAGACAAATACTTACACCATTTCTAGTTAGAGAAACTCTTGTTTATGAATTTTACTCCATGTAAAGATTCTTGATTGATAAAGGAAAGATTCAGTCAGAGGCACTTGGTTATACTAAAACAAAAACAGCAAAAGATCCTATTTTGATTGCCTTTACACTTGGTCCTTTAAAATTTTCAAATACCTTCTAGTTTCAACTGAGGTCCAACCTCCTACACAAAGGCTTTTCCAGTTGCCCAAATGGTTATTTGGGAAATCTCTGTACTGAATACCCTCCAATGAGATAGATACTTGGTTGGTTGTTGTCCTTCCTTCTCGAAGAGGACCAAAATAACATCACCATGACAAAGTAAAATTTCAGTGTGTCTGACTGCCTGATCAGATCAACATGAGCTTGGAATGCTCTCCCACAGGTTGGGCACAGATGGTTCATGTAAATATTTGAGGTGGATTCTCCAAATTTGGCCATTCTATGTACCAGGGACAGTGCTAGGTATTTTACAAGTATTATCTCATTGGATCCTCACAACAATGCTAGGAGGCAGATATTATCATGACCTTCACTTTACAGTTAAGGGAACTGAAGCAAATAGAGGTTGTCTTACTTAACATCACAAAACTAGTAGGTATCTGAGGTCAGATTTGAACTCAAATTTTCATGATTACAAGCTGAGAATTCTGTACTACTGGATTTGGAGTTTGGAAGACCTAGATTCAGCTCTAGGTGAATCAGCTCTGTGACCTTGCGCAAGTCACTTAACTTCTATAAGTTATCAGTTTCCTTATTTGTGAAAGGAGGTTGTGCTTGAATACCTTTCTGGTCCCTTCCATCTCTATAATTCTGATATTTGGAGAGCCAATGTGTGATCTTCTGGGAAAATCGGAAGACTTTCCTTTGCACAGAAAAAGAAAACATCAGCTGACGGTTGAGTCAGAATTTGTAGTACTCATTTCATCTATTAACTACAACTATGGTGACAACAACTACCATTTATATTACTCTAGTACTTTAAAGTTTAAATAGTGTTTTTCTTAGAACAATCCTGCGAATAACCCTAAGCCTGTTTCTCATACTTTAACCCTACTCCACACCTACCCCTGCTTCTGGTCATACTCCTAACTCTGCCTTCTATTCCCATTTTACGAAAGAGAAGACAGAGTCACAGAAAGGATAAAGAATTAGCTCTGGGTCATATAGTTTGAAAGCTGGAGGATTGGGGTTCAAAGCCAAGTGTCTGAAACTGTAATTTGAATATGCTTTCCAGCTGACATTCTGAAAGCTCTTGAATTCATTCAAATGAAGGTGAATGTTGCTTGACAAAGAACTTGCCTCAGGATGAATATTGAAATAACTTTGGAGGACTCCCACCCAGCTATCTGGGACCTCCACACCTGAGAAGAAGAACCATAATGGAGACCCAGGGTTAGCAACCAGGATGTGACAATGCAAGAGGAGTAGTGGAGGAATCAATGACAGCTAGGCAGAGCAGAAAAGGGAAGGGAGGATGTTAGCAAGGAACAGCACACTGCCTCCCAATGAATGTTATTACTGACCAGAGATTGGTTAATAGCCTCTTATCTAATTATTTTCAAATTGTATTAAAGAGAAAACAATTTCCTGAAAGGTGTTGCTATGGAAACAATGTCTGCCTTCCAAACAGCATTCTTTCCCAGAAACATGCCTGGTGTTTCCTATATGTTGACTACTGTAATTAAACAGATAAGCAACCTAGCAGAGGGGAAAGAGTATTTGACTCTGAATAAAGAGAAACATGGGTTTATATTCAACCTCTGACACTTAGGAATTGTGTGAAGATGGATTAGTCTGGGTCTCAGTTTTCTAATCTGTTAAATGGTGATTAAACCTGTGCCACTTTCCTCACATAAGACTGTATGGCAGGTGAAGTACTTTGTAAATCTTAAACTTCTGTATGTGAATGTTACCTATTATTAACTGTAAAAAAATAATTCCCTATTTTTTATTTCTGCAACTTTTCCTCCTCTTCTTTTCAATGCTCTTCTATACAGGAATTGACTCAGTAACCCCATCTCTTTTTAGACCATGCAAATTGGATGGGGGAAACAAGGCATGAAAGTGTGGATGGTAGATTATAAAAAATGGAACCATCAAAGTTAAAAATCTTCATTTTTCAAGGTATGTTTAACTGCCCATACATTTAAGTGGCATTACATTTTCTACCTCTTTTTTACTAAGCCTATTTTTAAAAGCCCTAGATCTGAGAACCATCCCTCCCTTTGTGAAATGATAACACTTTTTTCTCTGCTACAATTTTCCTACACATTCTTTAAGACCTAGACTCTTCTTGGCCATTTCATTTTACCTTTCTCCATTTCCTTAAATATAATATGAATACAATAATAAAGGCAGTATCTACCCCATGGAATTGTAGCAAACAAAATGATTTACGAATTGGAAAGTATTATAGATATGTGGGATGGACAGAGGGAAACAGGAAAGGAGATGAGGATGAGGCAAGGATATATGGGGATCTCAATCACCACAAATTTAATAATTCAATTCACTAAGCATATATTATACACCTGCTATATGCCATATGCAGAGGTAGGTGCTAGAGATACAATGATGAAAAAATTGAAACAGCTCCTGCCTCCAAGGAACACTGAAAGGGCAAAGATACAAACATATCTCTGGCAGGGCAGGGTACACAAGATCCCAAACTTGGGTGTGATCAGTTTGAAGACCAGCTTTAAGAAGAAGGTGATTGATGATGTAGATGAGAGGAGCCTTCTGCTCTACCATACAGATTATGCCAGGCTCTTAGTCTTTCTAAACAGCGAAGGAGGGCTTATCTCCACAGAAAGGTCTCACTCAAATGTGGGAGATGATCAGGTATTTCATAGGAAATGAGTGGGGTCTTTTTTCAGTCTGTCTGATTAGATTCTATTTATATTGTCATATATAGATAGGTTTCAATTAGCTAGAAAGCTAGGAGCTTTTAACTGGAAGATCCTGTATATAAAAGTTTCTGGAGAAGGGTCAAAACTGGGAATAGAAAAGGGAATACCCAGAGTAGAGACAATCTATTATCAAAAAGAGTAGGCTCAGAGAACCAAAAGTTTTTATTTTGTTTTTTCATCCTTTTCCTGGGTTATCCAAGTAGTCTTATCCAGTCTCTTATCCTTTCTGCCTCAGTTTACTGCCTTATAATATTAGGATAATAAATCCTTTGTCCAGCATTCTATTGCAAAGGTGTCAAGTCAACAAACATTTAGTATCAATTACTACAAGCCAGGTACTGAGCTAAGCCTTAGAATACAAATAAAAGCACAAATGAAAAAAAAAAAACTTAGTCACCCTCTTTAAATAGTTTTCATTTTAATCATGTACATTGGGAAGAAAGCAGAATGGCATGGAGTACCTGGACCAGGGAATGGCAAAAAGTCTGAAGAATAAACTGTGACTGTTCTAAGCCCTTCCTTGAAATGGAGGCTCCAGGAAGAATTGGAGAAAGAGGTCCTAATCTTTAGATCCTTAAGATATCTATCTATCTATCTATATATATATATATAAACTTTAGAGAGAATGACTTCTTCAGTAGAAATAAACTCAGATGTTTATTTCTGAAACTATAGATGAGAGCCAGATGTCCATTCATGGGACACTTAAGTTGTGAACAGTCATTGAGATTTCAAAATGAAAAAGTTTTTTTTTCCAAATGTACAATAAATATTATTTAGAATATAATTATCTTTTATGAGCAAGGATATTGTTAGAGGATGTCCTAAGAAAAGTCAGGATATTAGAGGGCAAGTAACATTGGACTCAAAATCATATCATCAAAACTGGAGACCCAGGTCTGAGACTATGAGACCTGGGACAAGTGAATTCAGCTTTCTAAGCCTCAGTGTCCTTATCTGTCAAGTAAAGGAAAGACAGGAGAGGAGATGGTAGAAGATGGTTAATTCAGTCAAACTTGCCTACATACAGTGCCCTGTATGTAATGTTCTATCTTTCATCTCTTTGCTTTGAACAATGTGTCCCCCATATTTGGAATACACTCCCTCCTCTTCTTTACTTCTTAGAATGCCTAGTGACTTTCATGACCCAGAAATGAGCAGGCAAAAGCCATGGGAAAGAAAACAGCCTGGAGGAAAGCAGAGGTAGAAATTATAATAACCAAGCTCAGCTCCAAAGAAGTGATATAATAACTAACCTTAGATTGAAAGAAGGCTCCAAAGAGAAGTCATCACTCCCCCAGTTCTTTGCAGAATTGGGAACTATGGATATTGAACATCACATTAAGTATCATACATCTTTGAAGTGTGGATTATACATATTGTCCTTTTTTTTAAAAAAAAACTTGTATATTAGCACTGGAAAGGTATGATGGTGAGTAAATAAATATTACATGAATTGTAGATGTTATGAAAATAAAAGATATTCTAAAATTTAATATTTAAAATGAAGTGGTATGAAAATCAAATCAGTACAATAAAAATGATCAGGGTGAGATCATAATAAATCTTTAAGAAATAAAAATAATCATCACAGACTACTGTCCACAGTTAAAAACTAAACTATGAATTGAAAAGAAATAAAGAAAAAAATAGATAAAATGCAATATGTCCAAATTAAAAGAACACTAAATTGACAGCAAATGATCCCATCTTAGAAAAACAAATGAACTATCTATAAAAAACCAGTCCAGATATATTTAAAGGATAATTCTATCAAACTCTTAAAAAATTAATATCTATATTACACAAATTTTTCAAAAACTTGAGAAATAAGGAACTTTGCCAGATTTCTTTTTTAAATGAAGCAAATATATTCCTAGTAACTAAAATGAAGAAGGATAAAGTGAAAAAAAAGAACTATTATTAATATCATTAATAAACTGCAATTTTAAGTTGTAAATTATATTCTGGAAAAAATAGCAAATTTTCATCCCCAAACCCCTCATTATGATGAATTTAAGTATACTACAAATATTTCAACAGTAGAAAAACAGTTGGCAAAATTAATCATATAAAAAAGATAAAAAAATCACGATTAACAAAAGATTGAGAAAAGGTCCATAAAAAAGTGTTTTTTCACTAGGCTACAAAGTATGTAATAATTCTAAAAAGTATAATTATAAGAGGACACTTGTTAAAAATATGATAAAAAAAAAGTTTATACCTAAAACCCAAATCTAACAATATATGCAAGGGGGAAACATGAAGATTTCTCAATGAGTAGAAATGCCCCTTTTTTGCCATTGTTATTTGACATCATTTTAGAAATGCTGACAATGACAATACTAGAAAAAATAATTATATAAATATAAGCAAAGAGAAGATAAAACCATTTTGAATTTTTTATGGAATCATGGTTTCTGTTGAAAATTTTAGGGAAACAGCAAAGAAAAGAATCTTTACTAGAGTTTTACGCTACAAAAATAACCCACAAAAATCTACATTCCTTTATATAGCAATTGCCAAATCCAGGAGATAGTAAAAAAAAGGTGAAGTACTTTTCAAAATAACTCTAAAATGCCTAAGTATATCTAATATACATATAGATACATTTACAAAATGCTCTTTAGAAATAAAGAGAAAATTAATTGTAGAGGATTCGGTGTTTGTGGCTTAGCTTTGCTAATGTGAGAAAAAATGGCAATACTTTCAAAATTGATTCACACATTTAATGTTATGCTAAAGTGAAACTCTCAGGTTTAGAAAAATTATTAACAAAAAACATTAAGAGGAATAAGAAATTCAAAATATCAAAGGAGAAGTAAGGTAACTTCAAATTACGTTATAAAGAAGTAATCATAAAATAACTTTCTTCTTAAAAATAGAAAAATGGACCTATTCAATAAGAAAAAATCAGAAAAAAATGAAGTCAATAAGAATTGGATACTATGCCTCTATATGTCTGTGTATATCTATATATCTTGTATGTACATTGTTGTGTGCCTGCTTGCTGTCTTTCCTGTTAGACTGTGAGCTCCTTGAAAATGAGGAGTATTTTGTTTGTTTTTTGCTTTTTTGCTTTTCTTTGTGACCCCAGAACTCAGAATAGTGCCTTGCATTTAATAAATACTGATTGACTTGACAACAGTCCAGTATTCAAAGAACCTACATACATGTACATATGTATGTACATATGTATATATGTGTATGTATGTGTTTGTGCATATATATATGGGTATATATGCTATGTATATATAAGAACTTTTTATTTGAGAACTGCTGGAAAAAATGGAATGTAGTTTGGTAGACTTTGATATACTGCTATAGCTACCTTCAGGGTTCTATGTATATCCCTGATAGGCTAGGAGGTGGCTATCTTTCTAGTAACATAGAAAGTGTAAGTCAAAGTATACCTTCACAATATACTTCCACCCATGATTATGAACCAGTGGAAATTAGTTAGCCAGACTCAATTAGCTTTAAGAAAGGGATATTTACTAAAGGTATAGTGACTGTAGATATATTTTCCCCAAAGGCTTTGATACACTCTCTCACCAGAATATACAGCATCTGGTAGAAATTGGGTTCAAACTTAGGGAATGTATGTCCCACAAAGGAATGACTCACAACTTCTGATTTCTTGAAGTCACTCCCCTTCATAGGATACTCATGAAATTCTCACTAAGCAAATTATACCTTTTCCTAGGTTTCTTATGGAGTTTTAAAGCTGCCTTAACTCAGTGGCTCTTGTTTGTCATTGCTTAACAATGCAGACACTGCTTCTAGCCTTTATTTTTCTGAGGATCCTGCTAGGATGCTAATGAAAATTCCAACTCCTCCAAACTTCCAAGTTTCACAAGGTCCTCTTCTGGTCAAGAGATGGACCAAGGCTGAGATATGTGCCCTTCCTCCCTGCAGATGATTAATTCTCAATGGCTAGAAAACTTCTACCAATAAACTAATAGATGTTCTTATCTTTTGGTTCAAAACTTTTACTATTTTGAATGAAACCAAAAGAGTGAGACCAAGTCTCCTTAACCAATCTAAATACACTTCCTGTGTAACATCACTCCATTTCATTCAATGGTTTTCTAAAGTAATCAGTGACTTTTTTTTTTTTTGCATCTAAAGCCTTTGATATTCAACAGAGGTGTATAGGCTTTGTTCTTGCTTAGTTCATCACCTGATTTATTAACTCAATGGAGTTGTGTTCACCAGATAAAGGCATCAGAGCTAAATAGGATGGGGTGAATGATGGACTCAATCACAGTCCCCACACCCAACTGAATGGAAAGAATTAGTAGTTCCTAAGACACTTAATATATGGAAATGCAGTAAAGTAACATAAACGAGCCAAAAACCAGGTTTGATTATTATCTGAGAGCAAGTTTGGTATCATGAGCTGAAAAATGATTGCTTTCTATTGTATTCTGTTTTTCCAGTTCAGTGTCTAACCAAGCTCGAAGAGCTCCCCATGGTCTGCTTCAGCTGCCTTTATAAACTTTGGAATAAATTGTTCTCATCTTCCCATTCCAACATGCTTGGGGTAGACACCCTCCTAACTCACCAATGAGTTTGAGACCCCTTGGTTACCCTCAAACTGGTTTGGCCTGTCTGCCAAAAAGGCGTACCAAGGTATGGCCACTGCTCATGCTGCAGCTTCTTGGAGCCACCTAGCTGAGAGTTGGGTGGAACAGGTGGATACCAAAGATGGAAAGCAGCCCTGAAAAGGGCCCAGCAGGCATCACACCAAAGGTACTGGTCCTCTGTGAACACAACCTACCAGCGCCATGCCAGAAAACGGAATCACTTCCATTTGAACTGTCTTATGAAGATTCTGAGGATCACCTGGCAGGATAAGGTACCAGACACCAAGGTACTTGCTCAAACTAAACTGCCAAGCATTCAAACTATGCTTTGGATCATGCAGCTCTGATGGGTTGACCAAGTTGTTCAAATGCAAAATGCATGCTTGCCAAAAAGACTATTTTATGGAGATCTCACATGGATTAGGAGATCATGTGATGGTCAGAAAAAGTGATATAAGGATATTCTCAAGGTCTCTCTCAAGAACTCTGGATTTGTGCGACATAGGAGACATTAGCACAGGACTGTTCAACACGGCATGCCCACATCAGAAAGGGTGCTGTGCTCTATGAGCAAAGCAGAATTGAAACAGCCCAAAGGAAATGTAGGATGCACAAATGTGGAACATCCACCCCAAATATTCACATGGACTATCTGTGTCCAACCTGTGGTAGAGCATTCTGAGCTTCTATTGGTCTGATCAGTCACAGTTGTACACTTTGAAACTTGACTTTATCATGATGATGTCATTTTGGTCCTCTGGGAATGAAGAATTGCAACAATTGTTGCAATTAAGAAGCAGAGTTGGGAGGCAGGGGAAAATGTAACTTAGAATACAGTTCTGGAGGAAAAGACACTATCCTAATAGGGGAGTGAGGCCACCCAAGTCTAAGAAATCACAATAATCGTGCATAATAGGTCCCATCTTTATAATGCCTTCACATTTCCAAGTGTTTGTCTCACAACAACTTTGCAAAAATGAAATCCTATGGCAAACTAGTCCCCAAGGACTTTAAGTATGGCATAGATAAGTCAGTTTCATGACTTCTCATTGTGTAGTGGATAGTTTCCTTTCATACACATTTCTGTTCAACTTTAGCTGTAGCTTATACACTAAATTGATCTTTCCTCACACAATATGAACATATATCTATACGAAAACAGAAGATGGATCAATCATGATAAAGACAAGAAGCAGGATGCTGGGAGAGATAGTTATGTCATTCTTTAAACATACATCCTTAAGCTCTTTGCAAATGCAAGGCACTATGGGAAGTCCAACGACACAAACACAAGAGAACAAAACAGTTCCTGCATTCAAAAAGGTGACATGTTACTGGTTTGGTAGGAATTGGTTACGGTGATTCTGATTCCTCCTGAGAGGAGTCTGTAGTATCATAATAAAAGCATTCCTCTAAGTGGAGGAATAGGTGTGGGAATTTCCCAGAATTGGAATTTAGTAAATATTTCTTAAGTGGCGACACTCAAGTTCTTATTTTTGAGTCAGGCAAACTTCTGAACCCACCCACATTGTTTTTGAGGTTAGACAGTTTCCAAGGAGTAGCACAATATCATTTTTCACCTCTCTAGTTCCAATGTCTGACACATAAAAGGTGTTAAATAAATGTTTGTTAAATTGTATTGAAGATCAATGGAATTGTAATTTGCTCTTTTCTAAACATTTTAAGTTTGCTTTGTTTATTTCCCATTCTTATATTCTGATACAGACATCTGAGATCAAAAATAATATTCCTAACCCTCTCTTCCCAGGTGTTTTATTCTATTAGTTTCCAACTCCCAAGCCGGCTCCCTTTGGCACCTTCCAAAATCTCCAGAATCTCCTCCCTGTCACAGCCACTCAATTTAGTAACAAGCAGCATTCGGCAATATTCAGTTCACCTGTTCCCACCTGTTTCTGCACCTGTTTTCTGGTGCTCCTGAGTCATTTAATCATTTAATTATTTGCAGACTTTTGACATCTCTGCTATTGCTGTATTGTATTGTATTGATATTTGACTTTTCAGGCATCTATATCTTTTCTTCCCAAATATATTACAGATTTTTAAAGGGATAGGGACAAAGCTTTTTACATCTTTGTATCATCCATTGCAGTTAGCATAAGATTATGCACATAGTGGGAGTTTAGTGAATGAAAGCATTAAGGATAAAATGAAAAGATTACTGGATTAGCAGTCATATGAGGAGTTCCAGTCACAGTCATTCTACTTTGGGGGTAATCCAGTTTCCTCTTTGGTAAAAAGGAGTTTAAACTATAGTATAGGTTCATAAGACTTGGAGTTGGAAGGGTCTTTGAAGATCAACTACAACAGCAAATTAATCAATTAATTATGAAAGATCAATCAAGAGTCTACTGTGGGAGGCACTGGATAGTTAGACAAAAAGAAGCAGTCTTTGCATGTAAGGAACTTGCATATTTTAGAATCCTCCTTATTTTGTAATTGATCTCCCTCATTTTACAGAGGAACAGAGGCAGTGGTATGTAAAAGTAAATATTTAATGACCCATTCTCTAAGAAAAAAAGGAAAAAAGACTCCATGACACACTTTCAAGTTTAACTTGCATTATTAAAATTTCCTCCAACTTCTTAAGTTTAGAAAGTCAACAAACAATAAAGCCTCAATTTGTAGCATTTGGTGATTTCCAAGGCATTAATCTTACACAGAAAATTTAATAATTGTCTCTCCTCAGACATTTTTAAGTGACTATAGTAAACCCTGGACAGAGGGTGTTTCCAGTGTATGAATTCCAAGGCTCAGGTGAAGATGATGAACTAGGGCATGGTAGAGTGGAGTCTGGAGAGGAACAGGATATGGATGACCTGAACATTCTGTCTAATTGATAACCTCACAACCCTGCTGTTGTAGATCAAATGGACTCTTAACAGTTGTAAAATTATTTGATTGTTTCCTCTTCTTTACTGCCCTTCAAAAGGGAATATTTTCATATTCAAAGAACAAACCTCAGCTTTATGGCAAATATTTCCACAAACCCTTTTTTCCTTAGTTGATTGCCCTCTTGCTAAATCCCTTCCTCTTCTGTGAAATGTTTTACTTACCTATCCTAAGTTGCTACAGAATGATGATGATTGACTGTGTAGTCTAACGAGTCCTGAGATGCTATTTAGAAAAAAAGAAAAGAAAAAATCTGGACCCCAGGAAACTGAAGTTGCTATAAGTGAGAGATCTTCCATTGCCTGCCAGTGAAATGTTTTGGTTTTGGTTGGGGAACTTATTTTTCCCTTAGTTGTTCATCTTTATGGTCACAAGAAACAAAGGACAACAAAATTTTAAATTGAATTGAATGAGAATAAAAACAAAAAGCTTTCATACCATGAAAATAATGAGTAATAGAACAGCTAAGTTATGGGCAGGCAAACCACCCCAGCTGAATCATAAAACACACTGAGGGAAAGTCAAGAAGAAGCAGGTTCCAACAAGTCCAATCTCCACCACTAACATCACCTTGACTACCTTTTCCCTTAGACTATGATGGAGACAACCAAGGACCCTGAGTCCAAAAACACTGAGAATAACTCAAAATAATAATATTCTCTTATCTCTCTAAACCACCATACCTGCTTCCAGCCCAGTCCCTATAGGCATCATTGATGGGAGAATTCAGAGATATGTAAGTAAATGGCTAATAATTGACTCTGGAAAAGAGTGCATTTGACACACTTTTAAATTTAATCTGCACTATTAACACATTTTTTCATCACTTTCTCAAAAATAAATCAAGGCCTGATTTGTAACATTTGCTGATTTCTAAGGTACAAGTGCTCATCCTAAAAATTTAACAATAGCTTTTAAGACTCTCGCACACTGTGGTCATTACTGTGCACAAAGTTTTCCTGGTTCTGCTCCTTTCGCTCAGCATCAGATCATATAAGTCCTTCCAGGCCTCCCTGAAGTCTTCTTGTTCATCATTTCTTATGGCGCAATAGTACTCCATTACATTCA
>CM053769.1:193702539-193734187 GCA_028658325.1 Potorous gilbertii
AGGGTAGTGGGGGTAAGGTATGGGGGGGATAAAATCTTAATTTTAAGGAAATGATTGTAGAACATTTATAAATTAATAAGAGAAAAAAAATTAAAAAAAAATAGCTTTCAAGAACTGGTATGAGTTGACTCCAGTACACCACTGGGAGAAGTCATTGCAGAGAGGGTGTCCACATTACTCATCAGCATCACCAGCAATTGCTGACCAACTGCCAGCAGTGGTCAGACAGCCACAGGAGACCAGAGAGTACCAGCACCAACCACCCAGAATACCAGTTTTATTTCCAGTCCACTCCTCATGATCATGATTAGTGAGGCAACTCCTACAGGCAAGGGGTCAGCCATCTTCACCGACTGCCAACCAAGGGCCATACACAAATCAGGGAAGCCAGCCTAGCTGAAGTAGCATTACACCCTGAGGGAGAGATAAGAGGCAGTGTGTGCCAGGCAAGTCAGAATTCACCACCTTGACTATTACTTCCCTATAGACACTGATGGAAATATCATAGGACCCTTAACACAATAGCCTTTGGAATATCAGTGCTTCCAGCCCAGTGCCCTTATTGTCTGTGAAAGCAACATCTGGCAACTATTCCTACAGGTGCTATAGTCGCAGCTACTGAAAACCTAATTAGGAAAGTTATTGCCACCAAAGTCATAAGCACTGTCAAAAGGTTCTCCATCAGAAACTTAAGTCACTTTTATCAGTGGAACTGACATTAAATAAGAGGCATTACCCTCTGTTTAGCCACTGAACCTTATAGATGATGGGATTTTCTATCTGACTGGCAGCTGAAACAATGCTGTCTTCTCCATTAGAACATGAGTTCCTTGAGAAAAGGAACTATCTTTCTTAATTGTATCTTCATCACTTAGTATGGTGTTGCACATAAGTGCTTAATAAATGTTTAATTCAATTCATTCATTCATTTAATCATTCATTTGTTGGTTCATTCATTCATTAAAGGAGGTGACTAAAACTAGTTTTTATGCACAATTGGAAAGAGGTATGTCTGGCTAAGAACTATAACTACTGACTCAAACACTTCACAGTTACTCATTAATTACAACTTTCCCTGTTTCCAACCTCATCCCATATTTTTAAAAAAAAATAATTTTACATATATATATATGCTACATATATATATATATATATATATGCTACAAAACATGAGACTACAGTAATCCCTCCAAATGTAAGTCAAATATATGTTTATGTATTTCATAAAAAAGATTTCACAGCCTGTATCGCAAAAATATCCTATAAACATTTAGAAGAAAAAGATATATTGACTAAGAGCAAAAAGTTTTACCAAGAAGCCTAAGCATATAAAAAGCAACTCAGTGCAGATTAGGTAATTATTGAGCAAGCCATCAGAAAGCACAACAACATTTACATTGTCTTTATCATCACAAAGCTTTTAGCTCTATTCTATATTTATGTATATATATGTATTTTATTTATATATTATAAATACATAAAATAGACATAAATATAGTGAAAATACCAGAATATTTGAAAAATGGAAAACTATTTTCCACATGGGAAACTGTTTTATAATTAAAGTATGCAGAAAAATGATGTCAGCAACAATTGGTATAAACCATGACCTTGTTCAAGGGTATAGTTTAAACCCATTTTTATCTCTCACAAACAGAACTTACAAGTAAGTAAGGCTTCCAATTAAAGAGAGAAAAACCAAAATAATTTGCTGGACATTTCTTGTATGTGGATATCTCTTCAGCTCCACCAAATACATATATAGAGTTTCTTTTCATGGGAATCTGTCTTTTATAATAATAAAAGAACTATTTAGACTTGATAAGTGTAAAATCACTAATGTACATGAAAACATGGAGATTGAAGATTTCAAACTTGAATTTCTAGTTGAAATTGAACAAATGGATAAAAGTGGCAAATAAAAATATCTTGGTTTTCTCAAGGTAAGACATACTGAATTTAAAGCTATTAAAGAGAAACCATGCTGAGAAACATTGAGAGATTTACCGGAATCCTGAAATCAAAGCTGAATGGGTAAAACACATTGAAAGCAATCAACACATGCACAATACCCACAAGAATGTACACTTTTGAAACTAGAAAATGTGTCAAAACAGATCTAGAAAGTATCCTACAAAAATAGCATAAAATGGTTGCTTTTAATACATTACTTTAAGGTTTGCAATGTACTTCACATTTGTTAGCTTCTTTGATCCTCACTACAATTATTTAAGATAGGTACTGTTAGTATGCCCATTTCACAAATGAGGAAACAGAGGCTGAGAGAGATTAATTGATTTGCCCAGAGCCATACAGCTAATAAGTGTCTGAAGTGGGAATTGAACTGAGGTCTTCCTGACTCCAAGTCTGGCAATGCTATCCACTATGCTGCCTAGATGCTAAAATCTATTAACGAAATAAGCGATTGAAATATAAGGGCAATCAACCTGAGGTAGCTATAGAAAAAATTAAAAAACCTTGCCATAAGGGAGGAGGAAGATTGATAGATGTTCTCATAAAACATTACAAATAAGTCACAGAGTACATAATACTTAGGAGCAATCACAAATCACCACATTGAGCAATAATAAAGATATCTTACACACACACACACACACACACACACACACACACACACACACACACACACACAGACTTCTGAATTGTTCTAATGTAACTAAAAGTATTTTGTCTCTAGATGAAACCTTAGATCCAAGAGTGGAATCCAAGGCAATCTTTGGGCAACATATGCAAGAAGTCAACAAACAATCCAAAAATATTCTGACAAAGAATCCTTGCACAAACACAGCTGGGTTATTAAGAAATTTGAGGAATAGATATATTTCTGGTGGTAATTCAGGATTACATCCTTAGTACTAAAAATTATAGAAGAAAATTCCTTAAGCAACATGGATTTTGTGATTCATGCAGATTATGCAATAAAATGGCAGAAACTGTACAGTACATCACTTACAGGCAGAAAAAAAATTTATTACCTATCAAATACCTAGCAAGACACAACCAGGTAGGCAGAATTCCACTACAGAAATTGACGGATAATGAATTTTCACCCAACAGAGACATCAAAACTCATTGAAAACTCAGTAGCAAACTATGCAAGAACTAGGCCATTATCACTGACTGAATTATTGCCCACAATTGTCCAGATAAAATATTAATACATAAATATTTAACAATAATGTTTTTGATAGATATCTCCATAGCAAATATTCATAATTTCCATGCTCTGTGGGAAGCTTTCCAAATATAAAAATGTAGCAAAAGAAATTAAAATTACGTGAGGAAAGGAGGAGGTACATATTATTTCCTCTACACTATCTGCTATTTGAGCTATACTAAAAATGCTTTCAATAAGTCTAAAGAATATAAGTTTACATCTTAATACCTTCATTTAACTCTACAAAGAATAATTTTCATCCACCGTTTGCAATAGCCCATACAACACTCTTCCAGGGACTTGTCTCTGGACCATTTCTATCTGAATTCTAATTAGTAAAATGAGAGAAAGAAAATAACAATAACTTCCATTTCTATTATTTTTCAAATTTTAAAAGTGTTATCTGAGCATTAATTCTATGAAATAAGTAGAATAAAGATTATTTTTCTACTTTATAGATGAAGAAACTGAGGCTTTGAGATTTTAAATGACTTGCCTAGGTTCATATTGTAGCTTGGACCTGGGGTACAAGTTCAGGTGATGAGTGATCTATTAAATTACTTTTCAACTACTGATATCCTATCAAGATTTTGTAAATTCTTCCTCCACAAACCAAACCCAAGTTTACGTCCAAAACTTCTTTAAGCCGGTGCAGCTACTTAGTCTTTGAGTAATGGAGACTATTTGTAATGAGTCAGTGCTTAGGAAGCATAATAGATAATCACTAATGAAATCGTTTCAGATCTTGTCTCTAGAGAAACATCTATGTTCAGCGCTGAATACCCCAAGTCAAAGTTATATCTGATCCCCTTTTCTGGGTTACCATATTTTCCTAAAACAATGCCATAAGTAACTGGGGATTTAATCATGAGTAACTATGGTATAAGGAGAAACAACAGAGAGCCTGAGCTCCATAAAACTGTTAGTGAAGCAAAGACTTGAACAGCTGTTACAAATGTCTCAAGAGTCTGAAAAGAAGTCAGTGATTTTCAAAGATTTGTCTTTAATCACTTGAAAGTCCTGTCACATTAGAACCATTTCCAACATGAAAGCCTCCCTGGAGCACCTGATGATGCAAACAGATGCTCCCTATTGACTGTCAATCACAGAAACCTTAAGTGAGCCATTATTTTCCCCTATTGGGCCAGAATTTAAGCAGCTTACTTTTTGACAAGCCCTGAAAGCTATGAGGGAGTCCTAGTGCTAAAAGAGGGAAAGGTCTCCTGGTCTGAGCTGCTGTCACTAATTCAGATCCCCAACAACTAATTTCTAGAGCAGTACAATAATAATAGGACAGGTGTGCCGTAAGAAGTGAGTGCCTGTCACTAGCTCATGGAGTCATTAATTATTGAGTCCTTGCATATTATATGATCCAACCCTATCATTGTACAGGTGAGAAAGTTGAAATTCAAGCTGTGATGGATAGTAGTCCTATACAAACTTAATAAATACCGTTTTGGCAGGAGTATATAACACACTAGACATGGAGTTAGGAAAAAATAGATTCAGATCCTACCTCAGACAAATATAGAACTCTGACCTTGAGAAAGTCACTTATATCTCAGTTTCTTCATCTGCAAAATGGAAACAATAATTCTTATGCTATTGATTACCTCTAGCACCAACTATAATCTCCTCTGGCATTTAAAACTGTTCACTATTTGGATTCTAAATACCTTTGAACTTTATATACTTTATTCATTTCTCCCCCTTGTGTATTCTACAGTCCAGTTAAAATTAGTCTATTTGCTACCCATCCCCCACATTTTCATCAAACAGAAAGACAGATGAGACAGAGGAATAGAAAGAGACAGTCAGAGATAGGAGGAAGGGAGGGATGGAGAGAGAATGGAAAGAGGTAGGACAGAGAAGGACAGAGACAGAGAGATAACATGATATAATGGTTAAGGTGCTGCACTTTAAATCAGGAAGACCTTTTAAACCTATCCTAAATATTTCTTAGATGTGTGACCCTGGACTAGAAATTTCTCCTTTCTATGACTGTTTCCTCATCTATACAATGAGGAGGTTGGTTTCATTTATCTATCTTCAGTTCTTAATCTAGATATAGTTTCTACATTTAGAACTAGAAGGCACTTTAGGACTCATTTTGTTTAACCACCTCATGTTATACATAGGGACCTATGCCGCCAAAAGTTGTTACTTCCCAAGTTCCAGTAAGTTGCTAAGCTGAGATTTGAGCTCAGGCTGCACAAAGATGACTTCTCCTGAGGTTCCTTATAGAAAGGTATAATGCAAGACAAGATACATTGAAGGAGTTGGAATTTCAAATATTCTCTTCCAATAAAGAACACAGATTGAAACCTAATGGTAACTTAGATGTCTTATAAAGCTGCCTAAAGGATAGGGGAGAGAGGGAGAGAATACATATTTATAGAGTGCCTATTATGTGCCAACTTACTGTGCTAAGAACTATTTTTTAAAAGAAATATCTCATTTGATCCTCAGAACAACTCTGAGAGCTAGGTACTATTGTTACCCTCATTTTACAGTTTATGAAACTGAGGCTAAAATATATTAACTAACTTGCCATGGATCACAGAACTAGTGTCTACATTGGGATTTGAACTCAAGTCTTCCTGATTCCAAGCCTAGGGTTTTGACCATTACATCACTTGATCTCACAAATATGTGGTGATTTGTCATAGTTAAACAGCTGGCAGAGCTGGTACTTGGATCCAAGACTCTATCCAAATTTCATAATACCTAAAGAATCAGAAAAAACTCTTAAATGTTAAAAATGTCACCTTGGCCTTTTCTTTCAAAACTTTGAATCTTGGCTAATTAGATTAATAGTATTAAATATATAACAACGAATATCTTTGTCAGTAAAACTCCAAAATGATCCATGTCTTGAAAACATCAATATAGGGAGTTTGAAATACATATGGATACAGAAATTCTCTTGTTGATTTGGAGACACTTTCCAGGGGAAAAAAAAGAATGCATTTTATATTATTTCTCATTCTAATCATTTATTCATTCATTTAACAACTGTGGGTTAACACCTCTTCAGGGCAAACAACAGTACAAGATGCTGAATACATACAAAGATCATTAAGACATGTTTCTTTCTTTTTCACATACAATATCTTTTTTTTTATAAAGGAGTTAGATTCTGTTTATTTATTTATTTTAGTTTTCATCATTCATTTCCACAAAATTTTGAGTTCCAAATTTTCTCCCCATCTCTCCCCTCCCCCCACCCAATAATGCCTTGCATTCTGATTACCCCTTCCCTCAATATGCCCTCCCTTCTATCCCACCCATCCTTTCCTTTATCCCCATCTTCTCTCTTTTCTTGTAGGGCAAGATTGATTTCTATACCCTATTACCTGCATTTCTTATTTCCTAGTTGAATGAAAAAACAATTCTCAACATTTGTTCCTAAAACTTTGAGTTCCAACTTATCTCCTTCTTCCCTCCCCACCCATCCCCAGTGAGAAGGCAAGCAATATATATAGTTTTACAAGACTTCCATAATAATCATGTTGTGAAAGACTAACTATATTTCCCTTTATCCTATCCTACCCCCCATTTATTCTATTCTCTCTTTTGACCTTGTCCCTTCCCAAAAGTGTTTACTTCTAATTACTCCCTCCTCCCATTTGCCCTCCCATCATACCCCTCACCCTACTTGTTCCCTTCTCCCCTACTTTCCTGTAGTGTACAGATAGCTTTTCATACCAAATTGAGTGAGCATGTTATTCCTTCCTTAAGCCAAATGTGAAGAAAGTAACCTTCACTTTTTCCCTCTCACCTCCTCCCTTTTCTCCTCCATTGAAAAAGCTTTTTCTTGCCTCTTTTATGAGAGATAATTTGCCTCATTCCATTTCTCCCTTTCTCCTTCCAATATATTCCTCTCTCACCCCTTAGTTTTATTTTTTAGATGTCATCCCTTCTTATTCAATTCACCCTGTGCTCTGTCTCTTTCTAAAAAGTGTGTGTGTGTGTGTGTGTGTGTAATCCCTCCAACTACCTAAATATTGAGAAAAGTCTCATGAGTTATAAATATTATCTTTCCATATAGGAATGTAAGCAATTCAAATTTAGAAAGTCCCTTACGATTTTTCTTATGTGTTTACCTTTTCATACTTCTCTTCATTCTTGTGTTTGAAAGTCAAATTTTCTATTCAGTTCTGCTCTTTTCATCAAGAATGCTTAAAAGTCCTTTATTTCATTGAATGACCAATTTTTTCCCCTGAAGTATTATACTCAGTTTTCCTGAGTAGGTGATTCTTGGTTTTAATCCCAGTTCCTTTGCCTTCTGGAATATCATATTCCATGCCCTTTGATCCTTTAATGGAGAAGATGCTAGATCTTATGTTATCCTGATTGTACTTCCACAATACTAGAATTGTTTCTTTCTAACTGCTTGCAATATTTTCTCCTTGACCTGGTAACTTTGGAATTTGGCTACAATGTTCCTAAGAGTTTCTCTTTCTGGATCTCTTTCAGGAAGTGATTGGTGGATTCTTTCAATATACATTTTGCCCTCTGGTTCTAGAATATCAGGGAGGTTTTCCTTGATAATTTCATTAAAGATAATGTGTAGGCTCTTTTTTTTTTGATCATGGCTTTCAGGTAGTCTCATAATTTTTAAATTGTCACTCCTGGATCTCTTTTCCAGGTCAGTTATTTTTCCAATGAGATATTTCACATTATCTTCTATTTTTATATTCTTTTGGTTTTGTTTTGTAATTTCTTGGTTTCTCATGAAGTCATTTGCTTCCAACTACTCCATTACAATTTTTAAAGAACTATTTTCTTCAGTGAGCTTTTGAACCTCCTTTTTCCATTTGTCTAATTCTGCTTTTTAAAGCATTCTTCTCCTCATTGACTTTTTGGACCTCTTTTGCTAATTGAGTTAGCCTATTTTTAAAGGTGTTATTTTCTTCAGCATTTTGTAGGGTCACTTTTAGCAAGCTGTTGACTCACTTTTCATGACTTTCTTGCCTCACTGTCATTTCTCTTCCCAGTTTTTCCTCCATCTCTCTTACTTGAGTTGCAAAATACTTTTTGAGTTCTTCCATGGTCTGAGAACTTTGCATATTTATTTTGGAGGTTTTGGAAGCCTTGACTTTCTCTGGTGGTATGCATTGTTCTTCCTCATCTGAAAGGATGAGGGAAAACACCTGTTCACCAAGAAATTAATATCCTATAGTCTTATTTTTCTCCCTTTTTTGGGCATTTTCCCAGCCAGTTACTTGACTTTTGAGTCCTTTGTCAAGAATAGGGTTTATCCCAGTTCCCCCAAGGTAGCACAATCAAGGGAGAGGAATCTATTCTTCTCCTGGTCTGTGCGCTGGTCTGGAAGCAACCAAAAACTTTTCTGCCTAGAATCTGGTAGTAGTAGATTTCCCTTTCCATAACAGCCTCTAGCTCCGCCACACCAGTGCTCCTCCTCCTCACCCCAGGGCCAGGCTCAGGCCTGAGATTCAGTTCAGTTGCTCAATTCCCCCAGGGGCTTTACATGAAGGACTCCAAAAATGGATGCTTCTGCTGCAATGGCTGCTGCTGGAGGGGTCAGACTGTGTTCCTTTCTCACTAAGATGATAAAGCTTTCTCACCGACCTTTGAAGGTTTCTTTGTCATTTGTGGGTTGAGGGATCTGAGAACTGCCACTGCTGCTGAGGATTCTGCCCCCTAGGCCTGTTCCCATCCTGTTCCTTCCAGTGCTGAGTGGCCAAGGCTGGGCTGAGTTCCATGGGCTGTGCTCTCCTCCATGCCCTGTGTGATTGGCCTTTCCTTTCAGCCTTCCAGGATACCTTGGGCTGGAAATCTCTTTCTCTCTTGTTGTTTGTGGCTTCTTCTGCTCTAGAATTTCTTTAGAGTCATTTTTTACAGGTATTTTGTTGGCTGTGGTGGAAGAGTTAGAGTATGTGCATCTTTCTATTCTGCCCAAGACATGCCTATTTAGGGAGCTAATAATTGACATGAAAGAAGGATTGTGATTGGGCCTAGGATTTCATTGATGTAGAGGAATCCTGGGGAAAGGAGGAAGTGTCCTTTACCATTACAGGTCAAGTCATCAAGTCAAGAAGCATCTATCAAGTGCTTATTATGTTCCAAGATCTGTGCTAAGTGCTCAAAATACAAGAAAAGGCAAAAATGGTCCCTGTTCTCAAGGATTTCACATTCTAATAGGGTAGATATATAACCAACTATGGACAAACAAAATATATAACAGGATCATGGAGGTAAATCTCAGAGCAAGAGCCCTAGACATAAGGGGTATCTGGAAAGACATCTTGCCACTAATTTGAAGAAAATCAGTGAATCCAGAAAATAGAAATGAAAATGAGGAAGAGTATTCCAGGAATGGCATGGGTTCTAGAGGAAGGCCAATGAGAAAGCATGGAGTGAGTAGATGGAGTGTGGTATGTAAAGAAGAGTGAGGAGTTCAGCATTGCTGAACTATAAAATCTCTAAGAGTGAATAAAGCATAAGAAGACCAGAAAGTTAGGAAGGGGCCTGTCTATAAAGGGCTTTAAAAGTCAAACAAAAGATATTATATTTGATTCTGGAAGTGATACAGAGAACTCTAGAGTTTTTTAAATAGGGGCTGACATTTTGGAAAGATGGCTTTGCTGGTTGAGTTGAGAATGGACTATTGTAGGAGTAGTTGAGGGAGGCAGAGACATAAGTAGGCTATTGTCATAGTCTAGACATGAGGGGATGAAGGTTTGCACCTGGCTGATGACAGTGTCATTGATAGGAGTTGGCAACAGACTAGATGTAGGGATTGAGAGAGTGGAAAGGGTCAAGAAAAATAGTTGATTTGTGAAGCTGGTTAACTGGAAGGATGCCTTCTCTACAATTTATAATCTTAGAATATTGCCTGGGGAATGGAAAGATAAAATAATTTGCTGTGTGCCACAACTAGTATATATCAAAGGTAAGACATGAACACAGGTCTTCCTGGCTCTCCTACCCACTATATCACAATGCCTCTCATCTTGTGGCATAAAGACATTAAAAAAAACAAACAAAAAAAACCTACTTCATTGGATTAATTCATTAATGTTGTTAATATTCCACCCAAAAAGGTAAATCACCATTTTATACATTTTATTATCCTGAGATTTTTGACTATTTCTTTCTAGGAATCTTTTAGAGAATTGTGGGATGTTACCAACTCCCTACTTCCTTTGGCAACATTACAATTCACAAATGGTGCTAACTGACAGCTTTGTCTTCAACTCTATTAGCCCTTAGAATTCCATAGTTAAACACTAACATCTTCTGTCTATGTCAATGGGATGATGATAGCAGAAAACCTCTCCCTTTCCCCACCAAACTCCCGCCAATCACATGATCCACAATGGCTCATGAAACATCCTAGACATGGGGCACAAGTAGGAGTCTCTTGATTCAGATCTGTTAAATTTGTATGTGGATCACTTAATGAGGCTTATATTCTGTTCCTTCCAAAGTGGCATCTTCCTGGCAGAGTTCCCAATGTATATATACGTAATGACCATCTTAGGTGATAGAACTGAAAGGTGACACATGACTGAGTTTGTGACTTTGTCTTCTGTCTTTTTCCTGCATAACACTGGAAGATATTACTAAAAAAAATTTGAAAAGTCACCAATCCTACTGATCTAAATGTCTATTTCTCTCTATTGCCTTCCCTTTGGGTGGTACAGGAGAGCTTTAGGATTCTATCCTCTTTCCTAATTGAACAAGGAGACATGGTTTAGTACTTTTTCTCATATATTTCCCCTCTCTATTTCCCATAAACCCTCCCCTTTTTTTATCTCTCTTCTTACCTGTCTTTCTTTCTCTATTTTTGCCTGGTTACCTTTCTGTCTTTCCCTCTCTTTTCCCTCTCTCTGTATCTGTACCTGTACTTGTATGTGCATCTGTCTCTTTCTTGGTCTCTGTCTCAGGCAGTCTGTCTGACTGTCTCTTTTTGCTCTGTTCTTAGAAATGCATATTGATACAATACATAAATGTCCAAATGAGACTGAGAGGTAATAGGATTCCATCTTCTTTATAGAAATAATTTATACTTCATATATTTAACATCATGTAAAGGATTCTGTTTTGATTATATAAAAATAATTATTTATTGACTTGTTTGCTATTGAGTTTCTGACTCTCCCAGTAATCCATGTACTAGGTAATTCAACTACATTGGTATGCTTATAATTGAATTAAGAATTCCCTTACAATCTATATTACAATAATTTCTACTACATGCCTCGCTCTGTAAAACAAAATTGTGTGACTTTTTGGTGAGTTCAGCTTTGCTGCTGTGCAAAGACCAAAACATAAAGATCCCAAAACATTTATGTATCTATCCGTCTCAATAGCTGAAGGAAGTTGGAAGTGGAAGGATTTTCCATCCTCCTCAGTTTCTTTAACAGAGGCTCTGTTCAATGATTCAAGGATCTTCCTTTTGTTTTCATGACATTACATGAGTACCAGGGCAACTTTGAAGGATGTTTCCATGCTTTTCTTTATTCTCACTACATAACCAAACCACCTGCTTTTCTGGACATACATTTCTTTGATTATAGTCTTGTGCTACTTTTTATATAAAATTTAGCACTTATGTTATAGCTGATTGATATCCATTCATGTCTTTTCATTGCCCTTTGAATAATTCAGATGTGAGTTCTTTGGGGATCAAGGAATTATGTAATAAGGAATATTATAGTATTACCAGCATACTATTTTTTAAAATATAGGTAATATTTCAGGAAAAAGTTTCAGTTCAATGAAAGCATAAAACAATTTACTTAACGTAATCCAATCCACTTATATTCTTCTATTGCTTTTTTAAAAAATATTTATTTATTTTGTTTTCAACATTCATTTCCACAAAATTTTGATGTTCCAATTTTTCTCCCCATCTCTCCCCTCCCACCACCCCAAAATGACTAGCATTCTGATAACCCCTTCCTACCAATCTGCCCTCCCTTCTAATATCCTTCCCCTCCCTTATCCCCATCTTCTCTTTTGTCCTGTAGGGAAAGATGAATTTCTATACCACATTACCTGTATTTCTTCTTTCTCAGTTGTATGAAGGAACATTCCTCAACATGTTCCTAAAATTTTGAGTTCCAACTTCTCTTCCTTCCTCATTCCCCACCCTGATTATCTTCTTCTCCCCTCCTTTCCTGTATTTTAAGATAGGTTTTCATACCAAATTGAGTGCACATGTTATTCCTTCCTTGAGCCAAATGTGATGACAATAAGCTTCACTTTTTTCCTCTCACCTTCCCCTTTTTCCCCTCCACTGCAAAGGCTTTTTCTTGCCTTTTTTATGAGAGATAATTTGCCCCATTTCATCTCTCCTTTTCTCCTTCCAATATATTCCTCTCTCACCCCTTAATTTTATTTTTTTTAGATATGATCCCCTCCTATTCAACTCACTCTATGCTCTGTCTCTGTCTCTTTCTCTGTCTCTCTCTCTGGGTATGTGTGTATGTGTGTGTGTGTGTGTGTGTGTGTGTGTGTGTGTGTGTGTGTGTGTATAATTCCAACTACCTAGATACTGTGAAAAGTTTCAAGAGTTACAAATATTATCTTTCCATGTAGAAATGTAAACAGTTCAACCTTAGTAAGCCCCTTATGATTTCTCTTTTCTGTTTACCTTTTCATGCTTCTCTTGATTCTTGTGTTTGAAAGTCAAATTTTCTTTTCAGCTCTGGTCTTTTCATCAAGAATGCTAGAAAGCCCTCTATTTCATTGAAAGACCATTTTTTTCCCCGAAGTATTATACTCAGCTTTGCTGGGTGATTCTTAGTTTTAATCTTCATTCCTTTGCCTTCTAGAATATCATATTCCAAGCCCTTTGATTGCTTAATGTAGAAGATGCTATATTTTGTGTTATCCTAATTGTAGTTCCACAATATTCAAATTGTTTCTTTCTAAATGCTTTCAATATTTTCTCCTTGACCTGGTAACTCTGGAATTTGGCTACAATGCTCCTAGGAGTTTCTCTTTTTGGATCTCCTTCAGGAGGTGATGGATGGATTCTTTCAATATTTATTTTGCACTCTCGTTCTAAAATATCAGGGCAGTTTTCCTTGACAATTTCATGAAAGATGATGTCTAGGCTCTTTTTTTTTTGACCATGGATTTCAGGTAGTCCAATACTTTTTAAATTGTCTCTCCTGGATCTATTTTCCAGGTCAGTTGTTTTTCCAATGAGATATTTCACATTATCTTCCATTTTTTCATTCTTTTGATTTTGTTTTGTGATTTCTTGGTTTCTCATAAAGTCATTTGTTTCCATCTGTTCCATTCTAATTTTTAAAGAACTATTTTCTTCAGTGTGTTTTTGAACCTTCTTTTCCATTTGACTAATTCTGCTTTTTAAAGTATTCTTCTCCTTATATGCTTTTTGAACCTCTTTTGCCAATTGAGTCAGCCTATTTTCAGAGATTTTATTCTCTTCAGCATTTTTTGGGGTCTCCTTTAGCAAGCAATTGACTCAATTTTCATGATTTTCTTCCATCTCTCTCATTTCTCTTCCCAATTTTTCCTTCACCTCTCTTAATTTATTTTCAAAATCCCTTTTGAGCTCTTCCATGGCCTGAGACCACTGAATATTTA
This sequence comes from Potorous gilbertii, assembly GCA_028658325.1. Taxonomy (NCBI): domain Eukaryota; kingdom Metazoa; phylum Chordata; class Mammalia; order Diprotodontia; family Potoroidae; genus Potorous; species Potorous gilbertii. The sequence continues at coordinate 193,716,311 of CM053769.1, forward strand.
TTTTGAATGTTTGGGATACAGAAGCCTTGATTTTTACGTCTTTCCCTGGTGGTAAGCATTGTTTTTCCTCATTCTAAAAGATAGGAGAAGATACCTATTCACCAAGAAAGTAACCTTCTATAGTCTTATTTTTTTCTTATTTTTGGGGTGGCATTTTCCCAACCAGTTGCTTAACTTTTGGGTTCTTTATCAAGAGTAGGGTATACATGGGATGTGTAAGATCTCAGTTCCTCCAATGTGGTACAATCAAGCCTGCACACTGATCTGGGAACAACCAGAAATTTTTGTGCCCAGAATCTGTGAGTAGTACAATTTCCTCTCCACAAAAGCCTCACCTACAGCTCTGCCAAGCCAGAGCTCAGGGCTGAGGTTCAGACTCGCTGCTCAATTCCCTCAGGGGCTTTAAGATGGAGCCTCCTACAATGGATGTCAGCTACTGCCTCCTGGAAACCGCTGCCCACTGAGGCCTCTGCTGCTGCCTGGGGCCAGAGCTATGGGTGGCGGAGGGGTGGGGCAGGGAACTCTGCTCCCTTCTTGGCCAACTGAAAAAGTCATCTCACTGACCTTTGGTGCCTGTGGGTTGAGGGATTGGAGAACTGCTTCTGCTGCTACTGGGGATTCTGCCCCCAAAGCCTGCTCTGGTCCTCCTCCCTGTGCTGTGCAGGTCAAGGCTGGGTTGGACTCTCTTCTGCATCCGTTGTGACAGACCTTTCACATCAGACTTTCAAGTCACCTTGGGCTGGAAGTCTCCTCCACTTCATCATTCTGTGGCTTCTGCTGCTCTAGAATTTGTTGAGAGTTATTCTTTACAGGTATTTTATGGGCTATAGGGAAGGCCTAGATTATATGTGTCTTTCTACTCTGCCATCTTGGCTCCTCCCCGTATTCTTCCTTTTTTTTTGAGCCCATCTGATGGCCTATCTGCAGCATCTGATCAAGATGTATATACTGACAAACCAGCTTATTAATGAACATGCAGATTTAAGCTAAAGTTGAATTATCCTTTACATGATCTATCCAGCAAATCGTTACAATTTGCTAGGGATAAGAGAACTGTTGGATGATTTTCCACAGCATAGTAACATGATCAGATTTATGAATAAAGGACACTAAAGCAGGAGTGTTAAGAAAAACTGATTGAAGAAAGAGACTGAAATCAGAAACTAATTAGGAACTGCCACCATACTAAAGAGGTTATAATCCAGGTCTATTCTTGAGTAATGTCCATGGGAACAGAAAGGAAGAAACACAAGTGGGCAGCTAGATGGCCCAGCGGATAGACGGCCAGACCTAAAGTCAGAAAGATTCATCTCCTTGAGTTCAAATCTAGCCTCAGATCTTTACTAACTGTGTGATCCTGAGTAAGTCACTTAAACCTGTCTGCCTCAGTTTATTCATTTGTAAAATGAGGTGTGGGAGGAAATGACAAACCGTTCTAGCAACTTGGGCAAGAAAACTCCAAATAGGATCATAAAGTGTTGATTAGTATTGAATTACTACAGCAACAAAAGTGAAAAATATTCCTAAAGTAAAATCAACTGGACGTGTTAACTAACTAGATGAGAAAGATTATGGAGTTAATAAGGTAAAAAAACTTGTAGGTGACTGGTGAAAAGTTACACCTTTGAGATTAATTTTTAAGAGAAAGTGGGAGCAATTTAGGAAAAAGATGAAAGTTTTTACTCTGGATATGCTTAAGTTGAGGGGTCTCAGTTAGTTGTCAGAAGTGTCATGGTGTAATGAAAAGAAGGCTAGATTTACACTTGGAACATCTAGATTCAAATCCCAGTTCTTTTTCTTATGACTTGTGTAAACTTGGTTAAATGACTTTCTTTCTTAGGACCACAATTTCCTCTTCTCCAAAATATAAGAAGCATTAGATGACTTGAATGATTGTTTCCAAGCCTGCATCTATGATTTTGCAGAGTGGGCACTTGAAGGCAAAGCCTTGAACTTAGGATGAAGTTTGGGCTTACCTAAGATGAGTTATATAGACTGAAATTTTTCATCATCACCATGATATTTGCCAATTTTTAACCTCTATATCTATGCAAAGTTAACTCTTGTGTGTTAATTTAGGAATCTATTTTCTACCTCTGAGGCACTATGCCTATGACGAGAGTAAATTCCAACAATGGAGAGTAATGCCATGATTAAGGCCTCATAGTTCCTATATCAATGGTTCTGGAAGGCTTCAAGTGACTTAATAAGAGCCAGTTTCTGATTCACAATGCTCTCCGACAGAGCACCTAGGTGAAATCTACCAGAGCATAACAAGTCCCTTTTTTAATATTATTATGAAAGACAGCATGATCTAATAGATAGAGGGCCACTCGGAGTGCGGAAAAGTTGGATTTAAAATCTGCCTCTGTGATGTGCAAGCTCTGGGACCACAGAGATGCTTCTTAACATTTTAGTGCCAAAAACAAGACTATGTAAAAGATGAGTTCCTGATCTGCACAGATCTAATAAAAGGATTTCTCTCATTTTGGGGCAGCTAGCTTGTGCAATGGATAGAGCACCAGTGTAGGAGTCAGGAGGACCTGAGTTCAAATCTCACCTCAGACACTTAGCACTCACTAGCTGTGTGACCTTGGACAAATCACTTAACCCCAATTGCCTCATCCTGGGTCATATCCAGTCATCCTGATGAATATCTGGTCACTGGATTCAGATGGCTCTGGAGGAGAAGTGAGGCTGGTGACCTGCACAGCCCTCCTTCACTCAAAACAAAGTCAAGTGCAAATCATATCATTATTTCTCTGATGGCATGGTCTTCTTTGGCAATGAAGGACAAACACTCCCTCTCTCATCTTAATGAGATCACAAGTCTAGATGAAAGAAAGGGAGCAGGATAGGGTCTAAGTTTTGACAGTTATTAAATGCTTACTATATACTTTTCTCTTTCTTAGGTACTGAGAATATGCAGCATTGATTTTTTTTTTTTTCTAAAGCAGAGGTTCATTCCCTCAGGTCTGTGAATTAGCTAGCTAGCTAGCTAGATGATAGATATACTTCAATATAATTGGTTTCCTTTGTATTCCTATGTATTGTATTTTATTTTATACCTTTGAAATGTGATTCTGAGAAGATATCCATAGGCTTTTCCTGACTTCCAAAGGTTATTGCAAAAAACAAAATTAAGAACCTTACTCCAGAAGGAACAGCGACAACAGAAGAAGATATACTAGGAGCAAATATTTCAAATGCATATAGGAAACACACTGGAGACTTTGCAAAGCATTCTTGTTGATTAACTGAGGAATTGTAAACAGTTTGTGGAGAGTTTGTATGGTTATCTGTACAGGAGACTATTGTAGGAATTCCTCCATAGATTGTGAGGAGGCCATAGATATCTCAGGTCACTTCTAGACCTATGAGTCTGTGATCCTTCCATGAGAGTCCCTGTTATCAAAGTAATTGGGATCAAATCAAATGACTTTCCTAAAGCTAGTAAGTATTGGAGTTAGGATTTGAACTCAATGTTCTTCTCATTACACAACATTTGCTCTCCTGCTAGCTCTTTGTTCAAGGATTTTTTTTAAAAAAAACCTTTTATTCAAGACTTTTCACAAGCCCTTGCTGGGCTTGAAATAAATTTTTTATATTATCCTTATCATACAGATGAGAAAACTGAGATTTAGAGAAGTTATATGACTTGCACATGCCCTATATACTTTAGAATGCAAGTTACCAGCATCCATTTCATTATTACAAGAGATCTTCATGCACAAGTAAAAGGACCCATTGTTGATGTTTTATAGGAAATTGTTGTCCATGTCTGGAAAGCACCATCATACAGTGTCAGAGACAAGATTTTGTTTAGGATTTCTGATCCTTTCTATAAAATATCCCTTTTATCCCCCAAGAATTTACTGATCACAGCAAGTGAGGATTGAAGCCTGCCCAATAATTATTTACAGATATGTGAGAGGGCAAGGATCTTTTTCAGGGGCCTAAGGAAATATGTTGGATTAAAGTATTTAAAGGCAAATTTACAAATCACCACCACCACCAAAAATCAATAGATCCTTTTGGTTGTTCTTCCTTCTCACCAAGCTGCCAAAAGGAATGGGTAATGTCTTAGCTAAATCCAGGAGGGAAAAATCCATCTATTTAAATGACAACTGAGCCTAATGACATTGTTCAGGAGAATTTCTTGCCCTCTTGTTCCTGCCTCAAAAGCAGGTACCACCTAAGGTACCACTAAGCATATTGTTTCATCAAAATCATTGACTTTGTGCCATGCTGAATTCTCCAAAAGAGCTGCTCTGTTATTGACTTCAGTAAGCAAGGGAACAGATATAACATACTGAATTTCTCTGGGCTATACACCTATGCTGCTGAATTCATCTCTTCTTCACTTACATAGATACCACCTAGTATAGACATTCACCTCTCACCTAGATTATTGTAATGGCGTTCTAACCTGCACCCTTTCCTCTCATCTCTCCCTCCTTCAATCCATGCTCAGCTGCCAAAGAGATTTTTTTTTAATATGTAGTTCCAACCATGTCTCCCCCTCTATTCAATAAACTCTAGGGGCTCCCTGTTTCAGGATAAAATATAAAGCCTTTTGTATGACATTAAAGTGTATTTATAACCTGGTCCCTTTCTCCCTTTCCAGTCTTCTTATTATACTTAAATTTTATTATTGTTTTTGTTAATGCTGTTGCTATCATTTTTTATTATTTCTCCGCTCTACCTACTTTAGAATCCAGGGACATTGATCTGTTTCCTTCAGGATACTCCATTCTCCACCTTCATGCTTTTCTTACTGGCTGTTACCCATACCTAGAAGGCTTTCCCTCACTTCTCTGCCTCAATTTCCCTGGCTTCCTTCAAATTCCACCTTCTTTCTGCAGGAGGCCTATCTCAAACCCTCCAGCTACTTGTGGCTTCCGTCTGAGATTAACTTCCATGTACTTTGTATATATCTTGTACCTATTTACTTGTATGTTTTACTCCCCATTTGACAGTTAGCTCCTCGAGAGAAAAGACTTTTTAAATTCTTTTGAATCTCCATCTCTTAGAACAAGACCTACCATATAGAAAGGGTTTTAAAATGATGCTTGTTTGACTGATTTTCAGGGTGCTCTTAGCCAAATTTCAGGGTATAGTTGAGAAAATTCTGAGAACTTTTGATCAACTGAGTTTTTCTTATAAAAAGATTGATATGGCATTCTATCTTATACTAGTGGTGTCAAACTCAGATTGAAAAGGCAGCTGCTATGGGTTACATATTGATTTAGAAAACCCCATACACAGAGGGGTGAAACTAAGATGGTGGTGAAAAGGCAAGGACTCTCCTGAGCTCTCTCTAAAACCCCTTAGAACAACTTTAAATAATCATGTTTCAAAAAATTATCAAGGAAAACTGCCCTGATATTGTAGGGTAAAATAGAAACTCAAAGAATCTACCAATCACTTCCTGAAATAGATCCCAAAATGAAAACTCCTGGAAACATTATAGCCAAATTCCAGAGCTCCCAGGTCAATGAGAAAATATTACAAGCAGCCAGAAAGAATAATTCAAAAATTAAGGAGCCACAGTAAAGATTACACAGAACTTAGCAACTTCTACATTAAAGGATAAGAAGGTTTGGAATATGATATTCCAGAAGCAAAAGGTGATAGGATTACAACCAAGAATCACTCACCCAGCAAAACTAAGTATTGTATTTTAAGGGGAAAAGTAGATATTCAATGAGATAGAAAATTTTTAAGCATTTCTGATGAAAAGATTGGAGCTGAATAGAAAATCTGACTTCCAAATAAAAGACTCAACAGAATCATAAAAAGGTAAAAGGAAAGGGAAATTAAAAGGGACTTAACATGGGGAGATGACATGTGTAACATAAAAATTTTCTCATTATAAGGGCAGTTAGAAAAGGAACATATATAGAGAGCACAGGTGTGAGTTAAATATGATGGAATGATATCTAAAAAAATGAAATTAAGAGTGAGGAAAAGAAATGCATTGGTATAAAGAAGAAGGGAGAGGTAGCATGAGGTAAATTATTTCACATAAAAAAGGCAACAAAGAACTTTTACCGTGCAGAGGAAGATGGAGGTGGTGGTAGAGAATGCTTGAACCTGACTATCATCGGATTTGGCTCAAAGAAGGAATAATATACATTCTCAATTGGGTATAGAAATCAATCTTTCCCTACAGAATTGTTTTAGAGACAAGGAAAGTAGGAAGGGAAGTGGGGAAGAAAATGGGGTAGGAAGTGCTAGTAGAAGGGAGGGTGGATTGGGGAAGCTAGTAGCCAAAACCAAAGCAATCTTAAGGAGAGACAGGATGAGAGGAGAGAGAACAAAATAAACATAGGCAGGGAGGAATAGGATGGAGAGAGATATAGTGAGCAACCATTACTGTGAAAAAAAATTTGAAGCAAGTTTCTCTGATAAAGGTGTTGTCTCTCAACATATTTGGAAAAATGAGTCAAATTTATAAAAATAAGAGCCATTCACCTATTGACAAATGATCAAAAAACATAAAGTCAGTTTTCAGATAAATTAATCAAAGTTATCTGGAGTCATATGAAAAAATGCTCTAAATCAAAACTGATTAGAGAAATGAAAATTACAGCAGTTCTGAAGTACTACCTCACATCTATTAGACTAGCTAATAGGACGGAAAAGGAAAATGAAAAATATTGAATGGGATGTGGGAAAGTCAAGACACTAATGCTCTGTTGGTGGAGTTGTGAGCTGATTCAACCATTATGCAGAACAATATGGAACTATGCCCAAGTATTGACAGCAGCTCCTTTCTGGTGGCAAAGAATTAGAAATTGAGGGGATGCCCATCAATTGGGAAATGGCTGAAGAAGTTGTGGTATGTGATTGTGATGGAATACTATTGTGCTCTAAGAAATGATGGGCAGGATGCTTTCAGAAAAACTTGTGAAGATTTACATGAACTGATGCAAAGTGAAATGAATAGAACCAGGAGAACATTGAGCACAGTAATAGCAATATTGTAAGATGATCAACTATGAATGACTTAGCTATTGTCAGCAATATAATGACCCGAGGTAATTCAGAAGGACTTAACCATGAAAAAATACTATTCCATCCCCAGAGAAAAAACTGATCAGTCTGAATACAAATCAAAGCATGCTTTCTTTATTTTTTATATGTTTTTATTTTTGTCTGTCTTCTTTCACAACATGACTAATATGGAAATATGTTTTGCATGAATACATATATATATAACCCATATCAAATTGTTTGCCTTGTCAATGAGGAGGGTGAAGAAGAAGGGAGTGAATTTGGAACTCAGTTTTAAAAACAAATGCTGAAAATTGTTTTTACGTGTAATTGGGGGAAATAAAATACTAAATTAACAAATATCCATACACACACACACACACACACACACACACACACACACACACACACACACACATATATATATATATATATATATATACACACATATATAAATGCATATATAGTGTATATATATACATATATGCATATATATGTGTGTGTGTGTGTGTATATGAATGTGGCTTTGTGGAAAGATTATAAGACTAAAGATCAAAGACTTCTTCTGATGGAAATGTTCATTTTACCAAAACACTCATTTTCTTAAAATGAACCTACTGTGTTTAATTACTGAAGGGCATTAAAAAAACAACTACTACCCTCCAAGAGAGACAACATACCACAGTGAAAATGGTACCAGATTCAAAGTCAGGTTACCTCACTTCAAATATTGATTCTGCTATGTCCTACTTGTGTATGACTGGACAACTCATCTAGGCCATTTGGGCCACAGATCCTTTATCTGTTAAATGAGACAAGTGAATTAGATGACCACTTCATTTTTTTTTCATTTTTTGTTTTGTTTTTCATTTCTAAATCTTTGAATGCACATAGATGGTGTGGTAAATAGAGTATTGGTTTTTAGAGTAAATAGGACCTGAGTTCATATGTCCCTGAACAAGTCATAGCTTCTCTGGCCTCAGTTTTCCCAACTGTAACATGAGAGGATTGGACTTAATGATCTCTTACAGCCCTCCTAGCTCTAAGCCATGATTTAATGACCTGAATTCTTTGGTCCAGCAGGTCCATTATTTCCTTGCTGGTGTCTATGCTGCTATTCTACTACTTTAGCCTCCATATCTTGATGTATAAAGTACAAATAATGATATGTTTAGTAATTACCTCATGAGACATCTGTGACAGTCAAAAGAAAAATGGATATAAAGTATTTTATTCCATAAAGTAATATGTATGTGTGTATGTGTGTGTATAAAATCTTTCATTTAAACTATCTCTTTCTTAGGGTGAGCATTTTATGCTCCTTCGTGTGATTTCAATGTACTATGTTTTGCTTCCCTCACCACCCCAGCTACTTGTTAATATCCTTCCTCAAACTGGTATTAACATTAGTAAATATCAAAATTTATAATTCTCCAGGCATCTAGGTGGTCTATGATTCATAGATGTATATGATCACCAGGAGAATGTCATCTTAGTGTAATGGAATTAAAGCTAGAAAGGACCTAATACATCATACAATCCAAGGCTGTAATTACTGATTTGAACTCAAGTCCACATAATTCAAATCTAGCACATTTTCCACCACTCCATGATGGTGGCTTCCTTGAGAAAATCAAAGGAAAGACAAACATGATTTGTATCCAGGGGTATGCCGCAGTCAGCTGGAATCAGCTTGTAAGAGCCAACTATTAAATTTTCATTGTAAGCATTTAAATCACAAAAGTTGGCAAGCATTACAAATCAGTGTTTGCTTTATTATTTTGCTGATTTTCTAGATTTAAGAAAGTGTTCCTTATGTAGACTAGCCTTAGAATACATCATGTATATTTGGAAAGCTGGTTGTTGAACATTTACCAGCACACCACTGCCTACATTCATAAACTCTTGTTTTTGTGGCTGTTGTTTTCAGTTGCGTTCCACTCTTCATGACTCCATTTGGGGTTTTCTTCCCACAGATACTGAAGTATTTTGTCATTTTCTTCTTAACAGAGGAGGAAACTAAGTCAAACATGATTCCAGGGTCACACAGCTAAGAACTATCTGAAGCCAGATTTGAATTCAGGAGGATGAGTCTTCCCAACTCTAGGCCTCATGCTTGATCCACTCTACCACCTAGCATTTGACAAATAACTTGTTCTATAAAAGAGGTATAAAACACCAAACTCATGTCATGAATAACTAGAAAAAACAGCTCTGAGTTGATCATGTGGTTAAAGAAAAGCATAACAGATTGAGAGTTGGGGCATTGCTCTGGTATCCACAAAGTAAAAAGACCATAAGGAAAGGCTCTAACAATTTGGATAGATCTTTCACAGAGGATTAATGGTAAGACATGCATAAGAAATACAGGATGAGAAGGTTTAGATGACTTGTAATCTGCACAATGGAAGGAAGTCATATAGCCAGTAAAGTGCAAATTATTCATTTATAATACCTAACATGACAAAATGATTAGGAAATTAAGATTAAGTGAGGTTTGGTTCCAAATTCATATGGCTAACCAGTACCAGGAGCTGGGACTGGAGTCTAGGACTTCTCACTTCTTGACCAGAATACTTTTTACCTCAATTTTACAAAGGACAAAACATCAGAATAGTCACCACCCTTGAAAAGTTGAGCAAGTTAAACCATGTGAGTGTCTAGTCAGCCACAAGTAATAGATTATTAGGCCAAGACCCCAGTAGACAAAGGAGAAGTCAGAGTAAAAGGAAAATATCATTATATGAACCCCATTTAGAGTGATTCAAATTTGTTATAAAAAAAAATACCATAGGAATCGGCTCTTCCTTCATTTGTTCCAAGCAGTGCTACTGTGTTTTTGCCATACCAACCTCTCTAAGAAACAATTTTTTTTTTACCATCTAACTTACCTGTAGAATTCTGTATCATAGAAAGGGCATGTCATTTCTCAGTAATTAAATATCTATACTGCAGATTATGGTAACTGCTGCTTTCAGCACTCTGGAAGGAGAAAATTTCTAAAGCAGCCATCAAAAATACATATTCATTCAGTTATCCAGGCTGTAAAAGTGATTCCCTTCTACCCACTTATAGGGAACTGCATTGTGAGAGGAGCTGCAATTTGTTCATAGAAGAGCAATGTTTGTGCCAAGAACTCAACTGAAGCAAATGTCCTTCTTGATAGGTAGCATCTATGCTAACATGATGTGAAGACTTGAAATAAGGGTTTTAAATTTGCCCTTCTGTGATGTGGCATTTACAACGAATACATAATTTAACAAGAGTTGAGTGGCATGAAAAGACTCAGAGTAGAGCATGACGTGGGAAAATACCAGGCAGAGCCATTGAAATTTCCACAGAACCTTTCCGAGATTCTTATTCCAATAATGCTCAGTTAGGCATCCTGTCATCATCCTTCATTGGAAATGTCACCGTTCTTCTTGTTAAATCCTCCTCCCAGCAAGTTTTGTGAATGTCTGACAGAAAATTGTCAAAAAAGCAAGTACAAAGGGAGATGTCATTTGTCTTCTAAGTGAAGAAGATGTCGATTACGGGAGTAAATGGGAGATGGACTAAGCAAGGACTAGGAAAGTTCCTGAACCTTCCTGCAATATTGATATAGAGAGAAAGCTAATTTCACATGGAAGGCAATGAGAACAAAGCTTTAATTGATAGGCTACACCTAGGTAATGAAATTGTAGTCTTCTTAGAACTGGAAGAATCATGGCATTTTTAGAGCCAGAAGGGATGTCAGTAACTCAAGGCAAGGAATATTAAATGCCATGGATAGTTAATGACAGAGGTGGGATTTAAGATCAGGTTTTCTTATCCCCAATCCGATAACCTTTCCACCGCCCATTTTGTTATATATCACTCTTTTCCCCCTAATGCACCCCACCCCTGCCCCAGTAGAACTTTCATGAAATTCCATCTGATTTTATGTTTTTAGGGTTCTCAAACCTTTCCTTCGCTGATTATCTCCAATTTATCCTGAATATACCTTCTTTGGGCATAATTGTTTGCATTTTGGCTCCCTGCAGGGGTAGCGAAACTGTGTGGTCTCAAGGCCCCATGTGGCCTTCTAGGTCCTTACTTATGGTCTTTTGACTGAGTCCAAGTTTTAGAACAAATCCTTTTACTAAGGGGATTTGTTCTGTGAAGTTTGGATTCAGTCAAAGTGCTGGACTTGAGGACCTAGAGGGCCACATGTGGCCTTGAGGCCACAGGTTCCCACCCCTGGCCCATGAGTTTCTTGAGAGGCATTGTATTTTTTGTTTGTTTGTTTTTCTTTGGTCTTTCTTTGTATCCCCAGTACTTATGCCAAAGCCTATTACATAGTAGGTGTCCCATAATGTTTGTTGACTTGACCTGACTTGTTGAGAAATGGTGTAGTGCAAACAAGTGATGAATGGAGAGTCAAAAGATATAATAATGTCAGCTTTGCAATTGTCTCATTTTATAACTGGATCAGTTACTACCTTCTCTGAGACTTGGTTTCTTTCTCTGAAAAATGAAGTATTCTACTACAACTGGATGAAGGCTATGTTCCTTTCTAAAACATAGTGTGTGACACCTAACAAACATTTGACATATGTTGCTTATTTTTCTATATCTTTCCTTCTTCCCTCCTTTCCTTCTTACTTTCCTCTTTTCTTTAGATGATTCTGAGCACCTTTGTTTATCTACTTCCACTCCTCCCTGAAAGGATGCCCTGCCTCCATAATTCCAAATGACTATATGGATAATTTATAGTTCTAGAAGGAGAAAGGGGCCCCCTACCCTAATCCATAATAAAAATGGGGAGGGGAGACTTCCCAAAAGAATCATACAGACAAGTAATACATAAATGAAACAGTAGTTTGTTTTTTTGTTGTTGTTGTTGTTTTGTAGCATTCTTTAATTCACATAAGGAGAGACTCTAGGCCTAAAACAAAATTTTATACAATCCAATTCACTATGTACAAAGCATTGTGTCAGATGCCAGAGGGTACAAAGGCAATTGAAATAAAACAAAACCAAATACCTAGAAGCAGGAGAAAGACAAGTGAGGAGCAACAAAGAAAAAAGAGGAGTTTTATAGCAAAAGGATACAAGCAGATGTCAGAGGCATGAGTAGAGGATACCTTGGGTGTGCTAGGCTGCAGAGATCCAATATATTCTCTGTAGAGTTCTACCCTGAGAATGGGCACATAGAGAGCCTAACCAGTGTTCTACCTGTCTTCTTTCTCATGCTGGGAAAATTGAGTAGGAGAACTCTCACAGTAGGAGAGTTCAACCTTCCAAAGTGGGAATGGCTTTTCAGTAGAGGTGGGAAACCAATCTTACAGTCAATGATAAAACATTTACTAAGCTCCTCTATGTGTCAAGAACTGTTGATTGTGAGCTAAGAATACAGACAAAAATGAAACAACCCCTGCTTTTAAGGAGCTTGTATCCTCTAGGATGAAAGAATGGGTATACATGCAAGGAGAATATCTGATTTCAAGTTTTGTCTCTCATATGACATGGCTCTGTGACCTTAGGCAAGTCACTTTTCCTGTCAAAATCCTAGGCAATTATCCAAGACTTATAAGAATTAAAGAAAGAGATGATCAGAAATGGCAGAGGGTTTCCCTCTTCCAGAAGTTCCCTAGACATATGAAAATACAGGTCTTATACTAGCTAAATAGCCTCATTTCAGGAATCACAGACGGGGGAAGAGTTAAGAATAAAAAAAAAACCCAAAAACTCGTGACTTTAAAAGCTAAGAACTGTTAGCTTTAACAAGTCGTTAAAAGTAGCAAATATGAGTTTAACTTGCAAGAATTTACAGAAAAACACTGGGGTCAATGAAATGTTTGGCAGACTTATTGCTTGGAAACATTTTTCACCAGAATTAATATTTAGGTAATTTAGGGCTGCCTCCTTTCCAAATAAGTGACCAAACTTAGATCATTCTTAGGGTTCAGAGTCTAGAGACTCTGCATAGAACATTAAAAATGACCATCAGGATTGGAGAAATAACCTTGAATGGTTAGAATAACTTGAGGTAACGAATGAAGCTAGAAATATATGACAGCAAGGCTCCTTGGAGGAACCTACACTATCGGTATCAAACTCAAATAGAAGCAGATTCCTGTGGGCTACATAGAAATGTGTGCTTAGAAAAACAGGAAAGAATGTTATCTGTGTCTTATTGTATCTTCATTGATTTTGATAAATATTTCCCATTATCATTTAATCTGGTTTGGGAGAGTTGGAATGCATGTGGTTGCACTGGCTAGCTGTCTTATGTTCATCTCCTCTGCACCATAATACTTTTCCTCTAAGTAACAGGGGCTGAACATCAAACACTGCATGTCTATGCCTATGTAGAGCCACTGTTGTTACTCGAGTTCTCCGTCCTAAGATTTTCAGAGGTTAAAGTGAGGATTTTAGTGGAGAGTTAACAGCTTTATAGGGAAGTTAGGTGGTACAATCGATAAAGCACTGGGCCTGGAATCAAGAAAGTCCCAGGCTCAGATCAGGCTTTAGATACTTACTAGCTATGTGACTCTGGGCAAGTCAATTAACCCTGTTTGCTTCATTTGTAAAATGATGTGGAGAAAGAAATGGCAAACTGTTCCAGTTTTCTTTGCCAAGGAAACCCCAAAATGGGTTCATGAAGAGTTGGACATAACTGAACGTAAATTTCATGATATTTTACTGAGGTGTGGCAACAGCTCCCCAAAGTACCCAGCTATAAGTGACTCTTTACCAAATCATTTTATATAAACCTGAATGCAGTTTTTCACTGAACACTTAATGCCATAAATAGAGAAACAAGGATTAGATACTAGTCCTTGGAAGGCAGAAGATCTTTGGTCATTCTTGTAACTTTTAGGGAAAAGATAGCTCCTGAATCTATCACCATCTCTTTCCCCAAGGAGTTGTGATAACTGCATTGCTTGAAGTCAGTAACGATTAAATATACTCTGAGTTGAATGACATATTGAAGGAAGATCCTAAAATCTTAGGGAAGTGATTTCTAAGAGCAATGAGTTTAATACTGTTATTTTAAATATAAAGACAAACCAGGTTGCAAAAAAGAGATGTGTCTTTTCTATGGTTATGAAGCTAGTAATTTGTTGACATGATTCAGACTCATGTCTTAACTCCATATACATTATTGGTGCTATAACATGACCAAGGATAAAGATGAAAACAGGGGCAATCAGAATAGATAAACCATTTTTATGGGATCAAAAAAAGATAAAAGAAACTTATTACACATATATATCAACTCCATGATTTTCTCTGTATGAGTAATTCCCTCCACTGATATGGATCATATCCAACTCTTCAATTCTGTAGCAGATGGCTTGATTAGCAACTATGGTCTCAAGATTCATCCTTTGGTGGCAAATTATTAGTTGACGAGCCTGTCCAAACATACCAAGGCTAGTGCTCAAAGGACCAACAAAGTAAATACCTAACTCTATACCGCTTGGTAGGACCCAGTAGAGTTTATACTTCACTGCCATAGCCTTCAAGAATCTAAGATTACCATAACCTCCACACCAGGAAGAGGCCATCAGAGAAGTTTCTTTTTTCTTTTTTGTTTTATTTTGTTTTTTTGCTGGAGGAATAGGCGTAGTTATTGACTGTTTTTGACATGTTAGTGTATTATGTGGGGCACAATGCAAATTACTTTATGGCTATACCTTGCACACAGTAAACAGTTGATGTTAGATTGTTTTATTTGATCCTCCTAATTATCCTTTTGGGTAGGTAAGGAATATTATCCCCAATGTAGATGATGAAAGATGATTAATTGGAGTTATAATATACACAGGCCATAAAGCTGGTAAATGGTGAAACTGGGACTTGACCCCATATCAGTTGAGTCTAAGTACAAAGTTTATTTCTCCTATCCTGCAGATGAGAGGTAATGTGGTATATGTATGTATGTATACATATATGTATATAGGTATGTATGCGTGTATATATGTATATATGTGTGTATGTATATATTTATATATATATGTATATATGTGTGTATGTATATATTTATATATATACATATGTGTGTGTGTGTGTGTGTGTGTGTGTATACACACATATATATATATATATATATATATATATATATATGTATATATATATATATGTATATATATAGTACATAGACAACTAGCCTTTCTCCCAGGAAGATCTGAATTCAAGTTTTGTCTCTGATATGTCCTGGCTCTGTAACCCTAGGCAAGTATTCAAACTTTCAATACTCTAGGCAATTCTGAAGACTTTATACAAAGAGATGACCAGCATTGGTAGAGAGAATTTCCTCTTCTAGAAGTTCCTTATACCTATGTAAATATAGATACACTTTTTATCCTCCATAGGTTGGAACGCAACTCAGGAGAAAAACACTATAACTCTGGCCAAGTAATTTAAATCCTCAGGGTTTTGATCAACTTTCTAAGACTCTAAGTTGAAGAGAAGTGCCATTAGTAGAGGGAATTTCTTTCTCTAAGAGGTACTGTTAACAATGAAATCCTTTCCCTATCTAACATCCAGACTCTGTATAACCCTGTGATGGACATAGCCTATGGATATCTTCTACTCATGTTCTAAAGGGAGAAGGAAAAAATAATCAGAAGCTGTCATATTAGCTTTGGTCCTCCATTGTCTTTTGTAGAATCTTTTCCCTGTGCTCATATTAGCCCTTTGAAACACTTATTATCTCATGTCCATTCCCAACATAAGACTTCTAAATTTGATGGAATTGAAAATTAATTTTCAATTGGAGGAGTCAGCACTGTGAAGGGAAAAGAGATTTCAATATGACCTCTTGGCTGGAAAACCAAATCTGCTATTTGCCATCTTGATATGATAATGGATGTGTCCCTGAATCTCTGCAGAGGGAACTGAATCAGATGGCTACTAATTCCTGGTTCAGTTTTGAATTCTATGATCAATCAACAAGCATTTGTTAAGTATCAACTATGGGCCAAGCAGAAGACTTCCAGGACATGGTACCTGTGAGTTCCTAGGCAAATCGCTTACGCTCTCAGTGCTCTAGGCAACTTTCTATGACTAGAGTTCCATAGATGTCTCCAACCTGTGTTGGATGAAGAGTAAGTTCCTCACTGGAAGCTCCCAAAGCCAGTGAAATCACAGGACCAGTTTCTATTCCTATCCCTAGGTCCCAGGCAAGGAGATTCTATTCTGGTAAACAATATGTATGCCTAAAGATATATGCAAAATATGTACAAAATAAATACAAGGCAAATATTTCCTTGTGGGGGAGGGAAGGTTAGGCCAAGGTAAGTAGGTCTTGGTTTGACTTCTTTTTGTCTTTCCTCCAGTCTGGTAGCCTTACAACACAAGGACTGTCTTTTTAGAATGTGACGGCATCCTTAGTTGGTATTTCTTATTATGATCTGAAACTCCTTTAGTTACTCCTATCCTTGTTTTATGTATTTAATTAACACTCTTGGATGTTGTTTTACTAGTGCCCTGAGGTGGTTCACCCAGAGGTCAAGATCTTAAAAGTGTAGGAAATAAAAAGCTTTTAAACCAAATGGGCCTTCTTTAGTTAATTATTACTTGGCCTTAGTGCACTAAAGGTATGATCCTAGTTTGGTTCCTAGAAAACGTGAACACACCTCCTGGTGCTCAGCAGTGACATTAGGAGGTTATCTACTGCATTGCCTGGCAATTTCCTTTGGTTCCACGGCATGAAGCAAAGTCCTTATACCGGAATTAAAGGTTCTCATAAACTAAGACTACCCTTCCTTTCCAACCTTATTTCATGTTACTCCCTGCTTTGTAACTCAACAATATAACCTTGCTCCCCCTTCCCCAGTAACACAAACACTATGTTATTCTGCCTCCAAAAGTTTGTTCACATCAGACGCTAATAGCTGTAGGAATCAAAAGATCATCTTACTAATATAAATAATAGATCCTGCTCCTTCTAAGATAAGGGACTATTCAATTTTGCTTCTTGGTATGCCCAGTGCCCAGCACAGAGTTTTGCAAATAGTGAGCATGTAGTATATAGCTGTTGATTTCAATAGATGGGGAAAAGGAGGGACTACATTCTAAGAATGGGAGATGGTTGGGGGAGGGGGTGGTCTTCGCAGATGCAGAACTGAGAAAGATTGTAAAATGTGTTTTGGGATCCATAAATTATGAGAATGGGAGTGAAATAAGGCTGGGGAGAATGAAAAGTGTTGAGAATGGAGGAAGAATTCTTCAGTGCATCTTTTGGCTTTGGTATTTAGGTATTTGGTATTAGGATGCCTATAGAATTGAATCCCACAAATCCAATTTTTTCCATTTTCCCATTCCCCATTTTCCCCATTCCCTCATCAGAAGCCCAGGCCATACTCACTTCATTTCCCATTCAACTCACTCTCCTAAATTCTCCACCTCCTCCCCAGCAACCATGTGTATTTTTGGGTACCCTCTTGCTGGAATGACCCTCCCCCAGCTTTTCAAAACTCCTTTATGTATTTTCTTCCTTTATTAGACTATAAGCTTCTTGAAAATAGGGGCTCTCTTGTTTGTTTGTATTTATATCACCAGATTTATCATAGTACCTTGTAACAGCAAGGACCTGGAATACATTGGAAGGTCTGCTGTACAGGTTCTTAGATCTGCTTTTCTAAAAGGAAAAAACTTTTGAGGGGTCAATAATCTACTTTAATTATATTCACCAACAGAGAAAATACAAGCAGAGAAATAAAGATCAATGGACATATCTAACTGTCTCACCATTACCTATACACATAGTTACCAGAGAAATAAGGATCAACAACAGGGCTTTCAAAGCCTGGTGGGATGGGGGCTCCTTAATGGCTACCCAGCGTCTCATCTGGCATAATAATCTTCTTCCAAAAAGTAAATCCCAAAACAAAATCTCCCATCAGA
>CM053769.1:193734687-193815674 GCA_028658325.1 Potorous gilbertii
GAAATTAACAAAAGGTGTGGGCCTTCCTACAAAACAATCCTCCCCTAATCAAGCTTCCCTTAATGGACTCCACCAGAGGCCTGTTAATGAGTGAGAAAGATCTTTAACTCTCATTAACATTACATGGTCTATCTATCTTCTAGAGAGATGAATTTAAAAAAAAACAAACTTCGGCTTACAAACAAGAAAATTTTAGCTCAATAATGAATTTACCAATTACATGTAAGTTCATCTTCCAAGCACATGGACCAGAAGGGGAATCATTAGCTCAATAGTAAAGACATGTATCAGTGATAAATACCATATAGGAACTGTAGAGCCCTTAACCAAAATAATCCTGGAAACCTAAGGCACACAATTATGGCTATGAAGAAGTTTACAATTGATTATGACTGGTACATATGCCAAAATGAGTGAGGCTTGCCTAGATAGAAGAGGACATTGACGACACCATTCCTGATAAGAAGAAAGAGAGAGAAATGAGGGAGGATACCAGGAGAGGATCATACCTTTGTTTCTCTGCTTAGTCCATTGGAAAAGGAGGAAGAGAACAGAGGAAGAGTGGGAGGAAAACCAAGGACCACCTCGCCAATGCTAAGTTGTCACACATTCAAAGGTGAGAGTAAACCATACCTTTACTCCTTCCATACATCTGGAGAGAGAAACAATAAACAAGGGAGGAGAACAAGGGGAGAAATTCAAAAGCTCTTCAATGTTCATAATTTCCTCCTCCACTTTTTGTGGTTACTGGTTCTTTGGAGAAATCAGCCTTTTCAGATTGGAATTGATTAACACGAAATAAGAACTTGTTTTAACCAACATGTGAAAAATGAAACAATCCCCTGAGTTAGAGTTAAAAGCTTAGCCAATTATTACAGGACACCTTTTTTTTTTTTATTAGGAGCAGTATCAAAAATGAGTACCAAACAAGTTTATTAAAGTGATGCAGGGGACAGAATTAGACACCAATACACAGTGTTACAGTCTCTTCTCAAGGAAATAGAATAAATTACCAACATGGTTGTCTTTGGATTATCTGGATTAATAACAGCACACTCCATGGCATAGCAAGTACCTGGGGTTTCATTCCAAAACACTTGCCAACTTTGAGATGTAACTATAAAGCCACTGGATATTTCCTTAATATCCCTATGCCTATTCCTCAGACTGGCAAAGACCCAAGCCAAATATGGGGCTTATGCAATGAGATGAAGGGCCAAGGTTGAGAAAATGCAGTTTATTTCCAGTCACTGGATAAATGGAGACCCTAGTGACATGCACTCTGGAGTACTGAGCTCACTACTGATAGCCATATTTTAGGGAGATCATTGGAAAGCTGAGGACCTCTCGATGAGGGCTACCAGGATAATAAAGTTATGTGGAATAATGCCACAAACAACCTAGTATTATAGGAAGGGTGGTATATTTGAAATCACAAGCCTAGTTTAAAATCTTGGCTCTGGCACCTTCTAGTATGAAATTTAACAAATCACTGAACTTCCTTGGGCCTGTTTTCTCACTTGTAAAATGGGTAGTTTGTGCTAGATATCCTCCATTGTTTATTCCAACTCTAAATCTATGATCCCATGAACATATATGAGGTTGAAAGCAGAATCTGGGTAATCACTTGCTGGAGATGTTATATAAAAGGTGATAATGCATGTAATGGGTGGATGGGATGACCACTGTGCTCCCTCTCATTTCTGAGGTCATGATTCTGTGATTGATTCTAAGTTTCTGGGCATTTTCCATCATGGCAGTTAGGCAGAGATGCCTAACTGCAGTAGGGTGAATATTCATTCATTCACATTCCTAAAATGAGCTGAGTATTAAGAAACAGCTAGAGCTAAGTACAACTACCACTAGATGGTTGCCTGAACACTAAACCCAAGACCTTTTCCTTGTTCTTATTTCCTGGCTGCTTTCCAGTTTAGGATTCCTTGAGGAGTAATTTTTATTTACCACGTTGTTAGGCTTCCTGATGAGCTGAAAGTCACCTCCCAGGAGGAGAAGCTTCCAGGATTTCACCTGTGTCTTATTAATAAAGTTTTTGACATACAAGAAGCTCAAGCAACTAAATTAGGATGTACAATTGGAGCTGAAATGCAAAGGGGTGGGGTAGAAACCAGGGGGATTGCAGTAGTGGGAACTCATTAAGAAAACAACAACAAAAAATGAGCGGTCAGTGTCTTGCTGACCAGGAAGATCCCTTCTGAAAATTCTAGGCTTCAATTATAACTCGGAAATTGCTGGAGTCAAGATTTGCCTGGAGGCAGAATCTTGGTCATTTGTGGCTCCTTGATTCCCCAAAAAGGCTCAGATTTTAGACAAGAAGTCAGACATTGAAAATATCAGTTGCTAGTATGAAGTCATTTACATGGGCTTAGGTCTACGAAATTGACTGGGGAAAATAGGAAGAAAGAGATTTTTTTTTAATTGTTCCTTTCTAGTTTAGGACAGTTTATTATCCCTTAGTGTCTTCCCCATGGTATTCATCTTTTGCACTCTTTACAGTTAATCCTGGGAGACTTCAGACCCCTGGGAACAATTCACAGATCTCTCAAATTTGAGCAAACCTCAAAAGTCATGTGCTTCAACTCAAAGGAATCCTTTCCATTTCATCCCTGATGATGTTGTGGGGTCATCCAATTGCAACTTGAAAGCTTTCACTAATGGAGAACTCACTGTCTGCTAAGACATCCCATTCTACTTCTGGATGCCTCTAATTGTCAGGAATGTCTTTGAGTCAAAATCTGTCTCTCTATCCTTCCATTTCTTTTATTTTATCTTGGAGGCAACCAAAAGCCCCTAGATATTTTTGATAACAACCCATCAGGGTCCACATAGAAGTCTAATTTCTCTTGCATATGATGGTCTGTCTAAAATTTAGGGATCATGCCCCATGCTGAACTCAGCCTTCTCCAGGCTGAATAGCCTTAGTTCTTCTGCTTCCTAGGGCATGATCATGAACTGTCTCCCAATTCTAATCACCTCCTCTAGATATGTTCTTATTTGTTAATATCCTTTCTATGGCTCACAGAACTGAAAACAATATTCCAAGAAGTAACAGGACAGATGACAAGGAGACCATCTGCTCCCCATCCTAAATTACATGATGGGGTTTTGAGGGTGGAATGATGGCAGGTAAACTTCTTCAGTTTAATGACCCTTTGGTTGATCCCTATCCTTGGTGTGATGGGAATAATTTCCACTAGAATTCCATTTTCCTTTCCTACCCTTGCCCCCAAGAAAATATCATCATAATTTCCTCCTAAAAAATGACAAAGTCTGGATCTGTGTGACCCAGGGAAATGGCAAGGCCCAAGTTGCACCTATCTTAACAAAGCTTCCTGGTAGCCTCTGGCTATATTCATATGAATTCCTGGTCACAGAACATAAGAGCTCCCAAATATATGGGGCCAGTACTTTTCTGTTTGATGTAGGTAGATAGCACTCAGGTAAAGTAGTGGGCATAAAATCCAGCCTCAGACATTTACTAGATGTGTGACACTAGGCAGGACACTCAACCCTGTTTGCATCAGTTTCCTCATCTAAGAAATGAACTGGAAAAGAAATGGCAAACCAGTCTCTTTGCCAAGAAAACTCTAAACATAGTCATGTAGAATCAGACACAACTAAAAAATGACTAAACAACATCAAAAAGACCACATGAGTCATCATATCTTCCTTTGATGAATAGATATATTTCCCGGGAGATGAGAGGGCCACATTTACCAAACCTAAGTATACTATATCATTGTACATATCCTTGCTATGTGAAGGCTAATCAAACATTATTTTACTAATTGTTCAATGATTCTGAGTGTCTCAAATCCCAACAGTGTCAGACCCTCTCCTAATACTTTACTACCCATGGGGCATGAGGTGTTGACAGAGGACTAGCTCCTCTCTTGTGAGGGTTTGCTGAGCACTTTCCAGGGCTGCTCATCTACCTTTGGTATCTACCTGTCACTCACCCTTCACCTGTGTCTCCAACAAGCTGTAGCATGTACAACAGTCATACTCTGGTAAACCACCTTAGCAGAAAGGCTAAACAACCTGTCGGTGAGTTAAGGAGATGTACCCTGAGCATGTGAAGACTTCCCCCAGCAGAATGGGCAGATGAGAACAATTTGTTCCAAGGGTTACACAGACAGCTGAAGCAGATGTTGTGAAGCACTTAGAGCTTGGTCAGACATCAAAGATGCCAAGGTTATCTACTACATCCCGGGCATCACCAGTCTCCCTGACTTTTGTCCTGTCACTGGACTTCAATGACTCTGGAAGAGAGTGAGGCTGAGGACTTTGTGCTACTACTCTGTCTCACTTAAATCTAATTCATGCATGAGACAATATATTCCCATGATGTCACTGGTCCTCTGAAAATGAAGGACAAACAGCAACAACTACCCAGAGTCCTTCATTCTAGTGACAACAAAGTGAATGAAGTATGAAGTGGGCATGCCAGCATATCCCAGGGGAATATTCCCATAGTCCAATATTCTGATAGTCAGACATAGGCATGGTAAGGAAAAATGCCAAGGAGATAAATGAGTTTGTGTGTGACATTTCTACCCAGGGACATGTAACTAAATACGATGTTGAACAAATGGTTTTTGGGGGTGGAGATGGATTTGGAGAGAAGTATCCACAATGTACTTTTTTTTGCATCATGAACATTTTCTCCATCTATTTAAAAAAACAATAAATAAAGTCCTGATTTTTGGTGTTTGCCAATATTTAAAGTGTGAATGTTCACAGTAAAACTTTAACCATCAGGTCTCAAAAGATGATCCAAGCTAGCTCAAGTACATGCCTGCTTCTACCTCTGCTTTTCTCAGGGCTAATGGCAACAAGAATAACTTCTCATCCCCAGGCATGATAAGCACAGTCAGCCCACATTCTCTCTAGGCCTATGCTGCCACCCCTACCCGGACTGTGCCCTATATGCAGTAATTAACTGGGGTCTTCTGCAGAAAATGCTGTAGTCTCAAAGTAAATGCTCCTCCTTTCCCATTTTGGGCTTTCTCCTACAGGAAACAAGTATGTACAACTAAGTGCCAGGTACTGTGCTAGGTACTTTATAAATATCTCATTTGATGCTCACAACAACCTTGTGAGTTGGGCGCTATTATTAACCTCATTTTACAGAGGAGAAAACTGAGGCAAATAGGTTAAGTGACTTGCCCACAGTCACCTAGATCATGAATGGCTGAGGCCAAATTTGAGATCACATCTTCCTCACTCTAGGCCCAGTGCTCTAACCACTATACCACCCAGCTACCCCAAATGACTCCTAGTTTGACTCACTCTCCTTTCCAAACTTGTTATCCCTCTCCCCTCCTTATGTACGTCCAATGTCAACCTAGAATAAATTAAGTATAAGAGAGATAACCAGGGTCTCTTAAATATCATGGTGGTCCAATGGTATACCCCTGTGATTTTTCTTTCAACAGCCATCACCTGGTACACAAAGCCAGACTGTTGGAAGTTATCACTGTCAGTCATTCAGTAACCGAAGGGACTGAGTGGGGGAATTTTGCCCATGTTGCTACTGCAGGTACTTGGATGGAGGCTAGACTGCAGCTAACCTGAAGAGATCACACTGCGGCATCATGAGAGGCCAGGGCTGTAGGCATAAAGAAGGGGGAAGAGGTTGAACTACAGTGATTGAAAGGGTAGTTT
Organism: Potorous gilbertii; assembly: GCA_028658325.1. Classification (NCBI taxonomy): domain Eukaryota; kingdom Metazoa; phylum Chordata; class Mammalia; order Diprotodontia; family Potoroidae; genus Potorous; species Potorous gilbertii. The sequence continues at coordinate 193,740,373 of CM053769.1, forward strand.
GGTTCTTCTGGAGATAATCCCATGACTGACTCTCTCAGGGACAGTGTGATGTGAACCATCACCCTACTCTCCAAATGGTTCATGACACACATCTTAGGGTCAGGCTGCTAACATTCTGTGACCTCCAGAGTTCTAAATCAAAATGATGAAAATAGTTAAAATTCCACACAAGTTTTAGAGTCTGCAAAGGACATAGAAAATAATCTTTGTGTAGGTAGAGAACAAAAATAATACTCATTTTACTGGTGAGGAAATTAAGGCCTTTAAGGAGGTTAAGCAACGGGTGACATAGGGTAGTTATTGACAATGTTAGGAGTAGAATCTGGGCCTTCTGACCCTCACTCCAGCACACTTTCTACCATGCCATACCTCCTCAGGGCTGATTAAATTATTCTATGCTCTTTGACCAGGTGAGCTGGGAGTCTAACCTGTGACACCACTAACCAATTATGCCAAGCCAGATTGCACTCTTTGTTATGATAAATAAACAGCTCCTCTCCCTTTGCAAGCTGTTCAGTCAACAAGGAGTGTGAGAAATCATCCACACAGGCCTGTGAATGGATCTGAGGTAGGGTATTTACAATCAACAGGAAACATCCACACATACATTGTTTAATGGACCATAACGAATCGCCAGTGTACTCATTAAAGAATTCTTTCTGATGGCTCCAGAGTCCTGCTCATAAAAGTAATTTACTCTTTGGCTGTCAAATCCTCCTAACTAATTGTTCCCTAGTTTCTTGATTGTCTTGAACAAGCAGTGTTGACTGGCTTGAAATATCAGGTGGCTCTCCTGAGCTGCCATAAATAATGCATGCTTTTATCAGGGCGGCCTTGTAAATCTGCACAGTGCGTCATTTCCGTCAGAAAGATGAATCAGCCTTTAATATCCTAGGCTCAGAAATAAACTCTTGCTTCAAGGAAAGAGAAGGGAACAATAGGAGACCTTAAAATGTGAAGCAAATGTGAAAGATGCCTTTACAAAGACATATAATGAATAGGACCTGGGGGCCTTAGTGGACTACAAGTTCAATAAAAATGTAATATCCAAAATGAAAGAAGATCATAGTTCTGCTGAGCTGGGCCCAGATTGGGCAACTCCTGTAATATTTTATTCACTACTTGGTACCACATTTTAGGAGACATCAACAAGTTGGGACATATCCAGAGGAAAATTGTAATTTCTTTGAAGATAGGGACTGTCTTTTTCCTCTTTTTGTGTCACTGGAACTTAGTATACAGTGCCTGACATATAGAAAGCTCTCATTAAATATTTGATTATTGAGTTGACTAGGATGATGAGCAAACTTTAGATCATGACATATAAGGTTTGATTGAAGGAACTAGGGTTGGTTATCTTGGAAGAGAGAAGACTTAGAATGGATATGATTATGATTTTCAAATATTTAAAGGATTGCCATGTAGAAGAAGAGAGATTTGATAAAATTGGAGAAGAGGATGGTAAAATGCATAGAACTCACAGAAAGTTACTTTTGGCTCAAGATGGAGGAGTGGGAGTTCTTAATAATTAAAGATGTTCAGGAGTAGAATGGAAGTAATACACTCTAAATTAAATTGAACTGAATCTGTCCCTGGAGTCTCAAATGTGAGATGCCAACTTCCTGGGAATATTTTCAAGAGTATGTATGACTAAGATTTGGGGCGTGTTAGACAATGCTTCCAGCTGTAAGAATACAAAATTGTAACTTGTTTAGTTCTTATTATGGTGAGGAAATTAGTAGAAAGAGGTCACCCCATTGAAGTGAATAAAATAATAGCTAACATTTATATGACACCTACTATATACCAAGTAATATGCTAAAGCACTTTAAAATTATTTTCTCATTTTATCCTCACAATAACCCTGTGAGTTAGGTGCTCTTATTATCTCTATTTTTCAGGTGAGGAAACCAAGGCAAATAGTAGTTAAGTGTCTTGCCCAAGGTGACATAGTCAGCAAGTGTCTGAGGTTGGATTTGAACTCAGATCTTCCTGATTCCAGTCTTGGTACTCTGTTCCCTGTGCAAAGTGCAAGGGTTTTTAACCTTCCTTTGTGTGCCATAGACACCCCATTGGGAACCTGATGAAGTGTATGGACACTTCCTTGGAATAATATGTTTAAATGAAGGAAAAAATGCATAAAATTATAAAGGAAACCAATTATGTGGAAATGAAGATGTTATTGTTTTCCTACCCAAGTTCATGGACTTCCTTAATTCTATCCACAGCTCTCTTGCTTATGGTATTGGTGAGCACAGACAGGGTAATGCTGATCTTGAAGTGAGAGTTAAATCGCAAAGATCTGTCTGGGTTGAAGGAAAGAACTGAGCTTTCACGTATATAGGGAGAAAATTGTGTTTTAAATACAGTCCAGTGAGATTTTACTTAGAGGCAGAAGGGGCACTTATATGTGAATGCTTCTGATCAGACTGAAAAAAATTCCTTAACTTCTAAGATCTATGAGTCTTCTAATTTAACATTCTTTTCTTTTTATAATTTTGATTTCCAGACTTTTTACCTCTCTCCTACCTTCCATCACCCAATGAGAAGACAAGTAATATATCACCTATATATGTCAAATTATACAAAACATATTTCCATATTGACCGCATCACAAACAGCAAAAAAAAAAAATCATAAAGCAAGAAAAAAATACTTCAATTTGCACTCAGAATTCATTAATTCTTTTGCTAGAGATGTACAGCATTTTTTCATCGTGCGTCTTTTGAAATTGTCTTGGTTCGCTGTATTGATAATAGGAGCCAAGCTTTACACAGTTGATCTTCCTTACAACATCACTGTTCTCACTAATTTCCCAGTTCATCCCATTTTACTTTGCATTAGTTTATATATGCCTTTACATGTTTTCTTTTTCCCTCATCTCCCTCATCATTTTTATAGCACACTTTTATAGCACACTTGTTTGCCACAACTTGTTCAATCATTCCCCAATTAATAGGTATCCCTCCAATTTCCAATTCTTTGCCAGCACAAAAAAGCTACCATAACTATGTTTGCACATATAGATCACTATCCTTTTCCCTTTATCTCTTTGGGGTACAGACCTAGTAGTGGTATTGCTGGATCAAAGGTTATGTATAGTTTTATAGCCCTTTAAACTACTTTCAGACTATTCTCTAGAATGATCAGACCAGTTCACATTTTCCCCTGAAGGATTATACTCAGTTTTTCTAGGTAGAACATTCTTGGTTTTAATCTTAGCTCCCTTGCCCTCCAGAATATCATATGCCAAGCCTTCCACTCCTTTAATGGGGAAGCTGCTAAATCTCATGTTATTCTGACTGTGACTCCATGATATTCTAGTTGTTTCTTCATAGCTACTTTCAGTACTTTCTCCTTGACCTAGGAGCTCTGGAATTTTGTTATCTGGAAGATTTTATTTTGAGATATATTTCAGGAGGTGATTGGTGGAGTCTTTTAATTTCTATTTTACCCTCTGGAGCTAAGATATTAGGGAAGTTTTCCTTTCTGATTTCTTGAAATACGGTGTTTAGGCTTGTTTTGTTTTGTTTTCTGATTATGGCTTATAGATAGTCCAAGAATTCTTAAATTTTCTCTCCTGGATCTATTTTCCAGGTCATTTTCTTTTGCAATGGGATAGTAAACATTTTCTTCCATTTTCTTTTCATTCTTTTGACTTTCTTTTATATTTTTGTGCATGGAGTCATTGGCTTCCACTCGTCCAAATTTATTTTTAAAGAATTATTTTCTTCACTGAGATTTTGCAGCTCTTTTTCCATTTGGTCAATTTTGCATTTTAAGGAGATCATTTCTTGCATTTTTGTACCTCCTTTTCCATTTGACCTATTCTGCTTTTAAAGGAGTTCTTTTCTTCAATGACTTCTTTACCTCTTTTGTAATAATGCCATTTTAAAAAATATTTTTTTCTTAAAATAATCCTAATTACATAATTTCTAATTAATTCTAATTTTATAATTAATGCTAATTTCATTTGTAATTTCTAAATATAATTTTTAAAATTCTAATTTCTATTTTTCCTAATTAAGTAAAACAATTTTAATATTTATTTTTTAAAACTTGAGTTCCAAATTCTTTCCTTCCCTCCTTTCTACCCTCATTGGGAAGGTAAGCAATTTGATACAGGTTATACTTATGCAGTAATGTAAAATGTTTTCATATTGGTCTCTGGACATGGATAACACTTTTCATCAGAAGTCCTTCAGAATTGTATTGAAGCATTGCATTGTGGAGAATAACTCTTTCACACTTTATCATCACATAATGTTGTTGTTACTATGTATCCTATTCTCCAGGTTCTTCTCACTTCACTTTGCATCAGTTCACATAAGTCTTTCCAGGTTTTTCTGAAAGCAACCTGCTCATCATTTCTTATAACACAATAGTACTTCATGAAAATCATATACCACAACTTGTTCAACCATTCCCCAATTAATTGGCATCCCCTCAATATCCAATTCTTAGCCACTACAAAAAAAGCTGCTATAAATATTTTTTTAAATAGGTATTTTTCCCTTTTTTAAAATTATCTTTGGAATGCAGACCTAGTAGTGGTATTTCTGGGTCAAAGAACTTGAACGGTTTTATAGCCCATTGAGCAGAGTTCCAAATTCTTCTCCAGAATAGTTAGATCATTTCTAAACTTCACTAGTAATGGGTTAGTGTTTCAATTTTCCCACATCCTCTCCTATTCTTTTTTTAAATTGATATTTTCTTCACTATTTTTTGTGTCCCTTTCATCAAATTGTTGATTTTCTTTTCACAATTTTCTTGAATCACTTTCATTTCTTTTCCCATTTTTTCCTCTACCACATTTATCTCTTTCTTTAATTTCCAAGAATCCTTGCTGGCCTTGGGTCAAATTAAGATTTTCTTTGAGGCTTTGTTTGTAGCTATTTTCTCATTGTTCTGTTCTAAATTGCTCTTGGTCTTTCCTGCCACTGTAGTAGTGTTTTATGGTGAAGTTCTTTTTGTTGTTAGCTTCTTTTCCTAGCCTATTCCTTGATTTGAAATTTATGTTAAAGTTGTTTGTGGGTGTTGTAATTAAATATTTTCATATATATGTAGGTATGTATGAGTTTGTATATATATTATATATATATATATATATATATATACACCTACATATACATACATGCACATGCAAACATATGTATATATGTATGTACATACAGATGCATATTTTACCCCTTCCTGAGACATACAACATGTCTCTTAAGGGTAAGGACTGTTTCACTTTTGTCTCTGTTTCCCCAGTAACTAGTATAATGCCTGGCATTTAATAGTACTTAATAAATGCTCCTTGCTAAGTGTCAAGGACTTCACAAAAAAAATGCTTAATCACACAAAAAATGCACACAAACTGTATGACTATGAGCAAGTCATTCAACCCTTCTGAGTCTCAATTTTCTAAGATCACAGGATTTTGTGATGGCATTTCTCTAGCACCTCAAATCTAAAGATTTCATTAAAAAATTCAACTACTTACAGAACTCCTGTTTGGGAATTATTTGAACAGCTATAGAAACTTTTTTTTTGGTACAAATACCCTAACCAAGAGAGTGATTTGGTTCAGAAATCCCTCATTCTAAGAAGTATGATGAATAACTCATAACATGAATGATGGGTAAAACATTATCTAGCCAGACCTCAGAAATTCCCTTTCTAGGCCAGAGCTAACAATCCTTAATTTATATTTCTATATACATTCTGCTCATATTGTATGCACACAATGACATTTCTAAGAAAAGACTAAAATAATTTGCTCAAGCACAACTTAGATGCTATTAAAAGCTGTGCTCTGTCTTGATTAATTACTACCAAAGCTGACGGGAAGGAGAGTGGCTCCAAGAGGCAGTTTAATTAATCATTTGGTTTAGAATTAATGAATAAAATCCTTCAAACATTTTTTTTTTAAGAAAGCAGAAAAGATGAAGAAGAAATGGTTGTCTTCTATTCAGGAGAAAGATGAAGGCTCTTAATCTGTAAAAGATGTGAGTTACCTCTCAGTGCTGCCTCCTTCATTTTACTTTCTGTGAAAGGGAAAAAAAGACAAAAAGAGCAAATTGGCTTTGTTCTACAGTTTAGGGTAAAGCTAACTAAGAGGCAGTCTGTGCTTGGTTTTGCTGCAGGAAGCTCATGCAGAAAGGGACAAAGATAGGCAGACTAGGGTGATCACCTACTTGGAGTGTGCATGTGTCCATGGCAGGTGCTTTTGATGCTAAATCACAATCTCAGTAAGGCAGGCTATATCCACAAAGTACAGTATGAAGGAAGGGGTTTACTAATTATACTGCTTATGTGATCAGTGTAGACAAACATGCCACAGAGTTCAAACCCCAGTATGCATTTTTCATTCTGAATGGCCTGTTTAGATGCCTGGCACCCAGATTAACTCAATAATTGTACCAGTGAAAAAGAGCCCAAGAGATCCACTTGGAATTTATTAGAGAAATGATGACACATACTGGCCATCTCTTTTTATTTTTTTTAATGTGAATTGAATCAAGTTATAAGAGGGAAAAACATTAACTCAATTCAGTATTTCCAGTTTACTGGAATGGAAAAGAGGTAGCTAACCTCCAAACTCTAATGTTCCTCATCCTGGAATAACTAATGAAAATAATAATGTAATATATTTGTCTATTAAGAATGAACTTTTCTCTTACAAGTAGACATTTGGAAAGGAAGAAAAACTATCAGTTAACAGGAAGTTGATGTTCAAGATAAATAAAAAGTTAGTAAGAGAACTTTAGCTCCCCTTAATGAAAGAATGAATGAAAAGTCATTTATTAAACTACTTACTATGTCCCCAGAAGTGTACAAAGAACTGTGGATAAAAATGAAAAAGTGAGATAGTCCCTGTGTAGATAATGTATTATTTACATATAGGCTTTAGGGGACCTAGAAAAGCTTAGTCCACCATAGGATGGAAGAAAAAAAGGAAGGACCGAAGGAACGAAGGAATGAAGGAAAGAGGAGGCCAAAACCCAAAGTCTATTCAAACTAAAGCCAAAATGGGAAATACCTAAAGCCTCTCCTCTTCCTGAGACTTATGACATCTCTTACTAGAACATATCCAGGAAGAAAAAGAGGAAATGTCTTGACTGCTTAGTGCATTTCTGACTGTTGCTCCACCCTGGCCTAGAGCCTGTCTAAAAGTTCTCCTCTTGGCAGTAATCTAACAACAACAAACAACAGCAACAACTCTGTAAGCTCATGTTCTGGTAAGGACTATGTCAGGTGGAGCATACCGCACCTTCAGTAAGGACTGGGCTCTTACTGACCAATCTTAGTCTCCATATTCCATATGAATACACTCATTTTGCAGATGAGGAAATTGAAAGCCAGTTAATGATAGTTCCATGATCACACAACTAGGAACATCAGTAGGTTTTGAACTCTTTTCTCCTGACACAAATATTCCACTGGTCTGTCCACAATACCATACCACCTCTCTAATTAAAAAAGGAATGTATATGAGTAAGAGCAATTTCACTAATTTGACAGATTTAGTGCTTGACCTTTTAGCAAAGACTGGCCAGGGACCCAATTATTGTCTAAACCATGATCAAAACTGTAAGAGGAAATCTAAGTGAAATTATATAATAAAGAAACGCAGTAAATGTTGAAGTGGTCACTACCTTGGCAAACATCACAACTATCCTAATAACTTTACAGAATCATGCTCCCTTTCATCCAAGACAATCAAGAGAAATTTGAGCATTGACCTTATTAATATATGACTAATTTCCATAGAAGAACTCCCTTAAGTACTGAGATCCAGTATCTCACTGCATAAAGAAAAAGACTTTGAAGAATCCCAGTGTAGCACAGAAAAAGTACCTAATTTGAATGATAACTATTCCACATTTAATGAAACTGAAAGAAAAATTGCATCATAAAGCAAGGTTACCATGTGTTTTAATACAAAGTATGCTGGATCTGGAGTTAGGAGACCTAGCTTTGAACACGGATTTTGACATGTACTAGTTAAGTGACTTTAGAAAACAATTTCAGTTTATTGACCTGAAGTTTCCTCATCTGTAAAATGGGAATGATTATTCTATACTACCCACTTTCTGGGGTTCTTATGATAAATGTGTTTATGATGATGATGATTATAAACATCTAATCATATTCGTAGTAACAACTGTAATTTGAATATATATCAATATATACTTAAGTATATATATGCTATGCATACATAAATAGAAAGCTAGAGACAGATAATATAGAGATACAAGTGTAGATAAACATGGATAGAATTAGAAAGATATGGGAAATATAGATATAGATCATCTATAGAAATAGATGATATACTTATAGCATTGTTATAGAGGTAGTGTGTGGTAGGGGATAAAAAGTCACCCTAAGAGTAAAAAAAAAATCTTAGTCCAAGTCCTGTCTCTGATATATGATTTGAATATGAAAGTTGACTCGGCTTAATTATAAATCACAGAGTAGGTACTATTCAGTGTCAGTAGAGATAGTTTCTTCTACTGATGAAATCTAGGCCACATCCAAAACAAAAACAAACAGAACAAAATAATACAAAGCTGCATAGCCATGTCAACCAAGAAACCAAAGGCCCTATGCCATCAAAGCAGGTACAAAGAGACGTAAAATGAAACATGCATGCAACAGTAAAGAAGAAGAGTGATAACACTGTCAAGTCACCATGGTGTGGCTGGAAGCCTAGGGCACAGGCATAAGTCAAACTACTATAGGTGCAGATTTTGGTTGTAATAATAAATATTAAAAGGAGAATGTTGAAACAAATGGAGAAAGGTTCCATGTGAATAAGAGTAAAAAATGTGTCAGAAATCCTGAGAAAGACAAGTGCCTTTGCAAAGGAATACCAGGCAAGGCTTTCTCAAAACAAGAGGAAACAACCCCATAGGGACACATTGTACATTAGACCATCTCCACACCACAGTTTTCTATATAGCACTGGACCCACTGAGTTTATTTCCAGAAGCAGCACTGTTGCCAAATTAATACTTTTCTCAGAAACTTCTTGGGCTAGGACCAGAAGCTCCCTCCTAAAGGTCACTCTTTGTGAAGAAGTGTCACTGGATCAAAGAGTACATAATGGAGAGTAAGGTGGAAAAGTAGGAGGAGGTAAGGTCATGATGGATTTTCATTGCTGAACAGAGGATTTTATATTGATCCTGGAAGTGATAGGGAGTCACTGGAATCTCTTAAATGAGGGTTGGAGGGGACCGTGTGACATGATCAGACCTGCATTTTAGAAAAATCATCCTGATATTTGAATGGAGGATAGATTATAGTAGGGAGGGACTTCAGGCAGACAGAACCACCAGCAGGCTATTACAACAATCCAAATGTGAGGTGATAATGGCCACCAGAGTGGTGGCTGTCAGAGGAAAGAGGGAACATAGTACAAAGGTGAAATGGATAGGCTCCGGCAACAATTTGGATAGGGGGTGGGAGGTGGGTGAGAGATAGTGAGGAGTCCAGGATGACTTCTAGGTTGTGAGCTTGAAGGACTGGGAGGATGGCATTACCCTCTATAGTAATCAGGAAGGTAAGAAGTGGAGGAAGGGTTTAGGAGGAAAGATGATTAATTCTGTTTTGGATATATTGAGTTTAAGATGTCTACTAGATATTCATCTGAAAGGCAGTTGGAAATTCAAGACTGAAGGTCAGCAGAGAAATTGGGTCAGGATAGGTATATTTGGGAATCATTGGCCTAGAGATGGTAATTAAGATCACCAAATGAAATAGAATAGAATCCTGAGGAATATCTATGGTCAGAGAGCATTAAAAATCTTCCTAATTGCGAGTCTAGTATGCCACCTAGCTGTGAGGGCTGTAGAATTTAGAAGACCTTATTCCATCTTTCCAGAGCCTTACCATCTAGTAGGGGCATTAAAGTCATATAGACAGATAGAGAAAACCTTATATCACTCACTTGCAGCAAATGAGTTCCTCTAATTTAATGACTATATCTGGAGAGTTGTTTAGCCTTTGATATACCAAAATTTGTTTTTATTAGACATTTCAGATAAAATTTTTCTGAAGTATATTAGGTTCGCCTCTGCCTTCATAGCAGACTCTACAGTGAATAAAATGTAACTATTTCATAATGACTTATGGATATTATTAATAATATCAGTTTTAAACTGAACTTTCATATAGTCATGCCCCCAAGTGTTCTAGAGATGTGTAAGATTATTTGTGCTTGCAATAAATTGCTCTAAATTTAAATGCTTATGTCTACATTTTTCTTTTTCCTTTCCTCCGTTTTTATTTTTCTTTTTTTCAGAGCCAGATCTCACTATTTGGCCCAGGCTGGTGGCTTAGAGGCCGGATCTCATTACTGATAGAGTCAGATGCCTTAACCTGTTATTTTTCTGACCGGTGCTGGTTCATCCCTCTTTTGGCATCCTAATGCTCCCTCACTCCTAGAGGTGGTGCCGAACTTAGTGTAGACACTCTATTAGTACCAACTCCACTGAAGCTCAGAACTCGAGAGCTCAGACCAGTCTCAACCACTCACAGCACAGAGATGAGAGGCCTGTGCTATCCACTGGGCCCATGTTTGATCCAGGTGGCTGGCATAGAGAATGCCATATGTTTGGAAATGTTTCATGTTTTCTTTTTTAAGTTTAATAATCCTGCCATTGTTTCAAATGGTTTGACCATGTCCAGCTCTGTCAATGGGCTTCTCTGACATGGCTCCACTCCTGCCTTCAAATTCGCTACTTCTTATCTGCAGCCAGTTTAGAAACCAAACAACCAAAGTTATAAAGATTGTATATAAAGGAAGAGTCAATAAACCCCAAAGGAAGGCCTAAGGTGTGCTTCTATTATTAAAACACACACAAACCTTTTTAGTGTATGGACTGTTTGCCATTCATTTTTGCTGGTTAGACTTTGATTGTCCCTCTCCTACCACCTTTTTTTCCTGTTTCTTGACTATTTTTTTAAGTGAAGTGACAAGAGAGCTGAATTGCAGATAGTAAGGTCCTACTACATAATACTGGAAAGTAAGGTATATGCAAATTTCCATATTATTTGTACAGACAAGAGATATAATAGTAGTCAAAGAAAAGAGATATTTTTCTGCTACAATCTTTAGGGAAGGATTTAGAGTGTTGTAGGTGAATTTTAAAAAATTAAGGACTTACAGGCACTGTTTCTGAGTGATAGGGAGATAAATACAAACAAATGAGTGATGCCATGTCCTCAGGGAGCTTAAATTCTGATAAAAGAAGATAACACACATAGAAGAGAAGTAACCAAAGAAAATGAATGATGAGTGGTGTTAGTGGGATTGGAAAAGATAATCAGAGCCCAGGAACACAGGGTTAGGGGCCAGCCTATATTCTATCAAAATTGAAGCTGAAAGTCAGACCTCTTGGCAAGGAGTTGATCAAGAATTGGTGTAGTGGACTTGACTGGGAAATAAAAAGTAAATGTTATCATAAAATCCTGGAAAAATTTAGATTTTTAGTTATTTCTTGAAGGATAAATAGATGAATTCATAAAGTCATAGAATTTTAGAATGTACAGGAGACTCAAATGCCATCTAGTCCAATCTATACATGATCAGGGAGTTATCTCCACAACATTCTCCCAAAGTATCAATATCATCTATCATCTACTTGAGAGAACTTTCAATGTGGTGGAGTCTTAGCTACTTTCCAAGGGAGTTTCTTCTACTTTTAGATATATGCCCCCAATTTTTTAAACTGTGCTAATAATTATTTAGGTTTACCTTATGTACACCTAAATGTGCCTCTCTGTAACCATCTCCAGATTGTTCCTTGTACCACTTCCTTTGGGACCAAGGAAAATAATAAATCTATTTTCCATATGCTATGAGAGACAGTATAGCATAATGGATAGTTAACTGGCATGCAGTAAGAAAGATGTGGGTTCAAGTGTCACTATTCATACATACTTTCTGGGTGGCCCTGAGTACCCTTAACCTCTCAACATCTTAGGCAACTTTCTAAGGCCATTAATTACAAAAAAGGTGCCAGCCTGAATTAGTAGAAGGAATTTCCTCATTGGTAGAGGTAGAGTGTTCATCAGAATTTCCCATACAAATTAAATCAAGTAACTCATTTGTACATTGTTATTTGCATGTTCTCTCCTTCATTAGATTGTGAATATAAGGGCAGGGTCTCTTTTACCTTTCTTTCTATCCCATTGGTCTGGCACATAGTAAGTGTTCAATCTATGTTTATTGACTCTCTGACTGACCAGTCTCTACTCCTATCTTTTTCACCTGATGTTTCCAAATACTTAATAAGAGTGATCATAACTCCCTGCCAAGACTTCCCTCCCCTAAGCTAAGTACTCTCAGTTCATATAACTGATTAAATAATGTATAGTCTCCAATACCCTCACCATCCTCCCTGCCTCTCAGCTTTATCTTGTCAATGTCCAGATGTGTTCTGACCATGACAAATTACCTCACCTCCTTTGTTCTGGACATTTTACTTCTGTCAAAGCAGTCCAGATTAAAAAAGAAAATCACTAGGTTTTTGTTTGTTTCTGTTTGTCGCATTACAGCTTTGACTCCTATTGGGCTTGGGGAACAGCACTCACTCCAACCCCAGCACATACCCATGCTAAAAAGAATTTAGTGAAATTGAAGATTAATGGTCATAGCAGGCTCTTGGTTTCATTTGTAAAGTCACATGGGACCAAACTGAGGTGAATAGACAGATTTGCCTGGTGAAGATGCTCAAAACAAGTACCATGAAAGAATCCACTCAGTGTGCACTCTGGGCAACACATCTGGATATACAGTTCCGTCTGTGTGGATAGGCCAGCATGTCTGGTGGAGATCCACTGCTTAGGGACATAACACACTCTTCTTTTAACAGCATGGGAGGCTTTTTCTTTACGTCTGTTTGTTCATTCCTCTCTTCATTCATCTAGAGCATTGATTTTATATGCTAACAGCCAGCAAAACATATACAGAAGACAGTCCTGATTCCTTTATTTCCGATCACTTTAGGCAGTTCTTTCATCCATTCTGTGCTGCCTAAATATGCTTCATTTTCTATTATTTATATGGCTGCCTTTGATACAGACAACAAATAACCAGTACTTTGTCAGCATAAGAAAACATTCAGATTTTTCCAGACCCACCTTGACTAAGCTGGGTGAGGAGGCATGGAGAATGTCACCAGGAGATGGCTGATGCCCTTGGCTGTTGTTCATTTACCTTATCTATGCTGTCACCCACCCAAGGTTGGCCTTCCCCTCTCCTTTAGGATATCCTGCAGGAGACTTCTGATAAATATAATGCAGAAATATGCCAGAGGATCAAAGAATATCCAAGATGGATAAAATTTTAAAGATTCCACTACCTCCTTTTCAGAACTGATTTGCCCAAGGTGTCATTGTTAGAAATAGAACCCAGATATCCTGTCTCTTAATCAGATACACATCTGCAGTACATATTCTAAATGCCAGAAAAATGACATATTATAATTTCTTTTTCTTCCTGGCACCATTTCTTCCTGTCCTGGCCTCATGGACTCCTAGACCTTTTGATTCTTTAGTAGCACTAAATGCGTTGCAATGGCAGTGACACTAGATCGTGACAGAAGAATCTCTTTTGGGGAGGAGTCACTTCCACCCTTGTCCAAGTCCTTAGCTCAAACTGTGGGATACACGTTTTGACTATACTCCCTACCCATTTCAGAGCACTCAGAGTGAGTTGTAAGATTCTGTCAGGAACATCAAAGTTGAGATTTGAACCCAGGCCCTCTGACTTCAAAGCCAAGATTCCATGACATGATAATTTGTGGTAAGATTAATTCCTTCTGACTAAATCATTTTGGGAAACCAAGACTGACACTGTTACAATGCAAGTGCACTTAACTAATCATAACAAGATATTAATGACTTACCTAATTTTCAGTCTTTAGGAAGACAAGGTAACTGAAGGCTTCTGGCACTTAACAGGAAAGAGAAGGTACAAGAAAAGGGTTTAGAAAAGTGAACAGGTGGCACTGAATACCAATTTTTGAAACATCTTTCTTCCCTAGAACTGCTCCCAATGCCATCCCAAATTTTATCCTGGTTCCTATTTCCTGGAATAATAGAATGTTGAAACTGGAAGATATCTTAGAAATAAAGGTAATTCAGAGTTTTCACAATCACAGATGAGTAAACGGAGAGTAAGAGGGATGAACTAATTTGCCAAGGTAATAAACATCAGGGTCAGGATTGGAATAGGAGTATCACTGTTTGTTGAAGAAATTTTACAAACCTATTGTTACTATAATTTGTCAAATTACCGGAGGCCTGAGGAAAAGAGTCCCAACAAGTTATTATGGTAGAATATTGGAACTGGAAGTGATCTCACATCATCTAATCACAAAATACTAGAGCTGAAGGATGATTTAGGGAATAATTTAATTTTCAAATGATACAAATGAGTAAATTGTGGCCCAAGTGGGGGAAGAATGAATCACCCAAGGTATAACAAGTAGTAAATGAAAAAGCTGGGACACAAACCCATGATTCCTAACTTGATATTAATTTTTTTTTCTGCCAACTCACATTACTTCTCCACATACCATGTCACTCCAATTGCTTAATTTTATAAAGGAGGAAACCAAAACTTAGAGATGTGAAGGGCCTGCATTCATTCAACAAGCTGTTTTGAAAGCCTGCTATGTACTAGGCATTGTGTTATGCTCTGAGGGAAGATGTGCATAAGCGCAAGTTCCATACATTAAGGAGATTATAGTCTAGGGAAGATAGTATTTAAAAATGTAAGTGTATATACAGGTATAGATGGATTAGGAAGATGATAAAATGGTTAGGTGATCGATAGATAACAGATATAGATGTTGAGTTTAAATAAATTTAAGTAAGTTGAAGTAAAAATTTAAAGTAAATACAGTGCAATGTTGAGGTGAGGCACTAATAATAGTGAGCATTTTATAGTGCTTTAAGGTTTACAAAGTACTTTCACAAACATCTCATTAGAGATGCACAATAACCCTGGGAGATAGGTGCTGTTGCTATCCCCATTTTACAAATGAGGGAACTCGTGACTTGTCCAGAGTCATACAACTAGCAAATATCTTAGGCCAAGAAGAAGGGACCTTAGAAGCCACCTATTCTCATTCACAGTGTGTGTGTGTGTGTGTGTGTGTGTGTGTGTGTGTGTGTGTGTGTTCATCCTTCGTTGCCAAAGAAGACCATGTCATCAGAGAAATAATAACATGACTTGCCCTTGACTTTGTTTTGAGTGAGGGAGGGATGTGCAGGTCACTCTGCTGCCTGTGCTAATTTTGGCCTAATAATTAACATCAAAAACACACAGGTGCTCCATCAGTCACCACCGCATCATCCATACGTGGAACCATCAGTTATAACAAATGGAGAAGTTTTGAATGCTGTGGATAAGTTCACTTAATTTGGTAGCGTACTTTCCAGGGATGAACACATTGACAATGAGGTTGATGCACACATCGCCAGAGTTAGTTCAGTGTTTGGGAGGCTCCAAAGAAATGTTTGGGAGACAAGAGGTATTAGACTGACTACCACACTGAAGGTCTACAGAGCCATTGTGCTGACTTCATTGTTATATGCCTATGAAACATGGACAGTCTATGCCAGGAAACTGAATCACTTCCATTTGCACTATCTTAGGAAGATTCTAAGGCTCAACTGGCAGGATAAGGTACCAGACACTGAAGTCCTTGCTTGAGCTGAACTGCCGAATATTCAAACTATGCTTCAGAAAGCATAACTGTGATGAGGTGGCCACGTTCTTCGAATGCAAAATGTATGTTTGCCAAAAAGATTATTTTATGGAGAACTCACATGGGCCAGGCATTCACATGGTGGACAGAAGAAACGATGCAAGGACACTCTCAAGGTATCTCTCAAGAACTTTAGATTTGACTGTGCAACATGGGAGACACTGGCACAGGACTGCTCAGCATGGCATGCCCACATAAGAAAAGGTAGTGTGCTCTTTGAGCAAAGCAGAATTGAGACAGCACAAAGTTAATGAAGGATGAACAAATTTAGTATATCTATCCCAAATGTTCAAATGGCTTATTTGTGCCCCACTTGTGGTAGAGCATTCTGAGTTTGTATTGGTCTGCTCAGCCACAGATGGACATACTGAAATTTCACTTTCTGATGGTGATGTCATTTTTGTCCTTTTCGAAGACGAAGGACAACAACCAACCAACCAAGCTGAGGTCAAACTTAAACTCAAGCTTTCCTTACTCCAAATCTAGTATTCTAAGCACTGTGCCACCTATCTTTATTAGCTAACTGCATATGGGTATTTGAAAAGGATAGGGAATAAAAGAGAAGAGGGAGTGCATTTTAGTCAAAGATGACATGGCTGTAGAAAGGTGTGAATACATGGCTGTGTGGTCGTCAGCATTTCATCTTTCTGCATGGTTGGGTTTCAGTGAGCAGGCTGTGCCTTCCTACAGGAATGCTGTAGGCAAGAGATACTGTAAACCTCCTGGTTAGAGTAGAAGCCTTGGTCCCTTCTCTTTCTACCTGGGTCTCTACAATGTCATGAGTGAGAAGTAGTAAAAAATTCAGTTTGGCTGGGCCATAGAATGTACAGGAGAAAACAATACAATAAAATAAAGCTGGAAATATAGAGTGGAGCCAGGTTATGAAAGGCTGGAAATCCCAAATAGAATTAGGCCACCTTTGTCTTAATTCTTACTTAGCCCTTAGCCCCGAATGAACTTTACCTCAGATAAACTGAGACCTGGGAAAGACCTAATTTAGAAAGGTCAAGGTCACCCGCTGCATGCTGACCCATTGCAAATCATCTTGACTTTTCTTTTGCCACTGGATTGATGACTCAGAAGGAAAGATTGAGGCTGATGACTTTGCACAGCTCTGTCTCACGTCAATCCAAGTCATGTGCAAGTCAAGACATCCCCCTAATGTTGTCATTGGTCCTCTTTGAGCATAAAGGACCACCACCAACAAAGTCTGCATTTGAGCTTAAAGACTATAGGGAGCAATTTCACTTTATTAAGCATATATTGACAAGGTCAGAGTTGGTTTAGAAATACCATTTTGGCAACTATTTGGAAGATGAATTAAAGATGAGAAAAATGACTTTATTATATGTGACATACCATATTAGGTACTAGAATAGATACATACATGTGTAAAACATGATTCCTGCCCTCATGGATTTTACAACGTGCTATGTAAGTTTGTTGGCTGTTTTTGTTTTTGTTTTCATTTTTTTTACAATGTGGGAAGGATGATAGATGTAGAGTATGGAGTGCTGCTGGGAGAAGTCAGGAAATCTGGGTACAGTACCTTGCTGGGTGTGTCTGAAGGAGGCATCTGAAGAAAGAAACCATTCCTTCATCTTGTTAAAAACTATGTGGTTATGAATGCTGGTTATTATATTTGTTGTATTAAAACATGTTTCCAAATTGCATGGCCAATGGAAATATCAGCCCTGAGTTTGATAATTTCTTCCTGAAGTTAAACCAATGTAAATTAATTTACTACAACAAGGAGAATAAAAGAGGGCAGAAATTACATTAGCAAATATTTGACTTACTTGCCAGAAAGAAATGGCTGCCAAATGCATCCCTGGGTTTGAATATAAATTCATCTTTTAAATATTACACAGAAGAGTGGTGAATGATTATGGGTAGTGTTGTTTCAAAGCAGCCCAAAGCAGAGAAGGGTAAAATCAATCTAAAGAAAATTACAAACTCGCTGCCTAAGAAAAATTATCCTAAGGGCATCCCAAGGTGAAAATAGAAAGAGGGCTACCAAAAAAATGGAAAAGATTTGCAGATATTCTTACAAAAATGTTTTTCTTCAACAAAGACAGTGGAACCACTATACTTGGATCCTAACATCATAGTTTCTGTGGATTCTTATCTAGGAAGTAGAAATATCATTAAGGAGATTAAAGATGGAAAAAGCAACCAGATTGAAACAAATCTGTACCAAAGAGCTTCATACTGGAAGAAATATGATCATGAGGGTTTTGAGGGCTCAATTTAGAATATGTCCAAAAAGGTGAAGATGACAATGAGGTGTGTGTGTGGAGGGGGAGTCTTAGACCTTATTGAATCCAAATGTGACAAACAAAACATAAAAACTTGCCAACCTATATACCTAGTTTCTCATCGACACAAAACCTCTATGAGGGTCTTCAGTATACAAACTAATGGCATTTTCAATGAGATTATTGAGAGGAATCAAGGTTTTCTATACACAGACTGATTGCATCCTCAGTGAAGGTTTTGTAGGGATTGCATAAATTTTCACAAACAATATTCAACAATGGACTTTATTTTAATTCTCTTATGAAAAAAAATATACATATATATATATATACATACGATGTTTCCAACACTCCCAGAAAACATTCAAGAGTTCCAAACCAGATGAAACTTGCTTAATAAATATTTAACAAAAGAAATAAAATAGAATATATATAATCTTAATATGTGGTTTTTAAGTCAATATGGGCCACAAAGGTCTGTGTATAATGTTTAGTGGCCCCATTTTCTACTTGAGTTTGACACCACTGATGTATACCATGTAAGACTACATTTTGCAACTTGTTTCTAGATTATAAAAAAGCATTCATCTTGGTAAAACAAAATATCCCCTTGTAGGATCTTTTTAAAACAATGAATCTCCCATCAAGATCTTTCAATTTCTCTGAAAATGTACCAACAAAAATAACCCTGTTCAGTAACACTCACATAGTAGTGTTCTAAGTTTCACCATCACCCTAAGTTTCACCCTTCACCCACAGGTGATGCATAAAACTTGGAAACATGCTTGACAAAAGAATTTCTCATTATGCTGGAGGAGATACAGGGAAGAGTCTAAATTAAGAAGAGATACCCTGAAAATGGTAAGGCCTTCCAGATGTTCCTTGCTGTGAAAAACAATAAATACGTGGATTGTATCCATCAGAAAAGACAACAAATACAGAAGGACTGTGAGCAGGGCCCAGAGAAGGAGAGGAAGATGAGAACAGATTAAACACTTCAGTCAGAAAGGCATTTATTAAGTGCTTACTATATGTCAGATATTCTTCTAATTGATGAGGATACAAAAAAAAATCCTTCTGTTAAAGAACAATTAAATTGTAAAATAACAATTTAAGTTATTGTTCCGTCATTTCAGTTGTGTCTGACCCTTCATGACTCCGTTTGGAGTTTTCTTAGCAAAGATACTGGAGAGGCTTGCAATTTCCTCTTCTGGCTCATTTTACATATGAGGAAACTGAGGCAAATGGAGTTGAGAGATTTGTCCAGGGTCACACAGCTAGTAAGGGTCTGAGGCCAGATTTGAACTCAGAAATATGAGTCTTCCTGACTCAGACCTGGTGCTCCATGCATTGTGTTAACTAGATGCCCCTTCACATTCCAAAGCAGAGCATATTTATTAACCCAATACATCGTATAACAGCAAAGAAGTAATTTTTAATTTGAAAACATTTTGCTAGTGGTGCTCTATATGACAGTGAAACTTAGAACACCACTACCTCTGAAGAAATAAAGTCTTGCTGCACATTGAGGGAAAGTTTCATGGTGAGTATGCAACATATGACCTCAAAGAATTCTGAGCATTAGGATTAAAAGATTTCTTCAAAGACATGAAAAAAAATTAACTCTTTTCATACAGTAAGAATGAGGGATAATAGTGATCTCTTGGTCCTTTCTGCATCTGAAGAAATTGGGTATTCCCCCTGTGACCAAAATTGAGGACAAGAATCACTACGGATGGTCAAGCATGAAAGATTTTCCATTTGCACTATTGTCGGGAAATCTAAAACAGGTAAGATGATGTATGGATTTGAGTCTTTGAGTATGGTAAATCTAGAAAATATTTCTCAGTTTCTGGTGGTAGGTAAGGTAGGTAGGGATGGACATGGGGGCTCATGCATATTAGAACACCGTGCTTGAAACTAATGCCTTCCTTCTGTTGATTTTTTTTATTACATATGCTATGCAGAACTTGTCTGCATTTGTATGTTGTTGTCTCTATCAAACGGTAAGCTCCTCAAGTGAAGGAACCATCTTTTGTCTTCCTTATATGCCCAGAGCTTAGCACTGTGTTTGGCTCACAGTAGGGCTTAGTAAATACTTACTGACTGACGGATAGATACAAAAGTTAGTTAAGATAAGGTCCCTGCTCCCTACTCCTAAAACAAGGAATCCTATGTGGATTTAGTATATACAGTTCAGGAATCCAGAACTTTTCTGGGATGTTAGTATTTTTACATGTTTCAGCCTTTTTCAGTATAACTTGTCTTTGAGTAGGGGCATTATGGAAAATGTTCTTTCCATTAGTATGTTAGTATAAAGTATCCTTAAGAACAGTTTATATTAAGTATTGGGATGATACACAAAATCACTGAAGTTGTACTCAGAACCTTTTTAGTTTAGGATGACTTGCCAAAGCTTGAGATTTGCTACCATAACCTTCAAAACTCCAGAGCCATCTATGTGCCATTGATAGGACACAAAAAGAAGACTTTCATGGAAGGTAGCTTCAGAAAACTTTGATATGTCCATATGAAAGGGTAGAAGTGGTGAGAGCTAAGAATGACCCATGGTACCTATGACAGATTGCAACCTCCAAAGAACAAAAGTAAGTTATCCAGATCTAAAAACTCTAAAATATAGTGGGAAGGAGGGTGCAGGGGGAGAAAATCAATCCAATGTGATCCAATTTACCAAATGTTTCTTAAGTACATGAAAGCAAAGACAAAATGAAGTGATCCCTCTACTCAAGGCATTTACAGTGTAACGAATAGAAGACAACACACAGATGTAATGTTCCCACATTTTTGAGACACCATGAGTCATCATGCAATTACTACAAAGCAACATCAGGCCATAGACTTGCTTTAAGGGGAAAGAGAGCAGTAAGGAAAGAGTCACTGACAATTAGGGCCACACAGAATACTAGGAATTAGACCTAGAGTTGACCATCAAAGGAAGAAAGGTATGTAAGAGGCAAATGAAAAAAAGCAAATAGAGTAAAACCATCACTAGATGCTTCTGCAAAGGTATAGAGTGGGACAATATCATGCTAGTTTCAAAATCAACTTAATTGGATATTTTGGATAAAATGTAGACTATGGAAAAAGAAAGAAAATTAAGTGTTGGGCACATGGCAACCAAATAAAAGGGTTTAAAGGCTGAAATTTATCTAAGAGTGATTTTAAAAAAGTGTAATAGCTAGGCAGCCATGTTAAAGCTGTGAAAAACTAGGGTCGAGTCTTGCTTCTGATAAATAGTGTCTATGTGACTCCAACAAATAATTTAATCTCTCTGCGTTCTAAGCAACTATTGAAGATTATAAAGAGTTGCAGGAAAGGTGTAACCTGAGTTGGTAGAGGGGAATTCCTCACCTGGGAGTGCCCTAAACAAATGAAATCTTCAGTTCAGTCACTATCCCTTCACAGTATAAAAAGTAACTCAGTCCAAAAAACTAAAACCAGAACCAAAACCCAAAAGAAACCCATGGGTGGGGAATGAGTAACAGAAGAAGGGAAGTGAGTTGAAGGACCTCATTCTTTTAAATAACTTATTGTCGCATGAGTAAATCGATCTGCTACCTCATCTTAGCACATGTTGTTGCTAGTGGCATGTTCCTTTTTTCAACTTGTTATATATGAAATATTAAAATCCAAGGTAAATCGAGACACTGAGATCAAGTCATTTGTTAAAATATCAGCATGGCAAGAACAGCTGGTTTCTAACCTACCCAGAGGAAAAAAAAATTAAAGTCTTTTTGAATGTTTCTGGCAGATCCTGTCATCTCTTCCTGAAGCCAAGTGACAAGTGAGCTGTTCAACAGGGCTTCGAAAAAAGTTCAAGCCATATTGTGCAGCAGATGCTTTGAAACTATTATTCAGTGACTGCATGGGCCCCCTCCTGCCCTCTTATTCCCTTGAAGCAATTTATGACCTGTTCTCTCTTTACATCCATTATGTTGTAACTGCATTAATTCCTAAGAAGCATTAACCTCACCTATGCCTTCAGTTTATCTCAAGACTCACCTTTTCCTTTCCATTGGGTTACCACCACTCTATCCCACCACACATACACATTTTCTTCTTTCTTACACTCTCTGGCAGGGTTATTCAAGGCCTATATTAGTTCTAAAATGACCAATTTGATTTATATTGAACTTTTAACTCATTCAGTAGTCCTGGTCCTTTTCTCTTTTGTTATGTCATAAATTCTCCAACAGTACTCATTTTGGAGGATAATGATATTTCTTCTCTTTTTCATTTCATCTTATTTCCCAATCAATCTCACCTGAAATTTAACCTGGGTTTTCTCTTCACATGTTGCTTACTCAACATTAAATTCCATACATTGTCCTTAGCTCCTCCTATCAGAGTTGCTCAGTAGAATTCATTATAATATTCATCCATTCCTTTCAAAGAAATTTTATCTTTGACATATTGAATCTAGAAAATATTTTTCATTTATAGATTGTTGAAGTCATTCAACAGCAAATATTGGAAATTGGAACTGGAAAATTCTTATTAGGGTATCAAATATATCCTCAGGGGCAATGTAAAAATGTTGCATGTAATTCAACATTTATTAAACCCCAACAATATACACCACCGTTCACAGCACAGAGGAATTGGGTGTAGCCCCTGCCACAGTTATTTACAACAATATACCAATGCTCCATCCATTCAAAGTGTAAATAATTCCAGAAACAAGGCCTCTAAAGTTTACCAAAAATTATTTTATGATGTAATTATTTTCCCACTGAGATGTGTTCAGTGATATTTACCTTCCGTGTTCATTTGGCAAGGTGTCTAACTCAATTTACTGCTAGTTAAGGGTAAGAATTAAAAGTACAAAAGAATTATTGATTATAGATTCTGAGGACTGAGAGTGATGTCCTCTTCCAAAATTCACAGTGAAACAAAGGTTGACTTACAAGTTAGAGGACTTGGGTACTAATTCTACTTATGATAACACTACCTTTGTAACCTTAGGCAAGTCATTCTAAAGTCTCTGTTTCTTTATCTGTAAAATGTGGAGACTGGATTAGACGGTCCCTGAATTTCTTTCTAAATCTAATGCCATGATCATAAAATCTATAAGTTTTTTTTATGCCCCTACATCTGGTCAATAATTCAAAACAAACCCCAAAGTTATTTGTTTTTGTGAAATTCATGAGAAAAAGATGCTACAGCTTTCTCCCTTTCTTCTTTCTTGATGTCCAGAGATAATGATAGTTCACATGTCTATAACGGCTTAAGGCTTATAAATATCTGTGTAGTATGTGGAATAAATATTAATCTCCCCATTTCACAGATTAGTATACTAAGAATCAGGAAGTTTAAATGATTGAGAGCCACATAATGGAAAACTGTAGGCGGAAAGGCAGTGCATTCAAATCTTCACTTTGCTACTTATGTACAATATGTGTGACATTGGGCAAGTCATTTCACATATTTTGGCCTGACTTTCTTAATTTTCAAAATGAAGAGGTTGGATTAGATCAAGGGTACTTAAAAACTTTTTGGTGTTGTAGAACCTTTTGTCACTCTGGCAAAATCTATGGAGCCCTTTTAGGTAGATTATGGGATAGAGTACTGGCATGGCATCAGGAAAAGCTGAGTTCAAATCCAGCCAAAGAGATCTACTAGCTGCATAACCTTGAGTAAGTCACTTGACATCTACTACCTCACTTTCCTCAACAGAATGGGGGTGGGTGATATGAGTGCCTACTTCACTGGGTTGTTTTAGGATGAAATGAGATGCTATTTACCACTGTGACTGGCACATAGTAGGTACTTAATAAATGTTTATTCCCTTCCTTTTTCAGAATATTCTTAAATGAACAAAGTAAAACACATAGAACTAAAAAGGAAAACCATTATAGTTACCAGAATATGAAAAAGTCCTAAGTTCACAGAACCCAGGTTAAGAACCCCCACACTAGATAAATTTTTGTATTGCAAATACAAAATACCTGTAAATACCTATAAATAAAATAAAATCTGTTATTTGATCAGTGTTAGGCACCTGGCTTGAATCCAGATCTTCCTACATGAATAGCAGTGCTTCTGCAAATGTTAGATAGTAATGGTGATGGTGATGGAGGTGGTGATAACGGGGTGGAATTGGTGATTGTTAGTTTCAGATCATACCTACCATGTGACAAAGAAAATGTTTCAGTAACAGAGGAATCTGAAATCCTTGGCACATGCTCACACTGTTAGTATGAACAAGACCACATGCATTAATGAGACTACAATATATGTAACTATAATACTTTGAATAATATCTTTTCTTTTTTTTTAGAATTCCCACAGTTCTCTAGTTTACGATACATAGACAAACAGAAGGCAAGTAAGTACATGATTGTAAGGGCAAACAAAACAGGATCTTTTGCTATTTTTGTTTTACTGTAAGTGCCTCTGATGGAACAATGTGATTAAGGAGGATCTTTCCCATCCATTGAAGGGCATGCCCCTTATGGGAAGCTTGATCAGGGGAGTTGTTTTGTAGGAGGGTCCCAAGTACCTTTTGCTTCTTCTATTAAGGCATTGGGTCAGAATGTTATGCCCTCTGGCTCTAAAAAGTGTATAAATACTCTGAGGGTGAGCTTTTACTTTGGGGCTTACTGACTGAAAGGGTTTCTTTGGCTAGAGATACTCTGGGAAGCCACTAAGGAGCTCCCAGGCTAAAACCCAGAAGTTGATGCTTCCCTCTCTGGTAACTGTGTACGAATGGAATGGTCAGACATTTGGAAGCATGTCTGTTGACTTTTGATTTCTTTGTATTTTTTATGAAATTTTGATTTTGATTTTCTCTGATGCCTGTGCTTGATTAAAGTGATTGTTAAGCCCTTGAAAGTTGCTTTCCTTTTATGAATGCAGATCTAAGAACCTGTGGTAGGAGGCCCCACTGTGTATATTGGGGTGCTTACTGAGTACATTATACTATACAACCAAGATGGCATTTGAAACTCAGGTTCTCCATATAGTAAAATTTGATGTCTCATATGTTCCTATTACATTCCCTACTAACCCATTTCAGAATGTGTCAATTATACCCTTCTTAAACCTTATCTACATGATTTAAAAAAAAATCCAAGATACAAATGATAAGTAAAATTATGCTGACCACAAGGTATGTATGGTTAAGTTAATATTTGCAAA
Organism: Potorous gilbertii; assembly: GCA_028658325.1. Lineage (NCBI taxonomy): Eukaryota > Metazoa > Chordata > Mammalia > Diprotodontia > Potoroidae > Potorous > Potorous gilbertii. The sequence continues at coordinate 193,765,562 of CM053769.1, forward strand.
ACCCTGCTATCTTGAATCCTACTCCAGGTATTTTTCCACAGGCCTGTGGCTATGTTTATATAATATCAAAACTCTGAATTAAGAAATTTAAAACAATAAGTGAAACCACTAGCTGGTTTGGCTACGCAACAACATGCAATGATTCTAAATGACTTTCTTTTAATGGAATTGATTGATTTGGGCAGTTGTTTGGGTGTTAAACCTGGCTTTCTTACCTATTCTCACTTATGTATCCACAACCGTGACCTGTGTATCCAAAACCAAATCCCTCAGGCTGCAATTTAAACACCATTCTCTTGTCTTGCCTTCAAAAATCAAGTGGTAATTACTCTGAATTTTGAATCAAAGGATGAGAAAAAAATGAATCCCATGATATTTGGCTTCTAATAAATGAAGCATTGATTCTTCCATCTACTGCCAGGGGGAATGGACAACATAATCTCGCATTCTCTGTTCACTTTTCTTTCAATCAGTCTTTTCCCACCTCTCCCTCTCCTTCCCTCTGTCCCTTTCCTTCACAGGGTAGACTAAAAGGGGATTGATTCATCAGTGATGCTTTAACTACATAAGCATTGTAACTGAGCAGTCAGTGAAACCAATCTAATACAACAAGCTGGTACAAAGGAGTTCCACACCTTGGTAAGGGATCACCCATCTATGGAAAGATTCAAAATCAAAGGCAAAATCATCATCATCATTTCCTTAAAAATCCATTAAATTTACCTTAAACAATAGCTGTACTGAAAGGTGTTCCGTGGGGCCCAAGGATAGAAAGGATTAAAAGTCAGAAAACCTGGATTCTGGTCTTAAATTGTCTGCTAAGCACTGTGTTCCTCAGGCCAAATTTATAGATTGACAGAATAGAACTGGAAGGAGACTCAGAGATCATTGAGTTCAATCCTTTCATCTTACAGATAAGGAAACCTGAAGCACAGAGAGAGTAAGTTAGTTGTCCAGAGTGACACAATTAATAAGCATTTGAGGTTGAATTTGAACTTGAGTCTTCCTGACTCCAAGTCCAGCAGTCTGTTCTCTATGCCGCCATGGTGACTCTTTTCCTTGAGCCTGTCTCCACATCCTTAAAATGAGAGTTAAAGATGGAAAGGAATTTGAAAGTAATCCACTATAACCACTCCATTTTATAGGTGTGGGAAACGATCATCAGAGAGACAATCAATTTCCCCAAAACCAAGACAGCATTTGAAACTCAGGTTCTCCAAATAGTAAAATTTGATGTCTCATATGTTCCTATTACATCCCCTACTAACCCATTTCAGAATGTGTCAATTACACCCTTCTAAACCTTATCTACATGATTTAAAAAAAAATCCAAGATACAAAAGCTATTGAGCTGTCTTTTCATGTTGGATGCTCCAACTAACATTCTGCACAATTTTTCAAAGATATGTGATTTGATCTGTGAACATCTGCAAAATTCTGGAACACATTTTCCCCAGCACTTGACTTTAAGCTTAATGCACCAGACACTTTCCTACAGATTTTTGTGACATGCTATTGAACAAACATCAGTGAGACTTGTATTTGGAACAGCATCAATCTGAATTGAAAACGGGCCAGTTTAACATTATCATTAACAGAATTCTTAATTAGCTGATATTGTGAGTAGCACCAGTTATTTTTTTTAAAAAATGAACATTTTTTTCTCTATGACATTTCAAATTATTTCCTCCTCCCTTTGAATTTTTGTTTGTGCAACAGAATTTAGATGATTTAAATTATCACCACTATCCTTAAACACATGAGTGCATGAACACATGTGTACATGCAAACACACCTATCCCCTGCCCCCTCCACACACACAACACAAAAGGAATTCAGGAAATATCTTTAAGACTTTCCAGGGGTGACTTTTCTAGGGGGAGGATTTTAAGGCTAAGGGAAGTTGAAAACAGGGATTCCAATCTACAAATATACTATAAAGATTAGTAATTGTAAAATGCAAACCACTTCAACTTAATCGATAATGAAAATATCAAAGAAAGAATTGGAAGGAGTTAAGATCCTCATATTAATATAACATTTTTGAGCTTATAAAGCACTTTTCTTTCAACAATTATTATAAGGTAGTCAGAAAAAGCATTAGTCTCATTTTATAGATGAAGAAACTGAGACTTGAAATGAAACAATCTGCCCAGAGCAATATGAACAATTTACTAGTGAAGGTAGAAATTAAATTTAGGTCCTCTGACTTCAACTCAAGTATGCTATAAGATTAAGCCTGGTGATCTTGAAACTATCATGACAGTTTCCCCTTTAGGGATAATGTAGCTTATAGAACCTATGCATAGAAACCATTGTTTTAAGAGTAGACATGGATGGTCTTGAGGTGCTTTCATGACACTCTCCTCTTAAGGAAGGCTATAAGCTTATGAAACATACATATGGAAAAAAATTGATATTTTTCAAAGATTAATATAACTGTGTCCCCCAAATAATATTTTGTTTACCACCACCTTGTTTTTCTCCCTGATAACAAACTTCCCCTCCCAAATTTTACCTTGACCCTGACATGCAAATCAACCAACTACAGGAAGGCCATCCAAAATCATAGCATAAGAGCCCCACTTTCAGAAGGTCACTTTGAAGCACATCCTTTTCCCTCCAAAAGGAGCATACTTTCCTGCTGGAATATCCACTCCATGCTGGATGGAACCATGTTTCTATACTCCCCAATACAGTGCCTAAATTGTATGTTTGATCCAATTTCTGCTCTTTCACTTCTTCCTTTCTTTCTCATTGCTTGTAATAAAGCTTTCCATTGAATTGACTCCTGCTATATTCCATGTCATTCTCAAAAGCCAAACTCATTAAGAGGTTGCTTTCCTAGACATCTCTAGCTGACCCATTGTGTCTTTTCTTAGACATAACCTGGGTACCCCAAAAAAGGACTTAACCTACTGAGAGCTGTACCTATCCTGGGGAAGTAGGGCACTGTAAACTCAGTTACAGAAAGAAACATCCTTCCAAGAAGGACAATTTTATACCACAAGACTATTACAAAAGAAAATACTCTAATAATTTTGTACATCAAGTTATTTCTTAATTTGCTGACTACCTAACAAAATAGTCATCCCTTGCTTCTTACCCATAATTAACCTCCTTGATTGGAGGAGAAGTGAGGCTGGTGACATGCACAGCCATCACTCACTCAAAACAAAGTCAAGTGCAAGTCATGTCATCATTTTTCTGATGGCATAGTCTTCTTCAGAAACAAAGGACAAACACAACAACAACCTCCTTGAGTACTAACTCACATAGATACTGACCTTTCCACTGATAGCCCCCATTTCCAATTCACCTAACCAAATGTGCTTTCTCTTTACTCTTGCTGATAATTTTTTTTAATTTTAAAAACTGAAAAAAAATTTGCTTTTTGGGCATTTATTATATTTTTACTTTTCTCTTTCCAATAGGGATCATTATTCTCACCCATTATCCTTTCTCTCCCTTTCTTTGTTACTTTTAGATACCTCACTATCAGTTTCTAGTCACCACAGGCAGATCAAGCAGAACTATTCCGAATCACTAGTCAATAACTGAAATTTCCCTTGCAGGGCAGAGTCAGAGCTATGGCTGATTAACAGAGAAACAGTCCCACCCTGCCTGCATTCACCATCCAATAAAGTGAGAGCTATAAAAGTTAGTGAGATATAAAGAAGTTTACTGAACTCCAGGTAATGGTACCAGTAAGATTTAGGACTAGACATTTTGTCTAATCCACATGACCTCTCAAACCAATCTGAAACAGAAATTATGCACGATAGAAACAGTTTCAGTTACCTCCATTGTCTGGGATACCTGGAACACAGGGGAAGGTTAGAGAACAGCAAAAGCAGAAGCAATACCTACATTGAGCTTACTCAACATTCCCTCTGGCATTGGTCAATCATGTTACTGGTAGTGAGAATGTTGTAGCCAACCCAAAGACTTGATCCATCAGCTTACAATAAAGCCTAGTAATATGTTCTGATCCTCCCTCCCTCTTTCCTGAAGGTTAGTTCTCTAGGTTGTGAATGTTTACTGGGTTTGTGACAGCCTGGGACACAGCAGGTTTCTGTGCTGCAAAAGATCTCTGAAGGAGAGCAGAAAAACAGAGGGAAAGGGGTAGTACCTGTGTTTGGACTTGAAATAGAGCTCATTCCCACATCCTGACACCTGACACTTCTTCCTAGAGCCTTAGAAACCCCATTGCAGTACCACTGTATAGTATATAGGCTGGTTCTCTGGAAGGGAAGGGGGAGAAATAATGAGGATATCTATGATGATATAAGAAAGAGAAAGCATCAATAAAAGATTATTTAAAATAAAAGAGGTTTGCTGGTCATAATCAATGTGGTAGTTTGTCTGGGAGCCAGAGGATGCCACAAATAGAAATAGAGAAGTGAGAAATATGAGTAGGTTGAGACAGGGGTGAAAATTAGCTACATTTGTTGATGGGACATCTGGGTAGATGTATCTGGTAAACAGTCACAGTTGAGGCTTTGACATCCCAGAGAGAGGTTGAGATTGGGTATGTAGATTTGGGAGACATCCAAATAGAGGTGATAATTGAAGGTATGCAGGAGATCACCAAGGGAAAGATTGTAGAAAAGTAAGATTTCCTAAAAATGGCTACATCCATGTCTTTCCTAGCTGAGCAATCATGTAATATGAAGAAGGACCAATTTCTTTAGAGATTTTAGGCCAAGGTCATGATGCCCCATATTTGTGATGAAAATCAGATTTCCTTTTAGAAGAGAAATACTCAGCTTACAAAGGTTAAATAGGATGATAGTTGAAAAAAAATATTTCTAGTTCGTTAAATATAAGAGATTGAAAAGAGGCCAAGATCAGACTATCTTCCATTTCTTAGACATTTTTTTAAACTGAATTAGAATTCTTTTAAAATTCAGGGTTTGTTGGGTTTTTTTTTTTACTTAATATTTTGTTCATCAGGGACAAACAAACAAATGGTGAGGACTTTTCCTCCTATGTAAACTGCTTTGTAAAACTTCAAACTCCATATAAATGTCAGCTATTATTATATTTCTGGTTATTAAACTCCTACCCAGCTTTCAAAGTGCAGGGCAAATGCCACTTATTCCATGAAGCTTTCCCTACTCACCCTAGTCATAAATGACCTTTTCTTATCAATTCTCTCAATACCTTGACAGTGAAGCTATTAGGAATTTACTCTATTCAGTTTTGTAATAATTGTTTCTTGCTTATGTGTATCTTGTATCTTCTACCTGGATATGATATGCGAGGTTAGAAAGCATGTCTTCATCTTGAACTGCTCTTAGGCCCTTTATGGTGCCTTGCACATAGTCAGTAATTAATAAATCTTGAATTTATAGTCTCATTCACCATAATGACCATGCTTTCTTGTGGTAGTGAAAATGTTGCTGTTGATTCATTTGATCCTAAAGTACATTCTTTTGAACTCTAGTGAGTGATTTCATTTTATTTTTGTATTTGTTTTTCTGTCACCATTTGTGACACCATTTGTCACCATGGTCAAAACTTTTATCGGTTGGTAGCCAGCCTGCTAGTATGAGTCTCTTAGCTAAACTCTTTCCAAGATAACAGATCCTATGTTACAATCAGAGGATTTAAAGCTAGAAGGGAACTTAGAATTCATCTAATACATTTTATAAATGTATTTTACATTTCTCATTTTACAAATCAGGATATAGGCCCAGGGGTTTTCAGACTTGCCCAGGTTATATAGTAGGTAGTAAGGAGTTAAGTCAAAATTCAAATCCAAGTTCTCTGATTCCAGTCTGTGACCCTTCCACTGCACCTGCTCTCCTTAGCTACCTCTTTTGAGTATTATCATTTGGAGCCCCCTAAACTTTGTGAAATTTCATTGATAGGTTTTGTAAGAAATATTTCTAGTTTTAGGACAGTTTTGCCTCTCTTGATATATGTATTGATACACACACACACACACACACATATAAATATATATATATATATATATATATATATATATATATATATATATATATATATATATACATACGTGTGTGTATATGTATATATCATATAATTATAAATATGAATTATATAAATATAATTACAAAAATAATACAAATTTCTGCAAATGAGTAGGAGAAAGTATCTTTCCAGATCTCTTCTTTGGGGTCATACTTATTCCAGGTAATTTTTCAATATTAATTCTAATTATTTGGTGGTGGTAGTTCTTTCCATTGACATTGCTATAATCATTCTATTGTTTTTTCAGCTCTACTTACTTTACTTTGCATCAACAAAAAACACATTCAAAGAAGATCGTCGAACCCCAATTAATACTCTGCCTTCTCAAGGCAGTTGGAATGGTTCTTTCATGTCCTCTCCACTCACTGACTGATCCCTATACAGACTATATAGAGTGCATCATTTTTAGGTTAAGGTTTGCAAGGTTAATGGGCCAGAAGTAAACTACTTCCTATTAGTATTTAGGGTTGAAATTCAAAGAAACTGCCACCAGGTGAACAATGGTGTCTGATTTCTGGCCCTCATTCTCTAAATATCTAGTCTGCTCATTGCCCTGGATAACTGAGTTTAGAGGAAAGTGGAATAATTTTCCAATTAACTTTGTTTTATTTTTTCCTTATAAAAAAAGAAAACCTACAGTAACAGCTAAGTATTACACTTCCTAAAATTTGGTAGCATGGCACAGCAAAAAGAATGCTAGATTTGTACTGAAACAAGCTTGATTCAGATCCTGGCTCTGCCACATAGCATCTAGGCAACTTCAATCAAATCAGTTGACTTCTATGGGCCTCAGTTTGATTTTTTAATCTGTGTAATGAGTGAATTGGACTCAAATAGCTCTGTTTCCTCCTAGTTCTAAATGTGAGTCCATAATTATTGCATGTTATGAAATAGATAATATGCAGCAATGATCAATTTCAATTGCTTATAGTAAGATGTATGGAAAAACAGGAAATATAATTAGGTTCAGCTCATTAATCAACCTCATGTCAATCTCATTTCAATCTAACCCTGGATTTCTGCTTGGCTCTGTAGAAATACTTGATCCTGAATAGTTCTCTAAATGGAATATCTGGGGTTTGTTGGCCTTGTCTATAGTTGCCAAACCCTGATTTAGCTGTTTAAAAACCCTACCACCTTTTTATAAAGACCTTATTCTTCATTTAAACAAGAGTGAATTGGCATCTTCCAGTTTATAATCTCTTAGAGTTGTAGGGAAAAAACTTTCTTTTTCTGTGAAGTTTCATAAAATTATAATCTACACTTAGTCCTTCCACATTGCAGAGGCTGCCTACAGGATCTGGAAAATTCCTGTAAAATTTTTGTCCCTCCCTTAATAGCAGAAAAAAAATCTGAATTTTCTTCTTTTATGGGGCATTTATAGAACCTTATTGTAAAATTTGGGTTAAGTATTTAGCCATAGGTTCTGCATCATCTTCTGGCTTTCGTGTGTTGTCTGTCAACTCCCCCAAAATTCCTATTTAATTTCTTATGCCAACCCATGATATAATGAAATTATGATGGGGAAAGTCTCTATGTGGAAGGGCTAACTCTACTTGAGTTGAAAAGAAACAGAGATCGTCTAGTTTCCTCGTGTTCTTCCCTCCCTCTTTACCATTTTATGTTTTAGAAAATTGAGACCTAGAGGTGTGGAGTATTTTTCCTTGTTTGTTTGGAGGTTTTTTTGTCCCTCCCTCCTGCCTTTCCCCCACCCTCCAGAACAACAAGGAGGTATCAGAATTAGTGTTGAAACACAGGTCCTCTGACTCCAAATCTAGTTTTTTATCCATGATCCCATGATCCCATGTCAAACCCCTCATTTCAATGATGAACAAGTTAAGACTCAGATAAATGAAGTGATCTGTTGGAAGTTGTGTCTCTGATCTTGAACTCCAGTCTCCACATTTCTAAACTCCTAGTCTAGTGCACTTTCTTCTATTGCACCACCTTGGTTCTTGTTCTTGGTCTCCCAGTTCTCGTTCTCTCTCTCTGTCTCTGTCTCTGTCTCTCTCTCTCTCTCTCTCTCTGTCTCTCTCTGACTGTCTCTGTCTCTGTCTCTCTCTCTCTCTCTCAATTGTCCCCAGAGGACACAAGACAATTCAAGCAATGTGATGCCCTGAACATTGTGTATATGTATGTGCATACATACACACAAATTTGCTCTTGCAATTAGTCTGAATATATCACATCATAGTATAAAGTAACAATATAGACACAGAAAATTGTACATGCGTGGATAAACACATACAAATACTATACATGTATGCAAACACATGTATACGTGTATGTTTATATAATACATATACATGTATATGATGGTAGATACCATCATTTGTATATGTATATATTCATATGTATATATACATAGTGCATGTATACATAAACATGTATGTGCATGTTTATATGTATTTTGTTGTTGTTTCAATCTTCATGACCCTATTTGGGGGTTTTCTTGGCAAAGATACTCGAGTGGTTTGCCATTTCCTTCTCCAGCTTATTTTATGGATGAGGAAACTGAGGCAAGCAGAGTGAAGTAACTTGCCCCAGGTTACCCAGCTAGTAAGTGTCTGAGGGCAGATTTGAACTCATGAAGATGAGTATTCCCGACTCCAGGCCCAGCACTTTATCCGCTGTGATACCCAGCTACCTCCATGTATGTGTATATATAGTAGATAGAGCACTGGACTTATATTCAAGAAGAATTGAATTCAAATGTGACCTAAGATATTGGCTGTGTGACATTGGGCAATTAGTGGCACCAATACTGTAGGGTTGTTATGAGGATCCAATATGAAAATAACGGTAATGCTTAGCACAATGTATCCTGCACATAGAAGGAATTATAGAAGCATTAGTGATGATGATGATACACACAAATACAGTCACATATATCTATACATACTTATATATATTCCTACATGTGAGTATACATATACCTGCATCACCATCTTTTTTCTCAATTAATTGTTTCTTTCCCCTACAGCTACTTTCTAAATCTTAATCCTCCTTTCTATTTAAGAAGTCCTCCAGCTTTCCTCCCTACTTTCCTTTCTGATCAAATTTGATCTATATAAAAGTACAAAGCTCTGGGTCTCCTGCAGTTCTTATGTCCTCAGATCCATAATATGCCTTTGATTTTAAAGGGACCATCTTTTCAAGTGATTTCTTCACCCTGCACAATGGTACTTTTGCGGGGGAGGTATTCAACATTTTCTCAATTTTATTTAGCATTTATAGTTTTACTTTCATTTTCTGTGATTCATACTTCACATTGATGTTTTGGCACTCTAATTTTTTTTAATTTTTCAATATTTCTTAGCCATAGGCTGCCTTTTTGCTCTCTCTAGGCATTTTTTTCTTATTTTAGTGTTCTTCCAAATTTTTGCTCCTCTATCTACTCTCTTTCTTGAACTAATATAAAAATATTTTTCCCAATAAAATTCCACCATTCTACTTCCTTTTCTCCCACCTACTTTTGATATCTTTGATGCTACCCCACTTCATATCTCTGTTTTTCTGTCTCAGATTTTCCTCTTCATTTATTCTATTTCTATACATCTCCTTGAAATTAAATGGGATCTCTCCTGCTTTTGAGGTAAATTTCTGGTTCTAGTCTTCAATAAACATAATATGGATCACTTCCCTATTTGTGATTTAGAATCAAAGATTTAGTGTTTTGATGGATCTTAGTCCTCTTTTTAGAGTAGAAGAAACTGGCCCAAAGAGCTTCAGGGGTGGGGAAGTTGCCACCTCAAGGCATCAGGTTTCCCACCCCTGACAAAGGTTACAGTTACTTCAGGATGAATTTGAACTTAGGTCCTCTGTCTCCAAATTCCAGGCTTACATTAATGGATCACAAATGCGAAATCACACACACACACACAGATACAGATATATCATATATTATAAAAGATGATAGGCATCAAGTCTTAACTCTCATGTGTACTGGCTGTGTGACCCTGGGCAAATCACTTTACCTTTTAGTATTCTTTGTAGTCTAAAACTATAAGTTTCAAAGAAAGTACTGAACAGCATGGTTAGAGGCAGTTTACCCATCTAGGACTTCCTTCTACCAATGAACTCATGCAATAAATTCCTATCCCTTATTCCTTATATTGACCTTATTGTAATATTTTAAAATTAGCACATATTATGTATAACCACATTATCAAAAAGATATTACTGCAAATTTTAAAAATAATCTCTTTTTCTATTCCATATCCTTTATACTCTATCTAAGGATATTCCTTTTGAGTCCAACAAAAGGAGCTACAGTGTTTCCTACTTCCCATAAATAGAATGATAATTAGAAGGGGAGACAGAAAACAAGGAACAGAATTTGAATTCCCATGAGAAAGTACCCTTTCCCCATGGATTATCCCTTGTAAATGCATGTAAATGCTTCAGTGAGCTAAAAAGTGAGCCAATAACAATATTTTTCATTTTATTTTGTTTTTCAATTAACAACCATTTATCTTCTCTCCCTCGCACCCTCTCCCACTTAACAAAAGAAAAAAACAAAACAAAAACCTTGTAACAAATATACGTTATCAAGCAACACACATTCTCAGATTGTACATGCCCCAAAATGTATTTCTCACTCTGCATCTTGAATCCATTACCTCTCTGTTATGAGGTAGGATAGCAGAGATCATCATGGGACAGCCTTCTGGAATAGTCACTGTATAGGTCAGAGACATTTAGACTTTCAAAGATGTCTGTCTTTACAATGTAATTGTTATTATATACATTTTATCTTGATGAACAGATAACCCATATGATGTTATGAAGCATATGAATATTATGGAGCAGATAGCAAAATCAGAGAGTCCTAGACCACATCTAGTGTAGACAAATTCCCAATTTCCTATTTATGGTCTTCACTACACTGAGGAATTCATAACTTGGCAGTTGCACAGTGTTAGAAATCCCCAAGCCCAGGAGGTGAGGAAATTGGAAAATAATTTGAGAAGCAGTATTGCATTTGCTAGAATTCTATTCCAGGTTTGTATATGTATTCTACACATAAATGGATTTTAAACTACAGGCTTGCAGTTTGTATGCCCCTATCTATAACATCCTTTTGAATACATACCATATATTAATATGCATATGTGCATAAATATGCCCAATGATGTAAATATACTCCTCAGTTGGAGTGCCCATACATTTTATATATTTGTTCTTGAAAATAAGTATCTTACCATGTCGGTCCTGCCTTGGCTATGCTCCCCCCAACAGTGAGGGGGTAGGCATGATGGAACTAGTGTAAACTAAGTAATGACATGGTTGATAGCAGGACTGTGTAATAAAAGTCCACTGAGTGAGTAGCTTCTTATCTCATTGTTTTACAGTTTTATAATAAGCTAATGTGGGCAACAGATGTAGAGGCAAATGATTTGAATAAGTCTTGATTAAAACCTCCTGAGGGTTGTAACTGATGTAAAAAATTGTGGAGTCAGGCAATAACAATTTAAATAAGCTTTTAAGTCGGAGCTTCCCTTTAGCTTCCTAAATCACTAGGCAGGCCACATGCTGGGGGAAGGGTCTCTATAAAACTGGCTTTGAAGAGAAAGCACTAACCTAACCCCCTTCCTTGAGAGGCACATTATTCTATAGAGGAAGAGCCACATGTCCATCTGCCATGAATCAAAGAATTTTAGGATCTTTGAGTTAAAAAACTATCCATCATTTTACAAATGAAGAAATAACACCAGGGTATAACTTACTTTAGGTCACTAAACTTATGTTACTCAATGATGACATGGTCCAGGACAGCAATGCTGCAAATGATATACTTGGACTTCACTGAGGCCTCTAGCAAGCTCTCTAATCTTCTGCAGAAGATAGAGAGATATGAACTGTTATGGAATGCTCAGGCACTTTTATGACTTGTTGATTAAAAAAGATACAAAGATACAAAGAGTATTAAGTAATGGTTCTAGTTCAATCTGAAGAATTGTTTCTAGTGGTGGACTATAGAAATGTATGCTCAGCCTTTGTTCAATCGTTTTTTTGTTTTTACCAACGGCTTAGATCAAAGCATAGATGGTTGATTGTCAAAACTGTAGATAGTAGAAACATGGGAAGAACAACAAATATACTGCATGAGAAAAAATGCGATGGAAAAACAATTTGACAAGCCGGAAATTTGGGCTGCAATTGAATAAAGATAAAAGGAAATCTCTAGAATTGCATTAAAAAAATCAACTGCACAAGAACAAGAAAGGGTAGATTTAGCTAGTCAGTTATTCATCTTAACAAAGACCTGGGGATTTTAGTGGCCTTAAAGCTCAATATAAGTAAACATTATGATTTGTCAGTCAATAAAAAGACCTATTATGATTTTAGGCTGCAAATATGGTGTCCAGAACAAGAGTAGCAGAAATTAGGCTGCATTCTGTTATGTACAAATCAGATCTGAAGGACTTTTGGTGGCACTGAGAATCAGGAACACAGAAAAACAAAAACGTTAAAGAAAATGCAAAGAGGACAGTCAGAATATGGAAATAACTTAAAACATATCACAGGAGGTTGGGTTGTAAAAACTGAGTGTATCTAGTCTGGAAAGAAAGAAATAAGCACTAATTTAGCACCTACTATGTGTCAGACACTATGCTAAAGTTCTAGGCCTGGAGTCAGGAGTTCAAATCCAGCCTCAGACATTTACTAGCTGTGCAACCCAGGACAAGTGATCGAACCTATCTCTGCCTTAGTTCCTCAACTGTATAATATTAGCACCTGCCTTCTAGTGTTATGCTCAGATGAGATATTTGTAAATCTCTTAACAAAGTATCTGTCACATAATAAGTGCTTAACAAATCCTTTTTCCCTCCTTCACTTCCCTTTCTATCCATTGTAGTGGATAGTTCTTAGTTAAATAACTTAGTTATTTCTGGGGAAGACTTGGAGGGCTTATGACAGGCATGTTGTTGATTTTTCTTTTCAGGTCTTCAAAGGCTTGTCAGGGGGTTTAAACATGTTCTCCTCAGTCCTGGAAGTCATAGAAAGTAATAGGAAAGTTGATTTTGGATCTGTATAAGGAAAGATTGCCAAATAATTAGATCTCATATAGAAATAGGATGGGTTGTCTTGTGAAGCAATGACCTCCTCGTCACTGAAGTGATCCAAGACAGACTAGATGAATACTTGCCAGATATGAAAAGAGGATTCATATAAAGATATGAACTGGACTAGATGGGGAAGGGAAAGGAATCAGAATTTATAGAGTACCTACTAGGTGCCAACCACTTTACAATAAAGACCCCTAAAATAAATTGAAACTTTAAGGTGCTATGAGACCAGTAAGAGAACTAGAATATAACCCAGGTTGTTGGGATTCCTAGGCCAGTGTTCTTTCTACCACCCTAATGTTTTGAAAAAGACTTAGATTCTAAGAATGAACACAGAATCAAGTGGTTCCACATGCCAAGGTTTGAAGAAAAACAAAAACCTGTCAATGTCCTGCATTGCATGAGAACAGCTTGGTTATACACAAATGACATTTTGAACCAGGCTTCTGAAAACTGAGAGGTTTGCTTATTAAGGAGTGATGTGTAAGAGGAGGGTGGAGGAGACATGTTGGGAAGGATGTGACTGACAAGGGGGAGTCATGTATAATAAAACTGTGAAAAGTTTGAATTGACAGAAGAGTTTGTAAAGAGCCTAGAGATAGTAGGGAGCCAATAGAGTTTATCAAACCACAGCATGACATGGTCAGACCTATTCTTTCAGAATGTTACTTTGGCAATCCTTAAATTCTTGTGGTGAGAGACTTGAGGCAGAGAAACCAATTAGGAAGGTTTTGCAAAGGTCCAGGTGAGACATGACAAGAGGGTAACTAGAGGAATGGCCATGTGAGTAGAAAGAAAGGGAAAGATTTGAAAAATTTTTGGAAAGTAGAATTTTAAAAATCTGGCTAATGATCTGGATAATGACCTAGAGTGAAGGAGAATGAGAAGGTGAGAATAACTCCAAGAGTATGAATGAATGCACCAAACACCATACCATCTAAATTTTTTTACTTAAATAAATTACAGAAATAGATATGAATATGGAAACACTCAGTAGTAATTTTCCCCTCTCAGAACTAGTTAAATCTAACCAAAAAATAAGGAAAAAATCAAATAAGTAAATAGAATTTTAGATAAGCTAGATATGACAGGTATCTGCAGAGAACTGAATAGAAATAGAATCACATTTTTTCTCAATGGTTCATACTACCTTCATGAAGACTGACAATATATTAGGGTAAAAGGTTTTTATAGTTAAAAGCAAAAATATAGAAGTATTAAAGGCATTCTCTTCAGGTCATGATGTAATAAAAATTATATTTAATAAAGAACCATAGAAACATAGATTAAAGACTAATTGAAGATTAAACAACCTAATCTTAAAGAATGAGTTGGTTAAAGAACAAATCACAAAAACAATAATAATTTCATTAAAGAGGATGATAATAAAGAGAAAACATATCCAAACCTATGGGTTATAGTAAAAGCAGTGATCCAAAACAGCAGTTATACCTCAAAATGCTTATATGAATAAAAATAGAGAAAAAGCTGACCAATGAGTTGTGTGTACAATTAAAAAAAAAACTAGAAAAAGAAGAAATTAAAAACCTCCAATTAAACACTAATTTGTAAATCCTAAAACTTAAAGATAGATAAATTGACTATAAAAAACATTGAATTAATCTATAAAACTAGGAGATTAAAAATAAAAGAAAACCATTGATTAATACGACTTTTTTTTTAGAAGAGGGAAGACAACCAAATCACCAGTATTAAAAATGAAAAGGTAAATATACCACTACGGAAGATTAAATCAAATCAATTATAAAGTATTATCTTGTCCAATTATATGCCAACAAATTTAACAATTTAAGTAAAATGGCAGAATATATACAAAATATAAATTGCCCAGATTAGAAGAGGAAATAGGACACATAAGTAGATCTATTTTATAAAAAAAGAAATTGGACATGCCATAATGGCTCTTCCTAAGATAAAAGCACCAGGACCAGATGGATTTGCAAGTGAATGCTATCAAACATTTAAAGACCAACTAATTCTAATAGTAAATAAATAATTTGGAATAATAGGCAAAAACGAGTCCTACCAAAATCCTTTCATGAAAGAAATATTATACTGATGCCTAACCAGGAAGAATAAAGAGAGAAAGAAAGATGTAGACTAATTTCATTAATGAATATGGATGCAAAAATCATAATTAAAATACTGGCTAAAAGTTACAATAATTGTTAGAAGACTGAATCATAACTAAATGGGATTTTAAAGCAGGAATGCAGAGATGGTTTAACATGAGGAATACTAATAACGTAATTGATTATATCAATAATAAAAGTAACAAAAATCATGAGTTTATCAATTGAGGCAGAATAAACTTTTTGCAAAGTACAACACTCACTTCTATTGAAAACTATTGGAAGGATAGGTATAAATGGATTTTCCTTAAAGTGATAAAATATACTTATCTAAAACCATCAACTAATAATATTTGTAATGGGGATAAGCTAGAAGTCTTCCCAGTTAAGATCGGGTATGAAACAAGGATGCCCACTGCCACCAATATTATACAGTATTGTATTGGAAGTCCTGACAGTAGCAATAAGAAAAGAGTCAGAATAGGAAATGAGGTAATAAAACTATCACTTTTTTGCAGACCACATGATGATATGCCTAGAAATTCCCAAAGACTCAAGTAAAAAGATAATTAAAACAATTCATAATTTTAGAAAAGGAGCAGAATACAAAGTAAATTCACATAAATCATCAGTATTCCTATAATGAACAAACAAAACCTTGCAAGAAGAGACAGTAAGAAATATTCCATTTAAAATAACTCTAGATAGTATAAAATACATGGGAGTATACCTGCTAAAACAAATTATAAAGCAGTATTAAAACTACATGGTACTGGCTAAGAAATAGAAAGGTAGACCAGTGGAACAGAGTAGATACACAATTTACAGCAACAAATGATTATAATAACCTTGTGTTTGACAAGCATAAATGACTTAAGTTTGTGGGATAAGAAGTCATTATTTGGTAAAAAATGCTGGGAAAGCTGGAAATCAGTCTGGCAGAAATTGGGCTAGAAGGGTGGAGCCAAGATGGTGGCTATACTAGCTCTTCCCCCACAGTCCATAAAATACCTGTAAATAAAGACTCTCAAGAAATTCTAGAGTAGCAGAAGTCACAGAACAACAGAATGGAGATTTCAGTCCACGGTCACCTGAAAGGCCACTGAGAAAAGTCTATCTCACCCAATGCGGAGGAGAGTGCAGGAGCCTTGACTGTGCAGCACAGTGCCAGGAGGAGGACCTGAGCAGGCCTCAGGGGTAGAATCCCCAGCAGCAGTAGCAGCAGTTTGTACATCCCCCAATCCACAGTGAGAGGGTTTTTTCAGATGGCCTAGAAGGGGGCAGGGACTAAAACCAAGAATCACCTATCCTGCAAAACTGAGTATAATACTTCAGGGGAAAAAAATAGTCTTTCAACAAAATAGAGGATTTTCAAGTATTCTTGATGAAAAGAGAAGAGCTGAAAAGAAAATCTGACTTTCAAACACAAGAATCAAGAGAAGCATGAAAAGGTAAACAGGAAAGAGATATCATAAGGGACTTACTAAAGTTGAACTGTTTACATTCCTACATGGAAAGACAATATTTGTAACTCCTGAAATTTTTTTTCAGTATCTGGGTAGTTAGTGGGATTATACACATACACACACACACACACAGAGGGAGGGAGGGAGGGAGAGAGAGAGAGAGAGAGAGAGAAAGAGAGAGAGCACAGTGTGAGTTGAATAGGAAGAGATCACACCCAAAAAAATGAAATTAAGGAGTGAGAGAGGAATATATTGGGAGGAGAAAGGGAGCAATGGAATGGGGCAAATTATCTCCCATAAAAGAATAAAGAAAAAGACTTTTCAGTGGAGGGAAAAAGCAGGGGAGGTGAGAGGGAAAACATGAAACTTACTCTCATCATATTTGACTCAAGGAAGGAATAAGGTGAACACTCATTTTGAAATGAAAACCTATCTCACAATACAGGAAAGTAGGGGAGAAAGGGATAAGCAGGGTGGGGGGGGGATGAGGAAAGGGAAGGCAATGGGAGGAAGGAGCAATTAGAATTCAACACTTTTGGGCAGGTACAAGGTCAAAAGAGAGAATAGAAGAAATGAGGGACAGGATAGGATGGAAGGAAATATAGTTAGTCTTATACAACATGACTATTATGAAAGTCATTTGAAAAACTACACATATATATAGCCTATATTGAATTGCTTGCCTTCTCAATGGGGATGAGTGGGAGGAAAAGTTGGAACTCAAAGTTTTAGGAACAACTGTTGAGTATTATTCTTGCATACAACTTGGAAACAAGAAATACAGGTAATGGGGTATAAAAATTTATCTTGCCCTACAGTACAAAAGAGAAGATGAGGATAAGGGAAGGGAGGGTTTTTAGAAGGGCAGATTGGTGGTAGGGAGTAATTAGAATGCTCAGCCCTTTGGTGTGAGGGGACGGGAGAGATGAGGAGAAAATTTGGAACTCAAAATTTTGTGGAAATTAATGTTGAAAACTTAAAGAAAGAAATTTGGCATGGATCTTAAAAGAAAGAAAGAAATTGGGCATAGATCAATATTTTACACCCTTTACCAAGATAAGGTCAAAATTGATACATGACCTAGATATAAAAAGAGATATGACAAGAAAATTTGAAGAACATGAAACATTTTAGCTATCAGACTTATGTATAGATGAACAATTCATAAATAAAGAAGAAAGAATAGTGAGGTGTAAAATTGGTAATTTTGATTACATCAAATTTAAAAGATTTTTCTACAAATAAAATAAATGTAGTCGTTAAAAGGAAAACTGAAAATTAGGGGGGAAGTATAGATAGCTTCTCAGATTAAAGTCTCATATCTCAAATATACAAACAACTTTGCAGAATCTATAAGAATGAGTCATCCACCAATTGATAAACGGTCAAAGGATATAAATAGGCAATTTTTGATGAAGTCAAAATAATTTGTAGTCATATCATAAAAATGATCTAAATTATTATTGATTAGAAAAATGCAAAATAAAACAATTTTGAGATGTCATTTTACACCTCTCAAACTGGCTAAAATGATTGAAGGGGAGAACACAGATGTTAGAGGGGATGGGGAAAAGTTAGGATGCTGCTAATTCATTGTGGAACCATGAATTGATCCAACCATTTTCGATAGCAATCTGGAATTATACCAAAGAGTTATTAAACTGTCTACTCTTTGACCCAGAAATACCACTACTAGGTCTGTTTCCCAAGGTAATTACAGACAAAGAAAAAAATGTGTTCTAAAATATTTATAGTAGCTCTCTTTGTGGTGGCAAAGAATTGGAAATTGCAAAGATGCCTGTTAATTGGGGAATAGCTGAACGAGTTTGTTATATGATTGTGATGGAGAAATACATTTCTATAATAAATGATGTGCTCGATGATCTGGGAAAAATATGGATAGACTTGCATGAAATAATGAAGATTGAAATGAGCAGAACCAAGAGAATATTGTAAATAGTAACAGCAATATTGTTTTAAGATGAATTTAGACCTACTAAGTCATTTTGACTATTATAAATATCCAAATTAACTACAAATGACATACAAAGTAAGACACTCTCCATTCAGATAAAAGAAATAATAAATAGAAGTACGTACAGAATGATTTTACACATACACACATATATAGATATTTTTACACATGTATATATATATATGTGTGTGTGTATGTGTGTGTGTGTGTGTGTGTAAATAAATACACACATATTTGCACCTAATGGCAGTCATCTCTAGAGGGAGAGAGAGGGAAGAAAAAAGGAAAAAGCAGTTACATGACAACTTTATTTTATATTTAAACAGAATAGCAAGTTGTACGTTTGCAGTTTCATATACAATCACCTTTTTTTCTATTCTATTATGTAATGTAAATGTTTATTTTATTTCCTAAGTTCAGAAATCAAATAAATAATATTTTTTCAAAATAATATGAAAGAATCTAAGAGACTTGAAGCATGTTGGTATTCTCATAATAGAGAAGCATGATGTAATCTTAGAGATGGGGAAATTAAGAAGAGGTCCATTTGGGAAAAAGACTTGTGAGTTCTGTCTCAGACGTAGTATTTAAGGTGACTATAGTGCATCCAGTTTGATATGTCCAAAAGGTGGTTTATGATGTGGAGTTAAAGAGAAAAAAGAGGGCTGAATATATAAATTTGGGAATCATTTACATAGTGATGATAACTGAATACAAGGGAGCTGATGAAATCACTGAGAGAGAGTGTGTACGGAAAGAAGAGAATAGTCCAGGACATAGCTTTGGAAGTTACGTGTGGTGGTGGGGGTGGGATGTAAATCGTAATTCAGCAAAAGACACTGAGAAGGTCCAACTGATCAAGTAGAAGGAGACCAAGAAAACAGTGTAATAGAAAACCAGAGAGAAGAGGGTAGTAAATAGTGTCAGGGTCTCTAAAGAAGTCAAGAAGGAGGATAATTAAGAAAATTTCATCAGATTAATTAAGAAATCATTGAAAGCAAGAGGTAGAGCCAAGATGATGGAGCAAAGGCAGGGACTTTCCTTAACTCTCCTCCAAACAGTTCCAAATACCTTTAAATAATGACTTTAAACAAATTTTAGAGGGGCAGAACTCACAAAAGAACAGAATGAAACAATTTGCCAGCCCAAAACAACTTAGAAGGTTAGCAGGAAAGGTCTTTGGCATCAAGGTGACAGTGTAATCCAATGCTGTCCAGCCTGGTCCACACTGGCTCAGATAGGGCCCCAGGAAACCAGGATCAGGCCTCAGGGTGCTGAATCAGTGACAGCAAGAATGGATTCAGACCTCTCAGCCCACAGATTCCAAAACCAACTTAGAATGTCAGCAGGAAAGGTCTGTAGCACCTGGGAGAGAGTGGAGTATAGTCCAGGACAGACCTTGTCAGCGTAGACCCTGCCCCCAGCAAACCAGGAGCAAGCCTTGGGAGCCACTGAATCAGCAGCAGGAGTGGCTGCTTTTGGAGGGTAAAGGGGTCAAACAATGCTCAGAAGGAGATTCAAATACTTTATTTTGCTCCTTATCAGAATTGTTTCCCTTTGTCTTCAGAATTTCATTCTGGAGAGTTTTTCCTGTCCCTCACCCTCTCTACCATCCAGCCTTCCCTTACAGAATCTTAGTTCTTGGAGTCCTGCTTTATCAACTCTCTGAAGTACCTAGATAATTGAATTCCCCATCACAATTATATCATGTATCTCTGCCAGGCTTATGATCTATTTTCTCTTTCGGTCTAGGTGGTCTATTACCTATGACAAGATCAATTCTATCCTTAGTAGTTCCATTGAAATTAAGTGTTTTCCAGATATAGCTTTTGGATTTCCTCATGTGGTTATAGAAACTTTACAAGTTGACAGTTTTTTCCTTCCCTCAGTCTTCTCTGCTTAATGTATTTTTATTATACTTACAAACCACCAGGCAATTACATTCTTACCAAGTTTTTCTTTTCCTTCTTTCCTCCCTTCCTCCTTTCCTTCCTTCCATCCTCCTTCCCTTCCTTTCCTTCTTTTCTTTCTTCTTTTTCTTCCTTTGTACTTCTTTCTCATTATTCTACTTTTCTTTCTTTTTTTCTACCTTTATTTCTTTCTCTTTCCCTCTTTCTTCCAGGTGTGCTCCATCCCTGACCAGGAGTCTGTCATTTCTACATTTTAAGCCTTTACAGGAATCCAAATCTCATTCTCAGACACTGTTTCTCATTCAGGTAGCTGTTCATTCCCCAAATCAAATTTTCTCTGCTGTATTTCTTTCACTCAGTGTGATAAAAATTCATCTCTTCTATGGTCTTTGGTTTCTTGCCTAAGACTCCATAAACTTTGGGAATGTTTTTAGATTCCTCTGGCAATGCCATTTATGTTCATATGAGTTACCAGAAGTGGAGAGTAGTCTGATATTTTTAGGTGTCTGGGGAAATTCTTGTATACATGCCCTGAGGAAGAAAACAGACCTCTCTCTTATTGTTAATAGATTGATAAATAGCTGCCCCAGTACCCCTGAGTTGAGAGTCATCAACCAGTTCTACTCTCTTCTTCTTCTTCTGGCACAAACTGAATTATCTCTCACATGACAAGATCTTATAGAGCAACTTCATCATTCTTACAGGATAAATAACTGCTTCCTCTGCAGAGCACCCAATAACCCCTTCTTAAGGAAGACCTTCAGTTTCTATCTTAGCTTCAAGTATACGTGCATACTTTTACTTCCTTTGGTCCTCTGTATAATAATCTACCACTCTTCAAAAATTCTAACAGAGGTTACATTTCCCTGATCTTTCAATCCTTTTCTAATTTGAGGGGGTAGTAGGTTGAAGTTCCACTTCTGTTTTGTGGAATGTGAAGAATCATTGCTCAAGTCCCTTCACCTTCTCTTAAAGGAAAAAAAAACCCACAACAGCAATACAACAATAATAAAAATAAAGTTTGCCTTTTGAACATCGGTAGCAGTCACTTGGTTATAATAGAAGTACAAACACTGCACCCTCAGTGGGAATCATAAAATTCATCCTGCCCTCAATACTCAGTGACATCCTTAGTTTTGTGTTTCAGTTTGCTTGTTGACATCTACATCTCACCTCCTAGAATGTCTTTTTTTAAATATTCAATTCCTTTTTATCACCTTATAATATCTTAACAATGACACCCCAGTTCCTTTTCACCTCTCACTAACACCCTATGTTGCTTTGCCAATATATTTTATTTATCTTTTCTTACTTAACATGCCTTTTCCACCACCTTTTTCTCCTTGAATTTTAATCTTCAGGTTCTTTCTCCTCAATCCTTTTTCTCCTTCACACTAAATCTTCTGTCAGGCTTAAAATTCTTCTCTTTCACCTCCGTATACCTTTAAAATGATCATCTAGCATTTTCTTTAGGACTTGTAATGCTAAGAAGTATTCTACCTCTTGATGTAGTTAATGCCATTGATGATTGACTTAAAACTTTTTAAAAATGTTTCTTCTTGTCAAAGCTAAATTTATCAAAATAGATAAATATAAATCTATTTTGATCTATATAAATAGATCAAAATGAATCCTTCTTTCAAATGATCATATCTCTAATACTTGAAAACAATTCCGGAAAAAAAATTTCTTTATTCCCAAAGAAAAAGTAGCATGGCAGAAGGGGCTAGAAATGGGAA
This sequence comes from Potorous gilbertii, assembly GCA_028658325.1. Lineage (NCBI taxonomy): Eukaryota > Metazoa > Chordata > Mammalia > Diprotodontia > Potoroidae > Potorous > Potorous gilbertii. The sequence goes on from CM053769.1 coordinate 193,787,818, forward strand.
AGAACTTAATGTGAATAAGAAGGCAGTTTGGTTGCCTCAGAATTATGAAGCATGACAAAGATTTAATTTAGAAGAAAGAAGATGGGGAGATTTATGATCATTTAAAAACTCATTGATAAGCTCCAAAAACTTACCACAAGAGAACTGGCCACCAGTTGAAGAATATTTTGACCACAGCAACTCATGAAACCATTTACTGTTTCAGGGCTCCAATCTGTGTCCATAAAGGGAGAACCCTTTTGGACAAAATCACTGATCTTTTGAAAATGAGCTATCGATCACTAACAGTAACTACTGTTGTGAAGAATTCTCCCCTTGACTTTGGATTACATATTTCAATACTTCTAGGCATGCCAGAGCTTTCTGACTATGACTAGGGCTGGAAATGAAAAGCATGCCATATTGCTGCTGGGATGCCAGCTGAGGAGATGGAAGAAATAACAGAGAGTTTCTAAGCAAATAGCAAGTCCACCTGACAGGAACCATGCAGTCTTTCAGGGGGAACAAGAGCAAGACTGATGACTTTTGAATATACTCCCCAGCTGCAACTTCAGTAACAAATTAGTCTTGTCACTTTCTCCAAGCAGATTTAGTGAGGACATTAACGATGTTAATGATCTGTGTGCACCTCAGGAGGAAGAAACTGAGAACCACATTTGGTAGCACCCAGACCTGGCTTTTATTTTCTTTCTTCGGTACAGTGGTGGATACAGGATTTGTTTAATTTTCCTCTTGGATGTGGAAAATGCTACATGATCTGAAAGTATAATGCTTGTTGAAACAAATGCTATACTCCTTTTATTGTGATCATTTTGATCTGTAGTATAGTTAAAAGATTGTTGGGAGACAAAGGAACTGAATTCAGATACGGTTTTTGTCTGTTTGTACTTGTGTGATTTTAAGTAAAGCTCCTCCTTTCTCTGATACCTTGTTTCCTCATTTATCAGACTAAGTAGATGGATAGGATGAGTTCTACATTATTTTGCAGATCAATACCCTACATTCCCCAATATATTAGGGATCACCTACGCATGAATGAAATGGCAATCTCAGAAGGACAGTTTGCTTTCCAGTTCTATTATTACTGTGGGAAGTAATAAGTATAAGGGATAGATATTAGATGTCTTCTACTTGAATTGCCTCATTTTTATGTAAGAAAATTGGTGTTGTAAGAGGTTGAGTGACTTCCCCAAGGTCACTTAGAGAATAAAGTAGCAGAATCAGTAGTGTAAAATCCATCCTCCGATTCTGTATCCAAATTTCTGTGGTTTGCCGTTGAATTAAAATGCAGTGACTAGGATAATAAAAAGTGTTTGTTTTATAATAATTAATAATGTATTTAATGAATAGCAATAATAATTATTATTTTTATATGGTGCTTTAAGGTTTGCAAAGAATTTCTTTAAGGGATGTCATAGGTGTAAATTCCATTCAACTCAGTAAGTGTATATATTAAGCTGCTATGTGCCAGGCACTGTGCTAAATACAGGAAGTACAAAGACAAAAATAAAATCAGTTCCTTTCCTGAAGAACTTTAAATTCTGCTATTGGGGGAAAATGTATTATAATTGAGTAATAACCACAGAATATGTTATTATGTATAATATGTACATAGTTGTATATACAGTAGTTACATACATGTGTGTCTATATATACAAATATATGTGCGTATATATGTGTATGTGTGTGTATGCTTGTGTATGTGGTCTCAGACACTTACAACTATTTGACCCTGGGCAAGTCAGTTAACCCTATTTGCCTTGGTTTCCTCATCTGTTAAATGAGCTCGAGAAGGAAATGGCAAACCATTCCAGTATCTCTGCCAAGAAAACCCCACATGGGGTCACAATTTAAATCACTGAACAACAATATGTAGCGTAAGAATTAGGGGACTCAGGAAAGACCTCAAGCAGGAGGCTGTGCTTGAGTCAAAACTTTGGGAGTACCAGGAATTACAAGGGCTGGAAGTAAGAAGGAAAAGGAATTCCTTTTCAAAGGCTCAGAGCCTAGAGATGGAATTTCTTGCTCTACTCAATTCAACAAGCATTTATTAATCTCCTATTCTGTGTCAAGTCCTGTGCTAGGATTATAAAAAAACAAAAACAAAAACAGCCCATACTCTCAAAGAGTTTACATTCTACCACGTTAAAAAAAGAAAACTATTTAGTCAGAAAAACTGGGAATATGTTTTTAATAACTCTGCTTCCCATATCTGCCAGTGGTTTTGTGATGATGATGAGGAGGAGGAGGATGTTATTGTTCAGTCATTTCTGACAATTCATGATCCCATTTGGGGTTTTCCTGGCAAAGATACTGGAGTGGTTTCCCATTTCCTTCTCCAACTCATTTTGCAGATAAGAAAGCTGAGGCAAACAGGGTTAATTTAAGTAACTTGTCTAGGGACACACAGCTAGTGTCTGAGGCTGAATTTAAACTCAGATTTTCCTGACTCCAGGCTAGGCATTATATCTGCTGAGCCCCCTGAGTCCCAAGGTGACAATGATAATTAACACTATATAATCTGTTAAAGATTGCAAAACACTCCACATATATCAACTCACATGATCCTCGTAACAACTTCCCGGGGGAGTCGGATCTATCATTATCCATATTCTATAGATTTGTACATGGAGACAAATAGTTTAAGTAACTTGTTCAGGGTCATGCCACTTTTAGTTTCCGAGGCAGGGTTATAAAATTATACCTTCCTGACTCCAAGTCCACGACTCCATCCATTGTGCCACTTAGCTGCCTAGGAAACAAGACAGTTACATGCGCAACTCACATGGGTTAGGCAGAGCGATTCATATTCCTGGAGACAGGAAAACCTGAGTTCAAATCCAAACTCAGGCATGTACTAGCTTCTAACCCTCAGTAAGTTACTTCACCTGTCTCAGCTTCAGTTTTCTCATTTATAAAATAGTAATAATCTTAGCACCTCCTGCTGTAAAGTGCTTGGCAAACCTTTAAGTACTCCAAAAATTCCATCTCTGATTATCATTGTATATCCCAACTTTAAAGATGATTCCGCAAAGGAAATTAATTGCAGATTCTTGCTTGTCTTGGCTGCACATTTACAGCTTTGATTCCTGGGGATGTCAGACAAATTTTCTAAGGATAAGCGAGTACAGAAATCAAAGTGATAGGCCCCACCTGACTCATTCATTTTGCTCAGAGAATTGATGGAATCTGGTTCTTTTAAAGGTTTGAGTTTGCATTGCCTCAGTCCCTTGAAAAGCACAAGGAGGGGGTTGGAGGAAAGAAAAAAGCAAGAAAAAAAGGCTGCATCCAGGAAGAATGTCAACATTGTCTGTTGCCTCTCCATACTAATTCTCCCCCTCCCCCAAAGTGCCTCCTCCTCTTCTTTGGCTGTAGAAAAACAGCAAGTTCACCTCTTACCGCAGGCTAACACCCTCCATCACTTTGATTCTTTGGACTTTGAAGTTTTCTACAGTGCAAACACACCAAGTTGAATTTCTACAGGGCAGACTTCACTCAGGTTTTTTTGTTTTTATTCTTTTCCCTCTCCCTTGCCTCCTTGCCTCCCTCTCATGTACTTTTTTTTTTCCTTCAGGAAACTGCAACCCTCCCCTGCTTCTTTCTTCCCTTTTTAAGGGACTGTCATGTCTAACTAACCATTCTTAGTCAAGGGATGACTACAGTCCGTGAGGCATCTCCCACTGGGGACCTTGTGAGCTATGTGGTGGGTGTGTGTGTGTGTGTGTGTGTGTGTGTGTGTGTGTGTGTGTGTGTGTGAAATACAGGCTGACTGCATTTTGATAAGTCTTGAACATAATGTACTATCAACCAGGGATGGAGGAAGCCAGTGGCATCTGGAGCAGTCATTCCAAGTCTCTCAAGCAATGTATTTCTCAGACGTATTGAATTTCACAAAATCCACATTGTATTTTGCCCCGCAGGTATACTACTTATTTATTCCTTTAATTTTCAAGTCCTTATGCATTTAGAAGGGGGACAGAATCCACAGGAGAAAATTAAATTAAAGCCTCAAACGGTTTTGAGTTCAGTTAAAAACTCGGTATGCAGAGAATCTAAATGGATGGCAAGACTAAACTCAGTGGAAGACAGTGAATCTTAACTACATTAAACAACTATTCAAAACTGGTCTTCTAATGTGAAATTCTTTGGGAAAGGTTTAAAAAATGCTAAGAAAATGGAAAGTTACCTCTTAACATGGATCATAGGTTTAAAGCTGAAAGGGACTTAAGAGATTATCTAGTTAAACATTGCTCTCTACCCATGCAAACATTTTAAAGATCACTTAGCTTTTGTTTGCCTCAGTTTCCTCAACTGTAAAAATGAGGATCAAGTGAGATGATATTTTTTAAAAGTATTTATTTAGTTCAGTGCCTGGCACCATAGTAAGGGAATAAATGCTTATTTCATTCCCAGGTGTCCAGGCCTCTCTGCACCTAGAATAATTGGGACATATTTTTGTTTTGTCTCTCCATAGCTCTCTATTGCCTATCCTGTGTATGGCAGTTGGATGTGTGTTTTATTTATTTATAGACTCTATAGAAATAGATCAATATATCAAACTCCAAATTAAAAACCCTTGCCTTAAACACTCCCTTCTTCTAAACTTCCCTATTCCTCTTTTCTCCCATGAGTATTATTTTTATTATATTAACCTGCTAAACCAAAAGAAGAAAATTTAGACTGAACCATTATATCAAGACATTCTAGTAAATGAGATCATATTTCGTATGACTGCCCAAGTCACTTGACATATATTAAGCAACTCTCAACTCTTATCTCTCTCTTCAAATACATACATACATATATATATATATATGTACATACACACATAAATATATATGTGTATATATCTATACATACATATATGTGTGTGTTTGCGCATGTGTGTGAAGTTAAATGAACAGTCTTTCCCTTCAGGAGTATACAGTCCAAATCATAAAAGAAGAAACAAGGACACATACTTTGCTAGGTCTGGAGTCAGGAAGACCTGAGTTCAAATCTAGCCCTAACTACTAACTAGCTGTGTGACCCTGGGAAAGTTACTTAACCCTGTTTGCCTCGGTTTCCTCATCTGTGAAATGAGCTGGTAAACTTCCTTATTTCTGTGAAAGATATACTATCCTTTGTAATTTTAGCAATATCTGTGATTTCACTTACCCTCTACCACTCACCCCCAACTTACTGGATCATCAGTTGCCAAATCCTTTTACTTCTATTCACAACATCTCTTCCATCTGAGTCCTTCTTTCTATTCACACTGCTATCACTTTCAGTCAGGTTTCCTTATGGCTCACCTAGCTATGTCAAGCATTTCCTAATTAGTTTCCTTGCTTTAATGTCTACCTACTTCAATCACTCTCCCTCAATATTCCCAAAGTAATTTTCCTTAAACATGGATATGAACATATCATTCCCTTATTCTATAAACTCCAATGGCTTCCTATTATCTCTAGAATAAAATGTTATCCTTTGCTTGGCTTTTAGTCTTGTAGCACCAACTTATCTTTCCAAACTTACTGAACATAAATCCCTCTCCTCACTTTGTGATCTAGCCAAATTTGGACTTATCTGTGTTCCTCACATAACACAATGTGCCAGGTGCCTAGAATGCTCATTCCTTACCTCTGCTTCAAGGAACCTCCTCTCTTCCCTTAAAATACCACTGAAGCACCATCTTCATGAAGCCTTCCTTGTTTTGTCCTACCAAAAACCTCTAAACCTTGAATCTGCAATACTTTGCAGTTATCCTTATATAAACCAGCACTCAGTTCACTAATAAGTCATTTCCACCCGAGTGCCTGGCTCTGGGGCCTGCCTGAGGCAACATTTCCAGTTCTTTCGAAATGGAGGTATAGCCTTATTATTATAATACTCTTGAACTTCTTCTGGTCTTTATTGTGATGCTTAACAAAAATAAGAAAGCATATTATAATGGATAGAACATTAGTTCTTGAGATGGAAATCTTGGATTCAAATACTGGCTCTGGTGCTAACAATCTTTGTGATTTGGGAGAAGTTCCGACTTTCTATTTTTGCCTCAGTTTCCACACCTATAAAACAAGGTAGACATATAAAAGAAAGCGCGCACACATACACACACACGCATAGGAAATATCCTATATGTATCTTATTTGTTCGTAGTTATTTGCATGTTTCATTCTTCATTATATGTGAGCTCCTCAAGGACAGAGACTACCTTTTTGCCTTTTTTTGTATCCCTAGCACTTAGCACAGTATCTGACACATAGGAGGTCCCTAATAAATATTTACTCACTGAATGAAGAGTAGGGTGGAAATGATGTGCTCTGAGGTCCTTATTACATGTAAATTTTATCTTCTTTTAAGTTTATTGGACTATTATTTTAAAAAATTCTTATTCTCTCCCTCCTATTTCCTTCTTCATTAAACAAGAAAAATAATTAAATTAATTAACTAATTAAAAACCCTCACAACAAACTCATACAGGCCAGCAAAAGCAAATTCCCTTAGTGGTCATGTCCAAAAATGAATGTCTCAGTCTGGATTTTAAACCAATCACCTCTCTGATAGGAGAGAGGCAATATGTTTCATCTTTAGTACTTTGGCCTTGTAGTTTATAACTGTATTAATAAGAGAACTAAAATCTTTAAAAATTTTTCCTTTATAATGCTTTTGTCATTCTTTCAATTGTTCTGTTCATTCTGTATTAATTCACAGATGTCTTGTCAGTTTCCTCTGAAATTGTCTTTTTTGTCATTTATTATGTTCCAATAATATTCTATCCCATTTATATACCACAATTTTTTAATCGTTCATGAAATCAGTGGGTATCCCTTAATTTTCAGTTTTGGGCTACAATGAAAAGAACTGCTATAAATATGTTTGTACATATAGTGTTCTTTTCCTTTCATGGATCTCCCTTTCTTCAAAGGGTAATTGCAGTTTCATAACTTTTGGGGCACAGTTCCAAATTGTTTTGCGGATTTTCCAGAGAGTCATGGTCTGTGTGATGCTGGGCAATTTGTTTAGCCTCTCTAGTCAACTCTCAAAGACTAAATTAGACAGGAGGTGCCAACATGCAATGATTAAGGGAATTTCCTCATAAAAAATTGTCTTCATCCAAGAAATCACAGATCTAGTTTCTATCTATATAATGTGTGTATTTTTCTACATGTGTTTGTGTGTATGTAGTTGGGCATATATGCACGCATACAAACACATGCATATATATGTATACACACACATACATACATATATATATATATATATATATATATATATATATATATAAATTTGAATTTGAACTCAGGTTTTCATACTGCAGGTCTAGTATTCTATATATTGCACCTAAAGGATTTCAGTGAGCCTTTTTCCAAACCAAGCTTATCAAAGGAACTACCATGGAAAGCCAAGTAAAATACATTACTCAAGATCTGTTTGCACTTCTACCATCATTTAGTTGCTTGAATTAATATATCTTGCCTTCATTAGTGCCAGGTCAGTGTAGAATCATCTGATGTGTCTAAGGATCTTTAGATTTCATTCTGTTATACATCTCTTCCTGTTTCATGCTTTAAAAAAATAAAGTTTAATTGGTGCCTTTCTATTTTATATCATCTACATATTGCAATATGTCTCCAATCACTTCTGGAAAGCCATTCCTTATAATAAAGAATATTTACTTTTTCAAAGGCTTAAAAACATGTAAAATTTATTTCTGGAAGAGATATTAGAGAGCATGAGTGCAACTCAAACACAATTAAAATGTAATTGGGAAATATTAAACAAAATCAAATAAACAAAAATACAATAAAAGACATTACATTTTAAAATAATGTCAATATGGGGCACTCAGAGATTCTTACTTATGGATTAGTGATTTCTATTTGAGTTTAATAGCACTCATCTAATGTAACACCCATATTTTACAGGGTAAGGAACTGAAGCCTAGAGGGAAGGGGTAACTTATTTAGTATCATAAGCTGTAATATTATCAGCAGTATTCAATTCTAATGAGGACAAAATCCAGTAAGTGACTAAATCTAGTGTTCTTCTCATTACACCATAGCTGCACTTCTTTAAATTATCCTGTGATTTTTTTTAACCTAAGAATAAATATTTTAATTTTGTGAGTCAGCTGAGGTACTGAGAAGTCAGATGGCTTTTTCCACAGTTCATATGGCATCAAAGTCAGCTACATTATACTATAGTTATGTTGTTTATTCATGTCAAAGCTCAAGAGGCAATTACATAAATAGTGTTTGGTGATTAATTTGTATTCATTAAGTTGTTAAGGTTGATGATGTTATGTTGGGGGAGTCCTTCTTTGTAATTTTTTTCTCCTAACACACTGCAAAAACTACCAGATTTCTCCTTTAGGCTCCAAAGTAGAAAGTGTGATCACAAGAACCTGGGTACCAAGCTCACAAACCAGTCAAAAGGAGCTTCTTTTTTGGTTTAGAATCATAATATTCAAGTTTTCCTTTGAAATCCAAGACTTAACTAGGATTCTGAGAAACAAGATAAACACATATCTTTATCCATGAACAGAGAGAAAAATAGTAATCCATCAAGAAAAATACAATGAGATTTGTGCTACCTTTGTGGTTTGCTACTTCCTCTCTGTAACTTTGGGCAAATAATTTCCTCTTCTTTGGCTGCAATTTTCCTATCTGTAAAATGGACATGATGGGCTAGATTATCTATAAGCCTTCTTCTAGCTTGAAATCCTATGGTCCTGTTAGAGAAAAAAATGTTCTGATTGGCTGTACTCTACGCTTTACCTTACCTCTTCAGTCCTCTGTGTTTTATGCATTAACAAAGGATTTTAAAACAGAAAATGGATCAGTTTTTCTAGTAATTGTCAAGGACATATCATAGATTGGATAGTCTGGTCTTATAAGAGTAAGGATGGAACTTGGGTCATCCCTAGAGGATGTTATGCTGCCTCCCAATCTCATCATGAATATTTATATCATATTATAGTATAGTATAGTATACTATAGTATATTATATTATAAGAATAGTTTGTTTTTTTAATATAGCACAAGAAAATCATGTCTATGTTATCTTAAATACCCTCTCTCATTTTCATCTTATTGTGTTTGATTGAGTAGAAATAAATGACCATATAAGTTCAAGGGTACAGTAACAAGACTAATCACCCTCTTAAATGAAGGTCTGGAAATGGTCTATTTGCCAGGCTAAAGTCAGGCACAGGTCACTGATTGGTGAACAGAATGATGACCAGGAAAAATGGTTGGCAACTTTGTACTGGTTCACACTTATACACAGAGACAGATATCTCTCAGAACATGACCAAAAAAGTCTCATCCTGGAGGAATTCAACGATTGATTCACTATGCCTTATAATCACCTCCCACTTTTGTGTTTTCATGTCTTTTCTCATTTTGCTCCCTATGGAATACTGGAATGCTATCCTATCCCATTCCCATGTCATTGCCAAATACGTCCCTAATCTTAAAGTTCAGTTGAAAATGCATCTCCTCATGAAGTCTTCATGAATTGTCCCAATAAATAATCCTTCTTTCCTTCAATCTCAAATAATTATTTTCTTACAAATATTTTAGTTATGCATATTTTATATTGCATTATAATCGTGTGTGTGTAATATCCTCTTTACATATGGAAAGCTCCATCAAAGAAAGCATCATGATTTATCTCAACTTTGTATTTTCTCCAATGCCTACATTATGAAGCATCTGCATGCAGGAGATGCTTCATAAAGAGTTGTGGAATTGAGTCGAAAGCATAATGTCTGAAATCTCACATGAAGATAAATGAAAATGCTGCTTAGGATCCTGGTGGAGAATGTAATCTCTTTGAAGACATGGGATGTTTAATTTTTGTATGTTTTTTCCTCAGCATTTCACATGGTACTAGTTCTGTAGTGATCATTAGTGATTATTCATTAAATGTTTGCTGGATTGAATTTTTGAGCTGGCAACCAAATGACTTGTTGATAAAGATGCCAGTCACTTCTTTCATGAAGGAACAGCTGCAGATTTGCCCCTAATTGTACAGTGATTAGATCATAGACCACTCAGAATGCTTCATTTTTCCTCCAATATTAAGACTAGCATTGCCCATAACCTTAACGTAATTCTCCTCTGTCAAGATAATGCCCATATGCTGGCCATAAAGAAACTATCTTTCACTTTCATGCCTTAATCTCTCACCAAGACCAGAGCAGGCACAGCAGGAAGTGGTTTCAGAAATGTATTAATCCCAGAGTTTGGTTGAAGATGTGGGCAGCAGGGAAGAAACAGCTTGTACCAGCAGCTCTGGAAAGGGGTCAGGCATGAACTGTGGCTTAAATAATATGTTCACATTTCTGTGTATTTGAGGACTGTAGAGAAAGTAAGACGAGCAGGGGAGGAATGTGGTTGAGAACCACAGTGCTCTACAGCTTCAATAACTTAAGGATCTATTTGTTTTGGTTTTTTTTTTTCCAGAGTGAATCTTCCTTTTGCCTCTGTAGCCCACAATCCTTTATATCCCTTAACTGACTGTCTTCTTGGGTTTCTGATGCTAAAAAATATAATCATTACCTTGTGATCATAGATCACAGAATTTGGAAGGAACCTTCTAAGTCATCTAGTCTAACCACCATCATTTTACATATGAAGAAACTGAAGTCTAGAGAAGCTAGATAACTTGCCTGAGGTCATACAAGTAAGAAGTGGAAGAGGTGGGATTTGAACCCATGTTGGTTTCAAATCCAGTCATCTTTCTACTGCATTGCAGTCTTCTTCTGGTAATGAGCATCTCTATATTTTTCAGGCTCATTGTTGGATGAAAGAAATATAACCCAACCTTAGGACTATGGTCTGAGACATCTCATCTTTATAGAACCTACATGAATGCATATGAATACCACTGGCATAATCTTCAAGAGTCCAGAATTACCTACATTATTGTTGCTGTTCAGTCATTTCAGTCACATCCAACTCTTCATAATCCCACTTGGGGTTTTCTTGGCAGAGACACTAGAATGGTTTGCCCTTTTCTTCTCCAGATCATTTTACAGATGAGAAAACTGAGGCAGACAAGGTGAAGTGCCTTTCCCAGGGTCACACAGGTAATAAATGTCTAAGGATAGATTTGAACTCAGGTCTTCCTGACTCCAGGGCTATTGCTCCACTAACTACACTACCTTGATATTCTACACTGTCCTATAAGTCTTTAGAGAAGGACATTAATGGAGGGGTGGAACCAGTATAGGCATGCTACCAGGTCTGAAAGGGGGGTAAATAAAAACAACAATACCCTCAATATTGTAGGACACAATGTTTTCTAAATTTCCGAGACAATTTATTCATGTTCAGATATTTTGAAACCCATTATTTAATTTTAGGAATTAGCCAAGTCTTTGGATCCCATCTTTATCCCAACTGTCATCAGCGCCTTTCATCTTTTATCTCCTCATCAGTCTCCGTAACTAGAAAAATAAAGAAAAGAAAAGGGTCTCCAATCATCCGAAGCATTATCATCATATCTTCAGTGAACAACCACAAGATGAAGCCCTTAGCTCCTCCTGCCACTAGTGAGCTCCTCTATAAAAAGGAAGGGAGGTGGGGAGAAAAAAGAGAGATTGAAACAAGGCTGGTTAATAGATTATTTATGCTCTTTTAGACATGGGAAATCCAGTATCAATTGAATTCTAAGCTGCTGAAGATGAAACAAAACCTGGCATAGAGTATTGGACTTGGAGTCACAAACACTATATTTCAAATCCCAAATGCTGTGTGAGGCTGGAAAAGTCAGTAAGCCTCTGTTTCAATTTCTTCAATTATAAAATGTAATTAATGATACTTGTCTTATCTACTTCACAGACTTGTTGTGACACAATAATGCAATAAAGAAGGTAAAGGTTTTGCAAGATTTGAAGGGCTACATAAATGTTAGACTCCATCATCTCATAATCCCTAAGTTGTTTCCAAACTTTTTTCTTTAATGCCTTTCTGAGTCAACGTATAGCTCCTCTTCCTTCCCATGTCTTTCCCTTCCCCAGAACATTTGAATCATGGGATGCTAGAGATAGAAGATATTTGGCATTATTTAGTGCACTCTCCTTCACTTAAAAGAGAGGAAACTCTGGGCTAGCAAAATTAACTTCCCAAAAACTACCCATGACAAAATGAAGATTTGATGCCATCTCTTATACTGTTCTGTCTGCTATCCCATGTTCACCCACAGTCTTTTTCTTTTGAAAGAAACACCATTGCGACCAGGTCATAATTGACACTGACCTTTCACTCCAATACAAATAAAGCATCAGTCATTTTGCTGGCCAGTGAACCTTAAGGTTTAACTAGGAAGAGTATGCCTGCATTACTCCCAAGATTATAGAGATACAAGGAACCTATTAGTCATGTAATACTTCATTTTATATATGGGGAAACTGGTATCTGAAGAAGGGATGTGACTTTCTCAAGGTAGAGCAAGTAAGGGGTAGAGAGCTAGGACCAATCACGGGAGGCAAATCCAAAATGTTTCTGATTTAGGGGGCAAAGTGGGAGAAGAGTTGGAGGTGTGGAGGAAAAGAGATGTTTGCAAAATTTCAATTAACTGTACCACTTCAGCCATCACTGTTTCCAAACCAGAATGCATCCTTGTCATATGGGCTGAAAGCAGAGACAGGTGGCCAAGGAAGGAAACTATAAACTGTAAAACTCTATTCTGAGAAAACACATCAACCAAGCGAGTGCCTTGTAGCTTTTGCTCAGAGACAATAAATGTTACTGCTTTACAGTAAGGAGAGATGAGAAATTCCATTCCCAAGGGAGACAAAATACATCTCTGGAAATGACAAGTAGTTAATATTATGGATAGCATCTGCCTGGGCTTTTATCATGATTTAAATTTGTTTTCTATTCACTGGCTTGAATAGCAAGAGAATAATATTGAAATGGGCATGAACCACCCCAGACACATTTTATTAGCACTTCCTTGGTAATCCTACTTGGGAGGTAGGGGGAGTCGAGAGAGTGAGAAGTTAGAACAGGTAAGTATGTCCAGTATTTACAATCTGTATTGGAAAACCAATTTGTTCCCTAACAATAGGAAGATTTCTTCCCTGGAATAGTGGGATTGTTTTTTTGTAAGCTCTGTCTAGCTTATGTAATCAGAGTTTATATGAAGTTCCTAAAGGGGTTTGTAGCAACTTGTTGGCAGGATTGTTTATCACTTCTTTTAGATGAGACATAAAACTGAGTTTCTGGCCAGAGGGCTCGTAAAATGCATCTGATGGCACTTTTGCTAACAGTAGACACGTTTGCTGTGATGTTCTGGATGAATTTACTTCAGATTTATTCTTTATATTAAGGTCTTCAAAGACCAAATCCATATTTCTCATCACCCTGGGATGTAGTTGTAGTTGCTAATCTATCTGAACAGGTGATATGGTGATGATAGCATTCATAACAATTCACACTTCACAAAGCTTTAGGGTACACAAGTGCTCTCCTCATAACATGGCTGTGAGCTACAGTAGGTACTATCCCCATTTTATAGATAAAGCATCTGCATTTGGGAGGGTGATAGAGGAAGGTCACAGCTGTCCTGTGCTTCTGTCCTCTGCCCTGGTCAGACCCCATCCTTGGGATTTTGTTTAACTCTGGGCATGCTGATTGAAGAAGGATATTAAGAGTGTGTCAAGAGGAAACAACAAGGATAGTAAACAGTCTTAAATCCATCATTCAAGGATCAGTTGAAGTAAATCAGGAAGAGGTGACAGGATAGCTGTTTTCATGGGTCTGAAGGGTTGGCATGTGAAAGAAGGATTCAGTTTATTATTTTTGGCTCTAAGGAACAGAACCAGAAGTAAAGAGAGAAATTTAGGTTTCATGTCAGTACAAACTTTTGAACAATTTGAATTGTCCCAATTTAGAATGAGCTGCCTTGAGATGCTGTGTAGAGGTTCTCCCTCTTTGGAGGTGTTCAAGCAGAGGTTGGATACCCACTTGTTGGGTAATCTGGTATGGTAGTCCTTTGCACCAGTGCAAACCATCACCCTTCCACGATTGAGTGTATGATATACAGAAGTAGCTGCATGCACAAGATTTCCATCCACTATTGACCTACCTTTTGGAGATGAGGTTCTCTCAATGTGTTTAGCTTAGTCTTCAGAGAGCAGATACAGTCACTGATAGACTGTATTTGCATGTGAAGCCTGCCCAGTTGGGTGGAATCTATGAGAACAAATGTCCTGCTAGCCAAATACCCGAACTCGTTGCATCATAAAAAGTTATGTGAAGGTTTAGAACAAGCATGACTGTCTATAATAATAGTAATGGCAACAATTAACATGTATATAGTGCTTTAAGACTGGAAAAGTATTTTACAAACATTAGGTAAATGTATTATATATTATATAAAAATGATATTTTACAAATATCATTTCATTTTATCTTATGACAAACCTGGCAGATAGATACTATTATTCTTCTCAATTTACAGATAAGGAAACTGAGGCAGATAGAGGCTCAGTGACTTGCCTAGGGTCACTTAGCTAGTAAGGTCTTGGGCTACAACTGAACTTAGGTCTTCCTGTCTCCTCCTCACTGTTTCCACCTTATTGTTTCTATAAATAATAATTTCTAGAGCATTAGGCTACAGATTTATGATAAGGAAAAGGGGGTTTGGGGAAGAGGGGTGGAACCATTATAAGGAAGAGCCTCACAGTCTTCTTCCACTCCCAACCCCCAACAATCCCAAGCTCTGAATAACCTCCACTGACAGGCAAATATTTACAAAAGCTTTCAGAAATATCATCAGTCCTGCTTCTAACTCCAACTCCCAAAAACATTGTCAAGAAGAGCAGCCCTTATTGAGATTCAAACATGTACCTGCCTCTGTGGTGATCACTAACTTCCTTTGTAGCCACATGTACTAGAGGCTCATCAGAAAGATCTTATCACCAAAGTCACCATCAAATGATGGTGATCATTGATCAATGTCAGAAACGATCAATGTCAGAATGATTGTCAGAAATAGATATCTTCCCCCTCACTGCCATGAAAATCATCCCAAAAGAGATGCTTTGCCATCTAATTTGTCACTTCATCCTAAGAACCACTGGGTCTATCAATTCCACTTCTAGAAGAATCTTTCTCTAATTATTGTCCCTCTCCCCTACTCCCCCAGAATGGAAGTTCCATGGGAGCAAGAACTGTCTTTTCTCTTGCTATCTCCAGCACTCAGTAGAGTGCTTTGTACATAATAACCGCTAAATCAAAACAACAAAATAATATTTTTCACTCCATTTTATCTCAAAGTCTGTTATGGCTACTAAGCATGAAACTCAGAGACAAAGGGAAACATTTGAATATGAAAAACAAACTGTTATATGAGTCTGTGTAACCTGGGACTATAAAAATGCAAACTATTGTCCTGATGCCTGTGGAAAATCTAGAAAAGAAAGTAGAGACATTTGATTTCACTTTTTATTTTTTCTTTTTCTCTAAAGAGAATTTATATAGACAATTTCATTAGTATCAGTATTATTAAGACAAGTTTCTTTCATCCCTCAGGAATGCTTTCCTCTTGACAATTTCAAAGGCTAAAACCATGTTCTTGCATTTTTTTTTTACATTGTATAGGGACATAGGCAGTGGAATACTACTGTTTTGAATCAGCACTACACAAATTGAAGGGCCAAAAGAGGAAGGTCAATCAATATGTGTGTTATTTTGTCCTGGCTGCAATACCAGCAAAGGCAAACTTAAATTCTGTTTGGGTGAGGCTTTTTGATTTGTTTTGTTTTGTTGGTTTTTATTTTTTGCCTCTGTTGCCTTCAAAAATCATCTGGGCTCCTCCTGCTGGATTTTTACTGAAGAGTAGGCATATTCCCAGTCTATTCACACCGACACATCAATTTCTGGTGTTGGACAAGAACCCAGTTAAAGTGATGAAGCAATAAATTGAACTTAACCCAAGTGGAATGGTAGTGTGGTACCTAAGGAAACATGAAGAATGACTGCCCTTCCCCCATTCCATAATTATTGAGTTTCCAAATAAATGAAGCATGAACAAATAAACAAACATAAAAGAAATTGAATTGAATTTCAATAGAAATTGGATTGAATTGAAATCAGTCTTGGAAAAGAAGCAACACAAGACAATGGAAAAAAAGGACCTGAGTTTGAATTGCAGTTATGACACTGAATATATAAACTTGAGTAAGTCAATTAATCTCTCAGGGCCTTAGTTTCCTCATCTGAAAAATAAAGGAGTAGAAATAGATGACTTTTAAGGTCCCTTTTCAGCACTAGATCTGCTCTAATCCTATTGCACTTAAAACATAGACCTTTTCAACAGCATCCCCACTGTGATGCAAAAGGACCAAAAATGAAATACGTTATGTTAGATAGAAGTGATGGATTAAGGGTGTGGAATGAGATAACGATTTTTTTTGTCTACAGTTACTAGGGAAATTTGTTTTTCTTGCCGATATATATTTATTAAAGGAATTTTTCTTTCCTTTTTTTTCAGTGGGGTGGATTATGAGAGGAAATGCATTTCTGTTCATTTTTTTAAAAATAGATAGATGGAGGGATTACATATGTGAAATGTTGCATACACTTTAAGATGAGGTTACTGTGTTATGAATTTTCCTTAACTATTTTACCTTGTTACAAGAGGGCTCTCAGGAAGTAAGTGTAATCTCTAACAGTACGGAAGGCAAACACAAAACACATTAAAAGAACAAAGCGACAAAAAAAAAAAAAAGAGTAGAGTAGATTTGGAGTCAGAACTTCTGATTTCAGTTCCAGTTGTTACTTATTAGCTGTGAGACCTTATCCAAGTCCCTTCATCTCTCTGTTTCAGTTATCTTATCTGTAAAAATGAAAGTTTTGAACTCAATAATTGAAGCACCTTATAGCTCTGTCATTCTTTGATTTCATAGTCATACAATATCCTGTTGGAGAATTCGAGTGACAGTACATATATTACTTTCTAAGGAATCCTGTTCTACTTTTGCATAAGAATAACCGATAGGAAGTTTTGTATGTCTATTTAGTTGAAATTTACCTCCCTTGCTTTTTCACCCATTGGTCCTAGCAAGCTCAAGCCCTCTTCCACATGGGAATAATTCAATTGTTGTTGCTAACAATGATCATTTCCACCTTGAGCTAGCTCCTCTTCCATCTAACAGTCTTCGCTTCTCTACAAGTGCTCATTACTTGTCCGCTCTTGAGTCCCCTCCCTACTCTGCACTTCTCTTGCTCTAACCCTGCTATGATTATGCTCATTTATAGATGGAGAAACTAAATCTGGGAGAGTTTAAGTGTCTTGCCCAAGATCTCCCAGTTAGTTTTGTATATCCTCCTTCTACCTTCTATTTTTCCTCTTGCTCCTCCTTTTTCTCTTCCTTCTCCACCTCTTTTTTATAATCAACTCAGTACAGCACATAAAGCTTTAGATGTGGATTCAGAAAGACCTACGTTTTAATTATGGCACCACAACTTATTAGCTTACTAGTAACAACTTATGTGAACATGTGGGCAACAGGTAATTTATCTATATTTTATATCTCTGGGCCTCAGGTACTTTATATAATGTAGGCACTGAACTGACTCACCTCCAAGGTCTCATCTAGCTTTAAATCCATGATCCTCTCTGTGTCTCAGTTTCCCTATCTGTAAAATAGAAATAATAATATTCTTCCTACTTCATAGTGCTTAAGTAAGGATCCAAGTGGAAAATGAAAGTAAGTTCTAGTGACCGAAATATATTGTGTAAATAGGAGTTGTTATTCTGGATGACATTCAAATACTAGGAGCCTTAACATATATTTAACAGATATTTACCTAATCTATAAGCCTTTGGTCTCTTTTATTTCTTAATCCTGAGCCGTTTTTCCTTTCTACTCCTTTCCTTCTTGTTTTGAAGTCCCTGTATGTATTCCTATGTTGACTTAATTTGTAGAATCTTATCAAGCTCTTCATAACATTTCTCTGCCTCTATCATCTATTATAGATACTTTACAATCTATAATACACAAATTCTAAAGTACTATTCATATGAATCATTCTCATCTTTATTGGAACAGGAAATTAGTTTTACAGGTGCAGTTTGGTCAGGAAGCCAAGTATACAATATATGTGTATATGAATATACATGTGTATATGAGAAGATGGATTTATATATCTACACATATACATATGTATGTACAAAGTAGATATATATGTATATATATATATATATATATATATTTGTACATAGAAACACAGTTTTCTAATGAGGATTCCACAATAATATTTTAGGATCTAATTTTCTTTCCTCTGAAGGAATAACCATAATAAAACATCTTAAACATGTAGCATTTGTATAACCAATTTATTTTGCATTATTTGGGAATGTTTGGGGATGTGTGAGAACAAGTGTAGAATTATAAGCATTGATATGGTTGACTCTGAGGATATTATTCAGTTTTGATCTACCAGAGGCAACAGAGGGATCACCATCTTATTATTTCCCACAACTGGAGATGGAAAAAAAAATTCAAGATCATTTGTTTTAGAATTTGAAGGGACTTTAGAAGAAAATCAGAAATTCAACCTAATACAAGAAACATTTATTAAGTTGCTGGGGATATACTAGAAGCTTCCTCAACTAATAGACAAGTAAAGCAAGGACCCTGACTTTCCTGCTATTATTTGATATAGTTCTAGAGATGCTAAGCAATAACAACATGAAAAGGAAAAGAAATAAAAAATGTAAGGATAGGCCAAGAAGAAATAACACCATCTCTGTTTACTAATGAATGACTGCTGGAGACAATCAGGTCTGGATACAGAACTGGAGATATAAGTATTGCACTGGAGACAGAAGCCAGGTATCAGAGCCTTGAGATTCAAGAGAGGTTGAAGAAATTGAGTAAGTAGAGATAGGAAGTACAGAATGTTCTTTTTAGAAACTTATCAGTGAAGGGCAGAATTATAGCAGTTATATGATTTTTGCTTAAGAGAGTAGCCAAAATAGGTTTCTTATAGGATATAGGAGACCTGAATATGGGGAAAACTAATAGAGAAAGAGAAAATAAAGATGTGTGATTAAAGAAGGAGAATGACTAATGAAACAAGGTTCAGGCAATAACAGATGTTCCTGTATTTTCTGAAAACACCTACCCACTTCTTCTATCAAAAACAGGAGCTAATAGGATAGCATAGAGAATGACCTAAGATAAGTGTCTTCTTGACATTTTGTGTGCAAAGATCAATAATAGAAAATAAATGAACAGACATAGTTTTCTGGTAAGGCCTCTATGCACAAGGGAAGATAATCCAACTCAATTGTCACTTGCCACAATTTTCAAGATTTACATGACCAGTCACTCCTGAACAACAGAAAGGTAAAACATAGGATTTAATGTAATTATGTTAAGTACCTGAGTATAATCAACCAGTAGAAACAACTGCAACTTCATCTGGAGTCCAAAGTGCCTAGTTCCTTTAGAAACCAATTTCTAATTCTTAAGAGAATTCCCATGATTCCAAGTTCTCTGAAACTTTCAACTACAAAGTCAGGTTTAATGACTGAATCTTTAATGCTAGGACACATGAAGAAAGATGTTATTTGCATTCAGAGAAAGAACTGACAAATAAAGGTATGTATTCAATGATTTTATACACACACACGTGTGTGTGTGTGTGTGTGTGTGTGTGTGTGTATAACACATATATTTTTGTCTAATGTTAGCGATCTCTATGGTGGGGAAGAGGGAAGAAAAAAAGGAAAAAGAAATTTACATGGCAACTTTATTATATATTTTAAAGGAATAACAAGTACAAAATAGGTTTGCACTTTCATGTGTAATCATCTTTTTTATTATATTATTTTATGAAAATGTTTTTTCTTCCATAAATTAAAAAGAAAATAAAAAGAAAAAAACATTTAAACTTAACACAGGCAACAGAATAGAGTGAAAAGAAGACTGAATGTGGAGGCTCAGAAGGAATCTGGATTTGAATGCCACCTCTAACATGGAATAGCTGTGTGTACATGGGCAAGACACTTAGTGCTTCAGTTTCCTCATCTTGAAAATAAGGAAAATCATACCTTTACAATATATATCTCAAAAAGGTGAACCAAATACATGCAAATGATTTGTAAATACTTAAATGCTATGTTTCAGTTGTAATTTTCTCCCAGAAAGTCAGCTTTAGTCTAGATGCTGAAACTAGATTTGTAAAAGTCATAATATAGTCATTGTTAGAGCCCTGGGACACAGCTATTTTATTGA
This sequence comes from Potorous gilbertii, assembly GCA_028658325.1. Taxonomy (NCBI): domain Eukaryota; kingdom Metazoa; phylum Chordata; class Mammalia; order Diprotodontia; family Potoroidae; genus Potorous; species Potorous gilbertii. The sequence goes on from CM053769.1 coordinate 193,808,066, forward strand.
ACAGGAGACCAGAAGAAAGATTCCCTTCCTGCAGCAGCTGGTATGATGAGAAATAAAACTACCTTCAGCTATATGAATGAATACACTAATAAATCAGTTCATTAAGTATTTAATAGTAGGTTCTGGATATATAAATACAAAAGTGAAGATAACCCCTGCCCTCAAAGAGTTTATATTTTAATGGGGAGATAACACACATAAGGGGATAGTGGAGAGACATTTTTCTTTTGTAAAGTTACAGGTATGGTGAGTGGAGGGCAGTAGTAGATTAACATAACATTTATAGTAGCAGTGAAAGTACTGACTTAACTATGATTTCAGAACTAGGCAGTTTCAGGAGGTAGGTAGTGAGAAAGATACAAACATAGCAGTCAGCAACTGGTGAGATGATAACTGATGAGTAAAATGAAAGATGCCTTCAACTTACTTTAGATTTGGTGGGTAATGAAATGCATTGACCAGTCAGGTAGCTGATAGCTAGTAGCTAGATCGGGTAGCTAGCTCTGAAAGTAAAAGGATTAAGACTTCTAGTGCATGGTTTCTGATCTGAACAAAAAAGGAGCTGGCACAAAAAGGTTAGGAAGGGGAATTGGTCACCTTACCTCTGAGACTCCTACAGAACAACAGTAAGATAAGTAATTCATAGAGCAAAGAGAGTAAGTAAAGAAAGAAGCTGGAGGGCCCTACATTTGTTATTGTCCATGGGTATAATAATGAAGGGGAAAGTGGGAAACAGTGGAAATGTAGACCAGCTAAGAGATAAATTCTCTAAACTAAGTGATAGGACACAAGCAAAGCAACAACTCAACCAAACACTGGGTATCACGGCTTTTCATTCTTTCCAAGTGTTAGAAATTGAGAGCATCTGATACCATGTCAAAGTGTTAGTGCTAGTAGTCTTGAAACTAGCCTGGGTCATTCTGAAGATTACAGATCAAGGACAGTGATAGTGTATTATACAGAATCATAGATTATTAGAGTTAGAGGGAATCTAAATCATAGAGTCTGCCTCTTAATTTTATAGATGAGGACTGATGGATTAAGAAACCTGGAAGATGAATCCAGGTAATCTAACTCCAAGTTTCATGGTCTTTTTACTATATCACTTTTCTCTCACTTCTTTGCATCCCTAAAATCACTTAGCACTGTGCCCTTACATAGTAAGTATTCAACTGGCTGATTAAAAATGGCACTCATCATCCAATTCCCTTCATTCTGGGACATTCATGAAAGGAATGCTAAGGACACCATCTTTCCATGATTCCAGTTCCTAGATATCATATGGTACCTGAATTATTTCAAATGTCTTATGAGAACCACGTCATTTCTTCCTGTCTTGTAGTACTACATGATTTTGCATTATTACATTGAGCTAAATTCAACCAATACTTACTAAATCACTACTACCAGATTCATAAGTAAATCAGACACACTGAGATTTTGCCCCAGTATTGAATTTGTAGAGATTCTGAAGAACTTACAGGCTTTCACTTCTAAAAGGGAAAATTTAAAAAAAAATAAAAATTAATTAATTAACCCGAGTAATTAATTAAAACAAGAAGCTACCAGTTGGTTTGAATAACCTCTTCCTTTACTCTGCCTTCTACATCTTTCCCATTCCAAAACAGACTCTCATTTAAGTAGGTATTCTAGGATCAGCATCTCTTTCCATAGGGCTGTGATCCAACTAAGGGTGCATTATATATTACTTGCCTGACATTTGATGTGTGAATCTATCTGCCTTCTATGTAAAAACACTGGAAAATATTTTACAAATTCATGTATTCCCAGAGTAAAGATAAAACCTCTGAAACAAACTTCAAAAAGAGGGAGAGAGAGAAATTCAGAGGTGTGGCCTTGAATTTCTTCCCATCATTTCTATTCCCTTGGGTGTTTAAGAGGCAGGTTTACATCAGTATTCAAGCTACCTTGGTGGTTATCAATATGGTTCACATTTCAGGAGCTTAAACTCTCCTGGTTCTGTTTTTCTGACAGCTTTATGTAGGAAGCTATAAAGTTTTTCAAGGCAGTTCATCAGTCTAGCACTAGCAATCCAGCAATGTCCACTCAAGGAAAAGAGATAGCTAGATAGGTTTAACCATTCTGATCTAGGGCCAAAGAGGTTTCTGAGTCATTGGGTCCTTGAAACATAATTATATCATCTCTGAAATGGCCATTGAAAAGGATATGTCAATCTACTCCCCTGTGGCTCAGGTGAGTATATCCTTCTCATATTTTCAAAAGACAAAATACTCCACCCTAGCCAAAATTTCCCCTTATATATTATCTCTTCCTATTAGAAAGTAAATTCCATATGGACAGAGTCTGCACTCCCTTTTCTATTTGTGTACTATATTAGTACCATGCTTGACACATAAGTACTGAATAATCTTTTTAAAAATTCATTCATTCACCAAAATTGAGCAAACATTTGGTCTAATATTCACAACTGTAGGTCAGAATATGGGATTATACTTTATAGCACTGTGTTTTAAAAGCTGAGGATGGATTTTTCCTCCAGAACATGACAAAAGAATTAAATTTTTAAAAATTAGTTTGTTTTCAGTTTTCAACAATCACTTGCTAAGTTTTAAATTTTTGCCTTCTCCCAACACCCTCCCTCCATGACAAGGCATGCAATCTTACATGGGTTCTACATATACATTCTTATTAAACACATTTTCACATTAGTCATGTAGTGTAGAAGAATTAAAATGAATTGGGGAAACCATAAGAAAAAAACAAAGCAAAACATAAGACAAGAGAAAATTGCTTCATTCTTCATTTCCATTCCATAGTCCTTTCTCTGAATATGAATGGCATTTTGCATCAAGATTTTGAGAATGTTTTAGATCCCTGCATTGCTGTGAAGGCCTAAGTCTATCAGGAACAGTCTTCCCAACCTGTGGCTGTTAATGAGCATAATGTTCTCCTGGTTCTGCTCATTTCACTCAGCATCAGTTCATAGATGTTTTTCCAAGTTTTTCTGAAGCCCACTTGTTCATCATTTCTTGTAGCACAATAGTATTTTATTACATTAATATACCACAACTTGTTCAGCCATTCCCCAATTGATGGGCATTTCTTTGATTTCCAGTTCTTGGACACCACAGAAAGAGCTGATATAAATATTTTTTGTATATGTGGGACTTTTCCCATTTTTATGATCTCTTTTTTTGATCCCTAGAAGTGAAGAATCCAGTTTGTTAAAGATCAGATGGAAGTGAAAACCAACTAAATTTACTTTAAAAAGATTAAAATTATCTTCTTTTAAAATTAAGCAGAAAAAACATGAAACTTTTTAAATAAATTTATTTATTTTCAGTTTTCAGCATTCACTTCCACAAAATTTTGAATTTCAAATTTTCTCCCCATCTCCCTCCTACCCCCACACCAGGACAGCATGCATTCTGATTGCCCTTTCCTGCAATCTGTACCTCCCTCCAATCCCCGCCCCCTGCCTTTCTTATCCCCTTCCCTTCTATTTTCTTATAGGTTAAGATAGATTTCTATACCACATTGCCTATATATCTTATTTCTTAGTTGCATGTAAAAACAACCTCTAACATTTATTTTTAAAGTTTTGAGTTCTACATTCTCCCCCTTATCCCCTGCCCAACCCACCCTCATTGAGAAGGCAAGTAATTCAGTATAGGTTATGCATGTGTGGTCATGCAAAAGACTTCCATAACAGTCATGTTGTGAAAAAACTAACTATATTTTCCTCTATCCTGTCCCAACCTCCATTTACTCAATTCTCTTCTTTGATCTGTCCCTCTGCAAAAGTGTTTGCTTCTGATTACCCCTTCCTCAATTTGCTGTCTCTTCTATTATCCCCTCTCTCTTATTCCCTTCCCCACTGCTTTCCTGTAGGGTAAGATAAATTTCCATAATCAATTCAGTGTGTATGTTATTCTCTCCTGAAGGCAAATCCAACGAAAGGAAGGTTCACTTACTACCTCTCACCTTCCCTTTCTTACCCTACATTATGAAAGATACTTCTTGCCTATTTTATGTAAAATGATTAACTACATTCTACTTCTCCCTTTCTCTTTCTCTCAACTCTTAATTTTCAGTTTTAGATATCATCTCTTCATATTCAGCTCACCCCATGCCCTATGTCTTTCTCTTTATATATAATACATATATGCAAATATACACACATATATATACACACATACATACATACAATTTTAATATACACATATGTACATATATATATATATATGTATATATATATATATATATATATATATACATATATATATATATATATGAAATTACCTCCAACTATTCTAATACTGAGAAAGGTCTCATGAGTTACAAATATCAATTTTTCATGTAGGAGCGTAAAAAGTTCAGCTTTAATAAGTCCCTTATAATTTCTCTTTCCTGTTTATACTTCTCTTGATTATTATATTTGAAAGTCAAATTTTCTATTTAGTTCTGATCTTTTCAACAAGAACACTTGGAAGTCCTGTATTTCTTTGAAGTTCCACTTTTCTTCCCTAAGTATTATACTCAGTTTTTCTGGATAAGTGATTCTTGGTTTTAATCCTAACTCCTTTGACCTCTGGAATATATTTTCCAAGTCCTCTGATCCCTTAGTATAGAAGCTTCTGTATCCTGTGTAATCCTGATTGTTTTTCCACAATACTTGAATTGTTTCTTTCTGGTTGCTTGTAATATTTTCTCCTTGACCTGGGAACTCTGAAATTTGGCTATAATATTCCTAGAAATTTTCCTTTCTGGATCTCTTTAGGGAGGCAATTGGTGGATTCTTTTCATTTCTATTTTCTCTTCTGGTTCTAGAATATCATGGCAGTTTTCCTTGATAATTTCTTGAAAGATGATGTCTAGTCTCTTTTTTTTCATCATGGCTTTCAGGTAGTACCATAACTTTTAAATTATCTTTCCTGAATCAGTTTCCAGATTAGTTGTTTTTCCAATGAGATATTTCACGTTGTCTTCTATTTTTTCACTCTTTTATATTTGTTTTATAATTTCTTGATTTCTCAAAGTCATTAGCTTCCATCTGCTCCATTCTAATTTTGAAGGAATTATTTTCTTCAGTAAGCTTTTGGACTTCTTTTTTCATTTGGCCCACTCTGCTTTTTAAGGCATCTTCCTCTCAGGCATTTTGCACCCTTTTTGTCTTTTGGGTTAGTCTAATTTTAAAGGTGCTATTTTCTTCAGCATTTTGGGGGGTTTCTTTTAACAAACTGTTGATTTGTTTTCACAATTTTCTTACATCACCCTCATTTCTCTTCCCAATTTTTCCACTACTTCTATTATTTGATTTTCATAGTTCTTTTTGAGCTCTTCCATGGCCTGAGACCAATTCACATTTTTCTTAGTCCTTGGAAAAAGGAGCTTTGGCTTTGTTGTTTTCTGACTGTATGTTTTGACCAATGATGCAGGAAAATACCTCTTCACTAAGCAAGTAATTCTCTATAGTCGGTTTCTTTTTCCTGTTTGCTCATTTTCTCAGCCATTTACTTAAGTTTTGAGCTCTTTGTTAAGTGGAGTGTTCCAAAAGCAGCCTCCACTTCAGAAACAGCTGCAACTGTCATGAGGTTGGGGCTGGACCATGCTCCCCTTTCCGCCAGGTGAGAGACCCCTCCCACTGATCTTTGAAGCTGTCTTTATCATTTGTGAGTTGAGAAGTCTGGAATCCTTAGCAGCCACCTGTAATTCAGTCCCCTAAGTCCTGCTCCCACTTTGTCCTCCCTGGTGTGATAGATCATTCCCATCAATCTTGCAGATTTTCTTGCTTCAGTCTGTTATTTTGTGGCTTCTTCTGCTCTAGAATTTGTTTAGAGGCATTTTTTTACAAGTTTTTTGTGGGATTTGAGTGGAGAGGTCTAGCTGGTCCCTGCTTAGACTCCACCTTCTTGGCTGCACCTCTGGAACTTTTTTAATAAATACAACAAACAGATCTCTCCACCTGCTGAGCCTAGTTTCATTGAGGGGGCAGAAAAAAAGAAGAAAGACTAGAGGTCAAGTAGTTCACGGGAAACTAAATTCAAGATAAAGGTAAGCTACAAAATACAAAGTTTCACGAATAACCACATTAGATAGAGGCAATAAACAAGGTGAATTAATAAAAATAATTGCCAACAATTATATAGAGCTTTAATGTTTGATATTATTTTGTTTGATATCATAATGTTTGATATCAACAACCCTATGACAGGTGGTACTATTATTCCCATTCTATAGATGAGAAAAGTATTCAACTTTTGGAAGAAATTAGAAGGAAAATTATCATCAAAAAGATATTTAGTTATGATCATAATGGTGTGTTATTGTGCTATAAGAAATGACAAGCAGGATGATTTCAGAAAAACCTGGAAAGAATTATATGAACTGATGCAAAGTGAAATAAGAAGAACCAGAATGTTATACACAGCAACATCAATGTTGTACAATGAACTGTGAAAAACTTAGCTTTTCTCAGCAATACAATGATCCAAGACAATCCCAAAGGACTAATGAGGGAACATGCTATCTGCCTCCAGAGAAGGAACCGATATTGTCTGAAACACAGACTGAGCCATGCTATTTTTTACTTTCTTTCATTCTTTTTTTTGCCTTCTTGTACAAAATAACTAATATGAAAATGTTTTATATGATTGCACATGTATAAGCTATATGATTGCTTACTGTCGCTGGGAGGAAGGATGGGAGGGAGGGATAGAATTTTGGAACTCAAAACTTTTTTAAAATGTTAAAAATTGCTTTAACATGTAATTGGAGAAAATTAAAACATTACATTAAAATTTTAAAAACTAATAATTATGACAAAATAGTGTAATGACTAGAAGTTGGTTTGACTATCAAGAAGAGATCATGGTAGAGTAATCTCAATCCATTTTAAGGCAGAATAACTCAGGGAAAGTTGATAGACACAATATATTAGAATTCATACATATGCACAAAATTCAGTCATATCCTTCTTTGTGGACAAGATAGAGTGATATGACATATATCAGATGTGTCAAATATGAGGTCCACCAACACCAGATTTGCTGCCCAAGCCAGATTAAAATGTGATTAGGAAATATTTAATAAAATAAGCAAAAATACTATAGAGTATAGGTACTATAACTATATGGTTTTCTAAGTTAATAGGCAAACTGCAGGGATCTTTATGTGCAGTTAAGTGGTCTCCTTTTCTGTATGAGTTTGACATCATTGGTCTAAATGATTGTAGAAAGAATTATAAACTGGATAAAATATTGTGCCCAAAGATTATAATATACAATGTCAGCTTGAACAAAGTTTCAAACTGAATGATCTCAGTAGTTGCCCTTGGACAGAAGCTGTTCAATGATTTTTTTACAATGTAGTTCAGGAAATCATCAAAGACATGCTTGTCATATTTGCAGATGATTAGAAATTGGGCAGAATAGCTAATATGTTGAATGATTCAGGATTGAAAAACATTTTGACAGACTAGGATATTGGACCATATTAAATAAGATGACATCTAAAGGTGATAAAGTTCTACAAGTTTTGTTTGTTTTTATTTTATTTTAAATAAATTTATTTAAATTTTACATTCTTTTTCACAAGATTTTGGGTTCCAAAATTTTCTCCCCATTTG